>OY755236.1:93547485-94747485 GCA_963576725.1 Azorinus chamasolen | reverse complement strand
GTGATGAATTCTTGTATAAATATTCAAGAGGTAAAGTGAAAACAGAAAAGAAAGGCAGGTTTTGAAAACAAGTTAGAACTATCTGTGATAAATCTCTCATTTTACTTCTTAACCCTTTACATGATAGAGACACCTTCTGATGCCTTTGTAAACAGATCATATAGAGCAGATGTCTTGTAGATCTACTAGATGTTTATGGAACTATATACATTGTATCGGTAAATCAGATACTGCAGTTTCTGCTGTGGCCAAAAATTTTATGTTCATATACCATTACAAAAATTCAGCTTATAAATATTCATATTGATACTGGTTACAGTACAACCTCTCTATAACGGCCACTAATTTGCGTTAATTAGTTGGTATTTAGGGCAGGTGGCTGCTTAAAGCAAGGTGAAAGTAAAACAGAACGCGTTCTGTTTTACTTCCACCTTGCCTTAAGCAGCCACCTGCCTTTACCACAAAATACTTGATGTAATTTAGTGGCCATCATAGAAAGGTTTTACTGTATATGAATATTCATCAGACATAGGGTTAAGAGTGAAATAATTGTGGAATGTTTACTGATATGTACTTATCATAACATACATTGTACCATTAAGTACAAAATGAGTAAATTTACGAGTACATGTATTTCATGTTTGCAGTGACGCTGTTCTGCCTGGCTGCAGTGATTTTCCCCATAGGGTTTGCCATACCCGAGATAGGAGGACATCCGTACAAGCTGCCAAACCAGACACAAGTTGGGACCTCTTATGTGCTGTTCATCCTTGCCATCTTCTTCACAGTCATTTCCGAACTTTTTGCTGGCAAAGTGTGCTTACCAATGTTTTGAAATGAATGATCATTGTGGAAAGTTGATTTGAAAGTGTATAAGAGAAATACAACTGTTGCAGGTCTAAAAGGCTCAAGCTTTTCCATATTCCTGCTTGTTCACACTTTAGTTAACCTTTTACTAATTAGATACACCTTTTAAGGCCTTTGCAGAGTAGAACCAGATCAGACAGCACTTATCGGAGTTATCTGATCAGGGTCTGCTGTTTGCTTATAGAATAATATAGATCTACATCTTCAGTAACTGCCGTGGCCAAAATATCCAAAACAAAACAGTTTTTATCCGGATAAAGACACAAATGTGATTTGATGTCTCACCAGGATCCAATCTGTTGACATTTAGTGTAGTTTTGAAGACAATAACTTAGCATGCATTGAAATATACATATGGTATACTTGCTCTGTCACAATAGCTTATTTCAACATGAGATTTTTATGCCCCCTTGGGGGGGGGGGGCATATTGTTTTTGCTCTGTCTGTTGGTTGGATTGTCCCCAACTTTAACGTTGGCAATAATTAGTCGTCATTGCACATATATACTTCAAAGTTGGCATGCATATTGTTACGCCCAGCTATGGACGTTGGTTAACGTGAGGGGATAAAATATAAATAAATCAAGACGATATCAATTTAAAATATTCTGGTGATTGTTATTCAGAATTCTCTAGATTCTTCCACAAATAGATACATACGAATTCAAACAACTTATCATACTATGGGCTTAGTAAACACCACACACGGCAAACCTCTTGCAAATAGCTCTTGTAAGTGAATTTATCAATGGATCAAGATCCAATCGATAAGCTTATGTCAATCTCAGTCTTAATGATATAAATCTAGGTGGTGGATCGGTAGCTACAGCACAACGTCAGTGACCAAAGTATTTTATAAATAAGTTGCAAAACCGCGTAATTCGAATAAAGCTTTAAATCTGTAAAATGCCAAGATCTGCATTTATTCTATAGATCAGTCGAAATTCTGTCATAAAATGAAATGCCTTCATCTATGTTCTATTCGTATGCCTTAAAATGCGCACCATTAGAATGTATATTTCTGAAACAGGCTAGCGTAGTTCTTGACCCTAGCTCAACTCCCTCAACTCTCTGATTCTCAGCCAAAAATCCGGCTCTTTTATACTCGCGCTCAGATTCCCAGTCAAAAGTGGTAGGAAACTGACAAAAAGAAGGTTGGAAAAGGTCACGTGATTCGTCCCCGTCAAAACTGACTGGAAACCGTCAAGTTTTGACGGGCTGATCAAGTGGTTGAACAGTCAAATACTGGTTGGTGGTTGGAAATGCTAGGTAACGCGCGTGAAAACATTCAGCCTCCGGTTACATATGAAGAACTATGTTATACCGTTTGAAAATATTACAAACTAGTTTGATCATGGAAACTCGCCAACAAAATCCCAAAATAAATATGTACCATAGGGAAATAGATATCTTGAGCCTTTCTTTTTGGCATAGCTATGGTAATTCTGTCTGCTTTGAGCGTTATTTCTATAGTAAACAACCCACAATGCATCACTGTAGCAACCAAGATGGCGGACATTATACTGTAGCATCTCACATACTAGGCCCTAAAATTGAGTGCATTTCAGCTAAACAAATAAATATGAGGATTAAAACATGCATGTGCCAAGTCAAGTAAGAAAAGATACAGCTTTCTAGCAAGTGAAACTGGAATGACAACACGATGCACAGTGTATTTCATCCTCTGTCTCTGGGGTCAGAAGTCGACGTACATGAGTGCATCGCGGATGCTACATTACCCCCCTCTTTGATAGGCAAAGCTCCCGCTGCCTACAATTCTAAACATAAAGAACAGTACTTATAACAATAAAGTTTAGCTGTTCAGATGTATCTTTTACGATACCACATGCAAAGATTTTTGTACCTGTAATTAACTTTGTAACTTTTAATTATAATAACAATCTTTAAAATTTAAACAATCTTGCTTTATAACAAGAATACTCAACAAGTAAATGTGAAAGTTGCCGCCTCTGTCCGGCTTCCCATAAAGTAATGTGTCAAAACGTAATGCATGGACACGGTGAACTTTATGAACAAATTCTCAAGAGGTAGATGCCATTGTCCTCGGCTCCTAATCCTATAGACACTGAAAAGTATAGGACAAATTCCATATCTGCAATATCACAGAACATTAATCGAACAAGCTATTACAGTAAAACGTCTCTGTAAAATTACCTCTCAAAGAAAATTTAACCTATGTAGTTGCAAAAGTACCATGGTTACAGGCTAAATAAGATTGCAATACTCATTATTTTTGAATAGCAAGTGCATCCATGTGCCAAATAACCTTCAATTAAGCAGCTGTATTTTATACAAAAAATTTCGAGTTGACACCGTGCTATTCAGAAATTAAATAAGCATGGCTTTACACCATACTTAATATAATGAGTTAAAATAGCGTCACAACTATGCATCATAAATATCTGAATATTGTATCACAACGCTCGAATGTCAATCTTCCCAAAATAGTGTCTATCACTGGATATATGTGTAATGTTTATGGTACAGATAGTAACATCAGTGTTAACATCGCGTCCGTAGATATTGGCTTCAGCCACTGCGTACTTCAAGATATCACTACAGTCTTATATTGTACACTATTACTGTACATCTATTTGTAACGCGATTAAATGTTCACACAATGTAAAGTTATACACAAATGTACTTTCTTAATGCGCAATTTCGTAAGCTATAACTTTTATAAAAAACAACATAATTATCACAGTTCAAGGTAAATGATTGGTACTTCGCGTAAAATGTCCTAATCGCATTGTCACTATCCTTAGTGGGATGTCACGACTCGGTCGGAACACAACTTCTTAGGTGCCAATCGTGGAGGGTGCAGTCCTGCATACGGTTTTAGCTTGTTGTGATGGACACCAATGTCCCACTCATCCTTGAAGAAGGTATCCTTGTATTTTATCAGGAGTCTGGCTACCACTTGCCGCTCATAACTACCATTCCCCTTAGTGGACCGTTCACACAAGGCTTGTGAGTGTGCTGGTACATCTGTTTCCCTTCCCAATTCGTGTAGGTTTTCTTCTGTTGCAGCTTCCTTTGGCGTCGTTGCCACTCTACGGATATTGTTCCTGTCGTCATCCTTGCTCTCTTCCTTTGTGAAGACGCTCACTATCCGTTCTACCCGCTCCGCCTTTCCAACCTCCGTATCTTGTTTTAGCTGTATATCGGTGGTGAATGGGTTTAGCAGTCTTGCTTTGCATGTGGGTGCAGCATTGATGTTGACAAGGGTTGTTGCCATTAATAGAGGGTATGCTTCTGTAAAATTGTCTGTTGGCTCCAGGAGATAGTCTGCTCGGCGATCCTCGTCACCCTCATTCCGGTCAACATAAACATCCACTACCGTCTCGCTAAGTGCTGGGATGTTGAAGTCATCTGCCATTATTACCTTTCTAGTCTTTCCTCCCTTGCTAATCTGAAAGCACGGTATTTCGACCCCGTCGAAAATTAATTTGTTCCTACTAAGGAGAATATCTACTGCCTTCCCATTCCCGCCCAAGATGTCATACCCCAGCAGAACGTCATCCTCTATTTCGGCTACTATGGCCTCCCTGACGATCTCTAAGGTTGAACCCAGTCCCAGCGTGAACTCGGCCTTCCCTTTCTCCTTAATAGGCAACCCACCTGCTCCCTTTAAGCAAACAGACTTCCGTAATAATGGCCTTCTATTTTCTGGTATTTTGCCGTATACCCTTGTAGATATCACCGTCCTAGAAGCCCCTGTGTCTGTGGTGAATATTACCGGTATACCTTCTACAACTCCTCTTATATATATCCCATCACCCAGTCCCTTCTTTAGTAGTTTACAGTTGTTGCCATCAACACTTTCAACGTCAATGCATGATTCTTCTCTACTTGCCCCACATGTTTGGCCTTCCTCATTGCTGCTTAATTGGACCTCTCTTTGGCCGCAAGAGCCGGTCCCCAGTAGTTTAAATTATTGTTTCGGTCACTGTAATCCTTTTGCTTTGCAAACTGCTCCCCAGTCGACCTCTGTCTCCTGTGTTGTCTTTCGGGGCAGTCACGAGCAAAGTGACCCATTTTTCTGCAGTTGAAGCATTCAACCATTTTCCCTCTGTGGCCAGCTTGCTTCTCTGTGACTGTCAGCTTACTTTCTTCAATGTTGTCGAGCCTCTTCAATATTTTCTCAAGGATTTCTTCTAAACCTTTTGATTCTGTTACTTTGGCACAATCATTTCTCCTACAACTGGTTTCAAGGTGGTTCTCTTGATTAGAGAGTGTCTCATGTTGCTCTTTATCCTTGCTATAAGTTCTTTCATCCTCTAGCCGTCTTGTGCTCTCCCTTTGGCGTCTGTCATGAAAATCTCTTCGACGGGTTTGAAGCAGGTTCACCACATGAAAAACTGCCTCGTCTATTGTTGTTGGTTCTTTGTGATATTCGACCTCGAATCTCACATCGTCGTCTCTCAGACCATCCAAGAACTTTCTTACTAGGTCTTCTTCTCGTGTTTGTCTGTCTCTGTACCCATGGGCCTTATCGTATAAGACCTTCAAATCAGCGGCATACTGTTCAGCGGTTTCGCCTACCCTCTGGGTCCTATGACTGAATTTGGCTGCAAATGATCTAGGTGTCTCAATCACTCTGTATCTACAATCAAGCTCACGTGCAACTTGTCTGTAACTAGACAAAAAGCTTGAAGGTAGCTGGGTGAAAACAAATTCTGCTGCTTTGCCCTCTATTCTTGGTAGAAGGTGGTCTAGCTTTTCATCTTCTGTCAGTCCAAACCTTTGAGTGATGGTTTCGAACCTCGCATGCCAAACACGCCACTCTTCATCGCCTGTGAATGGACTGATCTTGATGCCTCCCAAATCATTCCACCGTTTGGGTCTACTAAGTTGTTTGGTCAAAACCTTCTCATTGTACTCTTGGGGTTGGAGTGCCACACTATCTGGCCTATATCTGGCTTGCACTGCTGGATCTAAGTCTACACTGTTGTTGTTTCGAGTGTTTTGATCTGGATCCAACATTGCTGATGGTACCTGTCTTGTCCTTAAATATTCATTGGCATAGTATTGGCCTGGGTGCTTGTTTTGTATATTATGTGCAATATGTCTGTAATTGTCAGGGTCTACACGTGTATTCATTTCTTGTGTCTGGTTGTGATAAACTCTGTTTGGTGCCTGTGTTGGGGGAGACTGCTGTGCCCTTTCTGAAGCTTGCATAGCTATACTATGACTGTTATCTCTACATGTAATCCTGGTGCTTTTATTAGAGTAAATTGGGTAATTCCCAGTCTGGAATGTAGCAACGTCACTATTACGTGAGCTGTATGACGTCACTCTATCAGCATGATTATGGTGTGTGTTTTGTGTATCTGGATTCACATTGTGTGTATTCTTTTGACTGGATTTTAAGGAATTTAACTGACTGCTCATATGGGTGAGTACATCTGTTATATTGGACAGAATACTGGCTACTTCTGTGTTGTAGTTTCCTGTCGTATCATTCTGTTTGTCACCTAAATCAAGCTGTGTACTGGTCTGACCTCTTGCCATGTGCTCATGTGTTGTGGACTGATTTAAATGTGTATGCGCAGAACTATGTCTTGGACTTTGCCTTTGAACAATGATCTCCGGCGAGATCGGTCTCTCGTGTATAGTTGATTCACTGGGTCTTCCCTTGGGTGAGTGATAAGGGCTGGACAGTTCACTATGTGAGTTGCGTGGCGAACGGGTCACTGGTTTGAAGGAAATTACCCCCTCACTGTCAACGGATCTTGGGCTGTGCATGATTTCTGTTGGTAGCGTAAACTGTTACTAATTTACTTAAAAGATTCAAAAGATAGGTTCGTATCGCTGGATCTGGTTAAAATACCAAATCCCACCGCTCTGTCACCATAAATGTTACGCCCAGCTATGGACGTTGGTTAACGTGAGGGGATAAAATATAAATAAATCAAGACGATATCAATTTAAAATATTCTGGTGATTGTTATTCAGAATTCTCTAGATTCTTCCACAAATAGATACATACGAATTCAAACAACTTATCATACTATGGGCCTAGTAAACACCACACACGGCAAACCTCTTGCAAATAGCTCTTGTAAGTGAATTTATCAATGGATCAAGATCCAATCGATAAGCTTATGTCAATCTCAGTCTTAATGATATAAATCTAGGTGGTGGATCGGTAGCTACAGCACAACGTCAGTGACCAAAGTATTTTATAAATAAGTTGCAAAACCGCGTAATTCGAATAAAGCTTTAAATCTGTAAAATGCCAAGATCTGCATTTATTCTATAGATCAGTCGAAATTCTGTCATAAAATGAAATGCCTTCATCTATGTTCTATTCGTATGCCTTAAAATGCGCACCATTAGAATGTATATTTCTGAAACAGGCTAGCGTAGTTCTTGACCCTAGCTCAACTCCCTCAACTCTCTGATTCTCAGCCAAAAATCCGGCTCTTTTATACTCGCGCTCAGATTCCCAGTCAAAAGTGGTAGGAAACTGACAAAAAGAAGGTTGGAAAAGGTCACGTGATTCGTCCCCGTCAAAACTGACTGGAAACCGTCAAGTTTTGACGGGCTGATCAAGTGGTTGAACAGTCAAATACTGGTTGGTGGTTGGAAATGCTAGGTAACGCGCGTGAAAACATTCAGCCTCCGGTTACATATGAAGAACTATGTTATACCGTTTGAAAATATTACAAACTAGTTTGATCATGGAAACTCGCCAACAAAATCCCAAAATAAATATGTACCATAGGGAAATAGATATCTTGAGCCTTTCTTTTTGGCATAGCTATGGTAATTCTGTCTGCTTTGAGCGTTATTTCTATAGTAAACAACCCACAATGCATCACTGTAGCAACCAAGATGGCGGACATTATACTGTAGCATCTCACATACTAGGCCCTAAAATTGAGTGCATTTCAGCTAAACAAATAAATATGAGGATTAAAACATGCATGTGCCAAGTCAAGTAAGAAAAGATACAGCTTTCTAGCAAGTGAAACTGGAATGACAACACGATGCACAGTGTATTTCATCCTCTGTCTCTGGGGTCAGAAGTCGACGTACATGAGTGCATCGCGGATGCTACAATATACAACTTATGGGGGTGAACATTTTTAGGGCTGGCTTATTAAAGTCAAGGTCATACATCAAGGTCAAAGGTCATATCTGGGGCATATAGTGTTTCACAAACACATCTTGTTTAATATCTGTATAAGTGGCATATAGTGTTTCTTTCACGCCTTTGCTCCTATAGGAGCTGTCTGATCTGGGTCTGCTCTGTTTGCAAAGCTGTAGGAAGACATATGTATAGAGTAAAGGGTTAATGCAGAATAAAAATTAAGCAAAAAAGTCATTTTAGAGCTTTCTACATGTAACATTACTTTCACCCTGCATTAAGAAGGCACCTGTCTGAAAAGATCACAATGCTTCTTTGCTAAAAGTTCAGATTTATAGCAGTTTTACTCTGTTATTTTGACACAGACCAAGGGGATGTTATCAAATAGATTGTCATTATTTAATATCATACCAAAGTAACGAGCGTCTGGATAGAGATAAGAAACATTTGTAGGTACCTGCATTCAGATATCATTTTAACCCTTTACTGCATGAATATTCATGAAAGATTTTATGACATCCAGAATATTAAATAGGTTAATATTTAAAGGTGTATTCATGGAGTAAAGAGTTAATTGCATTTTGTTAATAATGTTAGTTTTTGTCTTTGACTTCATATATGTATATTCATTCTATGACAGCTTCATTAGAAGTTGTTATTCATTATCATACCAGTGTCCACCAAAACAGATGAAGAACATAATGTCTTTGGCAGATGCTGCTTCACCAATCAGTGTACAGCAGACTTCTAGAATGATTACAGTAGAACCAGTCGTAAGCGACCATCAGAAACAGGTCTAATTATGGGTCTGTAAGGCAGGTGGTAGCTTAATACAGGTCAAAAGTAATGCAGAAAGCTCCTATAAGAGCTTTCTGCATTACTTATGCCTTGCATTAAGCAACCACCTGCTTTTTAAGAATCCTATGTTAATTAATGAATGGTCGCTTAGGATAGGTTCTGCTATACACAATATGTAATTTATAACTTGTATATAGCATATTAGGCTAGCCCTTTATCTGTTCAATATTCAGAATAATGAAGTCGGGCATATTTGTTAGCTGAATTTTCAAAATGTAAAATTTTCAAGGGATTTTTATGCCCCCAAAGCTAGGCTTTGGCGGCATATAGTGATCGCACCGTGCGTGGGTGTGGGTGTGGGTGGGTGTGTGGGTGGGTGTGTGGGTGTGTGTACCTTTTGTCCGGAGTATATTTCCTTTGTCACATCAGCTACGGATACCAAATTTGGTGTGTGAGTTCATCTTGGGATGGGGGAGTGTCGCGTACCATTTTCATGTCACTGTGACCTTGACCTTGACCGTTGACCTTGATTTTACAAAAAGCTTGTCCGGAGCATATCTTCTTTACCTTACCAGCTACAGATTCCAAATTTGGTGTGTGAGTTCATCTTGGGATGGCGGAGTGTCACGTACCATTTCCAGGTCACTGTGACCTTGACCTTGACCTTTGACCTCGATTTTAAAAAAAGCTTATACCTTACCAGCTACAAAAAGCTTGTCCGGGGTATATCTCCTATACCTTACCAGCTAAGGATTCCAAATTTGGTGTGTGAGTTCATCTTGGGATGGAGGAGTGTCGCGTACCATTTTCAGATCACTGTGACCTTGACCATGACCTTTGACCGATTTTACAAAAAGCTTATCCGGAGCATATCTCCTTTACCTTACCAGCTACAGATTCCAAATTTGGTGTGCGAGTTCATCTTGGGATGGTGGAGTGTGGCGTACCATTTCCAGGTCACTGTGACCTTGACCTTGACCTTTGACCTCGATTTTAAAAAAAGCTTATACCTTACCAGCTACAAAAAGCTTGTCCGGAGTATATCTCCTATTCCTTACCAGCTAAGGATTCCAAATTTGGTGTGTGAGTTCGTCTTGGGATGGAGGAGTGTCGCGTACCATTTTCAGATCACTGTGACCTTGGCCATGACCTTTGACCGATTTTACAAAAAGCTTGTCCGGAGCATATCTCCTTTACCTTACCAGCTACAGATTCCAAATTTGGTGTGTGAGTTCATCTTGGGATGGCGGAGTGTCGTGTACCATTTCCAGGTCACTGTGACCTTGACCTTGACCTTTGACCGATTTTACAAAAAGCTTGTCCGGAGCATATCTCCTTTACCTTACCAGCTACAGATTCCAAATTTGGTGTGTGAGTTCATCTTGGGATGGCGGAGTGTCGTGTACCATTTCCAGGTCACTGTGACCTTGACCTTGACCTTTGACCTCGATTTTAAAAAAAGCTTATACCTTACCAGCTACAAAAAGCTTGTCCGGAGTATATCAACTATACCTTACCAGCTAAGGATTCCAAATTTGGTGTGCGAGTTCATATTGGGATGGAGGAGTGTCGCGTACCATTTTCAGATCACTGTGACCTTGACCTTTGACCGATTTTACAAAAAGCTTGTCCAGAGCATATCTCCTATACCTTACCAGATACGGATTCCAAATTTGGTGTGTGAGATCACCTTGAGATGGCGGAGTGCCGCGTACCATTTTCAGGTCACTGTGACCTTGACCTTGACCTTTGACCTCGATTTTACAAAAAGCTTGTCCGGAGCATATCTCCTATACCTTACCAGCTACGGATCCAAAATTTGGTATGTGAGTTCATCTTGGGATGATGGAGTGTCGCGTATCATTTTCTGGTCACTGTGACCTTGACCTTTGACCTCGATTTTACAAAAAGCTTATACCTTACCAGCTGCAAAAAGCTTGTCCGGAGTATATCTCCTATACTTTACCAGCTACGGATTCCAAATTTGGTGTGTGAGTTCATCTTGGGATGGAGGAATGTCGCGTACCATTTATAGGTCACTGCGACCTTGACCTTGACCTTCGACCTCGATTTTACAAAAAAGGTTGTCCAGAGAATATCTCCTATACCTTACCAGCTACGGATTCCAAATTTGGTGTGTGAGTTTATCTTGTGATGGCAGTGTGTCACGTACCATTTTCAGGTCACTGTGACCTTGACCTTTGACCTAGATTTTACACAAAGCTTGTCCGGAGCAATTTTCCTATACCTTACCAGCTACGGATTCCAAATTTGGTTTGCGAGTTCATCTTGGGATGGCGGAGAGTCGTGTACCATTTTCAGATCACTGACCTTGACCTTGACCTTTGACCTCAATTTTACAGTCCGGAGCATATCTCCTATACCTTACCAGATACAAAAAGCTTGTCCAGAGCATATCTCCTATACCTTAAATGTTGACAATCAACCCAGGGTCCTTTTTAACGTTGAGAATGACTTAGGGTCCTTTTTAACTAAGTTTTGACCCTTGGCTCTTTTCTTAGCTATCATAATCGTCAAAGGTTCTGTTTCTAATGTTAAGAACTGACTCCTGTGTCATTTTTAACAGCATCAAAATTTCATGTTACACCTGCATTACATTGTATTGTTTTTTCGCCAAAATGCATTTCGTTGTCAAACACTTTGGGGGCATTTGTCACCCGTGACGACTCTCTTGTTTTCTTTGCTTTTACAAATAACTGTAGAATCAAATCTATTATGTTATAAGCAAACAGAGCAGACCCTGATGAGATGGCTCATACAGGAGCTGTCTGATCTGGGTCTACTGTTTGCCAATGCCTGACAACGTGTTTTGTATGAGAGAAAGGGTTTAAGTAGTAAATGCCAAAGATTTTGGAATAGAACAGTAGAAACTATGTCCAATATGGTTTTGTTTTTCTATGTACATTTTCAGATACTTGCTTGAGACTAATTATATTTTAGCGTAAGGAAATGGAAATTCTTTACACCGAGATCTTATTTCAGTATGGATTAAGATCAGACGGCAAGTATAAACCAGTTGTCATATCAAGATCCAAAGTATTGAACAGTTTGATAGTATTGATATTTGAAAATTAAATTTGGCAGGTCATTTTTAAAAAGGGCAGACCCAGATAAACATCTGCATTAACTGCAATGTGGCATTGCATAAGCATCTTCAAAGTAGAAGTCTGTAGGAACGGTCTGATCAGGGTCGGCAAATATATTGTTCTGATCCTTTACTCTCTTGAAAAAATTACCTTAATGAATAGTCATGTGATTCATTCATTCATATATACAGTAGAACCCCTCTAATGCGACCATTTAATAAATGAACATGGTTGTCTTTATACGCAGGTGTTTGCTTAATGTAGGACAAAAGTAATGCAGAAAGCTCCTAGGAGCTTTCTGCATTACTTGTCCTGCATTAAGCTACCACCTGTCTTTATTGTCCAGAATTATACATCTTTTAGGCGGTCGCATTAGAGGGAGTTTACTGTATTAATTAGGGAAAGGGTTAAGTGTATTCTACTTGCCTTTTTATTCTTTGATCCTGGCTGTTCAACATTGTGGACAGATTGATTTATTATGACCTTTACAAACAGTTTAGATCCAGTTGAGATACACAGTAACTCCACATCTCATCTGGATCCAAACTGTTTGATACTCATACAGGCTTTCTTGAAAAGATATGGAAGAAAATGTACTTTTAGAATTGAAGACGACATGTTTCATCAGATATGTGTACTTTAATGATATGTTTGTAAGATATTTAGCATTTATATTTTGTTTGATCTGTAGAATTCACCTTTTTTTTTTTTTTTTACAATTGACCAGTGTGCAATATTGTTAATAAATGTCAATGTGATACTGTAATTATTTGTCCTTTATTTTCAAACCATGACATATCATTATGTTCGGGAGACTTTGTTTTAAATTCAGTGCCTGTTGGTCTGTCCAGATTCATCTTGCCCGGGCTTCTCCCAGGGTAAAAAATTCCGTCAATCATATAACTGCTGTAAAAAACTAAATTTCCTCTCAAAGTTATGTAAATGGATTCAATCCGCTGTATAAGTATGACACAGGAGGTAAAAGTACATTCACTGGTCAGCTTTTTAACCCATTCCCTCATGGACTATAGTTAGACTAACAAATCTACTGAAAAAGAGCATTTACTACAAACAACCACATGTGGGTGTCAATGCTTGTCTGTCAGGACATTTCAAGTTAAGCATTGCAGAATTATGGCCCTTGGTCAGATTGTAATCCTTGTGATGGTGTGTGAAGTTTCATAACATTTGCATGAATAGTAAAGAAGTAACCGCCAATGTTAACCCTATACTCCATAAATATGCCTTTCTACGCCTTTGCAAACAGAATAGACCCAGATCAGACGGCTCCTATAGGAGCTGTTTGATCAAGGTCTGTTTGTTTATGATGTACATGTAATATAGACATGATTCTACAGTTTCTGCCATGGCGCCTTCTCAATGAGATCTACTAACCTATGAAGTTTCATGTTATAGTTTTCGAGTAATGAGCTACAACAACAACCCAGTGATCACAATAGCTCGACTTTTCTTCAAAACAGACAAGCTAAAAACTATATACCCCGTGCGACTTCGTTGTGGGAGTATAATTATCCCAAAGGTATAATGTGCAAACTGATTTTGAAATTCAGGCAGTAGTTTTATGAAATTTAGAGGAAACAAAAAATATGTTTTTGTATAAACCAGCCATGCCCTATAACGGTGGTATACAGTAAAAACCCTCCAAACTGGAAAGAATTTACTTTTAAGCAGGTGGCTGCTTAATGAAGGGTGAAAATCATGCAGAAATGAGCTTTCTGCATGACTTTCACCCTGCATTAAGCTGCCACCTATCTCCAAAACTGGTATTTACACTAAAATTGAGCATATGGTTGAGAGAGGTTTTATTGTATTCGGATGAAACTGAATGACTAGAATGAAATATGGGCATCTAGTAAATAACAAAGGCATCAACTTCAATCTTTCTTTTTTTTATTTTATAGTTCAAATATTACATTAATCACATGCATCTTCAACAGAATACTGATTTAATTTAAAACACTGATTACACGTCAAAATGAGTATCAATATTAAATGAAGCCAGCTTCAGAAGTGTTACAAATTAGTTACAATTAAACAAGAGGTTAACTTAATAACCCCTTGCCTTTTTACGTCTTTGCAAAAGTGTAGACCCAGATCAGATGGTTTCAGAAACAGTTTGACCAGGGTCTACACTATTTGCTACTCCAATAGTTTCATTTAAAATTACCAAAACACTGTCAAATTGACTTAACCCCTTCCTTCATATAAACATGTTTTCACGCATTTGCAAACAGAGTGGACCCAGATCAGCCAGCTCCTATAGGAGCCGTCTGATCAGGGTGTGCTCTGTTTGTTATTAAATGAAAGATCTGTTTCTTTACTTTCTAAAATGGCTACAATTTTCCACCTTTCATATTTCAATATAACTATTTTTTCCATGAATATTCAGTAGTTGTCAAAATTTGGAATAAACATAGAACAGGGAAAGGGTTAAATATCGTCAACGTTCTTCTAAAATGTCGTATATCGATTATGGCGAGAATTTATTTTTCGTTCCATCTGAAAGAGCGGGAAATTCTGCATCATCCAGTGAGTCTCTAGTTTTTGTAGCCAATCAGGCGGCAAAGTTATGTCACGTGATTTTATATCGTATAATTATTGGTTAATATTTTTGTTCTTCTAAAATGTCGTATGTAGAGGAGAGCTGCTGCGAATTCAGGTGGTGTTGTCATTCAGACTAATATTTTCCCAATTAAATGTAGGAATTGAAGGTACATATGCCTTCTGTGATAAAGCAGCGTAATTAATGTACGATAATCATCTTTTATTTTTAAGAATTCGAAAGAAACATTGACATTCCAAGCTGTCGTATAACAAAGTGTATGCCAGGTTTCAAATTCGTAAATGTTGTATCCGTCGTATAATACCTCTAAACAACAATATTCAAGTTCTTAAAGGTCGTATATTGCCGCATAAAAAATCTAAGGGCCACATACACAGAAACATAAGGGACACAGACACATAAGTGACGTGCATAAACAGGTGAAAATGTCTCCTTATGATGTGTGTCGATTTTGAGAACCGTAACTTAACAAACACAGAAATGAATATGTTTTTTTCGTTTTTCTCAAAACAAGCAAAATTGACATACGACATTGTAGAAGAACGTCGACGATATTGTTTTACAAACCAGTTGAGTGTGGAGTGGAGAATTTGTGTTCTTAAATGCTGTATCAGTCCACTAAGGCTGACAATGGTATTATATAACCACCAGAGAGTATTCTCATTTGGCATCTTAAGTGTAAATCCAGATTAGACAGCTCCTGTAGGAGCTGTCTGATCAGGGTCTGCAGTTTGCTTATAATATCTTAAAGATCTAATTTTCTACTGATTGCCATAGCAATAAATTTCAGTTTGCAAAATATGCAGACCAGGAAGAACTGACACACAGAAATATACACCAGCTGATCTGTCTGGTCAGTATTGTTTTACACTCACCAGTTTCTGCAGGGTACATCTTGATTACAAGCTGTAGCTGCTCTGGATCTACACTGTTTGCACAAACCAAAATATACCTTTAATATATAGAACTGTTCCTTTGGAACCTAATTCAGTGATCCTTGTGGCAATATATAATATTCAGCCCAGCAGTGTGAGGTAATTATATCAATGATATTAATGTTATCACATAATGTTGGTTTGTTCGAGCATCATTTGATCATCATTTGTAGAAGGCATTTATAGCTCTAGCGATGACTAGTCGGCGGACTTCACTCGTTCCTGCTCCGATCTCGTACAGCTTCGCATCACGTAAGAATCTGCCTGTTGGGTAATCATTTATGTAACCATTACCACCTGCAATGAGAAATTAATAAAAAAAAAATCATATTTGCTCTGTCTGCTATAGTACAAACAGCTCATTCTGAAAGACACAATGGAACTAGAATTGTTTAGATATGCACAACTGGCATAGTGATGATCAATCCTATGAAGTTTCATGAAAATCTGAAGAAAGGTTTTGGAGAAACCGCGCGGACAAAAATTTCCATGTAAAAGTCCCATAACTCTGCAGAAAATGAAGTTTCATGAAAATGCGACCAAAGGTTTTGGAGAAACCGCGCCGACAAACATTTTCAAATAAAAATTTCAAAGTCCCATAACTCTGCAGAAAATCATCGAACCACAACAGATATACGATATGCACACCTAGGCATAGTGATGATCAATCCTATGAAGTTTCATGAAAATACAACCAAAGGTTTTGAAGAAACCACACAGACAAAATATTTCATGTAAAATTTCAAAGACCCATAACTCTGTAGAAAATTAATTAACCGGAACAGAATTTAGATATGCACAACTGGCATAGTGATGATCAATCCTATGAAGTTTCATGAAAATCTGAAGAAAGGTTTTGGAGAAACCGCGCGGACAAACATTTCCATGTAAAAGTCCCATAACTCTGCAGAAAATGAAGTTTCATGAAAATGCGACCAAAGGTTTTGGAGAAACCGCGCCGACAAACATTTTCAAATAAAAATTTCAAAGTCCCATAACTCTGCAGAAAATCATCGAACCACAACAGATATACGATATGCACACCTAGGCATAGTGATGATCAATCCTATGAAGTTTCATGAAAATACAACCAAAGGTTTTGAAGAAACCACACAGACAAAAAATTTCATGTAAAATTTCAAAGACCCATAACTCTGTAGAAAATTAATTAACCGGAACAGAACTTAGATATGCACAACTGGCATAGTGATGATCAATCCTATGAACTTTCATGAAAATCCGAAGAAAGGTTTTGGAGAAACCGCGCTGACAAAAATTTCCCTGTAAAAGTTCAAAGTCCCATAACTCTGCAAGAAAATCATCAAACTGAAACAGAAATAAGATAGGCACAACTAGGCGTAGTGATGATCAATCCTATGAAGTTTCATGAAAATGTGACCAAAGGTTTTGGAGAAACCGCGCAGACAAATTAAAATCGGACAGACAGATGGACGGACAGACGCCACGCAAAAAAAACATAATGTCTCCCCAGTATACTGAAGGAGACATAATACTAAAACACTTGTTCCTCTTTTCTTTAAATAACTTGGTATAGTAGAGTTCCAATAAAGTGACCACATAATATATTAACAGGAGACTGAAAAAGCAGGTGGTTGCTTAATGCTGGACAAAAGTGATACAGAAAGCTCCTACTGCAGCTTTCTGTATCACTGTAGTTCTGCATTAACCCTTTCCCTGGTGTAAACACATTTACACACCACTGAAAACAGAGTAAATCCAGATCAGATGAATCCTGTGGGAGTCCTCTGATCAGGGTCTACTCTGTATGCTTAAATAATATACGTCTCATTCTAGACTTCTGCCAATGTAAAACATTTCTATGTCCACATGCCATTATAAAAATTCAGCTAATAAAAATTCATACAGCCATTATTTCTTACATAAATATTCATCAGAGAAAAGGTTAAGCTACCACCTGTCCACTCAGTTTGACTTCTGTTAGTGGTTGTCTTAGCAAGACTTAACTGCAGTTACATAACAAAAATATGCCCAAAACAAAAGATTTATTGCCCATAACTCTTTCAAACCTAGTAAATGGAAGAACCCTTTACTCTATAAATACGCCTTTGCAAACAGAGTAGACCCATATCAGACCGAACCTATAGGAGCTGTCTGGTCAGGGTCTGCTCTGTTTACTTCGTCTTGTGATATGTTAAAGATATGTTTCTGCCCTGACCAAAACCTCATGTGTCCATGTGCTATTGCAACACATTAATCTAATTAATATTCATGATGTCATTATTTCTGACATGAATATTCATGGTGGAAAGGGTAAACTCTTTCGAACATCTGGATCAAATTTTGATGACCTTTGCATGGGATACAGAAAAGGGGCTGAATAAATCCAGGTCCAAACTGTTTGACAGTCTGTCAGACACATAATTTGATCAGAAATGGAATAAGAATGTATTTTTTTAATTAAAGCAGAAGACAAATTTTTGAAGACAGTAGTTAGTTTGTGTGCAAAGAGTTAATGAATTTTAACCCTTACGATAATATTCTAGAGATGATGAAAGATTAAAGTTTTTTGATAGATGACGACAACAACACACGTATGGTAATAGCTTTACAAGAAAACAAATACATGTATGTATAACCACCATATCACCATATTTTATCTAAGAATGTCTCTACTTGCCCCATCTGTATAAAGACAGAAAAGAAAAAGCCTTTAACCCTTTCCTTCATGAATATTTATACAATAATTCATGACTTCATGACTATTAATTAATTGAACTTTATAATAATGACCACTGTACAAAGAAATGTTTCATCATGGCAGAAACTGCAGAATCATATCTATATTATGTCATAAGCAAACAGAGCAGAACGTAATCAGACAAATTCTTCAGGAGTTGTCTGATCTGGGTCTACTCTGTTCACAAAGGCGTGAAAAAACATTTACAGTAAGACCCCTCTAATTCGACCACTTAATGAACAAACATGGCTGTCTTCATAAGCAGGTGGTTGCTTAATGCAGGACGAAAGTTATGCAGAAAGCTCCTAAATATAGGAGCTTTCTGCATAACTTTCATCCTGCATTAAGCTACCACCTGACTTTAACACCCAGAATTAGACATGTTTTTGGTGGTCACATTACAAGGGTTTTATTGTATACGAGGTAAAGGGTTAACTTAACCAACGAGTATTTTTTTTTTTCCAAATATCATACCTTTCGAGACAGAAAAACCTGAAACGGTGAATTTGATTAGAAAAAGATTAAATGTTCAACATCAACCCTTTACCTCATGAATATTCATGTAAGAAATAACATCATGAATATTTATAAGCTGATTTTTAGTTATTAATAGTATACAAACTAAGGATTTATACACCACAGAAACCGTAGAACCACATCCATAAAATTCCATAAGCAAACAAAGCAGTCCCTGGGTCTACTCTATTTGCAAAGGTACTAAACGTGTCTATATGAGGTCAATGGTTAACTAGAGATAACAAGAGTACCGCATACGGTACATTATACGTCCGCTTGCAAACTTTCTCTGATTCAACATGCCTTATAAGTGTTGACATTTTTTAATCTGTGCTTCAGATCTTGATTTCCATATTAAGGTGATACTATTTTTAAAAAATTGAAGTGAATATCTTATTAAATAAAAAAGTTAGCTCATCCACATATTTGCAGATTTTTGTAAAGTGCAACAGCCATAACTCTGTAAAGACAGACTGAATGAACCTCAAAATAAACTCAGCTTCAGATTTTGTTGCTTAAAACATTTGTGTTAAGTTTCATTTTAATAGTTTTCCCAGAAAACAACAGACAAATTAAAAGTTGACCGTCAAACAAAGCAACGAACACACAAAGTTCAAGGACCACAACTTTAGAATAAAATGACTTATCAAAACCCCCGCAATATATGTGAAAATTCATATTTAGGTTTAACCATATAAAAAAATTGAAGTAAATATCATTTCAAATGAAAAATTTATGGCCATCCTCATATTTGCATAGATTTGCATTATTTATTTTGAGTGCAAGGGCCATAACTCCGAAACGACAGATCAAATGAACCTGAGAATTGACCTAGCTTCAGGTTTTGATGCATTAAACATGTGTGTGAAGTTTCATTAATATCTGTCAAAAAGTTTTCCCAGAAAACAGCGGACAAACTATATGCATATATTTGTATTATTTTTAAGGACAAGGGCCATAACTCTGAAACGAAAAATCAAATGATCCTCAGAATCGACTCAGTTTCTGATCTTGCTGCATTAAACATTTGTGTGAAGTTTCATTAATATCTCTCAAATAGTTTTCCCAGAAAACAGAGGACAAACTATTTGCATGTATTTGCATTATTTTTTAAGTACAAGGGCCATTACTCTGAAACGACAAATCAAATGAACCTCCGAATCGACTCAGCTTTAGATCTTGATGCATTTAACATTTGTGTGAAGTTTCAGTAATATCTCTCAAATAGTTTTCCTAGAAAACAGCGGACAAACTATATGCATGTATTTGCATTATTTTTTAAGGACAAGGGCCATAACTCTGAAACGAAAAATCAAATGAACCTCAGAATCAACTCAGCTTCAGATCTTGATGCATTAAACATTTGTGTGAAGTTTCATTAATATCTGTCAAATAGTTTTCCGAGAAAACTGCGGATAAGCAAAATGTTGATGGACGGACGGGCGAACGGACGGACGGACAGGGCCATGCCAATATACGACCACCTTTATTAGGTGGGCGTATAAAAAGTGACCTACCCAGTATCTGTATAGCATCCAGGGCCATTTGTGTAGCTGCCTCAGCTGTGTACAATATAACGCCAGCACAGTCCTGCAAGTGACAATAAGATTATGGCTATTTAACCCTCTCCCTGTTCTATATAATATTTATTCCAAATTTCAATATCTACTGGATATTCAGGGACAAAATAGTTGTAATGAAATATGGAAGGTGGAACATTGTAGTCATTTTGAAAAGTAAAGAAACAGATCTTTCAAACTCCACTAGCAGAACAGAACAGACCATGATCAGACAGCTCCTATAGGAACTGTCTGATCTGGGTCTACTCTGTTTGCAAATGCATGAAAAAAGCATGTATATGAAGGAAAGAGTTAAGATTTACTTACTTAGTTCACATGTTTTATACTTACATTTGGATTGATATGTCCCTCTGATATAGACTTTGCCACATTATACACATAAGACCTTGATGCACTCAGTATTGTATACATGTTGGCCAGTTTAGCCTGGATCATCTGTAACATAATAAGTTTATTGTACGTAATAACACAAAATAAATAGGTTTTAACCCTTTCCCTGTTTCATATTCATGTCAGAAATAATGACATCATGAATATTTATTAGATTGAATTTTATAATGGTATACATACACGCAATATTTTAGCCATGATACCAACTGTAGAATCAGACCTACATTATTTCATAAGCAAACAGAGCAGACCCTGATCAGACGGCTCCTCTAGGAACCTTCTGACCTGGGCTTACTCTGTTTGTAAATGCGTGAAAAGGCATGTATATAAAGGAAAGGGTTAATAAGGCAAGAAAGGGAAAAGCAAGACTTACAAGCAACACTCAAAAGCTAACAGAGACATGGTCCTAATGTGACTGCACGGAAAACATGTGGTACGTTCTTTATGTTTAACCCTTTACCTCATGAATATTCATGCAAAAATTAATGAAAGTATGACGTACTTGAATTGCTCTGATCTAATATTTCGACCACTAAGGGCCTTTTTCAAAGATTATCATGTCAAAATACACGTCACATTTTTGTTACATGCATTCAACCATAAAATCAAAGAGAATAATCAAGGTCCTCAGTGGTCGAAATATTAGATCAGAGCAATTCAAGTATTTATGTATTATATTAATTCCCTATTTTGGAATATTTTCTTTATTGTGAAAGTATGAAGATTAATTAGTTAATATTTACAGTGGCATTATAAATTTACCATGGCAAATTTAAGTTTACCATGGCAGACACAATAGAATTAGATCTACATTGTGTCATTAGCATAAAGGCGTATTTATGGAGAAAAGGGTTAAATGATTTTACCCTTGGTAACGGCTTTACGGTGATTGAACATTTTGATTAAACACAATGATTACAATACATGTACTATGTACAGGTATTTATCACAAACAGTTACACTTACTTGGAAGTGACCAATCTTGGTTCCAAAGCATTCTCTGTCATGTGCATATTTAAATGCCACATCACAACAGGCCTGCATTATACTGTAAGAGACAGGGAAGACAATTAGGACAGTATAATAAAACCCCTCTAAACCGGGCATACAATTAAGTATCAATATCGGACTCAGGACAGTTTGATGCAGGGTGAAAGTTATGCAGAAAGCTCCTCTAGGAGCTTTCTGCATGACTTCAACCCAGCAATAAGCTGCTTAAAAGTATCTCTCCTCTACCAAAATTCCAGTATAGTGGGGGTTTACTGTAAATAAAATATATCAGAAAATGAGAAAGAAACAAAAAGATCACAGTTAGCAACAGTACAATTCTACATGTAAGGACATAGCTTAACCTTTTGAATGCTAAATATTCAAACAAAAATATGTATTAGTTAGTGTCTATTAAGTGTGGATTTAATGATTTTAAATGCCGAAGCGCAGCGAGCGTTAGCGAGCGAGCAAGGCATTTAAAGTCATTAAATTCGCACTTAATAGACACTAACTGATATAGTGTTTAGCCTAGTTTTTGGACAGGATTAAAAGTGGGCGGAGTGAAGCTGGACTTGGTCGCATGCGTTGCTAGGGGCAACAGCCGAGGCCGTGTGTTGAACAAATGTGTCAGTCGTTCAGAAAGGATGGCAGAAATGAAGCCGACGTTCGACCTTCTTGAGGACCATGACGTTAATTTTTACGGACGATGCATTTCAAGATAGCTGTCTAACACAATTGTTAAATGTGCAGACACAAAAGTTGTTAAAACCCGAATTAGGTAAGATATTTCATTGAGTCGATGTTTCAAGCGCTGTGTTCTAAAAAAAGAAAGCAAATGCAACAAAATGCTTTAAAAATAAAATTCAGTTTTAAATGCAGACGTAGACTACACATGCTATTTAACCCTTTACGCAATAGGTACTTATTTTAACGCCTTTAATTATTCTTCCACTCTAGAAATTAGTTTCACTTTATACCGTCATGGGTAGGCATCGTAAGAAATATTTCCCATATCCTAGCTGACGGTTGCTTAAAGCAGGCTGAAATTAAAGCAGAATACTCCTAAAGTCTGCTTTAATACTGAAACAAACTATGGGGGAAAGGGTTAGATCTAACTGACAGCTGGTAATTTTATCATATTTTATAATTTCAGGGCCTGGACACGAGACCAGTTACATAAAAGACAGGAATTACCATATATAATTTTTAACAGTAAACCGTTGTACAATAGCCATTCAACGGCAAAACAATGAAATCTCTATAGACAGGTCGTTGCTTAATACAGACAAAGGTTGTTCAGAACGCCTCGAGGGAGCATTCTACATTACATTTGTCCTGCATTTAGCATTCACTTGTCTAATAACTAAATAGATCTAGGGTCTTCTTTTTTGGTGTTTTTTAATGCTTTGGTTTTTTCTTTTTTATTTCGAATCTCAGTACATGTAGATCTACCAATAAAATGTTTGAGTTGCATCAATTTACCTCATTTCTTAGTCTCAGCTTGGTATTCTACACAGAACATGTATACACATGACTGTGTATTTGACGCTCGCGCTGTTACATGGTGGGACGAGCTAAAGCTAAACGTCACAGGATGTACTCGCGCATGCGCTGGGGACAGCCGACTTAGTCGCCAAGTCAGCGTTTAGTGCCTGACTAAATGAAATTAATCGTGGAGAAATTCAAAATTTCCAGCATTGTGATTGGCCCAAAAAGTAGGTTAAACACTATATCCAATCAGTGTTTTAATTACTTATTCCATTCAGTATGAAAGGCTAAAATTTGTTAGCAGAGTTTGAATGACAAACAGTGCAGACCCTGATAAGAGTGCTCCTCTAGGAGTCCTCTGATCTGGGTATACATTGTTTGCAAATGACACTATTCTTGTTTCCAACATTCAAAGAGGAAGTATAAGAATCATTATGCATATCAAAATACAGTTGAACTTCGATATCTCGAACTCCATGGGACCATGCAAATTTGTTCGAGATAACAGGAGTTCGAGTTATTGGATTTCTACTCTGGACAATTTCTCGAGTTGACAGCTTATTGCAGGTGTAAAGTAATGCTGAAAGCTCCTGTGGGAGCTTTCAGTATTACTTTACACCTGCATTAAGCTGTCACATGTGTTTCTATGATGCATTTAAGAGCAATTCTGTATTGTAAGTTTTGGAAGGACCGAACTTTTAGTTCGAGTTATCCTGAAGTTTGAGTTATCCGAGTTCGAGATATCGAAGTTCAACTGTATAAGAAACAATTAGATTGCTTTGTTGGACCATATTAGGATGGGTGTACAGTAAATCCTAATACATGTAGTATAAAAATTACAAAAAGATATAAAGTAAAACACCTCTAAACCGGACATTCAATTTAGTATAAATATTGGCCTTGGGACAGGCGGCAGCTTAATGCAGGGTTAAAATCACTCAGAAAGCAAGGAGCTTTCTGCATGACTTTCACCTTGCATTAAGCAGCCACCTGTCTAAAAGTATCTAAATTCTTATATACTATAATTCCGGTTTAGATGGGTTTTACTGTGTTTGAATAATATAGTGCTAATAGTTATTTATTAATTTAAAAATACAAATAAGAGTGTTCGAAGGAACACATGTGTCACCTGCTTGCAATTGACACAAAAACTGTTAATCCGCTGGAATGTGAAAATCAGAACAAAGGGGAATAACTCAAAAAGTACTGCATGTAGAGTGGTCCTCAATGAGAGGCAGACACATGAAATTTGAAAGCTCTATAATGATTAGTTTAGAAATGAAGGCCAACACAAAGAAAGTGTGACGGATAGACTGACAGACGACGGAAAAGTGATCCCTAAGTGACACACTGCCTCTTGGCAGGTGACACAAAAACACAGGTAATGCTGACAGCTCCTGTACCGGTTTTCAGCATTAGTTTCTTTTTAAACATAACATAATAAAGGTGCCTCTTGATGCCTATGCAAACAGAGTAGACCCAGGTCAGACAGCTCCTGTAAGAGCCATCTGAACAGGGTCTGCTAAGTTTGCTTAGGAAATAGTATGGATCTAATTCTTTGATTGCAACGGCAAAAAAAAACAACACCTGTGTTCATATACATGTACCATTATAAAAATTCAGCTAATAAATATTCATGGTGTCAGATATTATTGTATAAATATTCCACAAGGTGTTGTTAGAAAATATTATTAGCAACATTGTTTTTTATAAAAAGGACAAATGATATGTGCTTGATGAGTGGACTAGAACTGATTTTTAACTGTCAGATTTTAAGTAATGGGTATAGCATAAAACTTCAGATAATTAACATGAAAGCAAAATTTACACAAAACATTTAAAAAGATACCCTAAATCACCAACTCAGCAAGCAAATTCATAGAATTTATATCCCCTGCAAAAAAGAGTAGATCGAGACCAGGTGGCTCCTACTGCAGGCATCTGATAAGGGTCTGCCCTGTTCTCTTATATGTTAAAGATCCCCTACCATCCATCATGGCAATAAATTTCCTTGAATTTTATAACTACAAGAATTAAAATATTTAATATTCAAAATGGGCAGATATATATGAATATTCATAAGGCAAAAGGGTTAAAGACCAATGAATTGTCATAACAGCTTTATGATAGCCACTCTGTATTATATTTCTTTCAACACTACAGATCATTCTAATGGCCCTTGAAAACAGTTGGAATTGAGATGAGATCTTGAGTAACTTTACTTTGAGAATTTCAGCAGACCACATCGAGGGCTTAGTGCAAAACTATTCTAACTCCTTCGACATGTTTTGTTGATGACTTCATCTTGGTGTTGAAAAGGTTAACCCTTTACCTGATACACATGCCTTTTTACACATACAGAGTAGACCTAGATCAGACATCTCCTGTAGGAACCATCTGATCAGGGTCTGCTCTGTTTGCTTATGGACTTACAGTTGAACTTCAATATCTCAAACTTCAAGGAACCATACAAATTACTTCGAGATATCGTCCAATTTCTAACTAGAAAACCTTGAATTTAACTTTCACGATGTGACAGTTTAACGCATTACCTCATATGCTATTTTTAGATCAAACCTCTTTAATAAATCTACCAAAAGGAAGCATTTACATTAGAGAAAATGAACGTGTACTTTTGAAACCATTGTGAGAAATAGAGCATTTGCTCCTGTGGAGCAAATGCTCTATTTATCACAATGGTTTCAAAAAGGGACTTTTACAGAGGCGTCAAAAGGCGTCAATATGAGGGAATGGGTTAATGCAGTTTGTAAGTAATGTTGAAAGCTCCTGTAGGAGCTTTCAGCATTACTTACAACCTTCATCAAGCTGTCACATTACTGATATGTACAGTGGTGAATTTTAGAAAAATTCTGTATTACAAATTTTGGAGGGGACCAAACTTTTACCTCAAGTTATTCCGAAGTTTAGTTATCCTAGTTTGAGATATCGAGATTCCATTATACATGTATATAGATCTGATTACACAGTTTCTGCCATGGTCAAATTAACCTGTTCTCACATGCCACTACAAAAATCCAGTTAAAAAATGTTCATGATGTCATTACTTCTTACATGAATATTCATCAGGTTAAGGGTTAACCCTTTACTCCATGAATATTCATGCCAGAAATAATGACATCATAAATATTAATTATGGTAACTGAATTTTTATAATAGCACTACAAACATATTCACCATGACACCATCTATAAGATTCGATCTATATTATGTCATAAGCAAACAGAGGAAATCCTGAGAAGACGGCTCCTATAGGAGCAATCTGATCTGGGTCTACTCTGTTTGAAAAGGTGTAGAAAGGCGTATTTATTGAGTAAATGGTTAACAGTCAACTTTAGCTGAATTACATCATGAAAGTTTGATGGCACATGATGACTAACTTACCCCAGAGGTCCAGCTGCCAGCACACACCTTTCTATATCTAGGCCACTCATCAACACATACACCCCATTATTTGTCTGTCCCAAAATATTTGTTGCTAGCAGAGACAAGAGGGAAGAAAGGATAACATATTTACTGATTTCATGTTCACGGGTATTCTGGGTATGTTTGGTAACTAAGCTTTCTAGAAATAACACTGAAAGAATCTCTTTGTATCACTATATTTTTTCAATAAAAACAGCAAGGAACATTTAAAGACATTATTGACCGAATGGTTAACTCTTTCCTTCATGAATATTTATGTAAGAAATAATGACACCGTGAATATCTATTGGCTTAATTTATATAACCCATTACCTCATAGGCTATTTTTAGATCCAACCACTTTGAACAAATCTACTGAAAAGGAACATTAATTAGAGAAAAGGAACATTTTAGAATTTTGTAGTTTGAAACCATTGTGATAAATAGAGCATTTGCTCCTATAGGAGCAAATGCTCTATTTATAACGATGGTTTCAACAGCTGACTGTTGCAGAGGCGTCAAAAGGCGTCAATATGAGGGAATGGGATAATAGTGTACAAATAAAGGATTATTTGGCCATGGCAGAAACTGTAGAATAAGACCTATATAATCCCATAAGCAAACAGAGAAGACCCTGGATCAGATGGATCTTACAGGAGCAATCTGACCTGAGTCTTATATATTTGCAAATACCTGAAAAGGCATTGCTTTGAAGGAAAGTGTTATAATACTGTTTGTTGATTTCTGATTAAAGTTTGATTAAAGTTCTGATTGCAGATGACAATGAAACAAACCACTGGGTTAATAAACAAAGAAAGTCTCTCAGTGATTGGTCTATGTGTGGATAAGGAATGTGCCCTGCTCTAGCCACTACATATACTCTCATGATTATAAATGTTCTTCTGCAATGAAATATCCACATAGATTAATTCTTATGATAAAATATAAACACAAGAACTTTTGGCCATGTCAGAGACTGTAGAATCAGATTTTCATATATTTCATATGCAAACAGAGCAGACCCTGATCAGATGGCTTCTACATAATTTAGCCATCTGATCTGGGTTTACTCTGGTTGCAAAAGTTTTAAAAGGTGTAACTATCAAGACTTAGTAAAGGGTTAAAGAAGTTGCACGTAATATGCCAAAAATGTTTAGATATCAAACTATTTAATCTGGTTTGCAATAGCTACCGGTATTTCATTTTTTCTTTTTAATTGAAGAACACTGCACATTTAAAACAAATGTACAAAGTCATTCGAAATTTTCCCATAGAATTAAGCTAAAAGTCATATCAGGGTCCATGCTTATAAAACTTTTAGTTGAGTCTGGGTTCGTTCTCAAGTTTTTGATTGGTCAGATTTGAGCCTTTGGCTCAAATCTGACCAATCAAAAGCTTGAGAACTCAAATCTGACCAATCAAAAGCTTGAGAACGAACTCAGACTCAACTAAAAAGCTTTATAAGCATGGACCCTGACTTGCATGGGCATCAACTTGATAGGATCTGTAGTACAATGAAAAAGCCAGGAATATACAAGGGTATGTGAAGCTAGCTAGGCAAAGGTCAACATTTACCTTACCCACCCTGTTAACATATTCTAATTCAGCTGTGAACCTAAACTGACATGGCAGCATCTTACATTTCACTTCTGCTTAATATTACTAACATCCTCTCATAACTTTAACACACATGTACATGCTGTTTTATCATTAAGGATTTCTTTAGAATCTTTTACTTCATGAATATTAATGTAACAAATAGTGACATCATGAATATCGATTAAAATAATTGTTTCAATAGCATATGAACACAGGGATTTTTTTTACCTCGACCATTACTCTTTCAACAATAGTGGTGATCTCGTGATAATATACACAAACAGTCTGGATCCAGATGAGATGCACAGTAACTCTGTTTCTCACTAGTATCCAAATGGTTTGCTACTCTGAATGTATTTTTGAATAAAAAACTCTGAGGAAGAAGAAGTTTGAGAGACATCAACTAGTTAGCATACAAAGAGTAAACCCATTATCTCATGAATATCTAAGAAATAATGATGTCATCATGTCACAACTATTCATTGGCTAATTTATAACAGTATATAAACACAGGATTGTTTGGCTATGGCAGCAACTATAGAATTATATCCATATCATTGCATAAACAATTGGGCAGTCCTTGATCAGACAGCTCCCACAGGAGCCATCTCATCTGGGTCTACTCTGTAAAGGTAGGAAAAGATATCTCTATTAGGTAAAGGGTTCATGAGAGAGAACATCAGGCATATTCAGTGAGCAGTGACAGTATCTCTCACCCTAGGGGACCTGCTGCTCCTAGCCCTCTTTCAATGTCCAGCCCTGACATTAACACATACACCCCTCGACCCTCACCACCTAACATTTGACTAGCTGCAAGTGAAAATATAGAAAATTTCTCCGATTTCATTTTCAAAATCAAAGAGATCCAAACCATGAAGCTGATGACATTAACCCTTATTTACCCCTTCCTTAATAAATATTCATGTAAGAGATCATGACATCGTGAATATTTATTAACTGATTTGTCATAATGGTATATGAACACAGGATGTTTTGCCTTTGGCAGAAACAAATGTAAGACAACTACCCCTTAGGATAGTTTCCCCTTAGGACAACTGCCCCTTGGACAACTGCCCCTTAGGACAATTTCCCTTTGATATATAAAATATAGCAGCTTGTAAATAAATAGGAAGTAGGTTGTGTAGACCAAATAGCACTTTTGATTTTACTCTAAATACTGGGAAATGTAAAACTATTCATAAACACTAAGTATTTAGTCAAATGGCTCATGAAATACAGAAGTTATTTGCAAACAGAAAAGTACTAGATCAGAGGACCTAGATCTACCCTGTATGCTCAAATAATGAATATAGGTAAGGTTAAGGTAATATTAGCACATATTGTTGCTTATTAAACCCTTTCCTCCATAAATATGCCTTTCTACATCCCTGTAAAATCACCTATCGAAACAATTGTGATAAATACAGCATTTGCTCCTATAGGAGCAAATGCTCTCTTTATCACAATGGTTTCAAACTACAAAATTCTAAAATTTTCCTTTTCTCTAGATAAAGCTCCTTTTCGGAAGATTTATTCAAAGTGATTAAATCTAAAAATAGCCTATGAAGGAATGGGTTAAAGGAGCAAAAATTGCATTACCACAAAAGGATGATATTCTTTATACATGTATCTGTTTCCAAACAGAGTAGACCAAGATCTTACAGATTCTAAAACAAAGGTTTCTGATCTTAATATACCCTGTCTGCTCATTGACAATCATTGAAGATTCATGAAGCAAAACGTGTTGCTTTCAGCCATCAAAAATTGTCTGCACATAGTGTAATCATACTGTAATGAAAATACTAATGATAAAATTATTATGATTGATAAAAAAGCATGTTAAAAAGTCTTTTTCATATTTTTTATATCCTAAGAATAGTTGTACGGGTTGGCAATTTCGGCATGGGGCAATTGTCCGAGGGCAATTATCCTACAGGGCAATTGTCTGTACCTCGGCAGAAACTGCAGAATCATATCAATTAACTTCATAAGGAAAAAGCAGACTCTGATCTGGGTCTACTCTGTTTGTAATTGAGTGAGAAGGCATTTGTTTAAATGTGGTGAAATACAGTGCAGTAATACTGTATGTACAGTATTGTATACACGTAACAGTTGTTGTTTCCTCTTGATTATTTTGTTAAGGAATAAACATTCAAGAATAGCTCATAGCTGCCATGTCAGTATAGCAACACAATGGTGTACATTTTCACATCTTCTTTTTCAAATACAGGAGCTAATAGAATAAAACTATTGTTGATGAGCCATTGCTTACTCTTTTCTAGCTATTTAAATTGTTTTCTGCAAAAGTTCACAGTGCTAATTTCCAAAAGAAAAATACAGTCAGAGTTTGGAACAGTTTTGATCCTGCTGGATCCAAACGTTTGCATAGTATATCACAAATTCGCTTTAAAGAATTAAACCTTTACTCCATAAATACGCCTCCTTTCTATGCCTTGGCAAGCAGAGTTGACCCAAATAAGACAGCTCCTAGATCAGGGTCTTCTCTGATCGCTTATGTAATAATATAGATATGATTCTACAATTTCTGCCATGGCCATCAAATCCTGAGTCCATGTGTTATAACAATCAATCGAATTAATATTTGTGATGGAATTTTTTTTTACATGAACATTCATCGAGTAAAGAATTAATGTTACCTGACATCTCAAATGACACTTAACTGTTTGCATTCTGGCTAGGTTTAGAACTCACCAACACATGTCTAGGATTGAGAATCAATATTATTCTCAAACATCTTTGAATGGTTCCCAGCATATACCAGAACGGTTGAAGCTGCAAACCCATCAAACATGCACAAGCATGAAAACATTAGATTACTGAGATCCACGTTGGAAAATGAATAAATATATCTAAACATCTTCTATTAGCTTCTGTCAAATACTGTGCAACTGCTCTCACCCTACAGGTAATGAGGAGCAAACCCCTCTCTCAATATCCAGGCCTGACATCAACACATACACTCCCTTGCCCTCTTGCACCTAAAATTTGACTTGCTAACAGCAGGTTAGCAAAAGAACACTTTAACCCTTTACCTGACAGGGACACCTTTTAATGGCTTTACAAACAGAGTAGACCAAGATCCTATAGGAGCCATTTGATCAGGGTCTGCTCTGTTTGCTTTTCAAACAAGTGTCACATTTCAAAAAGTTTGGGTACTGACGAGACCCACAAACTGTGTGCAATGGTCATAAATAATTGGTCCAGTGTGTTGAAAAAGTTGATGCAAATATGTTGTCCATGACATGGCCACCAGTCCAGATCTACACTGTCTACAAATTGTCAAAAACACACCTTTTTTTCGTGACATACCAATGGGCTAAAATGATGAGCCATTTCTTGACTAGCAACAACACTTTTAACAATGACCAAATTTTGATTACCTATGCAAACAGTTTGGATCAAGACGATAGGCTTATTAATCAAGTGCCTCATGACACTCATATTTCATATTACATTGTGAAGGGAAACGAAGAAAAAATTATACCTTGAGAATTACAGCAGATGATATTTAATATGCAGTATGTATACTCACAAAATACAGTAGAACCCCTCTAATGTGACCACCTAAAATAGGTCTAATTCTGAGTCCCAGAGGCAGGGGGTAGCTTAATGCAGGATGAAAGTATTGCAGAAAGCTCCTGTAGGAGCTTTCTGCAAAACTTTCATCCTGCTTTGAGCAACCTTTTGCTGTTAAAGACGCCCATATTTATTTTTTATCAAGTAATTCAAGTGTTCACTTTAGAGGGGTTCTACTGTACTTGTATGTTTCTTCCAAATGTTTGTGGCTAAGTATTGTCTTGCTGACAATCAGATACAAAAAGCCATGGAAATTGTTGAATTTAGAATGTAGTGGTAACACAGTAAAACAGAGGAAAACTGTCGGAAATCTTCTTTTGAGACTGGAACACTAATGGGATAAGAAATGCTCCTGCAACAGTTACACAAACAGATGGACTACAGTAGGTACTGTTTTAACCCTTTACTTCATGAATATTAATGCAGCAGACATGGTCTGGGGCTACTATTTACAAAGGCATTAAAAGGTGTTTCTACAACCACTTTGTAAATAAATGCAGAAGAATTAAAAACCAGGTGGCTGCTTCATGCAAGTCAAATAAATGCACTAAAGCATTCTCGATTATTTTATCCTACATTACACTACCACTTGTATTATTGACCTACAATTTAATTCCTTTTGAGTGGTTGCTGAGTTCAGGATTTACTGTATCAGGTACAGCTATTAATGAAGCTAATTAATCCCCCCCCCCCCAATCATGAAAATGAAGAAAACAAACATTCTGAGAGTATTGCAAATAGCAATACATTGTCCCCTACTGGCTGCAAAATTCAGAGAACATCAGGGGCCATAACTCTAGCAAAATTATTCAACCAGACCGAGATTTGAACTTCAGCTGTAATTCATCTACATTTAGCTTTATAGCAAATGCCGGGTATAAAGTTAATATCTCAAACCACTTCCAAAAAAGTTCAGACTATTGGAAATTTGACAAAAATATTCAAGTTCAAGGGCCAAACTTTTGGCAAAAAGTATTCAACTGCACAGAGCTATAATTCATCTAGATTTAGTCTTATACTAAATATAGAATTAATATCTCAAACCACTTCCAAAAAAAGTCTGGATGCGGAATGAACTCTGTCGAACTAGTTTGTTTCATAAGGTAATTTCAAAATCCCAGATGGCCACCAGTCAGTCATCATGAACCCGATCAGGACAAATGGCCAAGGTACTGTGCCTGTGCAACTACTGATAAAGTTTGGTAATAATTATCCAAAAGGTTCTCATGCTACTGAAAGGACAACACCAATTTGCAACAGGGGCTTCTGATCTGGGTCTACTCTGCATGCAAAGGCATTAAAGCCAAAGGTGTATACAATATGAAGTAAAGGGTTAAATCGGTGAACATATAAAAGCCATCTGATGTTACTAGGTTACCAAATTACAACAATGCTTACCAGGTACTTTGCAGTCCTCAAAGATCAACTCGGACGTGTTGGAGCCTCTCATGCCCAGCTTATCAAGTTTCTGACCAGTGCTGAAGCCCTCCATCCCCTGTAACACAGACAGAATCACGAAATCAGGGCTATATATACGATGCATAATAAAACCTCTCAATAACGACCACCAAATAACATCAAGTAGTGTGTAAAAAGGCAGGTGGATGCTTAAAGCAAGGTGAAAGTAAAACAGAACGCTCCTATAGGAGCGTTCTGTTTTACTTTCACCTTGCTTTAAGCAACCACCTGCCCAAAATACCAACTAATTAACACAATTTAGTGGTCATTATAGAGAGGTTTAACTGTATATTGGCCCATCAAAGTCTCTTATTTCTCAGCCAAACCCTATCTTGCTGCAACTCAATAGAATCACATTGGAAAGGCAATTCTAATATCTGCAGCAAAATAGGAATAAGCAAACAGAGCAGACCCTGGTCAGAGACCTCCTACAGGATTCCTCTGATGTGGGTCTACTCTGTTTGCAAAGACATCTGTACCAGGTAAAGCGTTAATATAAAAAAAGACAGACTTTCATTTTCTATGTTATGGCTTTATTTCATGAATATAATAGATTAATTGTTATAATAGTATGTGAAACTAGAACTACCACTAAAGGTGATGAATACCCCCACTAGCACATTTGACACAGAGATGGGGGTTATAGAATATCTGCTACAGTTTAGAAAAAAACTCCGGAAAACCTGAAATTTCCTAAACATTTCTAAGTCAAAATGCTGTAATTCCGTTAAAAATCAATGCAGTGTAACACAATTCAAACTTGATCTGTAACATAAGGGACACTGTACCTTTTCAATGAGGAATGCAGTGATTCCATGCTGTGGTTTGTCAGAATCAAAGTTACTTTTCGCATACACAACCAGTACATCAGCATCTGGTCCATTGGTGATCCAGAATTTACTGCCATTTAAAACAAAGTAATCTCCTGAAATGCAGAAAATTAATACCCGATTTACCTTAAATAACCATATCCTTCATATAAATGATTTTTCACGCATTTGCAAACATAGTAGACCCAGATCAGCTGAATTAGGGTATGCTCTGTTTGCTTGAAATTATTACAGATTTGACTCTACAATGTCTACCAAAACCAAAACATCCTGTGTACATATGCCATTATAAAAATTCAGCTTACAAATTTGAATGGTGCCATTATTTCTTACATGAATATTCAACAGGCAAAAGATTGAATTTAGGACACCTGTGCCTTCCTGTAGCAAAGTAGCGAACACGTCAATATGGCTACATTTTAATAACTTTAACCCTTTACTCCATGAATATTCATGTAAGAAATAATGACATCCTGAATATTAACTAGAATCATCTCTATAATGGCATATAAACATAGGATCTTTTGGACATGGTAGAAAGTACAGAATCATATCTTTATTATTTCATAAGCAAACAGAGCAAATCCTGATCAAACGGCTCCAACAGGAGCCATCTGATCTGGGTCTGCTCTGTTTACAAAGACATGAAAAGGAAAGGGTTGAATTAAACCACTACAGTTGTAAATATTGCAGATCCTGATCAAACTGCTTCTCCATGATCTGGATTTAAACTATTTATACTAGTTTTCTATTTCAATATTTAGAATAAGTAGAGTAACAAACCCTATATTTAACTTAGCTCTAAGATGTCTTTGTATAATTGTGAAAACTTCTGAAAACAATATGTATCCACGCTTATAAAACATTTTAGCTGAGTCTGAGTTTGTTCTCAAGTTTTTGATCGGTCAGATTTGAGCCTTTGGCTCAAATCTGACCCATCAAAAACTTGAGAACAAACTCAAGACTCAACTAAAAAGCTTTATAAGCATGGACCCTGGACTCAGAAGTCTTCTCCCAAACCCATACATATGAAGAAAAAACGAAAGTGTGTTTTTGTACAGAAAAAGAAACTGTACTTTAACCCTCCCTTTCCCTTAAGAACATTAATGCATGCATTGAACACTTCATGGATATTCATTAACTTCATTCTATATGGTAAAATTTTCAAGGGAAGATTTGACTATAGACAAATGCTGTAATATCAGATCGACATCATTTCATATTAAAGCAAATAGAGCAGACCAAGATCAGATGAGGTCCGACAGGAGCTGTCTGAGCACGATCTATTCTGACTGCAAAGGTATAAAAAAGCATTTACATGAAGGAAAGGGTTAAATAGAACAGGCAACAATTTTGTCTGTGTACCATAATTTTATAAGGATTAAAATAATTTCCTTGTACTAGTATATGGTATTCTCTTTATAATAATAATACAATTTCTTTATAATAATACAATATGTATGAAATTGGATTTCAAATAAGGTTACTTATTTACATCATTTCCAGTACATTAATCTCACAGACAACATTAGTGACAATATATAAAGATTAATTCAATGCAATATTTTCCAATACTGAATAACTGTATAACATCTCAAATCAGATTTTTTACTCATTTTATTTCTTTAAGCAGAGCAGCACTTTTGTAACTGTTTTGTACAATGTAAGATATAGATTAACCCTTCGCTCGCTAAATTTTAAAATACATTTCTCCTTCTTTACCCATGTCCTACATGGTATAATTACATATATCTTCACTAGGAGCGGGAGGTATTATCGGTATACCGGTATATTGTGATATGCTTGAAAACAATACGCCGTATCGGTACGGCCAGAGAATACCAGTACGCTCGAGAATTTCCGTAAGAAGATCTTACATTTCCGCTAACTAATGAATTTTATTGTTTCTCTCATTTAAACAATCATTTTCGCTTTTTCTAGAACTTTGTCGCAGCCTCTGTAGTAGTCCGTAGTAGTCTGTGTACAGTACAGCGTTTCATTACTTCCCCTGACTGGTCCCCGGTGTATGTAAGCGCAGACGCTTTCCGATATCGATCGAGCCAGGTACCACGCTTTCCCATAAAATACAAATTGGCGGACAATTCGAAATCGTTAGAAATCCGAAAGGAAAAGCGGTGGTATTTTGTGTTATTAAAATCAAAGTAACAAATAAAATTGTGGAAGATGATGCAGGTTGTTTCGAGTGTGATACCAAAGTCAAATATTCAGGTAGTACAACTCTTTTAACGACGAATTTGCGAAGAGATCACACTTTTTCTCTCGGTCACCGTTTTCAAATGAAATCAATCAACGTACGAACTTCCACTGTCGATGTGGTCAACGGCACTGAGCGAAAATCATTTGATCAGCAATCCACTTTAATAACTTTACCTCGGCTTATAATGGGTACAAAACAATATATGCCGAACTATGATAAAGCTTTGACAATTACAAAATTGCCAAATTTATTGTGAAAGATATGAGGCCATATTCTTTAGTTGAGTCAAACAACTTTCGTAATATAAACTATTTTGTGACTGTCCATTTGCTAAACAAAACACTTTGATAATCATATTTTATAACAGTTTGGTGGTGTTCTTGTAGAGATCTTAAAATGGAAGTTACAAAACTTTTTTTTATCTTACATGTTCTATTCAGCATAATAACTAGTTAACATGTCCAGTTAGTTCTGAACTTTTATTGATGATATTTCAATCCAGTGTGCTAAAACTATGGCTATTTTTTTATAATGTAGACAGTGGCTACTTAATGGTGAATAAGGGAAAAGGTATATCGTGATACGTATCGCGATACGCCATACCCGTATCGTGATATATCACGATACGCTTTCTCTGGCAATACCCATCCCTAATCTTCACTGTGTACAAGTATTTCGCTGTGCAATCACTGCTGTGGAGTGCACTGGTTGCACAATCAACTTGTAAATAGTGCGGACCCTGATGAGACAGCTCCTGCAGGAGCTGTCTCATCTGGGTCTTCACTATTTACAGGTAGGTATATTGACGTGAATAGCAAGCGAAGGGTTAAAATAAGGACAATTCAACATGAAAGTCTACCTTTTTTGTCAGCCCTGAGTTTCATAGACACAACATCAGACCCTGCATTTGCTTCACTCATGGCCAAGGCTCCGACAATGTTCCCTTGTACCAACTGTAACAAAATATACTCAGGTAAAATCACAATTTATTTATAATCATGACTAATTATGTACCCATGTTAACCGTTTTCATTCTATTCTTTCCTTCTATGAAATATTTATCTGTAAATAGTGTCAGAGCAGACCCTGATCAGACAACTCCTATAGGAGCCATTTGATAAATTGATCTGGGTCTATTCTGTTTGCAAAAGCATGAAAAAGAATTTATTTGAGGGAAAGAGATAACACTTAACAATCTAATAGTGTCTGCCCAATCCTTTTACAACACTATATCTTTAGATCAATGTTAAAATTAACAGTTTCAATGATGACAAATACTGACAAAGTATCAATCCACGGGGCCTCCAGACACATTAATGCAGAGCAACAAATAAAGATACATACTCAACTACTAAAATTGCCCTCTCTCTACCAAACGGTGAAACCCTTTAGTGTGACCACTCTTTAGAATCGCCTTGAAGAGATGATTCTAAAGTCTGGTCACAGCATAAATTTGGTAGAGAAATAAAGAAGTTATTCTTGAAAATGTTTTAATTTACTCATCTTATCTGGGCCTCTGCTAATCTAAACAACTGACAAAATCAATAAACTTTTGAGGAGAACATGTGAAATCACACATTTGCAAGATGAATCACTGACAGCCTACTTACATCAGGCAGGTATTTGTCTTTCTGTTTTTCATTGCCATTACGGACAATCTGGTTGAGACAGAGATTTGAGTGTGCCCCATAGCTCAAGGCTATACTGCCTGAGGCTCTGGACAGTTCCTCCATCACAATGCAGTGCTCCAGGTAGCCCATTTCTGACCCACCATACTGGGCTGAAAAACAGTGTCCAAAGAACATCACCATGATAAGTAAAAATTAATGCTGTGTAGACTCAAACAGGCCATCACAAAATAGCTGTGAGCCTCATCAGGATTCAAAACTGCTTGATGTTCTAACTCTACATGTAGCTATTAACCCATTCCTTCATAGGCTATTTTTATATCCAACCACTTTGAATAAATCTACTGAAAAGGAGCATTAACTAGAGAAAAGGAAAATTTTAGAATTTTGTAATTTGAAACCATTGTGATAAATAGAGCATTTGCTCCTATAGGAGCAAATTTTTTTTAATGCTCTATTTATCACAATGGTTTCACAAAGTGACTTCTACAGAGTCGTCAAAAGTTGTCAATATGAGGGAAAGGGTTAACCCTTTCTCTGTTCAATATTTATTCCAAATTTCAAAACCTACTGAATATTCATAGAGAAAATAGTTATAAAGAAGTATAGAAGGTGGAACATTGTAGCCATTTTAGAAACTAAAGAAACTGATATTTAAAATTCTATTAGCAAACAGAGCAGACCTTGATCAGATGGCTCCTATAGAAGCTATCTGATCTGGGTCTACTCCATTTGCAAATGCATGAAAACATGTTTATATGAAGGAAAGGATTAAAATATTTAAACTGATCCTGTTACATGTTTTTTCATTCCAGAAATTTAATGCAATGATAGACATGTGAAAACAGAGTATACCCTAATTATTCTAAGTATTCCGAAAAAAGGCAAACTTAGTCAAATGGTGCCTAATCCTGAATGTAGCCACATGTTTTTAAATACATGTTTTTTTCTCAATGGTGGTCATTTTAAAGAGTTTGTACTAGTTACCTGGGGCTGTGATACCATGCAGGCCTAAGTCTCCACACTTCTTCCAGAAATCCTGTAAAGAACATTCATTTGTAACAACTGAGTTCTCAAACATATAAAATGAGAGACAAACAACTATTTGATATAAATAAAACATTATATTCTAATAACTAGCATTACAACAACCCAAGCTTTGCTAGTCTGACTACCTTCCATTTGGATGTTCAAATTATAAGAAAATGAACCATGGTTGTAAATAAGCCACAAACATAAAACAAGATTTTATGCGATAGAAGTTAAAACTTCTTAGCCTAGTGTGTAGATTAAAAATGAGAAAGAATGAAACAATCTGTTCCAGCACATGATTGCAGTGGCTAAGAACTTGATAAGTAGTCAGGAGTAGTTAGACGTGAAAATAAAATTACTTAATCCTTTACTCATTGAATATTCATGTCAGAAATAATGATATTGTGAATATTAATTAGATCAATTGTTATAATAGCAAATGGATGCAGGCATTTTCAGCCATGGCAGAAACTGTATAATCATATCTATATTATATCATAAGCAAACAGAGCAAACCTTGATCAGATGTCTCCTGCAGGAGCCATCTGATCTAGGTCTAATCTGTTTGCAAAGGTGTAGGAAAGATGTAATTATGGAGTAAAGGGTTAACCATGGACATTATTTCACACTGCCTTATACATGGAAGTGAGTCTTACCCGCATTTGTGGAAAGGAATTGCTCTTGTCAATTTCATCTGCTAATGGTGCTAGTTCCTTCTGTGCAAACTGGAAAACTGTTTCTCTAAGCTAAAAAATAAATCAAAGCACTAATTATATAGAATACAACTATTAAAATTGTCATGAATAGTCCTCTAGGTATCTTGCATTCAACTTTTACACTGTATCTCAGCCATTTAATCAGTTTGTGTAATTTACTGCAGTTTACCAATTCATTTGGAAACTTTCCATGGGATGTTCACATAAATTCATCATGTTATGATATATATGAACAAGATCTGTTTGTGAAACACAATGCCCCCGATATGACCTTTGACCTTGACATATGACCTTGACCTTAATAAGTCACCCTAAGAATGTTCCCCTCCATAAGTTGCACATTCCAAGTTTGAAATATTTATGTGCAATGGCGAGAAAATTATCACAAACCTTAAAGTGGGGCCAAACAGTCAGTGATAAAAATGAACTAAATGAATGATAATACGCAACAATCTGCTTAAATAAATCACCTAAATTGGCTGCAGAATTTGTAATGAGATATGTGGATATTTGTGGCAATATTACCTGCTAAAAAGTTAATAGCAATCTTTAACTGTGGAACTACTTTTACAAACAACATAAATTTGAAACATTTTTCCTTTTATTAATTGATTTTGAATTAACCATCTATGTACATGAATGTCATGTTTCCTAGCATAATATTTATTTATACAAACATGTCTTTAAGATAGTAAACTTGCAAGATTCATTACTGGATCTTTATCCTATACAGTGCTCCAGATATTTTTTTCACACCAATATGTATGCACACTAATGTATAACAATGATGAAAATCAAAATGCAATGCTGACATTCAGCAAATAAAACAGAAACAAATCGATTCTATTTCGATTTCTACGTTTTTATGACATTAGGAACCAGTAATACTGTTACTGGACTGTTAATTTTAATCTGTTACAATGTATTTATAATATATGTAGTCAAACATCTTCACAATGATGGTTGAATCGTTCATGTTGAATTTTCAATAAGAGAGTTAATTATTCACTACACAATTCTTTCAATATTGAATCTTTTCTTCTTAAAATGCGACCGGTTCTGGTACCCTACAAGGAATCAGGAGCGACTGACCAGAATGGTACAAGGGTGTGTGCGAAAATGCTTGTAATCGGAATTTCTCTTCAAGTACGCCAGTGCAAGCGTCTGTTGACGATCTTCAGATTTTTTAAGTCAGCTTTGGCGATACAATTTACGAGAGGCGAAACGCGTACACAATTTTATATATGCGTATCAGTATGCACGATTTTAGTTTCAAATGCGTTTTTGTTTGAAAAATATGTGTAAATACACATGTACGCACCTTATCTAGAGCACTGCCTATATAATTGCTTTCTAGGCGAATTCACCATTCGGGTTACTATATATCTAACTTTAGGAGAGTTGGTCATAAGGCGAATTCACCATAAACCGTTACAGAAGACTGGTTGAAGTTTAAAGACATTTTAAGATAACCATTTACTTTTTAAATTGACCTTTTTCTCTGCGTCCGTACCTTCAACTGACAAGGAGTTACAAAATCCAGTAACTGAAATTAGTGGACACACTTCATGGCCGGTCTTAAAATATTCACCGACGGCGACCTTAGGCAAATGCAGATCGTCATATTTCGTAACCTTTTTCAAGATCAAACTTTCTGGTCTATTTTGAACATGACAGCATACCTGTTTCTGCTCATCTGTAAAACCAAACAAACCGTCATCGATTGGATAGTACGACGAAAGTCTTGTCTGGTTCTTTAACCCCACATTAACTCGTAAAACGTTGTTTTTGAAAATATTCCGAGTCAAATGTCTAATTGCAGCCATTTTGTTTTTCGTTAGAATATGACTAAACCGTCAACGAAACCCCACCGTAGCGAAAAAAGAAAAGGAAATGGTGAAAAATGCGGCCTGTATAGAATAGGTCAAGAACTGACTGGATGACAGACTAACTGACTGACTTATGACTGACTGAATGAAATAATGAATGAATGAATGAATGAATAAATAAATAAATAAATAAATAAATAAATAAATAAATAAATAAATAAATAAATAAATAAATAAATAAATAAATGAATGAATGAATGAATGAATGAATGAATGAATGAATGAATGAATGAATGAATGAACGAATGAACGAACGAACAAAGAAATAGATGCAGTGTGCATGAAGCCCTATACATATGTATGCATAAAAAATGATGGAAACGAAACATGCAAAACATGCAATACAAATGTCAAGTGTATCCAATCTGAAGTTATTCAGCAGAAACCATTTTTCTGTTTTTAGTAACAGTGACCTTGACATTGACTCGAAAATCCTAAAATACAATCCCTATGTAGGTATTCATATAAGCTTGCTAAAAACAAATTTTGGTCAAAATCTGTCTATACAAACTTAAGTTATTGACCGGAAACCGTTTTTCTATTTTTAGTAACAGTGATCTTGACCTTGACCCAAGAACCACGAAATACAATTCCAAGCTAAGTATTCATGTAAGCTTGCTTAATACAAAGTTTGGTCAAAATTGGTCCATAAAAACTGAAGTTATTGACCAGAAACTATTTTTCAATTTTTAGAAAGTGACCTTGACCTGAGAACCTCCAAGTACAATCCCAAGCTAGGTCTTCATGTAAGCTACTTAAATACCAAGTTTGGTCTAAATTAGTCCATCCAATCTAAATTTATCGACGGAAAACATCTGTTTGATGCCACCCGCCACACACCAATCTAATAACCAGGGTTTTCATTGAACACCTGGTTAATAAATAAATAAATTTAATCAGAGACACATACATACATAAGTATGTGTCTCTGATTTCTTCAGTTTTCCCCATTTTTATTGTTTTCCAATATTCAATACAAACTCACATCAACACAGCAAAACATTCAATTTGTTTTGAGGCCAGCCCATTAATTCCTGCATTTTCTTCTGGATTAACCCAAATATTAAAACTTCTTGTCTAAGAAAATCTACTTTTCCTTAAATTGTGTATATGTATTCTATATTCCAAAAATGTTTCATTTGCTTTAATGGGTGAAAATACAACTGATGAAGCAAAACAGTGCATTCTGGAGTAGACCCAGGTCAGACTATCACTCTGGGAGTCTTCATTCATTGTGTGTCCCTTTTTAGGATGGCTATCATTTTACTTCATAGAGATGCCTTTTCAGGCATTTGCTAACAACAGACAGCACCTATAGGAGTATTCTGGTCAGGTTTTGCCGAGTTTGCTAACACCATAATACAGATTCTGCCATGGTAAAAAAAAATCTAGGGTCCATGCTTATAAAGCTTTTTAGTTTAGTCTGAGTTTGTTCTCAAGCTTTTGATTGGTCAGATTTGAGCCAAAGGCTCAAATCTGACCAATCAAAAACTTGAGAATGAACTCAGACTCAACTAAAAAGTTTTATAAGCATGGATACTGTATTCATATATTATTATAACAAGAGCTGTCCACAGACAGCATGCTCCACTTTGTTTAGTGTTGGACAGCGTAGTGAAAGCCATAACTATTTGTGTCATTAATAAATAATAATACTGGCTGTTGTCTGTAATCCTAACATGGAAATTGAAAATGTTTGATAAATATGTAGTTAAAATTTTCAGAAAGTCTAAGTCGAAAGGGGGAGATAACTATGGCAAAATTAATTATAGGGCTACCTGCCCTTGGGAAATGGATTCTACTTGTAATAGTAAACATGGATACCAAAATTGGAACCAAATATGAAAGCTGAGAACCTTCCAGTTTCAGAGAAGATTTTCAAAGTTTTCACTATATATTTCTATTGAAAACTAACCACCCTTGGGACAGGGCCACATTTGACCCCAGGGGTAAAATATATATAACTTTTGTAGAGGACCTGAACCTATTATATATAACTTTTGTAGAGGACCTGACCACCCCTAGGGCGGGGCCAATTTTGACCCCAGGGGCATGATTTATACAAATTTTGTAGAGGACCTGAAAATGATATGTGCCAAATATGAAAGCTGAGATCCTTCCAGTTTCAGAGGAGAAGATTTTCAAAGTTTTCACTATGTTTCTTTTGAATTAAAACTGACCACCTCTTTGGCACCAATTTTGACCCCAGGGGCATAATTTATATAACTTTTGTAGAGGACCTGAACATGATGCTATATGCCAAATAAGACAGCTACGAACCTTCCAGATTTTCAAAGTTTTCACTATGTTTCTATAGAAAACAAGGCACCCCTGGGGCTGGGCCAATTTTGACCCCAGGGACATAATTTATATAACTTTTGTAGAGTAAGTTCAGGTGATGCTATGTGCCAAAGATGAACGCTGAGAACCCTGTAGATTCAGAGGAGGAGATTTTTAAAGGTTCAAATTGTTGACGACGAACAACGGACAACGGCAGACATCAGGCTATCACAAAAGCTCACCCTGAGCACTCTAAATGCCTCAAAATAGCGTCTTAGAAAATGGGTTGTCCAGACTATCCTCTACAAATAGAGTAGACCCAGATCACACAGCTCCTGTCTGCTTTGTTTGCTTATGGAATAATATAGATATGATTCTATAGTATAGCATTTAGCACTTTCTTTCAAGCGCCTTTTCATGCATTTGCAAACAGAGTAGATCCAGATCAGACATCTCCTATAGGAGCTGTCTGATCAGGGTCTGCTCTTTTTGCTTATGGTATAATATAGGTTGAATTCTACAGTTTCTGCCCGAGCGAAAATATCCCTCAGTACATGTCACCATAAAAATTCAGCTAACAAATATTCATGATGTCATTATTTCTTACATGAATACTGAACAGGGAAATGGTTAACCCATTCCCTAATATACCAACGCCTTTTGACGCCTCTGTAAAAGTCACTTTTTGAAACCAAACGTTTACAGGATGTTTTGGTGATGGTAGAAACTGCAGTCAGATCTATTACAATTTTATCAGCAAACGGAGCAGACCCTGATCAGGAGCCATCTGATCTGGGCCTACAATGTTTGCAAAGGCGTGAAAAAGTGCTTATAAGAGGGAAAACTATCTCAGACTTATGTCTGTACAAAATGTGCAGATTTCTTATGCAAATTTATTTTTCAAAAGGCCTGGGTGTGTTCTAAACCTTCCCCATTTTAATATTCATGTAAAAGATGACATCATGTATATTCATTTGGTGATTTTTAAAGACATATGCAACAGGAATTTTGGAATCGGTAGAAACTGTAAGTAGACAGTATCCAGATCTTTTATAATTTCATAAGTAGAGAGCAGACCCTGATCAGAGGACTCCTACAGGAGCCATTAGATCTTGGTCCATTCTGTTGGAATTTACATAAAACCTCTCTAAACCGGAATTCTAGTAGAGAAGAATTTAGATACTTTTAGCCTTTAGGCAGGTGGCTGCTTAATGCTGGGTGAAAGTCAAGCAGAAAGCTCCTAGTTCTAGGAGCTTTCTGCATGACTTTCACCCTGCATTAAGCTGCTACCTGTCTCCGAAAGCAATATTTAATTATTTATATACTTTGAATCTCCGGTTTAGAGAGTAGAGGGGTTTTACTGTATATGAAGGGAAGGGCTAAATAAATACCTGTTTAGGAAATCATAACATAAACCGATAAGACATGATATTTTATTTTTTACAAATCATTTTTATAAACACAAAAATATTTCTTATGAAATGGTAAAATCAAGACCCATAATAAGAATTCTCAACAATCACTCCTAAAATGCAACAATGTTAGAATCAAACATCAATGAACAGTTGTACCTCACTAAATCAATCATTTAATAGATAAAAGAAGAGCTCCACCTACGGGTGCCAACGTTCGTCTATTCGATTGTAGCCCTTGTGATGGCGAACAAATGTGTGAAGTTATGACAACAGACAAGCTGAAAATGCTGTCTTTAAGCCTCTATTCCATAAATGCCCCTTTCTATACCTTTGCAAACAGGGTAGACTCGGAGCAGACGGCTCCTGTAACAGACGTCTGATTAGAGTCTGCTCTGTTCGCTTAATATGGTACATAATGTAGATATGATTCTACTGCTTCTGTTATGACCTTTTTTTGTGTCTTAAGTCCTACCATAAAAACCAATCTAATTAATATTCATAATGTTCACTGTTCTTGTATAATCTTTGTAAATAGTTTAGATCCAGATGAGACACTGTGTAACTCCACCTCCCATCAGAATCCAAACTGTTTGACATTCTTGGAAAGTTTTGCACACAAAAGTGTTGAAAAGGTTTAAATCGTGTCTCTTTCCTCTTTCTTTTCAACATTTTGTATATCTCATGAATTAGTGCATGTACAGTAAAACCTGTCTTAAATGACCATCAAAAAGATGTATAAGTATGGGTCTGTAGGGCAAGTGGTGGCTTAATGCAGGTTAAAAGTAATGCAGGAAGCTCTTATAGGAGCTTTCTACATTACTGTTGCTCTGCATTAACCCATTACCTCATAGGCTATTTTTAGACCCTACCTCTATAAATAAATATACCGAAAAGGAGCATTAACTAGAGAGAAGGATTTTTTTTATAGAATTTTGTAGTTTGAAACCATTGTGATAAATAGAGCATTTGCTCTTATAGGAGCAAATGCTCTATTTATCACAATGGTTTCACAAAGTGACTTTTACAGAGTCGTCAATATGAGGGAATGGGTTAGGCAACCACCTGGTTTTTTAATTTCTGCACTCAATCAATTCAAAGTTGCTTAAGACAGGTTCTAGTGTACTAAGTATTAACCTTTTACCTGATGAGACACCTTTGCAAACAGGGTAGACCTAGATCTGACAGCTCCCATAGGAGTCAACTGATCAGGGTCTGCTCTATTTGCTTATTGAATTACATAGATCTGATTCTAGTTTCTGCCATGGTCAAATATTTCCTTGTTCATCATAAACATTCTGCTAATTAGTATTCATACATTATTCTTTTACATGAATATTCATCAGATAAAGGATTAAGACCTGTATTTCTAAGTTTAATATAGCTGCAGTTTTATTTAAGCTCAAATTCACCCACAACTGTATATTATGTACATGAACACAGTGACCTGCAATCTGCTATTTCAGGGTCTTTTTGCTCCCGTTTTTCACCTCATATTGAAAGCAGCCAAGAATGTCTCACACAGAGTCCACAGCACTAGTTATATATTGACAGTTGGAGATGAGACAAGTACTTAGGACATCAACGTTACATATTTTTTATTTCTCTACCAAACACTGTCTTGTGGATAGTGGATACTCATTAAAATCACCTGTCTGAGACATAATTGAATGTGAAGCAGATCAATACTCCTCTACAGTTCTGTTCTGACATCCTTGTTTTTCACATTTAGCTGCTCATTCCATTATGTCATATAGTCTGCCAACAATAGTGCTCAATGTCCCCTGAAACCTCCACGTCCACCTCTAAATCCACCACCACCTCCACCTCGCCCGCCTCTAAATCCACCACCACTACCACCTCGGAAGCCACCACCACCGCCACGACCACCTCCTCTAAATCCACCACCACCACGACCACCTCTAAAACCTCCTCCTCCACGACCTCCTCTGCCTGCAAGTAAAATATTCAAAATTTTGTCAAAAATTCTATTCAAGCAAATATTTTTAAGCTAAATTTTTCATTGTGTTTTCAACAGATTATCAATACATTGTACAGTAAAACCTCTCTTTAACGGCCACTAAATTACATCAAGTATTTTGTGTTAAAGGCAGGTGGCTGCTTAAAGCAAGGTGAAAGTAAAACAGAACGCTCCTATAGGAGCGTTGTTTTACTTTCACCTTGCTTTTAAGCTGCCACCTGTCCTAAATACCAACTAATTAACACAATTTAGTGGCCATTACAGAGAGGTTTTACTGTATGTTTAAACTAAAACCATGCTGGTTTTCTGTTGATACAAACTATGATATGCAGTTTCCTATAATATTATCCCATTAATACCTGATAAATATTCATTAACCCTTTACTCCATAAATACACCTTTCTATGCCTTTGAAAACAGAGAAAACCCAAATCATATGGCTCATATAGGAGCTGTCTGATCAGGGTCTGATCTGTTTGCTTATGGAACAATATAGATCAAATTCTACAGTTTCTGCCAGGGTAAAAACATTTCTTGTTCTTATGCTATAATAAATATTAAATTAATATTGATACATTAATATTTCATAAATATTCATGAAGTAAATGTTTAACAAATTATCTCAGTAATTTACATGAATTTGCATAAGATATGAATACAGAATGTGTGGCCATGGAAGAGTCAAATCTATGTTATTTCATAAGCAAACCCAATCAGACAGAAGCTATGTGCTCTTGGTCTGCCCTGTTTGCAAAGATGTTAAAGGCATATTTATTATGAGAGGGGTTAAAGAAGAACATCACATGTTAACTGCATGTGGATAATAATCCTTTCTCTGTTGTATATTCATGTAAGAAGTAATTAAATATGAGTTATTTATTAGTTGATTTTATTACAATGGCATATGCACACAGCATTTTTGGATATTGGTAGAAACTGTAGAGTCAGACCTACTACAATTTCATAAGCAACAGGGCAGACCTTAATCAGACAGCTCCTGTAGGAGCTGTCTAATCCGGGTCTACTCTTATTGCAAATACGTGAAAATGCATTTGTATGGGGGAAAGGGTTAATGGCAAGCATGTGACCCCTTGTGATAGTGAGCAAGTGTGCAAAGATTGATAAAGCTAGATCAAACTAAAAATATATTTATATATGTGAAATATGTTTGCACAAGCCTGACTAGTGACTACAAAAAACATATCCCAATTGTGTTTTCTTTAAACATTAGGGCCATAGTGGCCCTGATATTGTTCACCAGACAATCAGGAGAAGATTTTCAAAGTTTTCATAATATAACTTTCCATAGAAAACTGGCCAGCCCTGGGGCGGGGCCAATTTTGACCTCAGAGGCATAATTTATACAACTTTTGTACAGGACCTGAACATAATGCTATGTGCCAAAAATTAACGCTGAGAACCTTCCAGTTTCAGAAGATTTTCAAAGTTTTCACTACATGTTTCTACAGAAAACAAGGCACCTCTGGGGTGGGGCCAATTTTGACCACAGGGACATAATTTATATAACTTTTGTAGAGGACCTACAGATGATACTATGTGCCAAAGATACCCTGTAGATTGTGAGGAGATGATTTTTAGCTTGTCTGTTTCAAAGAAAAGTTGAACAATTGTGATCACTGGGTCGTCGTCATCGGCGTGCAAAAACTTTAATGTAGCTCATTACTCGAAAAGTATAAGAGGCATCAACCTGAAACTTCATAGGTTAGTAGATCTCATTGAGGGGAAGGCCCCAACATAAAAACCATAACTCTTGATTTCAAAATTTTGGAGTTATGGCCCTTTATCGTTTTCAATTTTTTTAAAATTTAGCTGGACAAATACCAAATCAGACAAGCGTTGGCACCGCACGCAGCTCTTGTTAAAGGTTCAAATTGTTGATGACGGACATCAGGCGATCACAAAAGCTCACCCTCAGCACTTTGTGCTCTAGTGAGCTAAAAAGCAAGGATGAAAACACAAACTACAGTCTGAACTGGAAACAACGAAACTTAAGTCTTATTCGAGCCAAATTCTCGTTTCTTTGAAAAAAAAAAGAGAATGGTTCTGGAATAATCTCTTCCTTATTTCTATATATATTTGTATCCGATTTAATGAAATTTAATGATTAGAAAAAAACAACAATTCTACGAAAATTGAGTCTGTTCAATTTACTTTCAATGAAAAGTGTATTCAATTTACCAAAATGCAATTTCCACGCCTAGTCATGCCAAATTTCAGTCCTCTTGATAACTTATATTTGTTGAAATCTGCATGTTTCAAGTCTGAAGTTAATCCCATCAAGGATTACGATGATATGACAATTAACCATTCCCTGTTCTATATATTTATTCAAAATTTCAATACCTAGTGAAAATTCATGGACAAAATAGTTATAATGACATATGGAAAGTGGAAAATTGTAGCCATTTTAGAAACTAAAGAAACAGATCTTTCAAATTCCACAAGCAAACAGAGCAGACCCTGATCAGACGGCTCCCATACTCTGTTTGCAAATGTGTGAAAATGAGGGAAAGGGTTAAGTGACAAAAAAGTTTGACATACAGATGAACAGACGACGGACAAGTGATCCCTAAGTGTCAAATAAAACTACATGTATCTGAGTAAAACACAAAAGGGACTAAAGTGAGCTTGTGAAAAGTTTTCATACCTCCTCCACGTCCCCCTCCACGACCTCCACCCCTGCCTCCTCTACCCCCACCTCTCTTTGGTGCGGTCAGGAACCGCTCCAAGGGCAGTAGCTTGTAGGGGTCCACAAAGAACTGTGAAAATATCAATCATAGTTCAAACACCATTCAGGCATTCACACAAATAAATTCAAATTGAGGTGCAGATAGGAAGAAAATGTATTCATTAGATGAAAGCCCTTTGGTAAAATAAATGATTTTCCATTGAAATAGAATTGAAACACCATTGTTTTACCATTTTTTAGTCAAAAACCATTGAAAGAGCATTGTTCTGGATACAAAATAATTGGTTTCAGCTAGCTGCAGAACTGACAATGAACAATTCAGTGATGTTGCACCATTGTTTACCCCTTTTTCAAAAAATTGGTGTTTCATTGGCTTGTTCGATGATTGAAAACCATTCATGTAGCAATGAAACTCTGATGTTGTAAGTATCGTGCATTGTTTTTCATTGAAATAACATTGTTTTACTTGAACCATTGATTTCAGGTTTAACTATCCAGCTGACCAACAATTTTCAAGAAGATAAATCATTTTAAAAGCATTGATTATACCATTTTAATCCATTTATTTGCTCTTGGGGTATTTTTAAATTAGATCCTAGACTGGTGCATATGTGAAGAAATACTCATAAATTGTGGACATAATAAGATATAATATATTTGTTATTACACTTTCAGCTTCTTTGCGTATTTAATAATTTTATGTTGATCTGCCAGCCATTGGCCGAGTGTGCCAGGACAATGAAAATTTCTCAGCATAAATAAGTTTGCATTCATTTAACATTTAATTTTGAAAACTAAAATACATATTTCTGTCTCAAAACATTACTGAAATACAATGTAGTATCCAGCTTTATAATAGGTATATATACAAATTGTACAAAGTACCTAAAATAGTTTCAGAACTAGAACTGTAAGCCAAAGGCTAACGAATACCCCCCCACCTGTCTGCTTGTCAGAACACCTATCATCAATCTGAACATATGTACATACAGAAACGTGAAGAGATTTAAAAACAATACATGCCCCAACCCAATTTATGTAATAACAAGAGGGCCAGAATGGCCCTGACATCGCTCACCAGACAATCAGAGGAGAAGATATTCAAAGTTTTCACTATATGTTTCTATTGAAAACTTAACACCCCAGGGGCGGTGCCAATTTTGACCCCAGGGACACAATTTATATAACTTTTGTAGAGGACCTGAACATGATGCTGAAAGAATGTAGTGAAAGAATGGATAGAGCATTAGACCACTGGAACTTGTATTCTTTGGATGCTAGAGGCGGATTCTCCCACCACTAATGACCTATGCAAACAGTTTGGATCCAGATCAGGCCCCACATAATGTGGGGCCTGATCTGATATCCAAATTGTTTGTAAATGAGACTGAACTTCTGAAAAAACTTAGAAAGAAAGTGTGTAGTGGGATTCTCCCACCACTAATGACCTATGCAAACAGTTTGGATCCAGATCAGGGCCAACATAATGTGGTGCCTGATCTGATATCCAAACTGTTTGTCAATGAGACTGAACTTCTGAAAAACTTAAAAAGAAAGTGTGAAGTGGGATTCTCCCACCACTAATGACCTATGCAAACAGTTTGGATCCAGATCAGGGCCAACATAATGTGGTACCTGATCTGATATCCGAACTGTTTGTCAATGAGACTGAACTTCTGAAAAACTCAGAAAGAAAGTGTGTAGTTAGGATAACTTGTGAATATGCTGCAGTCAACAATTTAGCAGATCACAAAATTACCCAGCATGCAAAGAGTTAAGCTGAAATTCACAACAGATATGCTCTATATTGATAGCTGGTAGCTTAATGCAGGGCATAGGTATGAAAACAGCTTTAAGAGTATTCTGCATTTTGAGAATTATCCACAGTTTTCTCAATCTTAAATGAGTGTGTGTTATTTGTCTAAACACAATTTCTACTCTACTGATCAGGCTAAGGGTGATTATATAAGAACTCCCACTGACTGGTCTCAGCTAAGAGTGATATTAAGGAGAAACCTTTAGAATGTAGTTTGTGATGTAAAGAAGAATATACACACAGGGCAGGGCCAATTTTAACCCCAGAACTATGATACTTATAAAACTCATAAAGTTATGCTAAGTAAATCTATACACCAAATATCTAAGCTCTGGGACATGTAGTTTCTGACAAGAATATTTTTAAAGTTTTTCCTATGCATAACTAGTGATCCCATAGGCTGTTTACGCAGTCAGCTAGAAAAAACTTGCAATCCCTGGGGTGGGACCAATTTTGACCCTAGGGGCATAATTTATATAACTTTTGTAGAAGTCCTGAAGTTGAAGCTATGTGCCAAATATGAAAGTTGAGGACCTTCTAGTTTTAGAGGAGATGATATTCAAAGTTTTCACTATATGTTTCTATTGAAAACTGAAAACCCCTGGGGCAGGGCCAATTTTGACTCCAGGGGTATAATTTATATAACTTTTGTAGAGGACCTACATATGATGCTATGTGCCAAAGATGAAAGCTGAGACCCCTGTAGATTCAGAGAAGAACTTTAAAGGTTCAAATTGTTGACGACGAACGACGGACGACGTACACCGACGGACGACGGACATCAGGCGATCACAAAAGCTCACCCTGAGCACTTTGTGCTCTGGTGAGCTAAAAATGAAGAATAATTCAGAGAAATAAGACCCCTTCATGAGGTTTTTGTCAAATCCAAAGTTCTAAAGCTAGGTACCTTTTCAGAAAAACATTAAGTTCAAGGACCATAACTCTGACAAAAATTATTCAACCAGACCGATATTTGAACTTAAGCTGTATCTCATCTAGATTTCTTTTAATGTCAAATATGAAGTTAATATCTGCAACCACTTCCAAAGAAAGACCGGAAAATTGAAAATTTGACAAAAAAATAAAGTTCAAGGCCCATAACTCTGGCAAAAATTATTCAAACAGACTGAGATTGGGAATTAAGCTCTAAATCATCTAGAGTAAGCTTTATGCAAAATATAAAGTTAATATCTGCAATAACTTCAAAAAAAAGTCTGGAAAATCCCAAAATTGAAGATTTTTTTTTATTAAGTTAAAGGGCAATAACTCTGGAAATAATTAATCAACCGGACTGAGATTGTAATATAAGCTGTACCTTATCTAGATTTAGCTTTGCACTAAATATAGAGTTGATATCTCAAGTCAGTTCAATAAAAAGCCCAGAAAACCGGAAAACATTGGTAGGGGACTAAAAAGGGGAGATAACTCCAGAAATGTAAACACGGACGGACAGACGGACGGACGGACAACCTGATTCCAGTATACGCCCCCCACCCCCCACACTTCGTTGTGGGGGGTATAACTAAGCTGTCAAAGTTGAAAACTGCAATTATATAATCTGACATCACAACATACGGGTAACCAAAGAATGTAAAACAAACAGCAAAGCCAAAGATTAAAGCTGTATTTTCTATCTAAATACAGTAAGACCCCTCTAATGCGACCACTTAAAAAATAGCCATAACTGTTTTAATAAGCAGGTGGTTGCTAAATGCATAACTTTCGTCCTGCATTAAGCTACCATCTGCCTCTGTCACCCAGAATTTTGCCCCTTTTTGGTGGTCACATTTAGAGGGGTTTTATTGTATCTTATATCTCACAAAACACTATCTTGTTGGTACTCATTAGTGACCATTCTAATGAGCACCAACAAAAATGGGTAATTGGAGAAATCAAAGATGCTGATCACTTTTTCTAGATAAGCCTCTAATCTAGAGCTTTGATACTTAATACTTATTGTGTGCTTATTTTGGTATAAAGCATGCATCATATTTACCTTCTGTAGTTTTTTAAAGGAGCTTGCCTTCATATTATCAGAGAGTTTCACAGAGAAATACTGGTGGAAGTTAAGGAAATCACTCTTGCTAAATCATCTTACTATAAAACGGCTGTATGACTGGGAAAGCTTTATTTCAAATTACTGTTAGCCAAGATAAAAGTTAAAGTTTGAATATATTCGTACAAAACTGAAAAGCTCTAAATCTATGTTGATGCTCAAAGGGACTGATACATATGACTAACTCCGTTTGGACCCGTCTGATCAAGGTCTGTTATTTTCTTACAGAATTATTTAGATCTGATTCTATAATGTTCATCAAGGCCATAACTTCCTGTTACATATACCATTACAAAAAATAAGCAAAACATGAGATTACTATAAGGCTCCTGCATTTTCAATGCAGAGTCCTAATAAATATTCTTGATGTCATTATTTTTTACATGAGTATTCATTAAGTAAAGGATTAACCATTTACTCCATGAATATTCATGACAGAAATAAGGACATCATGAATATTAATCAGTTATTTTTTTATATTGACACTTTAACACAGTGAGTTTTGGCCATGGCAGAAACAGCAGAATTATATCCATTCTATGTCTTAAGCAAACAGAGTGGACCCTGATCGGACAGCTCCTATGGGAGTCATCTGATCTGGGTCTACCGTTTGCAAAGGGGTAGAAATGTGTATTTATGAAATAAGGGGTTACCAACTGGTAACAGTAGAAAGCTAGTCTTTGCTCCTCTTGAAAAGGCGTAAAAGACCAATACATGTATATCTAGTAACGAGTTAAGACAATATTGACAGACAACTATTCACATGTTCTCAAAGATATGACACTGTCAAAAAGGATACAAAATCTCTGATTGGTCCAAATATTTCATCCACTTTGCCAATCTGTTGTTTGTTTTCAAGAAACACAGGTGCATTGAAATAAGGAATTTTCTCATTGGTACATTTGCAAACTAAGTCATCTTCACAGGTGTGCTCCATCTCACCGAGCTCTGAAACAGACAAGGTATAGATATACATAGGTGTCCATTTGTACACTACAGTAAAATCTCTCAATAACAGCCACTAAATTATATCAAGTATTTTGTGTTAAATGCAGGTGGCTGCTTAAAGCATGGTGAAAGTAAAACAGAACACTCCTATAGGAGCATTCTGTTTTACTTTCAACTTGTTTTAATCATCCACCTGCCCTAAATACCAACTAATTATTTAGTGGCCCTTATAGAGAGGATTTACTGTATCATTGTGACCTAAGGAAAGCGCTTTGTGGCACTTTTTGTCTGGTATGCAAAAAATTGTGTTAAAAAGCAGTTTTTAAACAGTGAGTGCTTAACCCTTTACTCCTTAAATATTCATGTAAGAATAACAATGTCATGAATATTGATAAGATTAATTTCTATATTGGCATTGTATCTACTCCAATGATGCTAGGCTAAAATCAGGACACAAGCCAATGCAATGGTCTAATACCAAAAAGCCAAAAACTGCCTTGATGTACCAGTAAATGTACAGATGAGCACTATAGCATTTTGAAAGGGAGGGCAACAGCTAGGCAACATGCCCCAGTTCAATTGAATCTGACCATCAGTCACAAAATTAGACAACTGACAATTTCTATGAACATACCAGATTTTATTCCATAATAAAATCCCCCTAAGAGACATAAAAATACATGTAAAAGTATATAATACTCCTGTCAAATTTTCAAAAATTACGAACACATAACCAGAAAAATGGGTAGTTTGTGCAATGAACTACTGCTTCAATTTGAATGTTTTTGAATGTATATTTGGTTACAATGGTATACATAAAAACCATCATCATGCATATAAGCAGGGTTACAGATAAGGTTTTGATGCAATTGGGTATTTACTCCTTGATTTTTTTTTTTACAGAATTGGGTATTTGTAATTTTTATCGGGTATTGGCAATTTTCGTAATTGGGCATTATTCATGTTCTCATTAAGCATTCTAATTTTTTTTTGCATTTTGCTATAATTAGTTGCTTTATGTTACTCATTGTTTTGAAAAACAATTGCTTTTTCCACAATTTTAAGTGGGTAAATACCCCAATACTCACCTTATCTGTAACCCTGTAGAAGATTTCGAGGGCTTGGTGCAAAACTATTCTAACTCCTTCACAAAGTGAAGGAGTTAGAATAGTTTTGCACCAAGCCCTCGATTTGCAAGACACAATTTTCAAGTGTTGCATTGCAGAATATCTCCCCTTGAACTTTGAGCGTTTTTTGTCATAAAACATGGAGCTGTCTGATCTGGGTCTACTCTGTTTGAAAAGGCGTAGAAAGGAATAGGGTCATTGCAGTACACCCCCTTTTACTTCATTTGCAGGAGTATAAACAGTAAAAAATTCTTTCTTGCAATTATTTATTTTCAATGGTATCTTACCCACGACATGCTCTGGGGGTCCCTGATCTTGATAGTATCCACCTCCTCCACCTCTGCCACCTGCAATAAAACATGAACAGAATAGAATATTTCATCCATTATCAGAGCTGAAGCAAAAGGATCTACCAATATCTCTTATTTTTCAGGAATCTCGCTTGCACACAATAGAATTGTCTCAGTTCTATCAACATCTCTTATTTTTCCACTAATCTTGCTGGCACACAATAGAATTGTCTCAGAAATGGGATTCTGTAACTAAGGAATACAAATAAGATTGGGTTTGACGGAGAAATAAAGATATTTAAATATATACAAGTGTACATACATTTTTATCACAGGTCATACTAGTAATTATGAAAATTCTCAATCTCACTGCACAGGCAAACATATCGCAAATTAGTAAGGAGTGCTCTGGTGAGCTAAAAATGATCACCTCTAAATCCACCTCCTCCTCTGCCACCTCTAAATCCACCGCCCCCTCTAAATCCTCCTCCACCTCCACGGCCACCACCTCGATCTCCGAAACCCATTACCCTTTAGTTTGTTGCTGAGGTCTGAAATAATTATAAGTTGCATCATCATGTATATATATTGTAGTATGCATGACTTTAATTCTACTGATGGCAAATCCAGTTACCACCCATAATGGTTCAGAGCAACAGATAATAGCACCTCCCAGGTCAGAAGTTGTGTAGAGGAACAGATAATAGCACCTTCCAGGCTAGACAGTTGTGTACTCGTATACAGGTCCAGATAAGATGCGTAAATTAAAATATTTTCACGTAGAACTTCTTCATTTCTCCATGCACCAAACCCTATGAAGAGACAATTCTAAAGCATGGTCACAATATAGGGTTTGGTGGAGAAACGAAGAATTTAGTAATTTAGTATGCAGTTATCTGTAGCTCTGCGTATATATTTCATATGTGGGCCATACCTTCAAAAAAGAGGCCATAAATGTAGCAGGCCTTAAACTCAATTTACTCATGTATCTCTTTGAATAATGCTTTGTATTTCAGGTTGTTGCATAGCCAGCCATTAAGCAGACATTGCCACTCCTCCACAACAGCCCCATCCAATCCCTATGCGCACATCATTTCTATGTGCAATTTAATATCCGTCTTAAACGTTTAACCCTTTCCTTTAGTTTATATTTACAAACGCCTTTTCACGCATTTGCAAACACAGCAGACCCAGATCAGATGGCTTCAATTATAGGAGCCGGCTGATTAGGAATCGCTCTATTTGCTAATGGAATATGATAAGATCATTTTCTTCAGTTTCTAAATTGGCTATACAATTAATTAACCTTCCACATTTCATTGTATCTATTTTGTCTGAATATTCAGATGGTGTTGAAATTTAGAATAAATATACAACAGGGAAAGGGTTAATTGAAAAACGAAACTAGAGTTCCTGGAGGTAATACAAAGAACCCCAGAAACAACATATGTATTTTGGGGAATGAACTAAGATATGAATTTGCTTCACTTGTGGTTGAATGCATTTTCTAGACCGTAATTGTCGATAAACTACTATAACAAACATTCATCCGCCGCACCTCTATCACAAATACAATAAGGCTAAATATTTAAAACAAAAAAAAACAAAAAAAACAAAAAAACAACGTGGATCATACTGTTCACGCGTCCTACTGTTCATGTCTCAAAACAACAAATAGACCTGAAAATGTTCCGAGTATTTTTGTAGCACAAACACTATCTGACACGACCGATGGAATCATTGAGATCGAGTATTGACAAGTTGCTGTTTCCTACCAATGTGCAGACATAACTATTTCTCACCATATAATGAATCCGTTGGGAAATGTATTATTGTTGGTAAAACACTTGCAAGTTTACATGTACAACACGTGCTTCCGGTCGGCGTTGGGCCAGAGTCTACCAATTTCAGAAGAAACACAATATCAGGGTATACACATGAGTGTATTTTGCAATTTATGCATGGAATACATTCCACATTGTTATCAAAAATTGTATCTGGTAAACACCATTGAATAAATGTACGTGTTCATCCACTTTTATGGGTAAAATCGTTCATTCGACGTATTCTAACGTTTTGCTTCGTTGAGCTATCTGTACGACCATGTCACATTTTAACAGTTAGCTGTCGGTGTAGTGATATGCATATAGAGGGATATTTTAGACAGTTTTCTGGAAATGTATTTAAAATAATTTTCAAAATAATCATAGTTACTAAATTGAGTTAAAGGATCGGGGTTATAAATATATTTTTAAAAACAACAACGGAGTGTCTATTGCAACAAAACAACAACAACTTCAAGTTGGACGTCGCCGTTAGAATAGCCACAACGCCTTGCGCAAATTGTAGTGTGTTTTCGTGGTAGCTACAATTTATCTATCAACGTATAATGGCTAGAGAGGGCAGGTAAGTAAACTTTACAATGCCTTTCATAATGATCCTTGAGATCTTTAATTATCGAAAAAAAGTTTCTATTCAAACTTTCCAGGTACAGATTTGAAATATTTCATGTCCGTCAAATATTTTGTATAGATCAATAGTCTGACATAAAAAATAAACTTAAACCATACTATTTAGCGTTTCTACAGAGAAATACTGAGTAGATACAGTGCATTAAACCTAATCATCGTGAATATTCGGGCACACTATGGTACTAGTCTGTGGTAGTCATTTCGTACCAAAACCATTTCGCACCAAGAAGAATATGGTCTCTACTGTTCTTTTACTGCTTCGTAACACCATTTCACCGTTTTGTGCCATACTGTTTTGTGTATGATTTTGATGATATATATAGAATAAAAGGATGTGAATAGAACCATAGGCTTTCTCAACAGGAACATTAAAACGCAGGCCTGCCAATTCTCTGAATTTTCCTAGAAATCTCCTGATTTTAAATAAGATCTTAGGATCTCCAAATTTAATGTCGAATCTACGGATCTTTAAAAAAAATATCAGAGAAAAAAATTCCACTGGCAACAGTTTTAATCTACTCTCATCACTTTTGCGCGCATTTCCTTTGTTTCGATCCCTTTGTTGTCCTCGTCCCTCATCCTGATTGGTTAGATAAGGTTGATTGGGCAAGTCAAAAGGCAGATAGCATACATTTCATAACCATTTCTGTGAGAGTTAACCTTTAGCCTGCTAAGGGCGACCTGACATTTACAAACAACTTGGATCCAGAGGAGATGCCCAGTAACTCTCATTAGGATCCAAGCTGTTTGACACTGTCAGTCTAAGTATCTCAAAAGTTTGAACGAATCAGAAGTAAGTGACAATGGCAACAGGTGGGAGCTTAAGCTGACCTCATTTTCATAAATATACTCTTAATCACTGACACGCGCATGTCCTTTGTTTTAATCACCACTCATCTTGTTTGGATAAGCTTGATTGGGCCAATCTGAAGACTGATTGCATTTGGTAACGAAATTCAAAATATTTACTTGTCATTCCAGATTAGATCATTCATTGAAATACTGTAGAATTAATCGCCCAGTAAGGAAACAATATGATTGATTTGATGGCCTACAGGGCCAGAATAGGTACTTTACAGGTTTTTGTAACTTTTTAAACATGTCCTTCATTATAAACGTGTTTTCATATATTTGCAAACAGAGTAGACCCAGATCAGACTTCTCCTAAAGGAGCTGTCTGACCAGGGTCTGCCCTGTTTGCTACTGGAATTTGATTGAGCTGCTTCTTTTAGTTTCTAAAATGACTATAATGTTCCACCTTCCATATTTCATTATAATTAGTTTATCCATTAATATTCACTAAATATTGAAATTTGGAATAAACATCGAACAGGGAAAGGGTTAATCCTGTACTCAATAAAATAAATACATCCTTTCTACCCATATGCAAACAGAGTAGACCCAGATCAGACGGCTCCTGTAGGAGCCGTCTTTTCTTGGTCTGCTCTGTTTACTTATGATATATAGATAATGATCTGCCATGGCCAACAATTCCTGTTTCAATGTGCATTAAGATAATCTAATTATAAAAAACAGTAATTATTTCATACTGTATATGAATATTCATGGAGTAAAGGGTTAACCCTTTCCTCCATAAATATGCCTTTCTGCGCCTCTGTAAAAGTCACCTGTTGAAACCATTGTGATAAATAGAGCATGGAGCAAATGCTCTATTTATCACAATAGTTTCAAACGACAAAATCATGTTTCTTTTCTAGTAAATGCTCCTTTTGGGTAGATTCATTTAAAGAGGTTGGGTCTAAAAAATAGCCTATGGAGGAAAGGGTTTAATATATGCTAAAACTGCTTGTTATATGTCAGTGAAGTTGAAGATTCATACTTTAAAGAAAATGTTCCTGTTAGCAAAAGAAGCAAAAACCCTAACAAGTCAGTTGGTGATTAATTTCTGGAATGGAATTAAGACCTGTACACAATTTTTTTCTGAAAATGACATCTTCTCCTGAACTACCTGCAGGATTTTTACCAAACTTGGCAGAAATGTTCCTTGGGTCAACCTCTTCCAAAGTTGTTCAAATAATTTGATTCCATGCAGAACTCTGGTTGCTATGGCAACCAATGTCCAAAAATAAGTAATAACTTTAAAAAAATTCTTGTCAAAAACTGTAAGGCCTAGGGCTACCAAATTTGGTATCAGAATCATGTAGTGGACCTCTACATAGATTTTCAAATTTTGCTCCTGGGGTCAAAATTGGCCCAACCCCAAGGGTCACAAGTTTTACATAGGATTATATAGTAAAAACTTTAAAGATCTTGTCTGAAACCAAAAAGCTTAGAGCTGTGATGTTTGGTATGTAGCATCATCTGGTGAACCTTTACTAAGATTGTTCAAATTATGCCCCTGGGGTCAAACAGGACCACACCCTGGGGTCACATGTTTTACATAGGATTATATAGTATACACTTTAAAAAGTCTTTTTGTCTCAAACCTGAAAAGCTTAGAGCTGTGATATTTGGTATGAAACATCATCTGGTGAACCTTTACTAAGATTGTTCAAATTATGCCCCTGGGGTCAAAATTGTCCTCACCCTGGGGTCACAAATTTTACAGAAAACTTTAAAAAATCTTCTTGTCAAAACCTGTAAGGCTTAGGGCTATCAAATTTGGTATGTATAATCATCTAGTGGACCTCTACATAGATTGTTAAAATTTTGCCCCTGGGTTCAAATTTGGCCCAACCCTGGGGAACACAAGTTTTACATAGGATTATATAGTAAAAACTTTAAAGATCTTCTTGTCCGAAACTGGAAAGCTTAGAGCTGTGATATTTGGTATGTAGCATCATCTGGTGAACCTTTATTAAGATTGTTCAAACTATGCCCCTTTAGTCAAACATGGCCACACCTTTGGGGTCACATACTTTACATTGGATTATATAGTTAAAACTTCTAAAATTTTCTTGTCCGAAACAGAAAAGCTTAGAGCTGTGATATTTGGTACATAGCATCATCTGGTGGACCTTTATCAAGATTGTTTAAAGTTAAAATTGTCCTCACCCTGGGGGTCACAAGTTTTACATTGGATTATGTAGTAAAAACTTTAAAAATCTTCATGTCCAAAACTGAAACGCTTAGAGCTTTGCTATTTGGTACATAATATCACCTGGTAGACCTTGACCAAGATCATTCAAATTAAGCCCCTAGGATCAAAATTGGCTCTGCCCCAAGTTTTACTGAAAACTTTAAAACAAAATCTATGTAGAATGTTCTATTGAATTCTACATAAATTATTCAAATTTTCCCCCTGGAGTAAAAAATAACCCATTCCTTGGGTTGGGGGGTGGGGAGGATCAGAGCTGTCATATATAGCATGGAGCATCATCTGGTGGAGCTTTACTGAGACTGTTAAAATTGTGCCCCTGGTGTCAAAATTGATAGGTCACATAACATCATTTAACCAGGTGAGCGATACAGGGGCATGATGGCCCTCTTGTTTAAGCCTTTTACTAACACTTCTGACAAATACCGTAGGCATAGCCAGGGCTTGAAAAAATATACGCAGAGCGAGGCACGAGGTGTTTGTGCCGAGTGGAGGATAGTGTTGGAAGGGGTGTCAACCCTACCCTACCCTACCCTACCTACCCTAGATCTAGATCCAAATAAAGCTAGTTTTCGTTATCTCAGGATTGGCAATGAAAAGAAACATTCTCCAAATGCCAGGACAAGCCACTCTTTTTAAAGTCCTTAAAAATGATACCTCTCAGACTGAGACGGAAGTGATAAAAGATTCAATAAAGACATGGACAAATCAAAGTCAAAACAAAATCAAACATCAAATGAAAGATTCTTTATTGTAAGTTACAAATTTATGGATGATTACGAGGTTTGATTAAGCATCCAAAGTGAAACTAGGCACGTACATGTATTCATTTCCGAAACATCATCCTGAACTTCCAAATAAAGAGGGTTACATGTTAACAAGACTTTGTAGATTTAATTGCAAGTTATTACCATGAAAAATTATTGCCCAAGACATGCCACAGCCCACCATTTGACATCTAAATTTCTCAATTTTGTCCAGAGGGAGGCCACCTGGACCCCTCCAGGGGATGGATCCCCTCCCACACTATCCCATGTTCAGCAAAATGTGCCTTGCTATGTGTATAATTTTTCAAGCTCTGGCTACACCTATGTTCAATTATAGGGCTTTGAAATTATCAATGCTTTATTTTTGGAAGGAAATCCAAGTGCCAAAACTCAGGGACAGTAACAACTAGGGTGAACCACTTAATTCAGTTACATTAATATGGTATGAAGGTATGAAATGGCAGTCAGAATTGTACAAATTAGTTTGATGGTACAAAATGACTATCGTACAAATATCCTAAAAGAGACTTAATTTTACTAAAGGTCTGATACCTTACCTCCATAAATATGCATAAAGTTTTTAAACTAGAAGCAAAATTTTGCTTACAGATCATACAGAAGGAGATCAAGAAGTAGAAGCAGATCTACATCCAGAGAAAGATCCAAAAGATCCAAGAGATCAAGATCCAAAGAGAGAAGAAGATCAAGAGAGAGACGATCAAAGTCTAGAGACAGAAAAAGATCTAGGTCACGATCTAGGGATAGAAAGCGATCAAGGTCCAGAGACAGAAAAAGATCTAGGTCAAGAGACAGAAAAAGATCAAGGTCAAGGGACAGAGATCGTAGGAGAAAAGAAGAGAAAAGAAGATCTAGGTCAAGGTCACGAGACAGAGACAGAGATAGAGACAGAAGGTAAGAAATGCAAACTTCATCAGTGGATATGCCTAGTTTCTAAATAATTAATTACAATAAAAAATATTACATTGCTGTTTGATTTGAATATTAGCTGCTGCTTTAGAAAAAGTACTCTGAGACTGCAAACAATGTAGATTTAAATCAGCTGTTGCTTTGAAAGTTCAACATCAGGTCGGCTCTACTCCTTGTGACACCCAGCAGACATTGCAGTGTTTATCACTCAAGCTGACAAATAGTTAACCCATTACTCCATGAATATTCATGAAAGAAATGATGAATCATGGATGTACCAATATGTTTATTTACCTCTAAAATGAAAAACATATACATGTAATCCAGCTTAAAATTTCCAGCAAAAATGTCTGTATATCATAATACATTGTTGCTCATCTAGCACTTTCATTTCTTCACCAATTTGGCTCAAATTTGCTCGAAGAATTGACATAAATTAACCCTTTCTTTCATATAAACACTGTTTTAGGTATTTGCAAACAGAGTAGATCCAGATCAGATGGCTCCTTTAGGAGCCATCTGATCAGGGTCTGCTCTGTTTGTTAATAGAATTTGATTGATCCGTCTCTTTACTTTCTAAAATGGCTACAATGCTCCACCTTCCATATTTCATTATCTGTATTTTGTCCATGAATATTCAGTAAGTATTGAAATTTTGAATAAAAGTAGAAAAAAGGGAAAGGGTTAAAGCTTGGATAAGTAAGATTTTCTAAGGAATTTGTCATCCATCCGCCTGTCCTTCTGTCCATTCATCAGTCTGTCAGTCTGTTTGTGTATCATAATACATTGTTGCTCTAGGACTTTCATTTCTTCATCAGTTTTCCTAAAATTTGAAGAATTGTCATGAATAAAAGCTTACATGACTTCGATTTTCAGAGAAATCTGTCATAGGGACCTATGTGAACCTGCTCACTAAAGTTTTTTTAATTAGTATTCGGGCACCCAATCTCTACTCTCCACCTATTTGTAAAGCTGAAGAACACAACCTGGTACCATTTTGATAACTTTAATTAGACTGACGTAGTAGCCAATGGTGCAGACCAAGATCAAACAGCTCTGTCGAAGACATTTGATCTAAGTCTGTGCTATTTGCCTGAGTTGGTCAGTCTGAAATACTTAGGGTAAATAGTATGCAGCACATCTACTGAGACTTCAGATATACATCCATTCTTATTATAAATAGCCAAAATCTTACACAGAGATCCAGATAAGATGCATTAATTAAAATATTTTCATGAATGATTTCTTTATTTCTCCACCAAACCCTTCGAGACGATTTTAAAGAGTGGTCACAACATAGGATTTGATATATTTGAATACAAAGTTTTATCTGTAGCTCTTTTACATTTTGAATGTGATTATGCTTACAGTACTTATTTATAAGAAATATTTTCTGATGACTGTGAATTTTATTTGATATCTGACAGGAAAAGATCCAGATCATATTCAAAGGACAGATCCAGAAGTAAATCCCCAGCCAAGATTAGTGAAGGTGCATTGTCTGTGAAAGATGAGCCCATGGATAAAGTAAGTATATGTACATGTATCTGGACATTCCAGAAAAACCTGATATGATCCTCTACTCCATGAATATTCATGGCAGACTCCCCATTATGAATATTAATTGATTAATGATGAGGCCCACATGGAAGATTGGGCTTACCTAAATGTGTAGCCTCGTTAAATAAAGTCATTATTATTATTATTATTATTATTATAACCCTTTACTCCATGAATATTTATGTAAGAAGTAATGATATCATAAATATTGATTAGATTAACATTTATAATGGCACATGGACACGGGAGAGTTTTGGCCTTAACAGAAACTGTAGAATCATAAATTATATACTGTATAATTAGTTCATAAGCAAACAGAGCAGACCCTGATCAGAAGACCTTCATAGGCTTTCTGAATTACTTGGTTCTGCATTATGCAACCAGTTGTTTTTTGTCGAGCCCATGTGTGGCCAGCTCACAGGACTTTTTTTCATGAAGAAGGGAAGGAGCCTGGATTCTGATGTTGAAGAAGAATTATAAACTATAATGGACACAGGGTAACAAAAAACTCTCTCTTTTAGCTCACCAGAGCACAAAGTGCTCGGATGAGCTTTTGTGATTGCCTGATGTCCGTCGTCCGTTGGTGTGCGTCGTCCGTTGTCAACAATTTGAACCTTTAAAAATCTTCTCCTCAGAATCTACAGGGTTCTCAGCTTTCATCTTTGGCATATAGCATCATCTGTAGGCCCTCTACAAAAGTTATATAAATTATGGCCTTGGGGTCAAATTGGCCCTTTACCAGGGGTGCCTTGTTTTCTCTAGAAACATACATTGTAATGAAAACTTTGAAAATCTTCTCTTCTGAAACTGGAAGGTTCTCAGCTCTCATATTTGGCACATAGCATAATGTTCAGGTCTTCTACAAAAGTTAAATAAATCATGCCCCTGGGGTCAAAATTGGGCCCACCCCAGGGGTAGCCAGTTTTCTACAGCAGCCTGCTGTTTCAATCAGTTTTGTCCAGTGGCTATTTTTAGCATACATGTATTGCTGACTATTTTTAGCATACATGTGTAGCTGGAGTGTATCATATTACTCATTGGGACTCAGTAAGCCAAGATGTTGTAGGTTTTTGAGTTTTTGCCATGTTTTATATAGAAACATATTGTGACAACTTTGAAAATCTTCTCCTTTGAAACTGGAAGGTTCTCAGCTTTCATATTTGGCACAAAGTATCATCTTGAAGTCCTCTACAAAAGTTCTATGAATTATTCCCCTGGGTTTAAATGAAGCCCCACCCCAGAGGTGGCCAGTTTTTAGCTCCACTTTTTCAAAAAGTGGAGCTTTTGTAATGACCCTCTCGTCGGCATTGGCGTTCGCTAACCTTTTTGTTAAGGTCCATTACTCAGAAACCATCATAGATATTTGGTTCATATTTGGTATGTATGTTTACTATCACAAGGGCAACCCATTTCACAAGGGTAGGTAACCCTAAAATTAATTTTGCCATAGTTATGCCTCTTTTTGACTTAGAAGTTTCATTGTGTTGGTTATGTTTTATGTTAAGGTCCATGTCTCAGAAACTGTCCAAGATATTTGGTTCAAATTTGGTATGCATGTTAACTATTACAAGGGGGACCCATTCCACCAGGGCAGGTAACCCTACAATTAATTTTGCTATAGTTATCTGCCCTTTCTGACTTAGACTTCCACTATACTATCCGGCAATAAAGAAAGTGGAGCGCGCTGTCTGTGGACAGCTCTTGTTTTATAGAAACATAGGAGCCGTCTGATCAGGGTCTGCTGTTTTCCTATAAAATAATATAGATCTGATTCTACAGTTTCTGCCATGGTAAATAAAATCACATGCCTTTATAAAAATTAATATCATTAGTATTCATGATGTGATTACTTCTTACATGAATATGCATGGAGAAAGGGGTTAATTTTAACACCCCAAGACTTAGATCAGGGTGTATTGTTTTTGGCCAGAGTGTCTGTGTTTTTAGTTGGTCTGTTTGGAACAGTAACCTCTGCCTTACTTTTTGAACTATTAGAGATAGAGGCTTCATATGTGGCTTGTATACTCATCTCATGAATATGTATTTTTTAGTGGTGCCATGTCAAGGTCAACTTCAAGGCCAAATGTAAAAATTATTGGTCAAAATGCCCATTGTGTGAGCATAGTGTGTCACCATTGGTGACTCACCAATATGTCATATTTCATTTGGAACATTGTTTTTCTGTAGGAAGAGGAACAGAAAAGGTTGGAGATGGATATGCAGAAAAGAAGGGAAAGAATAGAAAAGTGGAGGGCAGAGAGAAATAAAAAGAAAGAGCTAGTTCCTATAAATATTGCACCTCCAACAAAGGAGTGGACGTTGGAGGATGACGATGATGATGATGACGAAGATGCAGGTGGCAAGAATGATGATGATGATGAGGTTGACCCCCTTGATGCTTACATGCAGGTTAGACTATCACTAATATCCAGATAAGATGCATAAGTTAAACTATTTTCATGAATATCTCCTTTATTTTTCTCCACCTAACCCTATATTGTGACCACTCTTTAGAAGAGACGATACCAAAGAGTGGTCACAGTATAGGGTTTTGGTGGGGAAATGATGATTTTAGTATTTGAGTATGCACATTTATCTGTTGCTCTGAATATATATTAGATTAATTTTAATAACCGCATATAAACACAGAAAGTTCTGGTCATGGCAGAAACTGTAGAATCTTATTTATATTATTTAGTAAACAAATAGATACAGTCATTATAACAAGTCGAATGTCCTGGCCATGGACAGATCAGATTTAATTGATGTTTTTAAAGCCTTTACATCATGAATATTTATTAGATTAATCTTTATAATAGTACATGGTCACGGAAATATTTGGTCATGACTGAAACTGTAGAATCATATCTATATTATATCAAAAGCAAACAGAACAGACTCTGATGAGACGACTCTTACAGGAGCCATCTGATCTGGGTCTACTCTGTTTGCAAAGATGTAGAAAGGCATATTTATGGAGTAAAGGGTTAATGTCCTGACAATATGCAGTAAAAAAACAGTTTCTGTAGAGGATAAATGCAATTTTTTTTCAGGGATTAAAAATCTTCAAATTCCCAAAGAATGGCTATTATCTTGAGCCCAATGGTTGAGTAAAGCAACTTTATAATATACAGTAAATCTCTCTATAACGTCTACTAAATTATATCAAGCATTTTGTGTTAAAGGCAGGCGGTTGCTTAAAGCAATGTGAAAGTAAAACAGAACGCTCCTATGTTCTGTTTTACTTTCACCTTGCTTTAAGCAGCCACCTGCCCTAAATACCAACTAATTAACAAAATTTTGTGTCCCGTTATATAGAGTTTTTACTGTATTTGTAGTCCCCTACCACCAATGCAGAAGGGGACTATAGGTTTGCACTCTGTCCGTCTGTCTGTCTGTCTGTCTGTCACACATCAATTCCCTGGAACTTGTTTCTAAACCCCTATTGATACTGAAGTGATATTTGGTATGTAGCTGTAGCTTTATTATAAGGAGTTACAGATCAGTTTGAATTTTGTTACGCTATGTTGATTTTTCACGGAATTAATGCAGTTGGACTTGGAATACCAATATGGGACTATGGCATTGCTTTCAATGCTCCCATAACTTATTTTTATAGAATTACACACTCTTAGTATAGATAAGACATAGCATACAAACTAGGGGATAGTCTGATTGCAACTGTTTACTTATGTGAGGCAATAGTGAACACACAGCAGAACCTCACGTGTTGTTTGCATATTCATGTACATGTTTATGTTTGCAATTTTACAGAACATAACTGAAGAAACAAAGAAAAAAGATGTGAAAACAACAGAAGCTAACAATGTGAGTACATGTACATGTATATTGTGTTATTTTCATGATGCTTGAAAATTAAAGAACATATTTTAATCTCCCTAATATTTAACCCATTTAAGACTTATATGCAAAAAATTGTAGTTTGCTACAATTTTCAAGATATTTTTTCATCCATTTATTTAAAAAAACATAATCAATTTGTCAAATTTGTAGTTGGCTACAATTTTCAAGATATTTTTTCATCCATTTCTTTCAAAAAACATAATCAATTTGGGTCCTAATATTTCGGTTTAAACACAATCACAGTTTCAAACAGTTTTGATCCTGATGAGATGGCAGAATACTCAGCATCTTATCACAATCCAAACTGTTTACAAATTTTCCTCGGGAGCATAAGACTCAAAGATCTATTTCAATATGTTTTTAGCTCACCTGGCACAAAGTACCAGGTGAGGTATTGTGAGGGGGCTGTCTCTGGCATATGTGCGTTGTGCGTCATCAATAATTTACTTAAACATCTTCTTCTCTGAAACCACAAACCTACAGTTTTGATATTTGGTATCTCTACAAAGATTGTTCAAATTAAGACCCCTGGACCAAAAATGGCTCCGCCCCGGGGCTTATCAGTTTTTCATAGGAAAATCTTTTAAAATCTTCTTCTCTGAATCTGTAAGGCCTAGACCTTTGATATTTGGTATGTGGCATCATCTAATGGCCCTCTACAAAAATAGCTCAAATTATGACCCCCTAGTTCAAATGATGACCCCTGGACCAAAAATGGCCCTGCCTTGGGGCTTATCAGTTTTTCATTGGAAAATATTTAAAAATCTTCTTCTCTGAAATTTTAAGGTCTAGATCTCTGATATTTAGTATGTATCATCATCTAATGGTTTTCTACCAAGATTGTTCAAATTGTGACCCCAAAAGTGGCCCGCCCCGGGCTTATCAGTTGATCATAGGAAAATCTTTTAAAATCTCCTTCTGTAAAATTGTAAGACCTAGACCTTTGAAATTTATGTGAAGCATCACCTAATGGTCCTCTACCAAGATTGATCAAATTTTAACCCCCAGGCCTAAAATTATGGCCGTTGGTTTCATATTGGCCCCAATCTGAAGCTGACTGTCTTATTTTTAGTGAAAATTTACATAGAAATATAGTGTATGCATAAGTCTATAGTAACCAGGTGAGCGATTAAGGGCCATCATGGCCCTTTTGTTTTAGAAAAATTATTGAATTTTTAACCGTATCCTCCATAAATACGCCTTTCTACGTCTTTACAAACAGAGTAGACCCTGATCAGACGGCTCCTATTGGAGCCCTCTGATAAGGGTCTGCTCTGTTTACTTACAATATCATGCAGATCTGATTCTACAGTTTTTACTACGGCCAAAAATTCCTGTGTCCATGTGCTATTATAACAAATTTATCTAAATGTAATTAATATTCATGACATGATTGTTTCTTACATGAATATTCATGGAGTAAAGGGTTAATCCTTTACTCCATGATAATTCATATAGGAAATTATAATCTCATGAGTATTCATCTTTTTAATGGCATATGAAGACAAGAAATGTTGGCCATAGCTGAAATTGCAGCCATATCTATATTATTTCATAACCAAACAAGAGCACACACTGGCCATTGGTCCCACAAGAGCCATCTGATCTGGGTTTAGTCTGTTTGCAAGGTGTAGAAAGGCATATTTATGAAGTGAAGGGTTAAACTTAATTTTACTTGGAGAGTTTAAGCAGATGATTGTTTTTTTTGTGAAAGGCAGTTGATAAAAATATGACACACTATTGCCAAATGCATGATATTATGCAGTGATCAGTAAACTTTTGTGCTGTGTTTCAGACCTCTTCATCCAGTGGTAAATTCACCATCATTACAGCTGTAGCCAAAAAGAGGCCGGACCCAACTGTGCAGAAAGGGGAACTCATGCTGAATAATACAGACCTTATAGAGGTAATTGTTGTCCTTCAAATCCATTCTTCTAAAGTACATGAATAATTTTGTAGTTATACCCCCGCAAACTAAGTTTGAGAGGGGGTATATAGGAGTCAGTGTGTTGGTTGGTCTGTCTGTCTGTCTGTCTGTCCATTTGTGGCACAGCCTGGTTAAGTCCAATTTTTACACAACCCTTTGAGATAAAACTTTGAAACTTTACACACTTGTCTACCATCACAAGCTTCATCTGCAGGCAAGAGTACATAACTCTGTCAAGCATTTTGACAGAATTATGGCCCTTTTTATGGTTGGTCGGCATGTCCGTTTGTGGCACATCCTGGTTAAGTCCACTTATTTACATAACCCTTTGAGATAAAGCTTTAAAACTGAACACACTTGACTATCATCACAAGTTTCATCTGTAGCCAAGAGTACATAACTCTGTCAAGCATTTTGACAGAATAATGGCCCTTTTTATCTTAATTTGTTTTGTTTAACTTTGAACACGTGTTCACCATCACAAGCTTCATCTGTAGGCAAGAGTACATAACTCTGTCAAGCATTTTGACAGAATTATGGTTTGTTTGATTGCGATCAAGACAGCTTAGCGGAGGTATTTCATCACCTTTAGTGATAGTTCTAGTTTTAAGTAGTTTGTTAACCCTTCCCTTCATATAAATGCATTTTCACGCATTTGCAAACAGAGTAGACCCAGATCAGACAGCTCCTATAGGATCTTGATTTTTTGCATTCTTCCAATCTCTCTATTATGGCTCTTAAAGTCAATTAAACAGGACCACCAGGTTCCCTATAGGAGCTGTCTGACTAAGGTCTGGGTCCATGCTTATAAAACTTTTTAGTCGAGTCTGAGTTCGTTCTCAAGGTTTTGATTGGTCAGATTTGAATTCTCAAGCTTTTGATTGGCCAGATTTGAGCGAAAAACTTGAGAACGAACTCAGACTCAACTAAAAGTTTTATAAGCATGGATACTGCTTTGTTTGCAAAGTTGTTATCGATGTAGTAAAGGGTACACAAGACTCTGGCGCCAGCCCTGCAAGTAAATGTACTATCAAGATACTGAAAGAGACTGGGGATTATACGTATAACAGAAGCCCAAAACCATTAAAAATATCTCTGAAAATATGCAGGCTGTAAATGATTTCAGAAAATACTGACAAGCATTAATAGCATTAAGCAGTGTCCTACAACATTTATTGAATTTTACTTCTTTGCTTTGTGAAATAATTATTCTTTTCAATTTTTGAAAGGTACCTTTGATGGGCACACAATTGAGGCAGAAAAAAGCAGTGTTATTTTACTATTAAACCTTAGCTTGCTATTCACGTCAATATACACATGTACCTACCTGTAAATAGTGAAGACCCAGATGAGACAGCTCCTGCAGGAGCTGTCTCATCAGGGTCTGCACTATTTACATGTTGATTGTGCAACCTGTGCACTCCACAGCAGTGATTTCACAGTGAAATACTTGTACACAGTGAAGATATATGTAATTATACAACAGGGTATGGGTAAAGAAGGAGAAATGTATTTTAAAATTCAGCAAGAGAAGGGTTAATCTTGTAAAGATAATGATCAACCAGTTTGTAAAAGCACCAGGGATATATACAATGTATTTCAATTATTTATTTCATGTTAAAAATATTTTACAAAATATGCACTATTAACCCATTACCTCATAGGCTATTTTTAGATCCTACCTCTTTAAATAAATCTACCAAAAAGGAGCATTTACTAGAGCAAAGGAAACAGTATTATATGCAGTGATACATAATGTTGTCATGTTCCATACTTTCAGTACTCCTCAGAAGAAGAGGAAGAAGACCTAGATTTTGCAATGTTGAACATGATCAAGAAAAAGAAGGTATGTTAGTTAACACCAGTATATATCTGCTAAATGCATTTTAACCCTTTACTCCGTGAATATTAATGTAAGAAATAATGACATCATGAATATTAATTAGCTTATTTTTTATAATGCATTTTTTGCCAAGGAAGAAACTGTATAATCATATCTATATTATGTCTTAAGCAAACAGAGCAGGCCCTGGTCAGACAGCTCCTATAGGAGCTGTCTGATCTGGGTCTACTCTGTTTCCGTCCGTCTGTCTGTCACAAACTGTCACAATCTCTAAAACCGCTAGGGCTAGAGTCACCAAACTTCACAGGAATGTTCACCAGCATGAGTTGTTGTGCAACTGGGGTTTTTATCTGCCACAGGACGTATTATTTGAGATAAAGCTTTTAAAGTTGAAACATTTGTTCACCATCAGAAGTTTCATCTGTAGGCAAGAGTAAATACAATGTAACTCTGTCAAGCATTTAGACACAATTACTGCACTTTTAATTTTTTGGTTACGTTTTTTGTTAAAGTATGCCTATTTACAACCTTGAAACTTGGTCGCAAAATTGGACTTAGAATTTGAGTTTAGCAAATACGTTAACCCCAGTTTATGTTGAACAAGACCTTGACGGGCGTATATTGTGCCCACTGGCACTCTTGTTGAATTGTCTCCCCCTGATAACTTCGGGGTTATTGCCCCTGATGACTTAAAACTAGACAAACTTTGTGCCGTGTGTATCTCTAAAACTGCTAGGGCTAGAGTCACCAAACTTCACAATAATGTTGACAAGCATAAACTTTGTGTCATGTGTATCTCTGAAACCAGTAGGGCTAGAGTCACCAAACATCACAGAAATGTTCACCAGCATGAGTTGTTGTGCACCTTGGATTTTTGAATTGTCTCCCCTGACAACTTTGGAGTTATTGCCCCTGATGACTTAAAATCATACAAACTTTACTTTGTGTTGTGCGTATCTCTGAAACCAGTAGGGCTAGAGTCACCAAACTTAACAGGAATGTTCACCAGCATGAATTGTTGTGCACCTTTGGTTTTTGAATTGTCTGCCCCTGGTAACTTCGGAGTTATTGCTCCTAATGATTTAAAATCAGACAAACTTTATTTTTATTTTTCGGCAGGGGGCTTTGCCCACTGTTGCCCCCACCAGGGCTTTGTCCCTGGACCCCATTTGGGGCCTAGGATGGCGTCAAATTCCCTCGCCGAACAATTTCAGCCCTTTGCATTTGAGGCCAATCACCCCTGCTTTACTTTGTGTCATGTGTATCTCTGAAACCGCTAGGACTAGAGTCACCAACATTCATAGGAATGTTTACCAGCTTCAGTTGTTGTGCACCTGGTTTTTTTTAATTGTCTCCCCCTGATAATTGTTGAGTTATTGACCCTGATATGATGACTTGAAATTAGAGAAACTTTGTGTCGTACGTATCTCTGAAACCCCTAGGGCTAGAGTCACCAGACTTCATAGGAATGTTCACCAGCATGAGTTGTGCACCTAGGGCTTTTGAATTGTCTCCCCCTGATAACTGGAGTTACAGTCCCTGACCTTAAATTTAGACAAACTTTGTGTTGCGCGTATCTCTGAAACCGCTAGGGCTAGAGTCAACAAACTTCACAGGAATGTTCACTAGCATGAATTGTTGTGCACCTTGGGTTTTTGAATGGTCTCCCCTGATAACTTTATTGCCACTGATGACTTAGAATTAGACAAACTTTGTGTCATGCTTAACTCTGAGACCGCTGGGCTAGTCGCCAAACTTCACAGGAATGTTCACCAGCATGAGTTGTTGTGCACTTGGTTTTTTTTTAATTGTCTGCCCCAGATAACTTTGGAGTTATTGCCCCTGATGACTAAAAATTAGACAAACTGTGTGTCGCACTTATCTCTGAGACCGCTACGCCTAGAGTCGGCAAACTTCATAGGAATGTTCATCAGCATGAGATGTTGTGCACTTGGGTTTTTTGAATTGTCTCCCCTGATAACTTTTGAGATATTGCCCCTGATGACTTAAAGTTAGACAAACTTTGTGTTGCGCGTATCTCTTAAACCTATAGAGCTAGAGTCACCATGCAAACTTCACAGGAGTGTTGGTCAGGATGAGTTGTTGTGCACTTAGCATTTTTTAATTGTCTCCCTGATAACTTTGGACAAACTTTGTGATGTGCGTATCTCTGAAATCGCTACGGCTAGAGTCACCAAACTCCACAGGAATATTCACTAGCATGAGTTTTTGTGCACCACATATTGTTTTTGTGGGTGGCGTCCATCTGTCTGATTTTAATTTGTCGGCGTGGTTTCTCCAAAACCTTTGGTTGGATTTTCATGATACTTCATAGAATTGATCAGCAACATGCCTAGTTGTGCATATCATATCCGTGTTCCGGTTCGAAGAATTTCTGCAGAGTTATGGTACTTTGAGGGACGAAAGTTTTTGTATCAAAAACAATTCTATTTAATATTCACAATGTCATTCTTTCTTACCTGAATATTCTTTGAATAAAAGGTTATACATTTACAGCATGTTGTATTACAAAATCAGAAAATTATATTCGTGAAAAATACTGTCATCATTTGGTCATAAAGTTGGCAAAATACAGTAGAACCGCTCTAAACCTGAATTCTTCTTGAGAAGATATACCCGGTAGATACTTTTAGTCAGGTGGCTGCTTAATGCAGGGTGAAAGTCATGCAGAAAGCTCCTCTAGGAGCTTTCTGCATAACATTCACCCTGCATTTAAGCTGCCACCTGTCTCCAAGACCAATATTTATACTAAATATAACATCCCATTCAGAGAGGTCTTACTGTGTATGTATAGTGGGAAGAATGTTATACAGGTACCCAGAACACCTAGCAACATGACAATAATGTTCATATATTACCCATTATTCTGCTATAGATCTGCAACCTGACTCACATTTGCAAATGACTTTGGATCTTGATGAAATGCTGATTGGCTCAACTTCTCATCAAGATCCCAGCTTCTTGACACTTGGTCAGCAGTTTCTCAAACGCTTGATTGAATTGGAAGTAGTCAAATTGCTCCAGATCAAAATTTGAGCAGACATTGATCTGTCTAAGTGTGGTAAGGATTAACCAGCATCTCTTTAACCCTTTCCCCCGTAACCCTTTCCCTCATATAAACATGGTTTCACACATTTGCAAACAGAGTAGACCCAGATCAGACGGCTCCTAGAGGAGCCGTCTGATCAGCGTCTACTCTGTTTGCTAATAGAATTTGAAAGATCTGTGTCTTTACTCTCTAAAATGGCTACAATATTCCACCTTCCATATTTTGTTATAATTATTTTGGCTATGAATATTCATTAGGTACTGAAAAATAAAGTGAACGTAGAACAGGGAAAGGGTTAAGTATTTATGGAAGAGAGAATGCCATCATGGGAATTTATTAGCTGAAGTTTTATAATGGCTTATGAAGGAACTTTAGAAGCTGTCTGATCAAGGTCTGCTTTGCTTACTTAAGGAACAATATACATTGTAGATATGATTCTACAGTTTCTGCCATGGCAAGATTTTCCTAAGTTTGTATGCCATTACAAATACCATGTAATTAATATTTCATGATGTCATTTCTTATTCTTACATGAATATTCATGGAGTAAAGAATTTATTGCTTATATATTCCAGGACCTAGCATCTACAGATCACAGCAAGGTCTACTATGCCTCATTCAGGAAAGACTTCTATGTAGAGGTGCCAGAGGTAGCCAGAATGACCCCCGAAGGTAAACATAAGTTGTTCGTCTCCTCCTGTCATGAACTTCTGTTATAGGATTATTTCATTTGTACAATTCCCTGAATATTAAAACTACATCTTATATCTTATATCTAAGCTGGACTCAATCTACATGTACTATGAGGGAATGGGTAAACGCATATACAAACAAAGAAGACCCGGATGAGACGGCTCCTCTAGGAGCTCTTTGATCAGGGTCTGCTCTATTTGCTTGTGAACTAGTATAGATCTGTTTCCAGAGTGTGTGCCATTGTAAAAAGTTCCCTTATTCATAATGCCATCATAAAAACTCAGCCAATAAATATTCATGATATCATTATTTCTTGCATGAATATTCATGACTTAAAAAGTTCATAGAGACAACTTCCAAATACCGGCTGGGTCTTCTATCTTAACCCATTACCTCATAGTGTTAATTAGTTATAGGAGCGTTATAGGAGTGTTCTGTTTTACTTTCACCTTGCTTTAAGCAGCCACCAGCTTTTAACAAAAAGTACTTGATGTAATTTAGTGGCCATTATAGAGAGGTTCTACTGTATATTAATTTTTTTTGCTATGGCATAATGTCACAGGGTTTTTTGGACATGGCATAAACTGTGTAGATATATCTATATTATTTCATAAGCAAATGGAGCAGATCCTAATCAGATGGCTCCTACTCTGTTTGCAAAGGCGTAGAAAGGTGTAGTCATGGAGTAAAGGGTTAATCCATTTTTGCCTATTATCCCTTAATAGGGGCATAGGTTAGTAGTGTAGACTCAAGCCATAGGGCTCCTGAAGGAACCTTCTGATCAGGGTCAGCACTGTTTTTGCTTCACATAATGGACCCCATCCACCCCCACCATGTGATTCATGACAGAAATGATGACAATATGATTATTTATTAGCTGAATATTTATGATGGTCAATGTACACAGAGTGCTTCGGTATTGGTAGAAACTACAGTCAGACATAATATAATTTTATAAACAAATAGAGCAGACCCTGATCAGATGGCTTCTATAGGAGCTGACTAATTTGGGTCTTCCCTGTTTTCCAAGGTGTGAAAAATGCATTTAAATGAAGGAAATTGTTAACCATTATTCAGCCGTATATATGTCAGAGAGAAAGGGATAAGAAACATGTTAATTTTATGAGGGAAAAAGTAAAACAAAGCTCATTCTTTATTTTTTCCTAAATTCTCATTTATTTGAAGAGTTTTATATTGAAGTTATAACAGTTTTGATTATTCTTTCAGAGACAGAAGCACTTCGAGATGAGTTAGAGGGCATAAAGGTGCGTGGTAAAAATGCAGCTAAGCCTATCAGAGAGTGGGCCCAGGCAGGAGTGAGCAAGAAGGTGCTGGATTGCCTGAAAAAGTATGTACAGATTCAAAGTAAATGGTTGACAATTTAACTTTTTCCCTGTCATATATAGATGCCTTATCATGCCTTTGCAAACAGAGTAGACCCAGATCAGACAGCTCCTGTAGGATCCATCTGATCATGGTCTGCTCTGTCTGTCTATCAAATTATATAGATCTGATACTATAATAGTATAAAAAATCCCTTGTTCATATACATGTACCATTATGAAAATTCAGCTAGTTGTCACAGTGTGTAGGTTTATCATCACTTGTACGGCCTTGCTGTACAAGCGCGCTTTTATGGCGACGTGGTAGAGTGCTTGACTGCGAACCTGGCGACCCGGGTTCGATCCCGGGTCTGAGCAGGTATGTTTCTTTATAAGAACACCCGGTTACATTTGGCGCCCAACATGGGACTGTGACTGTATGAGCTCCGAGTTCGATTCCCAGTCGTTCTCATACCCATAGAAATTCGTCCCGAATTTCAACTTGCTGGGGGAGTATGTCACAGTGTGTAGGTTTATCATCACTTGTACGGCCTTGCTGTACAAGCGCGCTTTTATGGCGACGTGGTAGAGTGCTTGACTGCGAACCTGGCGACCCGGGTTCGATCCCGGGTCTGAGCGGGTATGTTTCTTTATAAGAACACCCGGTTACATAGTAAATATTCATGATGTCATTAATTTCTTACATAATTATTCATGAGGGAAAGAGTTAATGCTTTTAGCACAATTTGGGGAATATGTGATAACCTTTTAAACTCATATTGTATTGTGGAAGAAATGTTTATTTTGAGAATTGAAGCAGGGAGCAAGTTTTGATGATGTAAGTTACATAGCGCTAAATTGCAAAGTTGCAACAACTTATTACAAATTGGATCCTGATGAGATTCTAAGTGTCTCCTCAAGATTCAAGTTGTTTGAAGCTCTAATGGTATTTTCTAAGAAAAGTGGTAGAAAAATTAAATATTTGACAGTAAGAGAAACTCATGACAATTTGCTTTTAACCCTTTCCCTCATATGAACGCTTTTTCACACATTTGCAAACAGAGCAGACCCAGATCAGACGGCTCCCAGAGGAGCCGTCTAATCAGGGTCTGCTCTGTTTGCTAATGGAATTTAATAGATGTGTTTCTTTAGTTTCTAAAATGGCTACAATGTTCCACCTTTCATATTTCATTATAACTATTTTGTCCATGGATATTCAGTAGGTATTGAAATTCGTAATAAACATGGAACAGGGAAAGGGTTAAGCAACAATTACCTTTAATACTAATGTGTGAAGCAGAAAATGCCATATAGTTATCATTTTTAGCTCCACTTTTTCAAAAAGTGGAGCTATTGTCATGACCCTCTCGTCGGCATCGGTGTCGGTTAACCTTTTTGTTAAGGTCCATTTCTCAGAAACCTTCAAAGATATTTGGTTCATATTTGGTATGTATGTTTACTATCACAAGGGCAACCCATTTAACAAGGGTAGGTAACCCTAAAATTAATTTTGCCATAGTTATGCCCCTTTTTCGACTTAGAATTTTCATTGTTGGTTAAGTTTAATGATTAAACTTAAGATATGTCTCAGAAACTGTCCAAGATATTTGGTTCAAATTTGGTATGCATGTTAACTATTACAAGGGGGACCCATTCCACAAGGGCAGGTAACCATAAAATTAATTTTGCTATAGTTATCTGCCCTTTCTGACTTAGACTTCCATAACACTATCCAGCACTAAAGAAAGTGTTATGTGTTTATATACATGTTTTTACGTTTAACCCATTCCCTCAGAGGCTATATTTTGACCCAACCTGTTTGAATAAATCTACTGAAAGGATAATTTACTAGAAAAAAAGAAACATTTTAGAATTTTGTAGTTTTGAAATCATTTTGATAAATAAAGCATTTACTCCTATTGGGCAAATGCTCTTTTTATCACAATGATTTTAAACAATGACTTTTACAGAGTCGTCAAAATGCATCAAAATGTGCAAATGGGTTTACTAACAAAAGAGATTACCTGTTGGTCTTCTGTATTGTTTTTAAACTGCTCATAAATTGTAGAATCTCTTCGAAGTGATTGTTTAGTAAAAACACATGGTAGTATTTAACCCTTTACTCCATAAATATGCTTTTATACACCTTTGCAAACAGAGTAGACCCAGATAGGAGCCATCTGATGGCTTTGATCAGGGTTTGCTCTGTTTGCTTATGGTATAATATAGATCTCATATTTTTGAACGCACATATCCTGTGTGAAAAGAGCGCTATATAAATGTGGTATAATAATAATAATTCTACAGTTTCTGCCTTAGCTGAACTATCCTGTGTTCATATGCCATTATAAAAAATAATCTAATTAATGTTCATTATTCATTATTTCTTACATGAATCTGTTACAGGGAAAGGGGTAAGCCTCTTTAACCCATTCCCACTTAGGCTATTTTTAGATCCAACCTCTTTGAATAAATCTACCTAAAAGGAGCATAAGCTAGAGAAAAGGAACATTTTAAATTTTTGTAGTTTGAAACCATTGTGATAAATAGAGCATTTGCTCCTGTAGGAGCAAATTCTCTATTTATCACAATGGTTTCACAAAGTGACTTTTACATAAGCGTCAAAGGGCATCAATATGCAGGAATGGGTTAAAATGGCCATTCAAAAGAAGGCCTACTCTTGGCCATTAACCCATTACTCCATGATTATGTATATAACAAATAATGTCTATGAATATTAATTTACCTAATTTTTATTATGACATATGAACAAAAGAATTTTTCCCATGGCAGAAACCGTAGAACAGTCACCTAGCATGACTAAATTGTTTACTTCATAATAAAACTGATTCTAGGAACAACTTTGAGAGTCCCACGCCTATCCAGGCCCAAGCCATACCAACCATTATGTCAGGACGGGACATCATCGGGATAGCTAAGACAGGAAGTGGAAAGACCCTCGCCTTCCTCATCCCGATGTTCCGTCACATTATGGATCAGCCACCTCTGGATGATGAGGATGGGCCAATAGGTAAGTTCCCTGAATTTCATAATCTACTGAACAGTTTTGCAGATGAAAAGAATCCGCCATCGGTCTTAGACTGAGATCGGATGCACTGTTGCTAGTAGGTACAATAGAAATAACTCATTTCAGTGTCTGTAGAAATCGGGTCAAATAACCTAGCAGTAAATTTTCAAGATGTAACTAAATTTCAGTAAAGAGTGTGCTTCAGCTAAAATTGTAGTTATAGGCTGTATTCAATCATAAAAAAGTACCTAGTTATTAGTCTATTTTCAGTCCGAAGGACCGCTCAGCCAACTGTACATTTACTCCCCTGGTCATTGAGTCATTCACCTACAATATTGAGCACTGCTAACGTACTGGCTAGTGACCCTCACAGGTACCCATTTTAACCCCTGGGTGGAGAGGAGATGCCGGTGGGAGACACTGAAAAGCGTTTCTGTAATTTCCGGGAGGGACCGGGATTTGAACTCCGGACCTTCGGATTGGTAGTCAAGCACGTTACCACTAGACCACCTCACACCATGACACCCATAGCAGATTTAAACCTCTTACATTGATACAACAACGTCATATAGCAGTCTTGGCAGTCACAGATTTATAATTGTGTTGTGATGACAGTTGAACTCTCTATCACTTACTCCTGTTGCAAAAGGCACCTCAGCTTGATCTGTCATCTTTACGACGGCTTGGTATCTTTGCTGACAAATCTAATCCAACGTTACATGTGATTTGGTACAGCTTGAACAGGGTTCCCACGGACAGGGAAAAGTCAGGGAAAAAGGATTTTTTTTCAAGGTCAGGGAAAAGTCAGGGATTTTTTTAATTGGTCAGGGAAATTTGAAATTTGGCAAAAGTCAGGGAAAAGTCAGGGAAATTTGGAACCAAAGGATGAGGGCTGAGGAAATATGTCAAAAAAGAGAAAGAATGAAAATAAAAGGCTAAGGCAGTTTCTTCAATTTTGACTAAACCAAGCATCTTTATACATCTTTGATTAGCTTTGTATATTTCACATCCAAATTTTAAAGTATATCTGTCATGAAGTCTGTTAAAACAAAATCATTGGAGAATTCTGGCACTTCTGCAAGACTCCAGCATCCGTTTTGACAGCAGTGCTAGAATATGGCAGCAATGCTAGATATTGGACATTCTACTGTAGTGTCTTCACTTGTTAGGACAGGCAGGGCAGCAGTGCTAGGTATTGGACATTCTACTGTACTGTCTTCACTTGTAAGGGTAGCAATATTTGGTCTGCTATTATGAAAACAGTGAAAATGCGGACCCTAAATGCGGACCCTTTTCTGGCGTCTACAGTCTAAGACCCGTTAAAAGGACCTTTTTTTCTAATTTGGGAAAAACATCCCAAGTGATGCAAAAATTTTGATTAAATTGCAAAACAAGAGGGCCTGAAAGGCCCTGATATCGCTCACCAGAAAATCAGAGAAGATTTTCAAAGTTTTCACTGTGTTTCTATATAGAAAACTAGCCGGCCCTGGGGCGGGGCCAATTTTGACCCCATTTTAATAGCATGCTATATCAATGTCTTACACACTGTATGTACTATTTTAAAATTCAGCTTACACATAGAAACTGAAAGATTAACCCTTTCCACCATAGATACACATTTTATCACCTTTGCAAACAGAATAGACCATATCAGGCAGCTCCTGTAAGAGCTGCCTGATCAGGGTCTACTCTGTTTGCTTAGAAAAATATCATAAATCTGAGTTCTTACTTTAGTCTACTGCCAATATATTTCTTAACTTTGCTTAAAAATAAAATTTTACTTAATTATATATTCATAGTAGATGGAGTCTCTAATAAAAATCATGGAGGAAAGGGTTAAGAGAGGTAGAAAAGATTCAAGAGACTTTATACTTAGGGTGCATATTAGGACATGTTTGGCATCATGCATGTTACATTCAATATTGAGCAATGAAAAATGAAAAAGTCAAAAACATTTATAATAATATTTTCTTTATTTAAAATGATCAAAACACTACTGCTGTATATATAGTTGTCATAAAGAGAGAGGTGGTAAGGATTGGCTGATAGGGAGGACGGAGGCCAACATTTATTGATCATGCTCATAGATGACCAATTAAATTTCTGTTAACAAGGGGTCAGGGAAAATTGAAATTCAGTCAGTGAAAAGTCAGGGAATTTTATTTTTTCTGTTTTGTGGGAACCCTGTTGAAGGTTTAGTAAATCTGTCTGTGACAAACAAAACTTATAAATATCAGTTATTTTGGGCATGCATAAACTTCCATAACGCGTTTTTGTCAGTTTCGAGCGTAAATAATTAACTAAGTATGTGCGAAAACAAACTCTGAAGACTCTTGTTTTATTTAGTCTCTTCATGGGCAATTATGAAAAGTGCAATACTACTCATTCCCACTTTATGGCACTGGCAGTGTGTTAAAGTTTCATTACTAAAAGCATTGAAATGCATGATTCCGAAGGACTAGAAAATATAACAACACTGAGAATAAAGTACAAAGTGACTTTTTATGGTGGCCACAAAAACACTTAACCCTTCTCTTGCTGAATTTTAAAACACATTTCTCCTTCTTTACCAATGCCCTGTTGTATAATTACATATATCTTCACTGTGTACAAGTATTTCGCCGTGCAATCATTGCTGTGGAGTGCACTGGTTGCACAATCAACATGTAAATAGTGCAGACCCTGATGAGACAGCTCCTGCAGGAGCTGTCTCATCTGGGTCTTCACTATTTACAGGTAGGTATATTGACGTGAATAGCAAGTGAAGGGTTAACACCTGCTGTTGTGAAGTACATGTACATAAATTATGAGAGTAGGAGATCTTTAAAAAAAACAACAGCAATTTGAAAAGAGAAAATTGCAGACTTGACTATTTTTGTGCCTGTATATGTATACTAATATTTGAATATTTCTTTCAGTTATTTGGAGTAGTTATAAAACATATAACAAATATTACACTACATGTTCACTGATACAAAGTGTAACTAGTAAAATTGATATGCTGTCTGTGCATCTGTTTCTGTCTCAGTCATACAGATTCTTCACCTTCCAGTCTGTTCCTCTTTAACTCTTCCAATTTAACTCGCCTTGCACAAAATGTGAATATGAGAAAAACTTAAAAGCATGGACTTAATGTATTCTGATAATATGTTCACCAATTTTGCATAACAAAGTAATTTAAGATTCAGAATCTGCTCGACTTGAAACTAACTTTAGAGCTAAAGCACATGGTAATGAAAGAGTTTGCATTGAAAAAAAAGAGATTTTTTATTACCTCAGAAACCAATGGAAACATGCCGTCCAATTATGTGTACAGTAAAACCTCTCTATAACGGCCACTAAAACATGTTAATTAGTTGGTATATTAGGGCAGGTGGCTGCTTAAAGCAAGGTGAAAGTAAAACAGAACGCTCCTATAGGAGCGTTCTGTTTTACTTTCACCTCACTTTAAGCAACCACCTGCCTTTAACACAAAATACTTGATGTAATTTAGTGACCGTTATAGAGAGGTTTTACTGTACCTGTCATACTGGTTGTACATGCAAGGTAAAGCATTACATACCGGGTAATAAACATTTTCTTTTTGGCGTTTTTACACTTTTGACTGGCACATGTCAGCCATTGTTGTGAAAACCCAAATATTAATGGTGTTGTTCTGAAATCGGACATTGATCAAACTTGTCCAGTGATTATCATGTAATCAAAGAAGTTGGTGGTTTTGTAAGGATTTAGCAGAATTCAAATACATGTTTATGTACCATTAATATTTTTATACCCCCAATGGCAGGCATATAGTAATCGTCTTTCCATCCGTCCATCCCAAATTTCGTGTCCCTTCTGTAACTTTTTATCTCTGAATGGATTTCAAAATAACCTGGCACAAATATTTACCACACAAAGACTAAGTGTCGCGTTCAACTCCCTGGTCCATAGGTCAATGGTCAAGGTCACAGGGTACAATTTTGGGGGGCATTTGTCACGTAACTGTGACAGCTCTTGTTCATCATTCAAACTGTTTGACACTCAAACACAGTTTTGTTTTGTTGTAATTTTTATACCCCTGCAAACGAAGTTTGGGAGTGGGTATATAGGAGTCAGTGTGTTGTTTGGTTGGTCTGTCTGTTTGTCCATGGCATGTCCATCCTTAGCACAACCTGGTTAACTCCACTTTGTTTGGCTTTGTTTGTTGGTTTTTTGGTAGGTTTTTTATTTTTTTATTTTTTAGGTTGGGGGGGGGGGGGGATACCTTTTCCCTGTTCTATGTTTATTCCAAATTTCAATACCTACTGAATATTCATGGAAAATAGTTACAATGAAATATGGAAGGTGGAACATTTTAGAATCTAAAGAAACAGATCTATCAATTTCCACAAGCAAACAGGAGCCATCTAATCTGGGTCTACTCTGTTTGCAAATGCATGAAAATATGTGTGTATGAGAGAAAGGGTTAAAGAAAAAGAAGAAAATTGTACTTTCAGAATTGTAGTAGTTTTGATCTTAACCCTTTATTCTATAAACACGCCTTCAGGGTCTGCTCAGGACCGATCAAGGTCTGCTTTTTTTTGTTTATGCTTATGATATACATGTAATACATATATGATTCTACAATTCCTGCCATGACCAAAACTGTCCTGTGTCCATGCTATTTTAACAATTAATCTACATGTAATTAATATTCAGGATGTCATTATTTCTTACATGAAAATTCATGGATAAAGTGTTAATGAAATCCTGTCTGTTCTAGGTCTACTCTGTTTGCAAAGGCATGACAATGCATTTGTTTGAAGAGAAGGGATAATTGTAGACCTGTATTGATCTCAAATCATCTAGTTTTGTTGTCAGGAACTAGTACTTTAGCACGCTCATACAAATAATATATGACTGTATGTTATGAAATATTACATAGCGATGGAAAGTCTTTTGTCGCTACTGCTCTACCACTGTAAATGTTTGTATTGTGTTTTGTTAATACATGTATATATATACTATAGGCTGGAGGCCTGACAAAGTATTGATAAACATTGCATTGTATTGTATTGTTGTATTGATTCTATAGATCATCCTGAGCCAAAATATCCTGTGTACATTATGCCACCCATAAGGAGTCAGCTGATAAATATTCATGATATCATTATACCCCCACAAACGAAGTTTTTTGTGGGGTATACTGGAGTCACCATGTCCGTCTGTCTGTCCATCTGTTCGTTCGTCCGGTTGTTTGTCTGTCTTGTCTAGATCATAACTTCCAAAGTATAAAAGCTATTGACTTTCAACTTCATATACAGATAGAACACATTGACCACAAGTGCAGTGCATAACTCTGTCTTCAGTATTTTTGGAGTTATTTCTCTTTGTTATTTTTGTCAAAATCTGGCTTGTTTTAATAAATGAAAAAAATTTCCGGAGCTTTTCTCTGTCATACCTCAACAAAATTTTGCAGTATTGTTGAACTCCATCTGAAGTTCTGCAATAATTGTTTTGAATGAATGATCTCCCTTTTCGTGATCAAACAAATGACAATTTTGTGGTCAGGATCTTTATTTCTATTACCCCATTTCTGTGTCAAATGTGCTAGTGGGGGTATTAATCACCTTTAGTGGTAGTTCTAGTTATTCCTTACATGAATATTAACCCATTCCCTCATAGGCTATTTTAAGCTTGTCTGTTTCGAAGAAAATTCGAGCTATTGTGATCACTGGGTTGTAGGCGTTGTTGTCGTTGTCGTCGTCATCATCGTCAGCGTGAAAAAACTTTAATGTAGCTCATTACTCGAAAAGTATTAGAGGTATCAACATGAAACTTCATAGGTTAGTAGATCTCTTTAAGGGGAAGACCTCTACATAAGAACCATAACTATTGATTTCAAAATTTTGGAGTTATGGCCCTTTATTATTTTCAAAAAAACTTAATTTAGCTGGACAAGCACCAAATCAGGCGAGCGTTGGCACCGCATGCAGCTCCTGTTAGAACCACTTTGAATAAATCTACAGAAAAGGAGCATTAATTAGAGAAAAGGAAAATTTTTGAATTTTGTAGTTTGAAACCATTTTGATAAATAGAGCATTTGCTCCTATAGGAGCAAATGCTCTATTCATCACAGCATTTGCTCCTATAGGAGCAAATGCTCTATTTATCACAATGGTTTCAACAGGTGACTTCTACAGAGGTGTAGAATAGCGTATTTATGGAGGAAAGGGTTAAACAGGGAAAGGGTTCAGACCAAGAATTAGGTTTCTTCTGAATGATTGCTGTAGAGAGCTTTTACTTTAGTGTAACCTTTTCCGTGTTGAATATTCATGTAAGAAATACAAAACATCATGAATATTTATTAGCTGAATGTATATAATGGAAATATACACACAGGATATTTTGGTATTGGTAGAAACTGTATAGTCAGATCTATTATAATTTCAATAGCAAACAGAGTTCTACTGACCACAATCAGGAGCTGTCTGATCTGGGTCTACTGTGTTTGCTAATGCCTGAAAATGGTGTCTGTATGAGGGAAAGGGTTAACTCTTTCAGTTTGAGTGCTGAAGTTTCAGAGTGGAATGATCTATCATTGGTTAATGGTAGAATCCATTTTAATGCTGTGAAAGAGTAAATTTGTTACAGGATTTTGAATGAACAGCTGTGCAGTTCCTGATCAGAGGGCACCAAGAGCACATGATCTGGGTCCATACTGTTCGCAAATGACAGTTAATTCTTTCCTTGCTTTCAAAGTGTTAACCATTTTCCTGTTCTGTTTTTTTTTTCTCCAAATTTCAATACCTACTGAATATTTATGGAAAAAGCAGTTATAATGAAATATGGAAAGTGGAATATTGTAGCCATTTTGAAAGTAAAGAATCAGATCTATTATACATGTATTCCATTAGCAAACAGAGTAGACCCTGATCTGGGTCTACGACTCTACTCTGTTTGCAAATGCATGAAAAGGAGTTTATGTGAAGGAAAGGGTTAAAGTATCATTTAAATGTTATCCATTGCCCTCATTGTTCGTTTTACAGGTTTTGTCAATACCTTTATGGTGGAGATTTATCTGCTTACTATTGTGTGATGTATACAATTCAGCGCTGTGGATAATTAAAAAGTAATGTTCTTGATAGGGGTATTGAACTGCCTTTGATATCTGAACTTTGATCGTAGACTCCATTACATTTATGTAAATCTGTGTGTATAGATTAAGCCAAAAATGTTTTCACCTTTGGAATGTGGGATGCATGTGAACTGTCATTTGTAAACAGTATAGACCCAGATCAGAGGGCTCCTAGAAGAGCCCTCTGATCAGGGTCTGCACTGATTGTCAGTCAAACTCATCTCTCAACGTATACCCTTTCATACTAAATGTATTTTATTATTTTAAGCAAATATGGACCATTCCACTTTGAAAATTCAGCATTCAAAGGATTATGGTATTCTGGGCTATTCACACAGCAGGGTTACCCATTCACTCCAAATTTGAATTTGACACTTTTATTCATGGATTTTTTTAACAATCCCTGTATGGCAAAAAGAATAAGTTTCCAATGAAAAGTCTGATGAAGTTAAGCCTACAGCAAGAGACATCATACTGATTTTGGATCCGAGCTCTTTACAATTGTTATTAGATCATAATGTTTTCAGTCAGTTTCAATTAATTCTTTGTGTTCTAAGTAATTACAGTAGAACCCCTCTAATGCGACTACTTAATGAATAAACATGGGTGTCATTATAAGCAGGTGGTAGCTTTTATGCAGGACAAAGGTCCTGCATTAAGCTTCCATCTGCTCTTACCACTTACCTAGGAGCTTTCTGCATTACTTTTGTCCTGCATTAAGCTTCCATCTGCTCTTATTACCCAGAGTTAAACCTCTTTTAGGTTGTCGCATTAGTGGGGTTTTACTGTATATGCTTTAAACTCTAAATTATTTTTTTTCTTTTCCATTTTCTCATAGAACAACTATCATACATGTAGTATCAAACAATAGGGACCATGATGAGACGCTGCATTGTTCAATGTCTCATCTGGATCCAAACTGTTTTCAAAGCCAAGGTTATCATACAATTGGCCACCCTTATGCATGTCATTTAAGTATGGTGATTGATTCTTTCATGATACTCTATGCTACAGTATTAGATCAGAAAAATAAAGGTATGATTTGACTTTAATGAGATTGATTTCCAGCCGGATATTAATACCTTTAGATATACAACTTTAACCCATTCCTCCCTGAATTTTCAGATTGGAATAGCCCATCAGTGTTTAGCAATACGGTCCACTCAGTATGAAAGGCTTAAACTCGCTAGACGATTTTGAATGACAAACAATGCAGACCCTGATCAGAGGGTTCCTCTAGGAGCCTGCTATTTTGGGTCTACACTGTTTGCAAATGTCAGTTCATGCATGTCCTGCATTTAAGAGGCTTATGAAAATGTGTCTGCTATATTATAGCCATTCAACCCTGTGAACACTATGTGAACTTTGATTTTAACCCATTCCCACTTAGGCTATTATTAGACCTAACCTCTTTGATTAAATCTACCAAAAAGGAGCATTAACTAGAGAAAAGGAAATTTTCAGAATTGTGTAGTTCTGTGGAGCAAATGCTGTATTTATCACAATGGTTTCAAAGAGTGACTTTTACAGAAGCGTCAAAAGGTGTCAATATGGGTTAACCCATTCCTTCATATAGTTTTTTTTCACATGATTGCAAATAGAGAAAACCCAGATCAGATGGCTCCTGTAGGATTTGTCTGATCAGGGTCTGCTCTGTTTGCTTATGAAATTATAACAGATTTGACTCTACAGTTTCTATAAATACCAAAAAGACATGTGTACATATGCCATTATATGAATTCATGTAATTAATATTCATGATGGCATTAACTTTTACATGAATATACAACAGGGAAAGGGTTATGATGCTTATATTCAGTATTCACAAAACTTGATTACAATGTACTTTGGCTTTATCATACTTCAACATTGTTTGTTGTACTTTTATGCTTATATCAGGTTAAAAGTGAAGTGTTCTTTCAAATGTATACTTGTAATGTTTAATTTTTGTATATGATTTAGATAAGATGCCAAGTTGCTCAGGGTTTTTTTTCTCTGGAGCCATATTGTTTGCACAGGAAAACGTAGCATACCCTTATTTTTCGAAGTATTTGGACAGACACGCTTTGGCAAATAGCGCGGATCCAGATCAAACTGAAGTTTGATCAGGGTCTACCATATTTACTACTTCATCTAATTTAAATTATCGAAATGGTGCAAAATTAAATTATTCAGCCTAACCCTTTCCCTGTTCTACATTTATTTCAAATTTCAGTACCTTAACTGAATATTCACGTACAAAATAGTTAAAATGAAATATGAAAGGTGCAACATTGTAGCCATTTTAGAATCTAAAGAAACAGATCTATCAAAATCCATTAGCAAACAGAGCAGACCCTTATCAGACGGCTCCTCTCGGAGCCGTCTGATCTGGGTCTACTCAGTTTGCATATGTGTGAAAGCACGTTTATATGAGGGAATGGGTTAATCCTTTCCTCCATACAAATGCCTTTTCATGCATTTTCAAACAGAGTAGACCCAGATCAGACATCTGCTATAGGAGCTGTCTGATCAGGGTCTGCTCTTTTTTGCTAAAGATATTTGACACATCTGTTTCTTTACTTACTAAAATCACTAAAATATTCCACCTTTCAAATGTCTTTTGTAACTATTTTGGCCATGAATATTCAGTATGTACATGTGTATTGAAATTTGAAATAAACGTAGAACAGGGATAGGGTCAGCAAACAGGTGGAGATTTGATATTTGAATGTGAACCCATTCCCACTTAGGCTGTTTTTAGATCCAACCACTTTGATTAATTCTACCAAAAAGAAGCATTAACTAAAGAAAAGGAAATTTTCAGAATTGTGTAGTTTTGAAACCATTGTGATAAATAGAGCATTTGCTCCTGTGGAGCAAATGCTCTATTTATCACAATGGTTTCATAAAGTGTCTTTTACAGAAGCGTCAAAAGGCGTCAATATGCGGGAATGGGTTAAAGTTATAAAGATTAAAGTCTTTACCAGTTTAGTCTGTGACATAAACAGTTTCTATTTTTTCTCACACAAGGACACTCTTGATAAGGTGTGTGTTAATATTGACTAATCTTACAGCTTATTCACAGAAGTTTTGATTAACAACAAGATTTATGTTAAATCCTAGAGGATTAACCCTTTCAGTGAAGAAACAAGTCACTAATGTCCTTTGCAAACAGTGTAGATCCAAATGAGCGCGCCCTAGAGGAGCTCTCAAATCTGGGTTAGCACTGTTTGTCATGTTACACTTTTCTTGGAAAAATCTCTGAATATGCACAGTAAGCTTGTTTAAAATGTAAGTTTATATTAGGTCAGAAGAAAAACACATTTGTTTCACAGTTTATTTAACCCTTTCCTTCATATAAACATGTTTCACACATTTGCAAACAGAGTAGACCCAGATCAGATGGCTACATCTGAACCGGGTCTGCTCTGTTTGCTAAGGGAATTTAAAAGGTATGTTCTTTACTTTCTAAAATTGCTACAATGTTCAGTAGGTATTGAAGTTTGAAATAAACATAGAACAGGGAAAGGGTTAAGAAAAGAACAACTTGACACTAAGTTAAATCTCACAGTGTTGTTTATCCTGATATTGCTGGCAATTAGAGATTGCATCAAGATTGGATACAGAGAGCTTAATCCAAACTACATGATATAATTTAACCCACATACTTTTCCCTGTTGAATACAGGTATAATATCATGAATATTTATTAACTGATATTTTATTATTATTTTGGTATTGGTAGAAACTTGTAAGTCTATTATAACTTCATCAGCAAACAGTGCAGACCCTGACCAGAACCAATATGAGCTTGGTCTACTCTGTTTGCAAAGGTGTGAAAAGGTGTTTATGTGAGAGAAAGGGTTAAGTTAATTTAACATTTTTTCTGCTAAGCGCAACTGAATGGTGAAACATCTAGTCACTCAGCTTCTCATCCAAGCTGTTTTGCCAGTCTGTCAACAGATTCTCAAAAGCAGCGGGTAAGAGTTTAAACAGAAAGCATCATCACAGAATAAGTTTTTCCAACAGGGAAAGGGTTAAGCTATCAGCTGTGACCTAAAGATCAACAATTTGTACTTATTACGACTGGGTTACTTAAACTCTTTTGCTGCCAATGTCACATCTGTGATTACCTATGCTCTGTTTGCAAGGGTGTAGCTATAGGGTAAATGGCTTCATATAAACACATTTTCAAGCATTTTCACACATTTGCAATCAGAGTAGACCTTGATCAGATGATTCCTATAGGAGCCGTCTGATCAGGATCTGCTCTATTTGCTAATGGAATTTGAAATAAGTTTCTTTACTTTCTAAAATTGCTATAATGTTCCACCTTCCATTTTTCATTATAACTATTTTGTTCACAAATATTCATTCGGTATTGAAATAGAACATGGAAAGGGTTAAATTTGTTCAGATCAAAATCTGCTAAACCATTGACCTGAGAGACACATGTTTCTGCATTTGCAAACAGAATTAACCCATATCAGGCAGCTTATACAGGTGCGGACTGGGCATGCTTTGCTTTTATTTCTTATGAAATAATATAGATCTGATTATGCCATGGTAAAAAATATACTGCCTTATTCTTAACCCTTTACTCTATGAATATTCATGTAAGAAATTATGACATCATGAATATTTATTAGATTATTAAATTTTTGTTATAGCATTACATAAGATTACAAGAGTATTGGCCATTGCAGAAACTGCAGAATCAGATCTATATTATAGCATAAGCAAACAGAGTAGACCCTGATCAGATAGCTCCTATAGGAGTCATCTGATCTGGGTCTACTCTGTTTGCAAAGAGATAGAAAGGCGTATTTATGGAGTAAAGGATTAATTTAGGTGATTATTATTCATAGAATCATTTTTCTTATAAAGATACTCATTTAAAGTAGGTAATTACAACTAGGGGTAGGGGAGCAGGGGATAGAGTTTCAGAAACACATCATATTTCACTGACTCACAGTAATGATTTACAGGTATTGACTGTTTTCAGAAGGTTGATCAAGTTCATTGTTAGACTCCCACATGTGTGGAGGGCAATTTAGATTTACTTTTGTTCTAGAATAAATGAGTTTTTAATGTACCGGTATATACATGTACATATCCGGAGTGTATTGCGTTTAGCCTGTCCATTTGTGTGTGGGTTTGTCTGTCTGTTTGTCTGAAACTAACATTGGCCATTACTTTATTATTACTAAGAAATAATGACATCATGAATATTAATAAGATTTAGTGTGTATAATGGCATATGGATAGGGTAATTTTGGTCCATAGTAGAAACTGTAGAATCAGATCTGTATTATTTAATGAGCAAACAGGGCAGACCCTGATCAAACGGCTCCTATAGGCACTATCTAATCTTGGTCTACTCTGATTCTGAAAGGTGGTCTTAAAATAGAGTTTGATGGAGAGAGTACGATTTTTTCCTGATCTGTAATTGCTCTACTCCCTCACATGTATTGAGTTTGAAATAATAACAAGAATATGTAATGTAATGAGTTTTTAATGTTGTATGATTATGGCAAAAATATGACACAACAAAACTTCAAATAATCTATATCTAGCTACAATCTTGTATGTAAACAGTTTGGATCTAGATGAGATACAGAGTGAACTTGGATATCGCCAAGATTCAAATTGTTTGACACTCTGAATATACTTTTGAAGAGAAATAAAGGGGAAAAATTATTGTTTGAAAATTGTAGCAGACGACTATATTTTGTAGACAACATTTATTTACTGTACAAAGAATTAAATGTCATTAATTGTATATCTACAATTGTACACGAACACTTACTTTTTTGGACATAATAGCAAAAACTATAGAATCACTGTATAGCTTATATAGTTTGCAGTTAATATCTACTGTTTAACCATTTCCTCCATAAATACGCCTCTATAATAATCACTTCTTGAAACCATTGTGATAAATAGAGCATTTGCTCCATAGGAGCAAATGCTCTATTTATCACAATGGTTTCAAGATCAATGTTTCAATACTACACAATTCTAACATTTTGCTTTTCTCTAGTAAATGCTCCTTTTTGGTGCTCTATTTATCACAATGGTTTCAAGATGGTTTCAATACTACACAATTCTAACATTTTGCTTTTCTCTAGTAAATGCTCCTTTTTGGTACATTGATTGAATGGGTTAACCATATTAATGTTGATGATCTTTAACGTCTACTGTTTAACCCTTTACCTAAGTCTTTCCCTCATAGCGCTGACCTTTGGTACCTTTGCAAACAAAGTACCGGTAGACCCAAATCAGGTCAGGGTCTGTTCCTTTCCCCTATAGAATGATATGGATCTGATTCAGAAGTTTAAGTTACACCCAAATATATATTGATATGTAATTTTAAAAAAAAATAGGTCCATGAATATTCATTGGGAAAAGAGTTGAAAGCAGGTGGTTGCTTAACTCAAAACTAAAGTGATGCAGAAAGCTCCTATTAACACATACTTACAACACTCTATATAGAAATAATGACATTATGAATAATTGATTAAAATAAAAAAAATAATGCCATAGAAACACTGGAAATTTTGGGCATTGCAGAAACTTTAGAATGATACCTATATCATTTCTTAAGCAAACACTGAGCAGAGGGCTTCTACAGGAGCCGTCTGATCTGGGTCTACTCTGTTTGCAAAGGCATATCTATATACCCATAATTACATGTAAATCATGTAGATGGTCAATGTAGAGAGATTTTACTGTATTTCCCATACATATAATTTCAAGGAACAAAGATATTTAATTATTTACCCTTTATTCTATGAATATTCGTGTCAGGAATAATGTCAGGAATATTGTATAGATTGTTTTTATAATGGCATATAAACAGAGGCATTTGCAAACAGAGTAGACTCAGATCAGACAGTGCCTATAGGAACCATCTAATCAGGACCTGCTCTGTCTGCTTATGGAACAATATAGGCTCGGTTCTACATTTTCTGCTTCGGTACAAATTGCATGTGTTATTATGCCATTTTAAACATTAACCTAATTTATATTCATGATGTCATCTTTTCTAACATAAATATTCCTGGAGTAAAGGGTTAAAGATTTGTCTATCATTTATACACAAAAACACCATCTCTGTGTCAAGTAGTTTGGATCCTAATGAGACACAAAATTACTTGTCTTCTTGTCTGGATCCAAATTGTTTGCAAAGATCATTACTATGGTCTGTAGTGTTATAAAAAGCACCTTGGTTTCAATTTGTAAATGCAAATTTAGACACCTGTTATTTTCATATAACTGTTGTATTTGTACCAGAACATGTAGAGGACAATTTATATTGAATCAAGGTTTCTGTGAATGGTCCTTGGTTGTCAACATGTAGTTAATAAGTACCGACAATTTTAGAAAATAATAGTTCATGTATTTGTCAAATTGCCAATATACATAAATGAATTAAATTGAGTGTTGAAATTTCTGTGTTGAAAAAATCTTAAACTTGGTAAACTCTGAATTTCTGAAAGCAGTTTTAATGGCAAATGGTGAAGGCCTGTATGAGTGGGCTAACATAATGATTCCTTATAACTTGGTCTACATTATTTGCGCCACCCCCTCCCCCCCCCCCCCCCCCCCCCCCCCCCCCCCCCAAATACTTTTCCTGCAACATTTTTGTGTGTCAACTGCTTCATCTTTTCTCTATCATCTATCAATCTGTTTGTCTGTTCAGTCACACTTTTGGGTCACATTTTCACTTTGTTGCCATTAAACTGTAATGACTTCAAAGTTGGAACACATGCAGATAGCAACACACAAACAAGTGCATTGTTTATGACATGATAAAAAAAAATGAATAATGAATAAACCTTATATTACTATTTCTTACATGAATATTGAACAGGTAAATGCCTAACCATTTCCTTGTTGCATATTCATGTGAGAAAAATTGACATTATGGATATACAGGTGAACTTCGATAACTCAAACTTCAAGGGACCATACAAATTAGTTCGAGATGACAAAAGTTTGAGTCATCCAATTTCTAATCTGAACAATTTCTCAAGACCACAGCTTAGACATGTATTAAGCTGTCACATTTGTTTATAGATATTTGTAGATATACATTATTGGAGCAAATCTGTATTGTAAGTTTTGGAAGGACTGAACTTTTTGTTCAAGTTATCCCGAAGTTCGAGTTGTCCGAGTTTGAGATATCGAAGTTCAACTGTATATCATTATTAGTTGAATTTTTAGTATTGTATATGTACAAAGGATGTTTTGATATTAGTAGAAACTGTAGAGTCAGATCTGTTGTAATTCTGTAAGCAAACATAGCAGACCCAGATCAGACAGCTCCTACAGAAGCTATCTGATCTGGGTCTACTCTGTTTACAGACTTGAAAAGGTGTTTATATGAAGGAAAGGGTTAAGACATGCTTTTGCAAGAATTCTTTGTGACCATTACCAAATGATAACTGAAGCATATACATGTAGTACAAATCCTGATCAGACGATTCCTGCTATGATCAGAAGACTCCTGCATGGTTTGCCTATATACCTAAGTAACCCTTTCCCCCATGAATTTAAAATTAAGAATTATTACATTATGATTATTCATGGAGTGAATTTATCATTACACATTAACCCATTCCCTCATATTGACGACTTTTGACGACAATGTAAAAGTCACTTTGTGAAACTGTTGTGATAAATATTATAACTGTTGTGATGAATATTTATCACAATGGTTTCAAACTACATTCTAAAATTTTCCTTTTTTCTAGTTAATGCTCCTTTTCGGTAGATTTATTCAAAGAGGTTGTATCTAAAAATAGCCTATAAAGTTATGGGTTAACATGTAACTGTTTTACTTTGACAAGAACTTCAGAATCAGGCCTATATTATCCATAAGCAAACAGAGCCGACCCTGATCAAACAGCTCCTACAGGAGCTGTCTGATCGGGTCTATACTGTTTGCAAAGATGCAAAAAGTCATTTGTATGAGGGAAAAGGTGAACCTTTTACTCCATAATATATATACATGTATATGCCTTTTAATATCATTGCAAATAGTAGACTCAGATCGTGTAGGAGCCATCTGATCAGGGTCTGCTTTATTTGTTTAATGCATAAAATAGATCTGATTCTACAGTAATTTCTGCCATGGTCAAAAACCTCTGTATTCATATTCAAGGGCTTGGTGCAAAACTATTCTAACTCCTTCACTTTGTGAAGGAGTTAGAATAGTTTTGCACCAAGCCCTCAATATGTCGTTATCTGACTAATTTTGATGATTCCATGGTTTCTTCCATGAATAGTCATGGAATAAAGAGTTAAGGAATAACAGGCACAAATGATTTAATTAAATGGTAAGAAGCTAGGGCACATATCACCATTTGACAGTCCTCTCATTGTTGTCTAGATTATTTCAAATTATAAGTTAACTGCAGTAGCGACGTTTGCTTCCAAAGTTGCTCACATACTGGCCTTTGGCAGCCAAAGAATTATACGTGTTAAAACACCGTTATAACTGTGACTGAGTCCACGAAAGTGACAGTCTTCAAAGGTCTGTTTGCCAGCATATGATCTTCAACTCCACTTGCTGATGATTTCAGAACACTTTTTCTGCCATTATGCGAGTCATTATTATGCGATTCATTATTATGCGAGTCATTATTATGATGGTGACTGTGATGGGTACTATGATGGTTACTGTGTTCATGGTAATGTCTTCGGAGCAAGTGAACATTTAAAGGGGACTGGCTTGTGGAAAAACACCGCTCTTCATTCGAAATCACTGGAACGATGTTTGCAGAGTCTGTTTCCTCACCTATGTCAGTTTGTTTTGTTTTACTGAGATTCTTATTCTGATGTCTAGTCTCATTTACAACAGCATTATTGTTGTCCATATCCAAATTGTGCTTGAATGCCACTCTGTTGTTGTTTTCGTTGTTGTTTTCGTTGTCAGGGGAGGTAAACCTCTGTTGGTAATGGAATTTCTGTGAGTCAATGAAGCCATTGGCACAGGTCAATGGCTCTTTGCCGCATGGCTCAGGTCTGATCATACTAGGAGAACAACCCTGAAATGGAGCAAGAAATTCATTGTTACTTTTAAGAAATGAAGGACATTATAAAATCATTATGGAGCCATAGTGTTGCATTTCATTAACCCTTTCCCAGTTGAATATTCATATAAGAAATAATGACATCATGAATATTTATTAGCTGATTTTTATAATGACACATGAACCCAGGGTTTGTTTGGTATTTGAAGAAAATGTTGAGTCGATTCCATTACTTATCATTTCATAAGTAGACAGAGCAGAGCCTGATCAGACGGCTACCGTAATTGTAGGGACCATCTGATCAGCGTCAGCATTGTTTTTATATCCTTATTCATAGTGCCTTGATAAAAATTCCGTTAATCAATATTCATGATGTCATTATTTTTTATATAAATATTCATGATGTCATTATTTTTTATATGGGATAAATTAACAACCAACACGTTTTTTATTTTACTGCATACATGTTTCGATTTACATCTTCATCAGTGCATAACAAATGTTCCTATAGGAGCAAATGCTCTATTTATCACAATGGTTTCAAAACTACACAATTCTAAACTTTTCCCTTTCTCTAGTAAACGCTCCTTTTTGGTAGATTGATTCAAAGAGGTTGTGTCTAAAAATAGCCTATGGAGGAAAGGGCTTAAATTTACACGTCTTATCTATTCCTCAAGTTACTCAACATCATCTCATTTGGATCCAAACTCCAGCCTAGGTTTGCCTAGGTTATCTTGCATTTGCAGCTAGTGTGCAAAGAGTTAACTCAGCAACGAGGGTATTCATCCTCAGCAGGAGGTCCTTCCTTGTACAGATAGAGATGATACCACTATCACCTGCCTATGACCTTTTGACAACTGATTAAAGCCAAGCTATGGGGATTTGATTAACCCTTTACAGGATATGATTCATGTAAGAAATAACTAGTGTATGAATATAATAGAATGTAATATAATGTAATGTAATGTAATATAATATAATATATACCGGGATGGAGTTACAGACAATTGGCCCCTAGGACAATTGTCCCATAGACAATTGTCCCTTGCCAAAATTGCCAATCTGGACAACTGCTCCTTGTTTATAAAAAGTATGAAAAATACCTTTTTATCAATCATATAATATCATTACAATATAATTACCTTATGTGGCTAAAAGCAATGGGTTTTTTTCACGAAGGTTCATTAAATGACGATTTTAGTAATTTAGTATATGCAGCTAGAGAAATGTCTATTAAAGTCTTTTTTAAACAGAGTACGACCCGTCCTATTGGAACTGTCTGATCAGATCCTGCTTAATAATGTTTGCTTATGGAATAATATAGATCTTAAGTTAAAAAGGTTTTTTATCATGGCCAAAATATTTTTTATTCCTATGCCATATTAAAAAAATACACTAATTAATTTACATAACATCTTCATTTCTTACATGAATACTGAGCATATAAACACCTTTTTGCACATTTGCAAATAGAGAAGACCCAGATCAGATGGTTCCTGTAGGAGCTGTCTGATCAGGGTCTACTCTGTTTACTTATGAAATAAAATAAATCTGACTTTATTGTGTCCACCATGGTGAAAAAGTCCCCCTTTCCATGTTCTAGTTTATTGATTAGATACGGATATTAACGAGGTAATGAAATATTGAATAAATGTTAAACACTGGTAAAGGGTTAAAGAGGATATTTCAGTAGTTTTTTTACTAAGCCCTATAATTTGTTGTTATGTATAGAATAGTCTGTATACATGCCAAAATTAGTACAATTAAGTTGACTATCCTGTTGGGACACACAGCTAATACTAAACATAGCAGTCAAATAGTATTGGACCTTGAGCCTGTTGGACAAATTGTCGTCTGCAAAAAATATCTTCATACAAATTATAGTCTTCAAAAAAATGAATTCTGAAGCAATTCTTTGTCAACTTTTCTTAACCCTTTCTTCCAAAAATACGCCTTTCTATGCCTTTGCACACAGAGAAGACCCAGATCAGATTGCTCCTATAGGAGCCATTTGATCAGGGTCTGCTCTGTTTGCTTATGAAATATAATATAGATATGACTAGTTTCTGCAATGCATGATGCCATTATTTCTTACTCGAATATTCATAGAATAAAGAGTTACAAACAACAAGTGAGTAACTTGGCATTTCATTTGGATCTATACGGTTTGCCTAGGTGGTCATGACTGCCCTTAACATGCTAAAATTTAACCCTATAAATGCTTTTTCATATGTTTTCAAACAGAGTAGACCCAGATCAGATGGCTCCTGTAGGATTTGTTTAATCAGTGTCCACTCCGTTTGCATATGAAATTATAATTGATCTTATTCTACAGTTTCTATCATTACAGTGAAATTTTGTGTACATGTGCCATTATAAAACATCAGCTAATAGTCATAATGTCATTATTAGTCATGATGTCATGATTTCTTAACCCTTTTCTTCATATAAATGTGTTTTCACGCATTTGCAAACAGAGTAGACCCAGATCAGACAGCTCCTATAGGAGCTGTCTGAACAGGGTCTGCTCTGTTTGCTAATGAAATTTGAAAAGTCTGTTTCTTTACTTTCTAAAATGGCTACAATGTTCAGCCTTCCATATATCATTATAACTATTCAATTTCTGATGATGAATATTCAGTAGGTATTGAAATTTGAAATCAACATAGATCAGGAAAAGGAACTTAAAAGAATATTCAACAGGGCTATTTAAAGGGTTAATCGTTCATAGACAGTCTAAATCAGATTACATACTGGAATGTTGGAGATCTCAGCACTACAAAGATCTTGGCATGAATTTAGGGTACAACTGTATATCCTTTGAATGGGCCGAACATGATAAGTATCATTGGCAAACATCATAGACCTGTACCTGATGGCCTAACATAGACAATTAACCTTATTTAGTTTACACCTTTCTCATAATGCCTTTACAAACAGAGTAGACCCAGATCAGACGGCTCCTATAGGAGCCGTCTGATCAGGGTCTGCTCTGTTTGCTTATTCTACAGTTTCTGCGTGGGAAAAAAATTCAAGTGTTAATATATCATTTTAAAAATTAATCTAATTTATATTCATTATGTCATTATTTCTTGCATAAATATTCATGGAGTAAAGAGTTACTAAAACAAACATATATACAAGGAGCAGTGTGATCTGGGTCAACACTATTTGCTAACTACATTAGTTTCAATTAAAGTTATCAAAACTGTGCCAAGTTGGCCTATTCAGCTTTACAAAAACTGATAGGGTACGAGCGGAGATTGGGTGTCCTAAATGTTTGGTAAATATAGTTTGATAAATTATAAATGGATGTTTTTGTTATTCTTGAAATTCAATATATTTTTATTGACCAATGAGGGCCTTTAATTGAATTGTTGTGCAGAGTTAAACCAAGCTGGTGAATAGCTTTCTGGAAGAGTTTGTTTTTAACTGAAGTATTATTACAAAAGTGATTGATCTAAAAAATGCATGAATAGAAAAAATTACGTGAATTGATTTTCAAAACATCAGGAATTCCTTCTGAACTGATTTTTTTCTAACAGTGCATATAATCACAGAATTGTTCAACCATGACAGAAACTGTAGAATCAGATCTATACAAAAGAGTTCTGCTTGCAAAGTTATTTCTATGGGGTAAAGGGTTAAATATATAGACTTAAGAAGACAATGCAGACTAATCAAGAAGCGTATTGTACCCATAAGTATTTATAACCCTTTATATTAGGAAATAACAGATTTCTGATTTTTACCGAAATCTATATTCTTTCTTAACCCATTCCCTCATAGGCTAGTTTTAGATTCAACCTCTTTGAATAAATCTACCAAAAAGGAGCATTAAGTTGAGAAAAGGATTTTTTTTAGAATTTTGTAGTTTGAAACCATTCCTATGAGGTAATGGGTTAACCCTTTCCCTGATATAAACGTGTTTTCACGCATTTGCAAACAGAGTAGACCCAGATCAGACGGCTCCTAAAGGAGCCGTCTGATCAGGGTCTGCTCTGTTTGCTAATAAAATTTGATAGATCTGTGTCCTTAGTTTCTAAAATGGCTACAATGTTCCAGCTTTCATATTTCATTATAGCTATTTTGTCCATGAATATTCAGTAGGTAATGAAATTTGAAATAAACATAGAACAGGGAAAGGGTTAAGAAAGAATATATAATGGTTTCATAAAGTGACTTATACAGCGGCGTAGAAAGGCGTATTTATGGAGGAAAGGGTTAGATAACATTCTTTCATGTACAACTTTACATTTACCTGTATAACAACCAAAGAGAATCTATAAATATAACATTATAACAGTCAAAGAGAATCTATAAATATAACATGTAACAGGTATTAGACTCTAAAATGCAACAAATGAAGTTTTCAATTGCCAAAAATTTTGCTGCTTTTGTTCATGTCAGAACATGCCAATACATATTATACTTGTATATAAGTATGGAAGAGTTCCCAAGATCCTGCAGCTCCATACTTTATAACTGTGTACAGTTGTTAAAATTTAAACAATACAGTCTGTTTTATTCTTTGCATGCTAAGTCATTGATGTCTGAATGAAATTATTCTGTAAAAACTCTGAGAGTAGTTTTCCCCAAGAAACAATTGATCAAACAATCTGGATCATAATGAGAAACCATGTTGACCCTTTCCTCCGTGAATATTCATGTAATAATTAATGATACCATGAATATTAATTAGATGCATTCTTCTAATGGCATAATGAACACAGAAAGTTTGTATAATGGCAGAATCTGTGAATCATATATCCTGAAGGAGGCGTCTGATCTGGGTCTACTTTGTTTGCAAATGCATGAAAAGGCGTTGATATGAGGAGAGGGGCTATCAAAAGCCAAACTGTATGACACTTGGATTTTATTTTTCTTAGGAAAAAGGGAGAGAAAAAAACAATATAAAAATTGAAATGGATGACAATTACACAGTGTTCAAAGAGTACTCACATTCATTGTGGGAAACAAGTCACTAATGACAGACAGTATAGACCAGATAAAAGGGCTCCTATAGGAACACTTTCATCAGGGTCTGCATTGTTTGTCATGTTACACTTTTCTTGTAAAACAAAATCCCTTAACCCATTACCTCATAGGCTATTTTAGACTCAACCTCTTTGAATAAATCTACCCCAAAGGAGCACTAACTTAAGAAAAGGAAATTTTATAGAATTTTGTAGTTTTGAAACCATTGTGGTAAATAGAGCATTTGCTCCTATAGGAGCAAATGCTCTATTTATCACAATGGTTTCTGCAGGTGACTTTTGCAGAGGCGTCAAAAGGCATCAAGATGAGGGAATGGGTTCATATTCATGATAAGCTTGATGTATTTGAATTTTTAAACAGTCCATTTGAAAATTGAGTGTTGAAAGGGTTTGTCCTTGAAACTGAAACTAGTGTTGTAATTGTGGCTAGACTAGTATTTGAATAATGACGATAGCAGTTTTTGTTATCATCTTAATTGATAAACCTCAACTGATACCTAATTAAGGAGTTTTGCTGTCGTCATCAGAGAATTCATGGAATACTCGAAATACTTGAGACTTGATAAAGGGTACAAATGTTATCTATTATGAGTACTATGTTATACTGTTAACCTTTTGCAAGCTGAGTAGCAAATCTTTGTGGCACACAGGTTGGATCCAGATGAGACGCCGAGTTACTTTGCGTCTTGTCAAGGACTCAGGATCCATACTATTTGACACTAGCTATATTTGTTTTTGTTAGAAATGTAAGAAAATTTATCATTTAGTATTTAGCAGCTTACTATATTTGCAGAAGATGCCTACATAGCATGCAAAGACATAACTTTTTGCATAGGTTAACCCTTTCATATAAACGCCATTTCATGCATTTGCAAACAGATTAGACCCAGATCAAATGGCTCCTAAACGAGCTGTAAGTTCAGGGTCTGCTCTGTCTATTAATGGAATTTGAAAGATCTGTTTCTTTACTTTCAAATATGGCTACAATGTACCACCTTCCATGTTTCATTATAACTATTTTGTGCATAAATATTGATTAGGTTTTGAAATTAGTAATAAATATAGAACAGGCAAAGGATTAAGTAATAGTCATCTATTATAATTTTCTTATTCATATGAATTTAGTTAAAAACAGTTGATGGGGATGCAGAGATACTCTGTAATACATCTCATCTGGATTCGCAAAGGCTGTTACAAATTTGCTGAGATGGGTGTGAAAAGAGGTACCCATTATCTTGTCAAAAAAAAAAATGTCTGCTCAAACTTGGATACGAAGCATTGGTTTTACTTGCTTGCAGTTTGTTCAAGATTTTGAGAAGCTACTGACCGAGTGTCAAACAGCTTTGGTCTTGATGAGATGTGGGGTTACTTGGCATCTCATGTGGATCAAAGCTTTTTGCCTATGATTGCTAGGTTGTCATCAGCAAGATAAAAGTTGAAGAAGTCGGTCATCATGTGCTACCATCAGGGGGGTCTCGGTAAAGAGTCGAGGTGAAGAAAGGTCCTGATATATAAATACATCAATATCTATCTTGGCGCCATTTAGTTGAAATGAAGTTTATAATGATGAAACATGCAGTTGCAAATTGGCTATTTGTAGATAAGATTAATGCGGTTATTTATTTAACCATTTCCCTCATACAAGTACGTTTTTATACCTTTGCAAACAGAGTAGACCCAGATCAGATGGCTACAGGAGCCACCTGATCTGGGTCTGCTCTGTTTGCTTATGATGTCACATGATATAGATCTGATTCTGCAGGTGTCGTCAAAACTTAACATTGACTTGAAAAGACTATATTATAAAAAATCAGCTAACAATTCATGATGTCATTATTTCTTACAAGAATATTGAACAGGTGAAGGTTAACCCTTTCCCTCATATTGACGACTTTTGACGACTCTGTAACAGTCACTTTGTGAAACCATTGTGATAAATAGAGCATTTGCTCCTATAGGAGCAAATCGAGGGCTTGGTGCAAAACTATTCTAACTCCTTCACAAAGTGAAGGAATTAGAATAGTTTTGCACCAAGCCCGCGAAATGCTCTATTTATCACCATTGTCCTATAGGAGCAAATGCTCTATTTATCACAATGGTTTCAAACTACAAAATTCTAAATATGTCCTTTTCTCTAATTAATGCTCCTTTTCAATAGATTCATTTAAAGAGGTTGTATCTAAAAATAGCCTATGAGGTAAAGGGTTAAACTATTCACAGCAAAGCACTACAAAGGCTATAGGCTTTCCAATACTAACAAAAGAGATCAAACTTATTCAAAAATATTTTGATACACTTCATTAAATATTATTGAAAGAATATAATCATCTTATATGGATCAATATTGGAATTACTTATTGCAATGCAATAAATGCAATTATCACTTTACTCCATGAATATTCATTCATAGGAGCCGTCTGATCTGGGTCTACTCTGTTTGCAAAGGCATAGAAAGGTGTATATATGGATTAAAGGGTTATTGTAGAATCCGGGTTAGTGGTGGGGGGTGGGATAATAGGGGCATAATAATGAATTAAAGTCCGAACAAAAAACCATATTTTCAATAACATCATGAAACTTGGTATTTGTGATGTTCAATCATTATTATGAAGATTGTCAATTGAACTAATATCGAAAAATGCCCCTGTGATACAAAATAAATTGTTTTCACTGATACTTATAATTTTTGTTCTACAAAAAAATATTACTGGCCTTAAATTTGTCGAACAGTTAACGGAAATAAAATGCAATCTGAATAAATGCTAATACATTACTGAATAACAACAGGTCTTGGATATCAGATACAAGTTTTGTCTTCTTGTTCGGCATCGATTGGTTTTGCTGAGGGAAAATCTGTTGAATCATATCTACATGTATATAGTTCAATTGGAAAACAGAGCAGACCCTGATCAGATGGCTCCTGTAGGAGCCATCTGATCTGGGACTACTCTGTTTGCAATGGTGTGAAAAGGCATGTGCAAAATTTATATGAAGAAAATGGTTAAAACAAGTTTTACTGTAACATACTGCTTAAACAATGGAAAAAAGATTCTTTTCAAACATTTGGCAAAACACCAATTATCTTTTTGTGACACTATCTGTGTCAATATTTAATGTAAACTTGATATCCAATATTACTAATTCAAAGCAATGGGTAAGTTTGAACTCTGTACACTGTCAAGGTTTTAATGTGCATAGTAAAGGTTACTAGGTCTTGTATACTGATTTACTTATTGCTAGCAAATATGACAATTTACAGGTATACCAGTACAACGAAATCTGTAAATCCCTTTACTCCATGAATATTCATGCCAGAAATAATGACATCATGAACATTAATTAGAATATTTATTAAAATAGCACCTGGACAAATTACAGGTATACCATGGTACAATAAAAATTGTTAACCCTTTCCCTCATATAAACATGTTTTCACGCATTTGCAAACAGAGTAGACCCAGATCAGACGGCTCCTAGAGGAGCCGTCTGATCAGGGTCTGCTCTGTTTGCTAATAGAATTTGATAGATCTGTTTCTTTACTTTCTAAAATGTCTACAATGCTCCATCTTCCAGATTTCTTTATACCTATTATGTTAATGATTATTCAGTAGGTATTGAAATTTGGCCTAAATACAGAACATGCATGTAAGAAATAATGACATCATGTTTGTATTTAGCTGATTTTTTATAATGACATAATTATGTAGAGGAATTTTGAGTATTGATAGAAACTGTAGTCAGATCTTTTATAATATCATAAGCAAACAGAACAGGCCCTGATCAGATCAGGCTCATACAACAGTTACTGTCTGATCTGGCTCTGTTTGCAAAGGCATTGAAGGGATTTTATATGAGGGAAAGGGTTAACCCTGTACACTATAAATACCCTTTTCTGCATATTTGCAAAAAGAGTAAACCCAGACCAGATGGCTCCTGTAGGAACCATATGATCAGTGTCTGCTCTGTTTGCAAAGGTATAAAAGGGCTTTTATATGAGGGAAAGGGTAATAACCCTTTACGCTATAAATACTCCTTTCTACACCTTTGCAAACAGAGCAGACCCAGATCAGATGGCTCCTGTAGGAGCCGTTTGGAGACAGACTAGACACATGAACCCTTTCCCTCATGAACATTAATATTAGAATTGTTTAATGCATGAATAAAAATGAAAAATAAGGCCTGTGTGTATTGTGGTAACTCCGGCGTCCACGTTGTCGTCCACGTTGTCCTCCGGAAACTATAACGTTGGCAATTACTTCTTTACTATTCATGCAAATCTATGAAATTTTCATACATTCACCATCCCAAGGGCTGTTAGGATAACACATTAACAAGGAAATATTTGGCTGTGACAGATACTTCAGAATTCTTTAAGCAAATAGAGTAGACCCTGATCAGGCAGCTTCTACAGAAACTTCTGAACTGGAGTCTACTCTGTTTGCAAAAGTTTTCTTTATGAGCAAAAAGGTTGAAGTCTTAGTTTTGAAAAAAAATCCATTTTACGAATTTAGGCAGACAACTTTTTTTTTTCAGATGAATAATAAGTGTTTTGTAGTAAACTGGTTAGGAAACAAAAAAAAGAAATTTTGCTTTGCAAAAAATCAACTGTTGCATATTGAAAACTTTACAAATCAGCTGCCATGTTTTAAATGCTGAGTCTTAGAATTAGTATCTACACTGTTTGTATGGACAAACCACTTTTAACCCATTATCTCATAGGCTATATTTAGACCCAACTTCTTTGTATAAATCTACTGAAAAGGAGCATTTACTAGACAAAAGGAAAATTTTAGAATTGTGTAGTTTTGAAACCATTGTGATAAATAGTGCATTTGCTCCCATGGTTTATCACAATGGTTTCAAAAAGTGACTTTTACAGAGGTGTCAAAAGGCATGGGAATGAGTGAATGGGTTAATAGCAGCTCATGTGAATGACAGTGTTGACCCAGATAAGTTGCTACATTTGCATGTCATGTAGGTAGTTTATCAAGGTCTATGCAGCATTGTCCAGTTGTCTTTGTAAATTAAATTTGCACTCATACACAGAATTTGATTTAATTTTTCAACCCTTTACTCCATAAATACCCCATTCTATGCCATTGCACACAGAGTAGACACATAGGAGCCGTCTGATCAGGGTCTGCTCTGTTTGCTTATGATATAAGATAGATATGATTGTAATGATATTATATAGATATGTCATTCTATAGTTTCTGCCTTATAGCTAAAAACTCCTGAGTCCATGTGCTATTATAACAAATCAATCTAATTAATATTCATGACATTATTATTTCTTACATGAATATTCATGGAGGAAAGGTTAAAACATAATGAAAAGATTTTCTTACCATTTCTTATGGCTCGTGATCTGCCTGAAAGCAGATAAATTTCTGCCAACAGATTCTGATGTTTCAAACTCTTATTTGTTTGGTTTCGTCTCAATTCCAACTGATTCTGTGTACTGGTATTCAGTATAAATGTACTGCAGATGTCTATGAAAACTAAAGTTGAAAACAATACATCTGGTCTAATAGTTCCTACATAAATAATCCATAGGAAATCAATCCAGAATAGTTCTTGCCTATTGCTGCATGTCTGATGTCCTTAATTCTTTCTTCTTAATAAATATAAAAGACTCTTGAATATAATGCATTTATCTCCAATGTTTCAAACGAGTACACCTGTCTTGAATTTCGTATCACAAATCACCGGTGTTCAATCAGACTAGCGATATCTGATGCACTTACTACCAATCCAATGCTGCTTCACTTCATTATAAATCTCATGCTCAACTGACACACTGTGGCTCAAACTTCAATAATCAAATGTTTCGAATTATGTATGTGTTTTATATCAATAAATTTTGAGGTCTTTATCTCGCTAAAATTCTTTTCTGATATCTGTTACAGATTAATGTTTTGACTGATACACCCGTTTATTACAGTTGTGCTGAATGTTACCGGGTTTGTTTGTGTGTTTACGGCGATGTGTATCAGAGTTATAATACAGGTCTTAAGCTAGGGTATTATATATAGCAGGCTGTTTACAATTTATCTAAATCCTTTAACCCATAACCTGTTCTATGTTTACACCAAATTTCAATACCTACTGAATATTTATGGACAAAATAGTTATAATGAAATACACGTATAGAAGGTTGAATGTTGTAGCCATTTTAGAAACTAAAGAATCAGATCTATTAGATTTCATTAGCAAGCAGAGCAGACCCTGATCAGACAGTTCCTATCGGAGCTGTCTGATCTCGATCTATTCTGCAAATGTTTTGCAAATGTTTATATGAAGGAAAGGGTTAACTTTTTGTACACTAAGTAATTCCGTATGCAAAATTGTTTTGTCTGCTGCAGATTATTAACCATTTATTCCATGAATATTCATAGATAGCAGGTAAGTCGAGTAAAACGAACAATCAACGGCTGTAGTAAAGACGATTTTATTCACTTCCAACGTTTCGCCTATACAATAGGCTTCATCAGGGATATTCATGGAGTAAAGCTTGGCCAAAAGAGACATATAATTAGTGTATGGTTCTGCTTTACAACAACTATAAATGTGTTTGGTCATTTAAACAGTTTCGACCCAAACTTAGAAATGTATCGGTGTGATAATTTAGTTTGAAGCTACATGTACATGTAACTTTATTTTGGATTGAGAAGAATTTACTTTTTGTCAACAGTATATGAGAAATACTGTTATCTTTAACCCGTAAAATGCTGAATTATCAAAGTGGAATTGCCCGTCAGTATACAAGTTTAGAGTCCATTTAGTTAGAAAGGCTTAAATTTGCTAGAGATAATTTGAATAATGCAGACCCTGATCAGGGGGCTCCTCTAAGAGGGATCTGGATGTCCACAATTTGCAACAGCCAATCCAAATTATTCATATTATAGCTACATGTATTTTGTTCATGAATATGCAGTAGGTATTGAAATTTGGAATAGATACAGAACAGAGAAAGGGTTAAAGCTAGCCATTCACAAAGACTGTGACTAATCATTTAACCCTCTCAACCTTGCATTATGAGAGTGGAATGGCCCATCAGTTATTAATTATAGAGTCCACTTTTAATGAAAGGCCCAAACTTGCTAGAAGATTTTGAATGACATACAGCGCAGACCCTGACCAGAGGTTCTAGAAGCCCTAGAATGTGGATCTGCACCATCTGTAAATGAAAGTGCATGTGTGTCCAGGGTTGAAAGGACTAACAAAGGTGTGAACTAAAATTTGATAGGTCTTAATATCATTTTATTGCTAATTTGCCTTTGCGTGATCACAAGTTGAAAACATTGACAGTGAAGCTTTAACAAAAAGACATAAACAAATCCAGTTTAGTACAGTAGAGCCTCTCTGAAGTTGCCACATAATGAATTTAACCCTTTCCCTGTTGAATATTCATGTAAAAAAATACATGTAGTTTTATAATGGCATATGGACACACGAGTTGTTGGTATCATTTAAAACTGTAGAATGAGATCTATGTAACTAAATAAGCAAATAGAGCAGACTCTGATCAGAATAATGACTCTTGTTGGGAGCCATCTGATCTAATTGTTTGCAAAGGTGTGAGAAACATTTATATTTCGGAAAGGCTTGAAGTAAAGGCTGCATAATGCAAAACTTAAGCAATGTAGAAAGCTCATGTAAGTTTTTTTGCATAAGTTGCCATCTTCCCTACAGACCAATAGCCTCACATGGGTTTTACAGAGAGGTGTAATTGTAGTAAAAAGATGAGTGTTGCAGAGAGGCATTATTGTAGTGAAATTCAGGCTGGCTAGTCCCACATGGGTGTTGTTGAGATTTGTTATTGTTGCGAAAGTCCCATGTTGGTGTTGTTGAGAGGTGTTATTTTAGTGAAAATGTGAGTGGTGTTGAGAGGCATTATTGTAGTGAGAATGTGAGTGTTTATGAGAGGTGTTATTTCAGTGTAAATGTGGGTGTTGTTGAGAGGTGTTATTGTAGTGTTAATGTGAGTGTTGTTAAAAGGTGTTATGTTAGTGTAAATATTGGTGTTGTTGAAAGGTGTTATCGTAGTGTTAATGTGAGTGTTGTTGAGAGGTTTTATTGTAGTGTAAATGTGTGTGTTGTTGAGCGGCACTATTGTAGTGGAATTCAGATTAGTCTTATGTAGGTATTGAAGACAAAGGTTATTGCAATGGTTAGTCCTATGTGAGTTTTATGACATTTTCCAACACCTGAATTAGCCATTTCTAGTATGATGCTGATCATGATGGAGCATTGAGTACCACTTTGATATAGCCATCAGGCTTGGCCCACCACCATAAACCCTCTGATTTGGTCAACACTATTCACAAATGCCAGTTAACTTTTTACCACATTCTGATTCAGAGTGTTAACCCAGTCCCGCATTAGGCTATTTTGGGTTCCAGCCTCTTTGATTAAATCTACCAAAAAGGAACATTTTCTAGAGAAAAGGATTTTTTCAGAATTGTGCAGTTTTGAAACCATTGTGATAAATAGAGCATTTGCTCTTGTTGAGCAAATGCTCTTTTTATCACAATGGTTTCACAAAGTGGCTTTTACAGAAACGTCAAAAGGCGTCAATATACGGGAATGGGTTAAGGGCCTTGTATTCCATGAATTATTGTAATGTCCATAACAGACTACAGTGTGCTCAGATTTTCATGAACTACCTGCCAATCCTTGTATTTGATTAATGTTTACATGGAACTTGACCCATTGGAATTTTGACAATTTATTGGGTTTTTTACGTGATATAAATTCATGCATTGAATTGTACTAAATTGAAACTAGAGAACAGACAAGAGTACTATCATTGTTTTAAATATTTGGACAAATGTCTTAGTCTGAACCATTTGCTATTCAGTTTGATTTAAAAAATTAAAGTTATCAAACTAGCATATGTGGCATTGATTTATTTAGTTTTACAAACAGTTGGAGAGGAGAAACTGCTTGCCCTGGTATTTACAGTACATAATGTATGACGCATTTTAAACTACTTTCCCTGTTGAATTTTCATATATTTATACAGTAAAATAGCGATAATCCGAGGACTGTCGGGAACTGAGAAAATGCTCGGATTACCGCTACCCTCGGCTTATCCATGAAATCATACTTTGTGGATTCAATGTGTCAAATCTATCGTATAGTGTATTTATGTACGTACATATGCTTTTTGCCAACAGAATGCTAAACAGTTAATTGATAGTTTGCGTATTTTTAGACAAGTTTCGTTCAACCAGAGGCTTGCTACGAGAGATAAACAATCTTAACCCTTTCCCTCATATAAACATGTTTTCACGCATTTACAAACTGTAGACCCAGATCAGACGGCTCCTAGAGGAGCCGTCTGATCAGGGTCTACTCTGTTTGCTAATAGAATTTGATAGATCTGTTTCCTTGCTTTCTTAAATGTCTACAATGTTCCACCTTGCATATTTCTTTATAACTATTTTGTTAATGAATATTCAGTAGGTATTGAAATTTGGCTTAAATACAGAACAGGGAAAGGGTTAAGAGAGTATTTCAGCCGAACAAAGTCGAGTGTTCCGATTATTTGTTAATTTCACAACTGGATCAACTCGCCCTGATTTTACTTATCACGAAACAGCATGGGAGCAAAGCGATGTTGTTTGTTAACATCCACAACTAAATGAAATGTCGACGAATGGAAAATTAGGCAAACTAAAATCCATAAGTATAAGGATATAAGCTACGACTGTTCTATGTCTAATAGTTTTTGGGTTTATTGTGAAGGGTCCATTGAACGGACCCGTACAAACTACAGTAAAACTTCGGTCGCAGCTTTGAATGGTGTTTATCGTTACAAGTAAAGAATCTATGCATTATATATAATTATGCATTGTACAGGTTGAACTCACAATTACCGCCTATATACGTGTATACTGTTGGACCTGGTGTTATTCACACACAGTTGTAAAACAAACGCAGTGGCACCTCTTCACGGAGTAGCGAGACATCAACTAAGGAGGTGTGATAAATTGACTTCGAAGTGTCCGCGATGCATGCTCAGATTAGGCAGGTAATTTAATGAAGCAATTGAATGAAGGGACCAGGAAGCGTGCTCGAAAAATCGGATTATCGACACTGTACATGGTTGTTTTAAAGTAATAGATTTCATGTCCAGACCATATAAATTCCCTTGGATTAGACCATATACTCAGAAAATCGCTCCTCGGATTATCACCGTTTTACTGTACTCGAATAGGAGCGTTCTGTTATACTTTCACCTTGCTTTAAGCAGCCACCTGCCTTTAACCCAAAATACTTGATGTAATTTAGTGGCTCTTATAGAGAGGTTTACTGTATATCTACGTGATATGGCAACACAGTAGAGAAGAATTATTTTTTTCATTGATGCCTTGAACATTTATCAACCCACAATCACATTTTAATGATTTAGTAACATTCTATTGTTAAGAAGTCCTTTTTTACTCAAACTAGAACATATCACATGACACTGAGTTCCTAAATTATTCTACTTCAGTAATAGATTCATACTTTGTATTCACCCTGATGAAAGCTAAGTGTAAAGTCGAAAGCTTGGTAAATAAATCCAGTCTACAAATGAAATTGCCCTTGATCGCTTGTTCTGCTTCTACCTATCTTTCTTCGTATTTTCTTGAGCAGAACTGAGCATCCCATCTGGGATCCGGTCTGGGACAAAAAATCCCAACCAATCATCGAAAGAGGTGTGGTGGGTTTGGTATAAATAACCTTCACGTATAACAGAGTTATGTTGCCTGGAATGATAATTCTTTTGGATAAAATCTCATTTCTCATAAATGGCTGGTCAGGATTGGAAAAAAAATTAATAGCTGTGGTCACCATGTAGTATAGTTGTGCATATCTCAAGGATGATCTGGTTCCCATTGAATTATTAAGAATTTGCATAAAATCCTATTTCTCATAAATAGAGGGTCAGGATTGGAAAAAACTTTACAACTATGATCACCATGAAGTGTATTTGTGATGGAGATACCAGGGTGTCCTTTTTTGGTTTGGAACATAGTGGGGATCGAGACATGTTTTTTTCAAGAACAATTTCTAGTTGTATTTGTATCTGGATTGTACATCATTTTAACCCTTTCCTCCATAAATACGCCTTTCTACGCCTCTGTAAAAGTCAATTCATGAAACCTTTGTGATAAATAGAGCATTTGCTCCTATAGGAAACCATGGTTTCAAACTACAAAATTCTAAAATTTTCCTTTTCTCTAGTTAATGCTCCTTTTTGGTAGATTGATTCAAAGAGGTTGGGTCTAAAAATAGCTTATGGAGTAAAGGGTTAACAGTACATATTTCATTCATATTACGACGTCTAGCAAATTACAGGTGGAAGAAGATCCCAGAGGTTTTCCCATGTATAGAACAAATTTCATAGTCTTCTGCGCAGATGAATACGCAGATAGATTACGCAGATAGATTCACCGACCTACCACAAGCCAGCTAGAAGCTTCCTCACATGAAACATCCAAATGCACACATTTATGACATAAAGCTAATGACATTTCTGTAGGAGATAATTGCTTCTAGCGCGAAAAGTAATTCATCGCAAATGCATTATATTCTGTTAACCCTTTACTTCATATAAACACCTTTTTAACCCATTCCTCAATAGGCTATTTTTAGATCCAACTTCTTTCAGTGAATCTACCAAAAAGGAGCATTAACTAGAGAAAAGGAAAAATTGAGAATTTTGTAGTTTGAAACCATTGTGATAAATAGAGCATTTGCTCCTATAGGAGCAAAATTTTTAATGCTCTATCACAATGGTTTCAAGAAGTGACTATTACAGAGGCGTAGATAGGCGTATTTATAGAGGAAAGGGTTAAAGCCTTTGCCACCAGAGTAGATCCAGATCAGACAGCTCCTACAGTTTGTTGGTGTCTCATCTGGATCCAAACAGTTTGCAAAAGTAGTGGCAATTTGTGGCCAGGAAGGAAAGAGTTGAATTTGTGAGATGGGGGAAATTAAAATTTGCACAAGGTTTAATACATAATTAAAATTTAAGTGTTGTACTGTTTCAGACAGTGTACATTATGCTTGTAGGATAGTCTGTTAAATCTTAGCCTGCTGGTGGTTAATTTGTGATGACATGTTTCAAGCACTTTTGATACAACATGAGATGCCGAAGAAAACTGCACCTCTTTAGAATCTTATTTTTATGACACCCAGGTTGAATTTTTTAACCTGTTACCTTTCTACATCTTTACAAACAGAGTAAACCCAGATCAGACGGATCCTACTGGATCAGGGTCTGGTCTGTTTGCTAATATGATATAATATAGATATGATTCTATAGTTTATGTCATGACCAAGCATTCCCGTGTCCACATGCTATTACAGCAATTAATCTAATTCATATTCATGATGTTATTATTTTGGGCATGAATATTCATCGAGAAACAGGTTAAGAGAAATAAAGGGGTTTTTTTTAAAAAAAAACGAGCAGAGTTGCGTATTCTTTGCAGAAAACCATTACTTAGAGTTTGAAGAGTTATCCCTTTCCTTCATATAAATGTGTTTTCGCGCATTTGCAAACAGAGTAGACCCAGATTAAAAGGCTCCTATAGGAGCCGTCTGATCAGGGTCAACTCTGTTTGCTAATGGAATTTGATAGATCTGTTTCTCTACTTTCTACCTTATTTTGTCCATGAACATTCGTTAGGTATTGAAAACTGGAATAAACATAGAACAGGGAAAGAGTTAATAGAAAATGGGTTTGTTAATGGGTTGTTAATGACTAAAATTATGAGGGTTTATAGTCTACATTATGCATTTATTACTCTTATTTTTAAACTGTAGACAATTTTCAATTTCAATATACCTATTAAATATTCATAGGCTAAACAGTACTAATGAAATATGAAAGGTGGAACATTGTAGCCATTTAAGAAAGTAGAGAAACATAACTATCAAATCCTATTAGCATTCAGAGCAGACCCTGATCAGACAGCTCCTACATGTGGTGTCTGACCTGCGTCTACTTTGAAAAGATGTTTATATGAAGGAAAGGGTTAACCCATTACTCCACAGATACACCTTTCTATGCCTTTGCAAACAAAGTAGACACAGATCAAAAAGCTCCTGTAGGATCTGTCTGATCAGGGTCTGCTCTGTTTGCTTATGAACTGATATAGATCTGATCATACAATGTTTGTTCAAGCCAAAATTTCTCGGGAAAGTTATACCTTATAGAATTTATTAACCCTTTCCTCCATAAATATGGCTTTCTACATCTCTGTAATAACCACTTCTTGAAACCATTGTGAAAATTTAATAAAATGGTTTCAAACTACAAAATTCTAAAATTTTACTTTTCTCTAGTAAATGCCCTTTTTGGGTAGATTCATTCAAAGAGGTTTGGTCTAAGAATAGCCTGCGGAGGAATGGGTTAAATGAATATTCATAAAGTGATCAAATTAAGTATAAATGTGCATTAGGTAAGGGTGGCCGGTAAGGTTTATATTCATAATGGGTGGAGTCTTGCATGAATATTCATCTAGTAGGGTGTTTAACTCTTTGCTTCCAAATATTGTCGTCTGCATAATTTGTTGTCTGCTAACATTTCTGCTTTTTGAAATTCTTCCAGTTTCTCTGTATCTCATCTAGATCCAAACTGCATGTTTACATTGGTAATCAAATGTGACATTTGCAGTGAAAGAATTTACCCTTTCCTTCATATAAACCCATTTTCATACCTTTGCAAACAGAGTAGACCCAGATCAGATGACTTCTATAGTAGCCTTCTTTTCAGGGCCTGTTTTGTTTGTGAGTGAAATTATAATTGATTATACTCTACAGTTTCTTCCAATACCGAAAATCCTATGTACACATTGATAAAAATATGCCCATATCAGACAGACTGAACAGGGTCTGCTCCGTTTGGTTAAAGGTCGGATGCTTCAGTTTCTGCCACAGTACAAAGTCCCTTATTAACCCTTTAATCCATGAATGTTCATAAAAGAAATAATTACATCACCATTATTCATTGAATTGTTATAATTGCACATTGACACAGGAAACTGAAAATATCATATCTATATTATCATGTCATAAGCAAATGGGCAGACCCTAACCAGACAGCACTTTATGAGTTTATGGAGCTGTCAGATCTTGGTCTATATTGTTTGCAAAGGCTTAGAAAGGCGTATTTATGGAGTAAAGAGTTAACCCTTTCCATGTTCTGGTTTTATTCCATATTTTAATACCTACTGAGTACTGAAAATAGTTACCACAAAATATGGAAGTTGGGACTTTGTAGCCATTTTATAAAGTAAGAAACAGATTTATAAAAATCCATTAGCAAACAGAGCAGACCCTGATCAGACGGCATCTGTAGGAACTGTCTGATCTGGGTCTTCTCTGCTTGCAAGTGCATGAGAACACTTTTCTTGAGGGGAAAGGGTTAAGAATGCTGTAAAAAAATTGCGGTGAGTTAATTTTTGTATGGTCATCATTTCTTCCATAAATATTGAATAGCGAAAGTATTAATTGGCATCACAAGAAATGGTGCATCTCGGCCTTTGCAGACACTAACCTTACTAAACAATTGCATATGTGGTGGAGTGTTTTTTTTATTAAATTTTAGTTTTCTCAACATCATTGAACAGTGCAGAACTTTTCTCAAACCTTTGACCTAAATACTAGACAACTGAACTTATGCTTCAACCTGGACGACTTTGGGTCAAAAATGAAGGATGTTGGAACTGTCCAGCATGTAGTCCATATTTGCTATAATATCTGTACAAGGGGATTTATCTTTAACTTCTCATGCTAATGTCATGATATGGATTGCATTTGCAAACAGTTTGGATCCAGATCATGCATCAAATGACTCAGTATTTGATCTGAATTCAAGTTGATTATATTACTCAGTGTGTATTATATAAAGTTCACCCACACAAAATGATTCATGTATTGTTTGAAAATAATGCAAATAATTTTGTTAGGAATTAAACAGAAAAACTCAAATCATCCTAACTGCCCCAAGCCCTATACTGTGATGACTCTTTAGAATTGTCTCGAAGAGACGATTCTAAAGAGTGGTTAAAGTATAGGGTTTGGTCGAGAAATTAGGATCTATTCTTGAATTTGTTTAAATGTATGCATCTTATCTGGAAACTGCAAACTGTTTGCAAAAGTTATTATAAATGTTTGCATAGTGGACAACAGCTGACCTTTTTGCATGCTATTGACAAATCTATGAGAACTTGTATAAACATACCAATGGATCCAGATTAGAGGCATTGGTCAGTATCTCATAAGGATCCATACTTTTTGAACTTGACCCTCTGTTAATATTTTCTTGAAGAGAAATGGAAGAAGTATGTATTGACCCATTCCCTCATATTGACGACTTTTGACGACTGAGTCTGTAAAAGTCACTTATTGAAACCATTGTGATAAATAGAGCATCTTGCTCTATTTATCACAATGGTTTCAAACTACAAAATTCTAAAAAAAATCCTTTTCTCTTGTTAATGCTCCTTTTCGGTAGACTTATTCAAAGAGGTTGTATCTAAAAATAGCCTATGAGGTAATGGGTTAACTATGAGCTTTATGTAGCTGACAAAAAGACAACAGTTACTGATCATGCTAAGAGTAAACCCTTACAATGCTGAATTGTCAAATGTGTTTGTCCAAAATTCAAATTGATCAAGTTCAGGTGAATATTTAGGGATTTTTCTAACATGACAAGCAGTGTAGACCCTGTTGAGAGAGCTCCTTTAGGAACCCTCTCATCTGGTTCTACATTGTTTGTAAAGCACATTATTGATTTGTGTCCCACATTGTAATGGTTGATATGTCAGGTGTATTATGGATGAAACAAACATGCTTGTCCCTGTTTGTTTTGAATTTGAAATGGCCTTTCTGCACTAAAGATGAGAAGTAATGAACTTTCTATTCATTACAGAACTAAACTTAACGCTTGGACTGGACTGGACTTTTTTGGACACATTGATTTGAATCTGGTCCAATACTGTTTGGCAGTGTGAATATGTTAACTTTTTACATGCTGGCAACAAATTTGATTAAATATTTCGCTGTTCAATACTCATGTTAGAAATAATGACATCATGAATATTTATCAGCTGAAGCTTTATAATGCAAATTGTTCAAGGTATTTTGGTTTGACAAAAGCAAACAGAGCAGACCCTGATCAGATGGCTCCTATTGGAGCCATCAGATCTGGGTCTACTCTGTTTGCAAATGCATTAAGAGGTGTTTATATGAAGGGAAGGGTTAAATATGCATACTATTAGGTTCAGGATGTGATGACAAGTAACCTAGTGACGTAACAGGATCTAAATGATTTGACAGTCTGTAATGCTTTAACCCTTTCCCTCTTAAGTGACTTTTCATTTATTGAATGTTGGAGTCTTAAAAAGCAAGTAGTTGCTTAATGCAGGGCAAAAGTAATGATGGAAGCTACTTTTGACCTGCATGAATCTACCACCTGCCTTATGGGCCCTAAATTATACCTCTTTTTGAGGGTCACTTAACCCTTAATTCCCTCATATTGACGACTTTTGACGACTCTGTAAAAGTTACTTTGTGAAACCATTGTGATAAATAGAGCATTTGCTCCTATAGGAGCAAATGCTCTATTTATCACAATGGTTTCAAACTACAACATTTTCTAAAAAAAAATCCTTTTCTCTTATTAATGCTCCTTTTCGGTAGATTAATTCAAAGAGGTTGTATCTAACAATAGCCTATGAGGTAATGGGTTAAGACAGCAGCTGGTTCTACTATATACCTTTGCAAACAGATCAGACCCAGAGGGCCATCTGATTAGAGTCTGCTTTGTTTGCTTATGCCATTATATGAGTCTACAAGTTTTGTCAAAGTTCTCTTGATATTTTATATTTTGAATTTCAGCTACTGGTAATATAAAATCATGATGTCATTATTTGTGTTCAATCATTCATAGACGAAATAATGATATCGTGGATATTGATGTGCTGAATTTTTGTAATGCAAACTCAATTTTCAAGGGAATTTTTTTGCTTTGACAAAAACTGTAGAATCATATATCACAAGCAAACGGAGTAGACCTTGATCAGACTGTTCTTACATGAGCCATCTGATCTGGGTCTAGATACTCTGTTTGCAAATGTGAAAAAATGTGTTTGTATAAAGGAAAGGGTGAAAATATGGATACCATACAAGTGTTTACTTTGTATGAATGTTACTGGACTTCACTATGTTATCCAGATCAAATTGCTGGATTACTGGACATATAATCCAGGTCATCACTGTTTGCCTAAGTTTGTCTTTCTGAATGTAGTTCATTTAAGTACCGGTATTTGTTATTTTATATATTTTATTTTGTCATTTGGTTTGCATCCTTCTGAGAAACTCAGACACCTGATTCATTGATACTGTATGTAAATGCCGCCAGTATAGTTATTGGATTTGAATAATTTTTAGCTCGTCTGTTTCGAAGAAAAGTCCAGCTATTGCGATCACTGGGTCGTTGGCCGTTGGCGTGCAAAAAATTTAATGTAGCTCATTACTCGAAAAGTATAAGAGGTAGATCAACATGAAACTTAGGTTAGTAGATCTCATTGAGGGGAAGGCCCCTACAAAAGAACATAACTCTTGATTTCAAAATTTTGGAGTTATTAACCTTTTTCATTTTCATTTTTTTTTAGCTCACCTGGCACAAAGTGCCTTGTGAGGGGGCAGTGTCCGGCGTCCGTCGTCGTGCGGCGTGCGTCGTGCGTATGTGCGTCGTGCATATGTGCGTCGTGCGTCGTCAACAATTTACTTAAACATCTTCTTCTCTGAAACCACAAAGCCTAGAGCTTTGATATTTGGTTTGTAGAATCATCTAATGGTCCTCTACAAAGATTGTTCAAATTATGTCCCCCGGACCAAAAATGGCCCCGCCCTGGGGCTTATCAGTTTTTCTTAGGTAAATCTTTAAAAATCTTCTTCTCTGAAACCGTAAGTCCTAGACCTTTGATATTTGGTATGTAGCATGATCTAATGGTCCTCTACAAGATTGTTCAAATTATGACCCCCGGACCAAAAATGGCCCCGCCCCGGGGCTTATCAGTTTTTCATAGGAAAATCTTTAAAAATCTTCTTCTCTGAAACCGTAAGGCCTAGACCTTTGATATTTAGTATGTAGCATCATCTAATGGTCCTCTACAAAGATTGTTCAAATTATGACCCCGGGGCCAAAAATGGCCCCGCCCTGGGGCTTATCAGTTTTTCATAGGAAAATCTTTAAAAATCTTCTTCTCTAAAACCATATGGCCTAGACCTTTGATATTTGGTATGTAGCATCATCTAATGGTCCTCTACAAAGATTGTTCAAATTATGACCCCCGGACCAAAAATGGCCCCGCCCCAGGGCTTATCAGTTTTTCATAAGAAAATCTTTAAAAATCTTCTTCTCTGAAACCGTAAGGCCTAGACCTTTGATATTTAGTATGTAGCATGATCTAATGGTCCTCTACAAAGATTGTTCAAATTATGACCCCTGGGCCAAAAATGGCCCCGCCCTGGGGCTTATCAGTTTTTCATAGGAAAATCTTTAAAAATCTTCTTCTCTAAAACCGTAAGGCCTAGACCTTTGATATTTGGTATGTAGCATGATCTAATGGTCCTCTACAAAGATTGTGACCCCCAGACCAAAAATGGCCCCGCCCCAGGGCTTATCAATTTTTCATAGGAAAATCTTTAAAAATCTTCTTCTCTGAAACTGTAGGCCTAGACATTTGATATTTGGTATGTAGCATCATCTATTGGTCCTCTACAAAGATTGTTCAAATTATGATCCCTTGACCAAAATGGCCCCGCCCGGGGGCTTATCAGTTTTTCATAAAAAAATTCTTCTCTGAAACCGTAAGGCCTAGACCTTTGATATTTGGTATGTAGCATCATCTAATGGTCCTCTACAAAGATTGTTCAAACTATGACCCCCGGACCAAAAATGGCCCCGGCCCCTGGCTTATCAGTTTGTCATAAGAAAATCTTTTAAAATCTTCTCCTAAACTGTAAGGCCAAGACCTTTGAAATTTAGTATTTATTATCATCTAATGGTTTTCTACCGAGATTGTTCAAATTATGACCCCTGGACCAAAACGGCCCCGCCCCTTGCTTATCAGTTTTTCATAGGAAAATCTTTAAAATCTCCTGTGAAATTGTAAGGGCAGGAACTTAACTTATATGAAGCATCATCTAATGTTCCTTTATTTAGATTGTTCAAATTTGAAACTCAAGGCCTAAAATTATGGCCCTTGGTTTCATATTGGCCCCAATCTGAAGCTTACTTATTTTTACATAGAAATACAGTGTATGCATATGTCTATAGTAACCAGGTGAGCGATTTAGGGCCATCTTGGCCCTCTTGTTTATTTAGCTAGACAAGTACCAAATCAGACGAGCGTTGTGCCGCACGCAGCTCTTGTTTTATCTTTTTGGTTTGCATAATCTGTTGTCGGCAGCAATTCTGAAAGTTGACAAAAAATTTCCTATATATCTGTCAAAAATGCATTTTGCATGAAATGGTTTGGATCCAGGTGTGTCACGAAGTTACTTGTTATTGTTTCATCAAGATCCAAACTCTTTAGCTAGTTAATCACACATACCACGCTGTCATACATAATAGTTCATTCTAAAGGCTTAAACCAGTATCCGTTTCTAATCTTTGTTATTCAGTTTTATCATGATCACTGAATGTTTATGTGACTTAAAATGTTTTTGAACAAGACCATGAGATTGCCATCACTGGACACCAGAATCAGGCTGTTTACCCATGAAGACAGGCGGAAAGGTCAATCCCTTGACCCTAACCCCACGATGCACTTGACCACTGACAAGGCCTTTATACTGGACATCGTGACCAATCAGTGATCTCTTATCACTGAGCATTCTTTTAAATCTTTATGCACTAAATATGTCTTTCTACCCCTTTGCAAATAGAGACCCAGATCAGATGGCGTCTTGTTAAGGCCTGCTTTGTTTGCTTATGAAATAATATCAAAGTGATTGAAATCCGGCTTGGAGACTGACCAGTAGAACCTCTGAAAACCTAACATTTACTTAACCCTTTACTCCATGAATATTCATGTAAAAATATAATGACATCATGAATATTAATTAGACTAATTTGTTCAATAGCACATGGACACTGGAAATGTTGGTCATTATAGGAACTGTAGAATCATATCTATATTACAGTAAAACCTCTCTATAACGACTACTAAATTGTGTTAATTAGTTGGTATTTAGGACAGGTGGCTGCTTAAAGCAAGGTGAAAGTAAAACAGAACGCTCCTATAGGAGCATTCTGTTTTACTTTCACCATGCTTTAAGCAGCCACCTGCCTTTAAAACAAAATACTTGATGTAATTTAGTGGCTGTTATAGAGAGGTTTTACTGTATATCATAAGCAGAGTACACCCTGATCAGACAGCTCTTACAGGAGTCATCTGATCTAGATCTATTCAGTTTGAAAGGACATAGAAAGGTGTATTTATTGAGTAAAGAGGTGATTAACTCTTTATTTGATAGACATGCCTTTGCAAACAGATAGACCTAGGTCAGGGGGTACTCTGTTTATTTAATTTATATCTGATTCTATAGTTTTCTCCATTGCTAAATTTTCCAGTGTTCTTCTGCAATTATGAAAATTTATCAAAGTGATATTCATGATGTCATTATTTCTTACATGCCATTCCCTGTTCTATATATTTATTCCAAATTTCAATACCTCGAAGAAATCACGAGCTATTGTTGAACCCCGGTGTCCGTGTCGTCGTCGTCGTCCGAAATCTTAACATTGACCATAACTTCTTCAATTTTTCATTTACAACCTTCATTGTTGGTATGCATGTTCATCTTGACAATGACGACAGACGAGCGTTGCACCCGCTTGCGGTGCTCTTGTTTCTTGGATAGAAACAGATCTTTCAAATTCCATGAGCAAACAATCCAGATCCTGATCAAACGGCTCCTATAGGAGCTATCAGATCTGGGTCTACTCTGTTTGCAGATGCATGAAATGATGTTACTATGAAGAAAAGGGTGAAGTAAAGGGCTAATAAATAACCTTAAGGATATCTATAGCAGGTGGCTGCTAAATACAAAATGACAATAATGCAGGAATGTTTGATGAGTATATGATCTTGTATAAATGAGGTACAGTAGTTGTCTTAAGTGACTCAATAATTCATTTATTTAGCAAAGAAGTCTTAAAAAGCAGGCTCTGCTTAATGCATGTTGAATGTGAATAAAGAAAGATCTAATAGGAGCTTTCTGCATTACTTTCAGCATGCATAAAGCTACCGACTCAGATTTAGACCTTTTTTAATGGTCTCTTAACCCTTTCCTCCATAGGCTATTTTTAGACCCAACCCGAACCTCTTTGAATGAATCTACCCAAATGGAGCATTTACTAGAGAAAAGTAAACTTTTAGAACTTTGTAGTTTGAAACAATTGTGATAAATAGAGCATTTACTGCTATAAGACCAAATGCTCTATTTATCACAATGTTTTCAACAGGTGATTTTTACAGATGCGTAGAAAGGCTTATGTATTTATGGAGGAAAGGGTAAAGACAGTTTCTACTGTATAGTCAGGACATGACAGATTCTCAGTAACAATAGAGTTATTTGCCTTTTCACAGACCAATGTTTTGGAATAAAAAAAAATTCCTCCCTTTGTAGATTGAAATTTAGATAAATGTTTGCAATTTGCATTTAACCCATTTCCTCATATTGACGTCTTTTGACACCTCTGCAAAAGTCACTTCATGAAACCATTGTGATAAATAGAGCATTTGCTCCATAGGAGCAAATGCTCTATTCATCACAATGGTTTAAAAACTACATCATTCTAAAAAAATCCTTTTCATTGGTAAATGGTCCTTTTTTGGTAGATTTATTCAAAGAGTCTGGGTCTAAATATAGCCTATTAGGGAATGGATTAATAACATTGCTAAGAATTCCCAATTTATATTTGCAGCCATTATCCTGACCCCAACACGAGAGCTGGCCATGCAAATAACCTCTGACTGTAAGAAATTCAACAAGGTACTCGGATTAAGTGCCGTCTGTGTCTATGGTGGAACTGGCATATCTGAGCAGATTGCAGAGCTAAAGCGAGGCTGTGAAATCGTGGTTTGCACACCAGGCCGAATGATCGACATGTTGTCAGCAAATAATGGTAAATTTACTAATTCTATATACTATAAAGCTCCCTCTCTTGAATGAGAACCATTTTTGTATGTAAGAAATTACTGTTTTGAGCCACATTAACCCTTTCCCCCCATGGACTATTTTTAGACCCAACCTCTTTAAATAAATCTACCGAAAAGGAGAATTTACAAGAGAAAAGGAAAATTTTAGAATTGTGTAGTTTGGAAACCATTGTGATAAATAGAGCATAAATTTTGCTCCTTTGGAGCAAATTAGTGTTCGATTTATGACAATGGTTTCTAAAAGTGACTTTAAACCATTACCTCATGGGCTATTTTTAGATCAAGAAATGGGAAATTTTGGAATTTTGTAGTTTGAAACCATTGTGATAAATAAAGCATAATTTTGCTCCTATAGGAGCAAATGCTCTATTTATCACAATGGTTTCAATAGGTGATTTTTACAGAGGCATCAAAATGTGTCAATATGAGAGAAAGGGTTAACAGTGGCGTCAAAAGGCGTCAATATGAGAGGATGGGTTAATGCTGTAGTCTGGCAAATTTTATACTATCACATTATAAACAGAGTAGACCCAGGCTCGGAGGATCTACTCTATTTGGAAATTAAGTTGAACTGATTCTACAGTTTCTGCAACTCCAAGAATTCTCTTGTAAATATACCATTATAAAAATTGATCTAATTAATATTCATAATACCTTATTTCTTATATGTATATTCATGGAGTTCAGGATTAAACCATAATTAGACCAGAAAATGAACAGCGCTTAACTCTTTCTTCATGATAGTAAACTTTTACATTTTCTTTGCAACCAGTTTGGATCCAGATGAGACACGGAAAAAATCAGCCTCTCATCAGGATCAAAACTGATTAACACTTAGATTGTATTTTTGACAATATGCACTTTTAAGAATTATTGCAATGTTTACAAATGAATGTTACTTGAACCCTTTCCTCATAGAAGTGCCTTTTTACAATTTGCAAACAGAGTAGACCAAGATTAGAAGGCTCCTGTAGTCTGATCAGCGTCTGCCTTGTTTGCTTATGAAATAGTATAGATATGCAATGGTAAAATCCCATGATAAAAGTTCAGCTAATTATACCCCCACAAAATTTGGTTGGTATACAGGAGTCACCTTGGCGGTCGGTCCATCAGTTGGTCAGTTGGTTGGTCGGTCAGTCCGTTGGTCTGCTGACTTTTATTTCCGCACAGTTTTTCAGTAACCATTGAATAGAATTCAATGAAACATGACATGATGCTTTAACATAAAGAGGACATATGCATTCAGTTATAATTTTCCAGCTGATTGATTTCCTTGCAAGAGTGCCCCTTTGTTTAAATTTCTTGTGTTGGTCTGTCTGTTCACTTTTATTCCGCAAGGTTTCTCAGTGACTGTGGACTGGAATCACACAAAACTTGACATGGTACTTTATCATGAAGAATAGATGTGCATCCAATAACAGTTTTACAGTTTATCCATTTCCCTACAGAGTTATGCCCCTTGGAATTTTAGTCTTTAGTCTGTCTGTTGACTTTTTTCAGCACGATTTCTCAGCAACTGCTCACTTGAATCCAATGAATCTTGACATGATGCTTTGTCATAAAGAGGACATGACTGTGCATTTAATTATAGTTTTTTACCTGATTGATTGTTTTCCAAAGTTATGCCCCTTTGTTTAAAAGTTTTGTGTTGGTCTGTCTGTTTACTTTTATTCTGCATGGTTTCTAAGTAACTGCTGACTGGAACCCAAGGAAACTTGACATGATGCTTTGTCATAAAGAGGACATGCACATCAAAATTATAGTTTTCCAGATGATTGATTTTCTTACAAATTTACCGGTATGCCCCTTTGTTTAAAAGTTTTGTGTTGGTTCGTCTGTTGACTTTTATTCCAGGCGGTTTCTAAGGAAACGCGGACTGGAATCCAATGAAACTTGAGATGATGCTTTATCATAAAGAGTACATGCTCGTCTAAATATAGTTTCCAGTTTATCTCTTTCCTTAAAGAGTAATGCCCCTTCGAATTGTACAAAGCTTTTTCATGTGACAGTCACATTTGTGGGGGTATTAATTACCTTCAGTGATAGTTCTAGTTAGCAAAATGGAGGTATAAAATAAAGATTTATGCACCTTTAATCCTTTTCTTCATATAAACGCCTTTTCACACTTTTGCAAACATAGTAGATCCAGCCCAGATGGCTCCTGTAGGAGCCATCTGATCAGGGTCTCCCCTGTTTGTTTATGAAATTATAATAGATCTAACTACAGTCACTACCAATGCCAAAACTTTATGTGTACATATGCCATTATAGTTTTGTTAATATGTATTTATAATGTCATTATTACTTAAATTACGTAATATTCAACAGAGAAAGGGTTAAGTTTGAAATACATATTTCACAGTGCAGCCATAGTGGAACATTAAATGATTCTGCGGGGTACATGTATATGCCTGGATACTGTGTCTACCACACATGCCATGTAATTGATTAGATTGTGGAGTACATGTACAATGTATATGCCTTGGTACTAGGTCTACCACACATGCAGTGTAATTGGTTTGATTATGGGGTACATGTATATGCCTGGGTACCGTGTCTACCACACATGCCGTGTAATTGGTTTGATTCTTTTGCATATACAGCTACATTAGAGGCAGAATTGGTGAGATTTGTTATTTCAGTCGTCTACAGTGGATATCAACAGGGAAGGATGCATTGATGACTTCAACGACTTGATTGTTAGAGGTACAATGTATGGGTAATGATATTTAGAGGTACAATATGCAGATATTGAGATGTATTATTATATGGCAGGAATAGACAGAATTACATAAAGAAAATGGTACATTAATTTGTCATGTCATTTTCAGATATATTGTGTAAAATTTTGGAAATGAAAGGGCCTCTGCTTTCAGAAGTGTGTTGATAAAACTAAACTAGAATCTTCAGAGGAACACCTGTCACCATCTGAAAGCATGACAGACAGACAGACATGAAAAATGAATATGATGGCGAATTATTCACTTGGTGTCTCTCTGCTAAACCATGAGAAAAGAGTTGACCCTTTCTTTGATGTAAACGCTGTTTCACGCATTTGCAAACACAGTAGACCCAGATCAGATGGCTCCTATAGGTGCCTTCAGATCAGGGTCTGCTCTGTTTGCTTTTGACAATATATAGATCTGATTCTACAATTATTCCAAAGCAAGAAATTCCCTTGAAAAGTTCACATTATAAAAATTCAACTGATAAATATTCATTATGTCATTATTCCTTACATGAAAAGGGTTAAATCTAAGGGTTAATTGATCTGGATTGCACTATTTATCACATAAATCCTTGCATGTTTTCTGATACATGCACACAGTTTGGATCTACATGAGATACAGAGTAACATGGCGTCTCATTAGGATCTAGAGTGTTTGATGCAGTGTCATTTTGAAGAGAAATTTTTCTGATGATTTTTGCAGATATCGGTAATACTAATTTTTTGCAGATCACATAGCATACAAGGAGCTAGGAAGATTTCATATATATTGTGAACTGTCAGTGAAGTTCTTGGTCACAAACTGTAAGAGGGGGGTGGGGGAGGCTATCATCATTCTGTGTCATCATCCAGGAAGCATTGTTTTCATGTCATCGCTCAATTATTATTGTACCATAACCTGTGCAGATATTGATGTCTGACCTTTTCTCTTCAGGACGTGTTACCAACTTGAGACGATGTACCTATGTGGTTCTGGATGAGGCAGACAGAATGTTTGACATGGGATTTGAACCACAGGTAATACATGTCTTGACATGTCTCTGAATAGGAAGAGTATTTAGGATATTTTACACTTGCCCTATTTTGCTGATACTCATTAGAGTTTCCATTCCATGGGAAAAGGTTTGCCTTAGAAATAAGAGAATTTGGTATTACAGTAAAATCTCGATACTACGAAATTTTAGTTAGGAGGAATTTAGGTCTTTACAAGCAGGTGGCTGCTTAATGCAGGGTGAAAGTCATGCAGAAAGCTCCTAGAGGAGCTTTTTGCATGACTTTCATCCTGCATTAAGCTGCCACCTGTGTTAAAGATCAATAATGGTATGTATTTGAGTGTTCATAGTATCGAGTTTTTACTGTATCAGTATTCCACTTATATACAGCTCTCTGATAGTGTCTGCTGCTAAACCTCTCTTAGAACACCACCTGTCTTTGATTTACAGAGCTGATAGTGATGGATCAGTTCGCAGATTGCAAATATCTTCATGCAAACATTTTCTTTTATTATTTAAGTTTTTTCATGAATTAATTTTTCTTAACCCCTTTACTCCATAAATACTCCTTCCTACGCCTTTGTAAACAGAGTAGACCCGAAATAGACAGCTACTGTAGGAGCCATCTGATCAGGGTCTGCTCTATTTGCTTATGATATAGTATAGATATGTTTCTACAGTTTTTGTCAAGACCAAAATTGTCTGTATCCATGTGCTATTATAACAATTAATCTAATTAATATTCATGATGTCATTATTTCATTCATAAATATTCATGGAGTAAAGGGTTATGCTGCCACCTGTCTTAAAGACTGGCAGTAATACTGATTTGAATGTACAGTTTTAGAGGTTTTTACTTTGAAAAAGATTACAAGCATTTCTCATCTAAATACTTGATCCTATCTTTCAGGTAATGCGTATAGTTGACAATGTTCGCCCAGACAGACAGACAGTTCTGTTTTCGGCAACTTTTCCAAGACAGATGGAGGCTTTAGCTCGTAAAATTCTTACCAAGCCCATAGAAGTGCAGGTTGGAGGTCGTAGTGTGGTGTGCCCTGATGTTCGACAAGATGTGGTTGGTATCCATGAACCCATTCCCTCATAGGCTATTTTTAGACCCAACCTCTTTGAATAAATCTACCAAAAAGGAGCTTTAACTAGAGGAAAGGAAAATTTTTAGAATTTTGTAGTTCTGAAACCATTGTGATGAATAGAGCATTTGCTCCTTAGGATCAAATGCTCTATTTATCACAATGGTTTCTAAAAGTGACTTTTACAGAGTCGTAGAAAGGTGTATTTACGGAGGAAAGGGTTTAAACCATTGTCATGCTAAGTATAACTTCACTGGTATTTCTAAACAGCGTGGATCCAGATGATATGTGAATTAATCGTTTCCCTGTTCTATATTTATTCCAAATTTCAGTACCTACTGAATATACATGGACAAAAGAGTGATAATGAAATATGGAAGATGAAACATTGTAGCCATTTTAGATAGTAAATAAACAGATCTATCAATTTCCATTAGCAAACAGAACAGAGCCTGTAGGCTCCTATAGGAGTCCTCTGATCTGGGTCTACTCTGTTTGTAAATGTGTGAAAACGTGTCTATATGAAGGAGAGGATTAACGCAGCATCTCATATAAATATGTTTTCACGCATCTGCAAACAGAGTAGACCCAGATCAGATCAGGATCTGCTCTGTTTGCTAATAGAATTTGATAGATCTGTTTCTTTGCTTTCTAAAATGACTACAATGTTCCACCTTGCATATTTCTTTATAACTATTTTGTCCATGAATATTCAGTAGGTGTTGAAATTTGGACTAAATATAGAACAGGGAAAGGGTTAACACAGCATCTCATCAAGTTGGAAGCTGTGTTTTAGTCAGTAGTTTCTCAAAGGTTTTAACTGGCTGCATGGCTCAGTGGTAGAGCATCCGCCTGCGGTACGGAAGGTCGTGGGTTCGATCCCCGGCTGCGACAGACCAAAAGTCGTTAAAAGTTGGTACTAGTAGCTCCCTTGTCTACGCTCGACATTAAAGGTGTAGTTCTAGGACTGGTCGGCCCGGTGTCAGGATAATGTGACATGGTGGGGTGCCCTTGCCATGTACCTGCGGCAGGGGTATCCAGTGAGGCAGCACTATAACTTGTCTCATGCGGGTGCCGTCTGCAAATAACTGAAATACTGTTGGTCGGACGTAAAACCCAACTCATTCACTCACTCACTCAAAGGTTTTAACAAATCCGAAAAAGTGAAAATTGCTTCAGATCAGTGTTTAAGTAGACTTCATTTTTTACAGCAGGATAAGTGCTGACCCTTACAACACTGACTTTTCAAATGGACTATTCCAAAATTAAAACAGGACAAGCTTATGGTGAATATTTAGGGTTTTTTCTAAAGAAAAGTGTAACATGGCAAACTTTGCAGACCCTGATGAGAGGGTTCCTCTAGAATAACTGCAAAAGCAAATAGAGCAGATCCTGAGCAGATGTCTCTCATAGGAGCCATCTGATCTGGATCTACTGTACATGTACAGTAAAACCTCTCTGTAACAACCACTAAATTACATCAAGTATCTTGTGTTAAAGGCAGGTGGATGCTTAAAGCAAGGTGAAGGTAAAACAGAACGCTCCTATAGGAGCATTCTGTTTTACTTCCACCCTGCTTTAAGCAACATCCTGCTAAAAATATCAACAAATTAGTACAATTTAGTGGTCGTTATAGAGAGGTTTTTACTGTATTTGCAAAGGCATCAAAATGAGTCTTAATCTGGTATAGCATTAATCTGGCAAACTTAATGATAACACGAAAGAAAATTTCCATATGCATCCCAGTTATCAACAGGAAATACTATTTTAGGACAAGCAGCTTTATCATGACTGTTTATGGTAGCATTGGTCATCCCGATTTAGGCTGCAAACATGGGGCATAAGGTCACCGGTCACTTTTTGGTTACTAAGTAACCTTTGACTGCAAAAATAATGTGCCTACTTCATATCTCAAATTTACTTTTCTCTTAAACACAGTGTCAGAGTGTCAAACAGTTTTGATCCTGATGAGACACGGGATTTTAACCTTTTCCCTGTTCTATATTTATTTCAAATTCCAATACCTACTGAATATTTCTGAACAATATGGTTATAATGAAATATGGAAGGAGGAACGTTGTAGCCATTTGAGAGAAAGTAAAGAAACAGACCTTTCAAATTCCACAAGCAAACAGAGCAGACCCAGATTAGACGGCTCCTATATATATTTATATGAAGGAAAGGGTTAACATCTTATTTGAATCTAAATTCTTTGCAAAGGGTAGCTGTCTTTTATAACTAGTTTACACTGATATCTGAGAGCTTCCATATTAGCCCTTTGGTCAGGGTCTGCACTGTTTGTCATTCAAAATCCTCTCACAAAGTACATGTAAACTTCTTTTATACTGAATGGACTCTTTTGGTTAAACAATGCCAAAACATTTCAGTTTGAAAATTCAGCAGCCAGGGGATTAGCAAGTAGTTGCCAGTGGTGTTTAAAAAAACAACATAAAATGGTTGGTTAACCTATAATCAAAATGGATTGGTCATTCATCTTTAACCCTTTCCCTCATATAAATGCTTTTTCACACATTTGCAAACAAAGTAGACCTAGATCAGATGGCTCCTATCTGTGCCGTCTGATCAGGGTCTACTTTGTTTGCTGATGAAATTATAATGAATCTGAGTACAGTTTCTATTATCAAAAGGTCATGTGTACATATCATGATATGCATGTATACATAAAAAATTAAGCTAATAACTATTTTGTGTGTTCTTCTATGAATATTCAACAGGGAAGGGTTAAATTCTGTTTGCAAATGTCAGTTCAGCCAAAGGGTTTAGCTTGGTCTGCTGAGGCTGTCTACTCCTTTACTTTATGAATATTTAAGGCAGAATCCACACATTATGGATATTAATTGAGTTGGTTTCTCATATTGTTATAAAAAAACATTGCTGTGACAAATAGTATAGAATCATTCAAAGTTAATATTCTATTAGCAAACAGAGCAGACCCTGATCAGATGGCTCCTAAACGTGTTTTTACACATTTGCAAACAGAGTAGACCCAGATCAGACAGCTCCTAGAGAAGCTGTCTGATCAGGGTCTGCTATGTTTGCTATTGGAATTTGTTAGCTCTTTTTCTTAACTTTCTATAATGGCTATAATATTTCACCTTCCATATTTCATTATAACTATTTTGTCCATGAATATTCAGTAGGTATTGGAATTTGTAATAAACATAGAACAGGGAAAGGGTTAAGGGTTATTCAGAAAAAAAGGACATTTCACAACCTGATAACTATTTTCTTTCCTTCATATAAACACCTTTTCACTCATTTGCAAAAGAGTAGACCCTTATCAAACGGCTCTTGTAGGAGCCGTCTGATCAGGGTCTGCTCTATATGCTTGTGGAATTTTATAACTCTGATTTTACAGTTTCCACCTTGGTAAAAAAAAATCCTGTTCCATGTTCCATTGTATTGATCTGTCCATGAATATTAATGAGGTGATATAATCTTGAATAAATATTAAACAGGGAAAGGTTTAACCCTTTCCTCCATAAATACGCCTTTCTACGCCTCTGTAAAAGCCACTTTATTAAACCATTGTGATAAATAGAGCATTAATTTTACTCCTATAGGAGCAAATGCTCTCTTTATCACAATGGTTTCAAACTACAAAATTCTAAAATTTCCCTTTTCTCTAGTTAATGCTTCTTTTCGGTAGATTTAATTGGTTGGGTCTGAAAGTAGCCTATGTCAGCAGACAGAGAAAAAAGGGCTAACAGAGATTTGTAAACCATGTAGACCCTGAGTAAACACTTTGCCAAGGCTGCTAGTCAAGGCATTATATGTTACTCATAAGAAAATTAGTTCTTCACACATTGCAGACACTGTGTTCCGGTACAATTATTCAAGCTTTATTGAAATACATTGAATAGGATTTTCTAAGGTATTCTGATAAGGAAACAGAATTTCCAGTTGTGAAAACATAAGTGGGCATCAACAGCTAATTCAGTTTTTGCACTTTAGGGTAGAGATGTTGAATAAAACATAACTTGATTTTCCCTCAAGTTCAATATTCATGTTGTCACTACATGTAGTACACATACTGTATAAAAGAAGTTTTATCTGGATTATATTTCACAGACTGTTCTTGAGGAGGACCAGAAGTTTTTCAAATTGCTGGAGCTACTGGGCCAGTTCCAAGAGCAAGGTAGTGTGATCGTGTTCGTGGACAAGCAAGAGCATGCTGATGACGTCATGAAGGACCTGATGAGACACTCCTACCCCTGTATGTCACTGCACGGCGGCATTGATCAGTATGACAGGGGCAGTATCATTGGTGACTTTAAGAGTGGCAATATTAAATTACTGGTAAGATTTAAAACCCAGTTTTGTCAGTACCTGGTATGTGAGTGTATATATCAGTGCATCCATCTGTCAGTCAATTTGTGTCAAAAAGTTTTTTTTGTTAACGCTTTCATTGTTGAATTTTCAAATGGACAATTCCAAAATTCAAAAGGTCAAGCTTGCTGTGAATATTCAGGGATTTCTTTACAAGACAAGTGTAACATGACAAATGGTGCACACACTGCAGACCCAGATGAGAGGGCTCCTTTACTTAACCCTTCACTTGCTGAATTTTAAAATACATTTCTCATTCTTTACCCATGCCCTGTTGTATAATTACATATATCTTCACTGTTTACAAGTATTTCGCTGTGCAATCACTGCTGTGGAGTGCACTGGTTGCACAATCAACTTGTAAATAGTGCAGACCCTGATGAGACAGCTCCTGCAGGAGCTGTCTCATCTGGGTCTTCACTATTTACAGGTAGGTATATTGACGTGAATAGCAAGCGAACAGTTAATATAAACGCCTTTTCAGCAATTTGCAAACAGAGTAAACCCAGACCTTTAGGAGCCCTCAGATCAGGATCTGCTCTGTTTGCTAATGGAATTTGGTAGATTTAGTTTCTAAAATGGCTACAGTGGTTCATCTTCTATACATTTCTTATAACTACGTTGTCCATGAATATTTAGTAGGTATAAAACTTTGGAAGAAATATAGAACAGGGAAATGATTAATGGAGATCGTTATAAATTGACATGCATCTTAACCCTTCCCTCCATGAATATGCTTGTAAAAATTAATGAGATCATGTATAATAATAACCAGGGATAGGGCAGAGTACGAGGGGTGTTCCATAAATAATGTCATCTGTGCTTTATTTCGCGGAAATCGTGCAATTCATGCACAAAACCACCTCGTGTCGATTGAGTGATCACTGGCTCGTGACACAGGTAAATATCTCGTCCACACGTTCACTTGCCTCGGTACAGTGTACATCGTTTCATAGCCTATTCGTTAGACTATACACAAAATGACAGGAAAACGAGCTGAAAATGTTCTTGAAATTAGGGCCTATATAAAAGGTAGGTCATTACTCGGCATAAAGGCTGTAGATATTCACCGCGAGGTGTGTGACATTTATGGGGAGGGCCAAATGTCCCACAGGACTGTTTGTAGGTGGGTAGCTAAATTTAGTGCTGGGCAGCAGCAACTGAAAGATGCTGCTCGCCCAGGTCGTCCTGCAACAACTACGACCAAAGGTAACATAGAAAAAATCCGAAATATCCTCAAAACTGATGCTCGATTCACCGCAAGACAATTGGCTCGAATGACAAACTTGTCGTTAGCAAGAGTTCATGCAATTTTGAAGAAACACTTAAAAGTTAGAAAGATAAATGCAAGATGGATACCCCATTTGTTAACGGATGAGCAAAAGAAGACGTGTGTAACAATGGCAAAAAAAATTCTCAAAATGTACCCAAAATATAGTAAAAAGGCTTTTGATAATATAGTCACTGGTGATGAGACCTGGGTGTATTATTTTGAACCAAAGCGGAAGGTTTCCAACCGAATATGGGCCACTAAAAATGCCAGACGCCCAAGTATTGCCAAACGAATACGAACGGTAAAGAAGGTTTTGTATGCTATTTTTTTCACTAATAAGGGTCCAGCTATTCAAATCCCGGTGCCAAAAGGCAGAACGGTCACAGGCAAGTTCTATAAAAACGTTGTTCTGAGAAAATTGAAGAACTACTACAAAAGTAGCCGCCCCAAAACAGGACTTAAGTATGTCCGACTTTTGCATGATAATGCACCCGCTCACAAGGCACGTATTGTGACTGACTTTTTGGAGTCAGAGAAGGTTACCGTCCTTCCGCACCCTCCGTATTCGCCAGACTTGGCCCCCTGCGACTATTTTCTCTTTCCAAAACTTAAATATCATTTATCTGGAAGGAGATACAATTCGAGAAATGCCCTTGGATCTGCTGTTTATCAGTGTCTGATGGGTGTCCCCATTGAAGAGTATGAAAAATGCTTCCAAAAATGGATTGACCGGCTAAAAAGGTGTATTCTGGCTGGCGGAGAGTATTTTGAAGAGCAGAGCAAATTAAAATGAACAAAAGCACTTCCGCTACATGAGCACCGATGCAAGTGACATTATTTTTGGAACACCCCTCGTATTTGGGTTAGTCTCAGTTAGCAAAAATAGGAAAGTGTTGTCTAAACCTTTACACTTAATTATAAATTGAACCTTTTACTTCAGATATACACATTTGTACATGTTTTCAAACAGAGTAAACCTAGATCAGCCCCTACAGTTGTTGTCTGATCAAATTCTACTCTGGTTACCTTTTGAAGTAACATCTGTTCATATGCCACTACAAAATAACCAGTTGATATCCATAAAGTCAATATTTCATAAGGTAAAGGGCTAACCCTATAGTAAAAAAAATACACCTTTCTTTGCCTTTGCAAACAGAGTAGACCCAGATCATATGGCTCCTATAGGAGCCGTCTGATCAGGGTCTGCTCTGTTTGCCATTGGAGTGATATAGATCTGATTCTACAGTTTCTGCCTTGGCATTACATGTATTTTCATCTGTTAACCCTTTCCCTCATATTGACGTCTGTAAAAGTCATTTTTTGAAACGATTGTGATAAATAGAGCATTTGCTCCTATAGGAGCAAATGCTCTATTTATCACAATGGTTTCAAACTACCCAATTCTAAACTTTTCCTTTTCTCTAGTTAATGCTCCTTTTCGGTAGATTTATTCAAAGAGAGTGTATCTAAAAATAGCCTATGAGGTAATGGGTTAATGTGCCATTTTAAAAATTAATGTAATTAATATTCATGATGTTATCATTTCTTAAATAAATAATATTAAGTATTCAGGGAGTAATGGTTTTTAAGCTTTACTTTACTCTCAGAGTTGAATTAACTTCTTTTTATTAGAAGAGTGTCAATAAGAAAATAATGACAGCATTCAAGGGAGATCACTTCATTGTATGAGTTGTATTCACTATCACAGTTACTTCCGTGCATATTGGTGAGAATTTGATCTTCATGCAAAGGAATGCAACTCTGGTTACCAGTAATTTGTATATCATCGAGTGTTGTCTTTTTTTACCAGTAAGAGAAATTAATTCCTTATTAACCCTTTCCCTGTTCTACGTTTATTCCAAATTTTAATACCTACTAAATGTTCATGGAAAAAATAGTTACAATGAAATATTGAAGGTAGAACATTGTAGCCATTTTAGAAAGTAAAGAAACACATCTTTCAGATTCCATTAGCTAACAGAGCAGACCCTTATCAGATAGCTCTTATGGTAGCCATCTGATCTGGATCTACTCTGTTTGCAAATGCGTGAAAACATGTTTATATGAAGGAAAGAGTTAACCCTTTACTCCATGAATATAAATGAAAGAAATACAGTATAACCCCTCTAATGCGACCACTTAATGAATAAACATGAGTGTCTTTATAAGCAGGTGGTTGCTTAATGCAGGGCAAAAGTAATGCAGAAAGCTCTTCTAGGAGCTTTCTGCATTACTCTTGGCCTGCATTAAGCTACCACCTGCATCTAGCACCCAGAAGTATACCTATTTTAGGTGGTTGCATTAGCGGGGTTTTACTGTAATTGACATCATGAATATAAATTAGCTGATTTTCTATAATGGCAAATGAACACTGTTTAGTTAGGCAATTACAGAATCTGTGATATCAGATCTATATTAATGTATAAGCATACAGAGCAGACCCTGATCAGACGGCTCCTACAGTAGCAGTCTGATCTGGGTCTACTCTGATTGAAAAGTAATTAACCCTTTCCCCCATAAATATGCCTTTCTACGCCTCTGTAATAACCACTTCTTGAAACCCTCTCAAAATTGGACATTTGATTTAGTTATAAATATCAGTCTTGGAGACAGGTGGCAGCTCCTTTAGGAGTTTTCTGCATAACTTTCACCCTGCTTTAAGCAGCCACCTGCCCAAAAGTATCGAAATTCCTCTCTACTAGAATTCCGGTTTAGACAGCTTATACTGTACTTGTTTTATAATGGTATATGTACGCAGGTAGATCCTGATAAGACAGCTCCTGATCTGGGTCTACTCTGTAAAGGTGTAGAAAAGGGATTGTATGAGGGTTAATGAAACTACAGTAGAGCCTTCTTAAGCTGCCATCAAAATAAGGTGTAAGTATGGGTCTGTAAGGCAGGTGGTAGCTTAATGCAGGTCAAAGTAATGCAGAACACTTCAATAGGAACTTTTTGCATTACTTTTGCCATGCATTAACCCTTTCCCTGTTCTATGTTTATTTCAAATTTCAATACCTACTGAATATTCATTAACAAAATAGTTCTTACGAAATATGGAAGGTGGAACATTGTAGACAGTTTATAAGGCAAAGAAACAGATCTTTGAAATTCTATTAGCAAACAGAGCAGACCCTGATCAGAGGGCTCCTCTAGGAGCCATCTGATCTGGGTCTACTCTGTTTGCAAATGCTTAAAAACATGTTTATATGAGGGAAAGGGTTAAGCAACCACCTTCTTTGTAACTCCTATGTTCAGTAAATGAATGATGGCTAAGAACTGGGTCCCTGCTTATAAAACTTTTAGTTGAGTCTTAGTACGTTCTCAAGCTTTTGATTGGTCAGATTTGAGCCTCTGGCTCAAATCTGACCAATCAAAAGCTTGAGAACTCAAATCTGACCAATCAAAAGTTTGAGAACGAAACTCAGACTCAACTAAAAGCTTTATAAGCAGGGACCCAGGTTCTACTGTACCCTTATCAAAGTACACCACTCAGTTTGATCTTGGTCTGCACTACTTGCTAAAGTTTGCCTGACTGTATGTTTAGGGTAACTACAGTAAGTGTCTCATCCTATATTTATTCTCCAGGTAGCCACTTCTATCGCAGCCAGGGGTTTAGATGTGAAGCATTTGATACTGGTGGTAAACTACGACTGCCCAAACCACTACGAGGACTATGTACACAGATGTGGGTGAGTAAAGGATCCTATTGACTTTCTCCATTAAACCCTTTACTCCATAGAGATATGTTTTCACACCTTTGCAAATAGTAGACCCAGATCAGACTGTTCCTGTAGGAATCATCAGACCAGGGTCTGTATCTATGCTTATAAAGCTTTTTAGTTGAGTCTGAGTTCGTTCTCAAGCTTTTGATTGGTTAATGACCAATCAAAAACTTGAGAACGAACTCAGACTCAACTAAAAAGTTTTATAAGCATAGACCCTGGTCTGTTTACTTATAGAATATCTCAGATCTGATTCTATACTATTTGGCATAGCTATGTATTCACTTGTTTTATATTACAGTATAAAAATATTTCTTGATTAATGTTCAACATGAATATTCATAGAGTAACTGTTTAGGTCAGATAATTCTGACAAGTCAGGGTCAGGGTCTGCTGTGATTGCTAGTGGAATTTGATAGATCTTTGTCTTTATTTTCTAAAATGGCTACAATGTTCCCCCTTCTATGTTTCATTATATATTTTGTCTATGAAAATTCATTAGGTACTTAAGTTTGGAATACACATGTATATATAGAACAGGGAAAGGGTTAAGCTGTTCATATTGAATGGACTCGATAGTCAAATGTGGATTTAGCCATTTGACTGAATATTCAGCATTCCAAATATTCACCCTTTCTCTCATATAAACACTTTTTCATGCTTTTGCAAACAGTAGACACATATCAGATGGCTCCTATAGGAGCCATCTGATCAGGGTCTGTTCTGTTTGCTAATGGACTTTGATAGCTCTGTTTCTTTAGTTTCTAAAATGGTGACAATATTTCACCTGCCATATTTCATAGAGGAGCTTTCTGCATGACTTTCACCATGCATTAAGCTGTCACCTGTCTTAAAGATTGATAATGATACGTATTTTAGTGTTGGAATAATCGAGATTTTAAAACAATACTGAGACTTTTTGTTCCTTTTGTCTGTTTCAGACGCACAGGACGTGCAGGAAACATAGGTTATGCCCACACATTTCTTACGCCAGACCAGGTCCGATATGCTGGGGATATCATCAAGGCATTAGAATTATCCGAGTCCACTGTGCCCCCTGACCTACAGAATGTCTGGGAAAGTTACAAGGAACAAGCTAAAGCTGTAAGTTATGAAAAGGCAGTTTACTTGATTTAATTTGTGAGGTTACTATCTCCACTTTTACCAGCATACACATGCAAAATAAATTACTCATGTAAATATCTTTGTACATAGTGTATGAAAAAGAAGTGTAAAACTTTAGTCAAAGATGGAAGGTATATTGCACAAGAGCAGTTTTCACATTCCAAATGCGATGATGTGCAACTATTAACCCTTTCCTCCATAAATACGCCTTTCTACGCCTCTGTAAAAATCACCTGTTGAAACAATTCTGATAAATAGAGCATTTGCTCCTATAGGAGCAAATGCTCTATTTATCACAATGGTTTCAAACTACAAAATTCTAAATTTTTCCTTTTCTCCAGTTAATGCACCTTTTTGGTAGATTCATTCAAAATGTTTTGTCTAAAAATAGCCTATGGAGGAATGGGTTAAATATAGGTTGAATTTTAACATTTACCATACAACAGGCAATTAGGTTATTACCAGTGCAAATTATATGAATTCAGATGAGACAGTGAGTAATCAAATTGTGTGATTTAAGGAATAAGACAAATATAACTTATTGCTATAAATATGAAGCGTGCAAAATATGACAGGTGAAAATTTATTCAAATCTTTACCTCATAAATACTCCTTTAAATGTTTTTCCAAACAGAAAAGACCAAGATCAAATGACTCCTGTAGGAGACATTTTATCAGGGGTCTGCTCTGTTTAGAAATTCATGTATAAATATTCATTAGGTTAATAGCTTATAAACTTACCTGAATGTTTATATCTACAAACAGGAAGGGATTACCATCAAGAGTCACAGTGGTTTCCATGGAAAGGGATTCAAGTTTGATGAGTCTGAGGCCCAGCTGTCGGCAGAGAGGAAGAAGCTGCAGAAAGCTGCCCTGGGTCTGCAGGACTCGGATGATGAAGATCCTAACGTAGAGGTACAGAAAACTTTTAGACCCATTTATTTTAATCTTAAATAATGGTCGTTTAACCCTTTACTCCATAGATATACCTTTCTATGCCTTTGCAAACAGAGTAGACCCAGATCAGATGGCTCCTATAGGAGCCATCTGATCAGGGTCTGCTCTATTTGCTTATGAAATAATATAGATATGATTCTACAATTTTTGCCATTGTCAAAAATTCCTGTGTTCACGTGCCATTTTAAAAATTAATCTAATTGATAATCATGATATCATTATTTCTTACATAAATTTTCATGGAGTAAAGAGTTAACTCTTTCGACACTTAGGGCCAATTTATAATCATCTTGCAAACAGTTTAGATGTGTCTTCGGGATCCAAACTGTTTGACTGTCAGACACTGTAGTTTGAAAATAGGCTGAAGAGTAAGATACTATTATGTTTTTTAAACAGATGCCAGATTTTACAGATTAAAGTTACAGTAAAACCTTAGATTATTTGAGCAACCAAATAAGTATCATTATCGATCTTTAAGACAGATGCAGTTTAATGCAGGGTGAAGATCATACAGAAAGTTCCAGGGATCTTTCTGTATGCCTTTCACCCTGCATTTCGCAGCAGTCACCTGCCTAAAATAGTCTTAAAATTTTCTTTACTAATATATCTTACTGTACTTTGTATGTATTCTCAAATCAGATATTTCTTCCATTTATTTCTTTTCACACTCTAAGCAACGCACAGGCTATAGTTCAATTATGTAATATATCTCATCAGCATTCAAATTGTTTTCAGAAAATTTTAACAACTTGCCTCATATTGAAAAATATTTTCACACCCATCCTGACAAGGAAATATTCAGTAAATGTCATTTTTTTATTATAAAAATGAAAGCATTAAGTAATTACACAAATGATACAAAAGAAGGCTTCCGAAAACATGCAACTAATATGTAGAAGTGCCTCTTTTATAACCCTTTACCTCATAAAGACGCCTCTTAATGCAGAACAAAAGTAATGCGGAAAGCTCTTGTAGGAGCTTTTTGCATAACTATTGTCCTGTGTTTAGCTACAACCTGACATTTAGACCCATAATTATGTCCCTTTTGGTTGTTCACTTTAGAGAGTTTGTATTGTATGTACATGTACCTGCATTACGAAATACAAGTTCATATTTGTGGACTTGGATATGTTTTTATGGAAGTATATGCACCTTCAACTGTACAAGTTTCAATTTGTTTATTGTATTATGTTTTCCTATGGCTTTTTCAGATTGAGCAACAGATAGAGGACATGTTTGCCAGCAGGAAAAGAGTAACTGATGTCGCCAAACCCCTCATACCTCAGCAGGTATAGTGTTTGTGAAGATATTCTTAGATTCGTGAATATTTATGTATAAAAGATTTACAGACATTATGAATATAAATTAATTTTTATAGAAGCATGTGAAAGGGAAATGGTTTGGCCCTAGCTATAGATGTACAATCAGACCTATCTTTCTTCTATATTAACCCATTCCCTCATATTGGTACCTTTTGACGCCTCTGTAAAAGTTACTTTCTGAAACCATTGTGATAAATAGAGACATTTGCTCCATAGGAGCAAATGCTCTATTGACCATAATGGTTTCAAAGCTACACAATTCTAGAATTGTCCTTTTTTTCTAGTAAATGCTTCTTTTTGGTAGATTTATTCAAAGAGGTTGGGACTAAAAATAGCCTATGAGGGAATGGGTTAGGCAAACTGAGCAGATCCTGGTCACACAGCTTCTTCTTGAACTATTTGATCTGGGCTGACTCTGTATATATATTAACAGAGCAACAAGTAAGGTGCCTATTCAAATACTAAAGTCGTTGTACTATGTAAGTGGTTTCTTTAGAGAGGTTCTATTGTAGGTTAACCCTTTCCTTGTTCTATATTTATTCCAAATTTCAATACCTACTGAATATTCATGGACAAAGTAGTTATAATGAAATATGGAAGGTGGAACATTGTAGCCATTTTAGAAAGTAAAGAAACAGATCTTTCAAATTCCATTAGCAAACAGAGTAGACCCTGATCAGACGGCTCCTACAGGAGCCGTCTGATTTGGGTCTACTCTGTTTGCAAATGTTTGATAACATATTTATATGAAAGAAAGGGTTAAAGTACTGTAATAAAATTAATAACATGAAGACAGCAATAAAATTATGTATTAACCTTTTACCTCATGAATATTCATATTAGAAATAATGACATCATGAATATTAATTACATGAATTTTTATAATGAAATATAAACACAAAGGAACTTTGACCATGAAAGAAATTAAACAGCCATACTTATATTTAGGAGCACACAGAAGATATCCTGATCTGATGGCTCCTACTGGAGCTGTCTGATCTTTGTCTACTCTGTTTTCAAAGGCATCAAAAGGTTTTGTCTATCAGTTAAAGGTTTAACCCTCTTTCACATTACAGCCCATTGCTGGTGGTGGCATCATGACTGGAGCACCAGCAGGGAAAGTTGCCGGCAACAACCAGTTGAAGCTGGAGATGGCGAAGCGTCTGGCAGCCAAGATAAACTTCAGTAAGAATCTAGGTCAGGAGGCTCAAGACATCACGCAGCAAGCAACTAAGGCCATCTTCCAAGATGGAGTATCAGCACCACAAGTAGCAGTGAGTTCTATAAATTCTTCCCACACTAGGTCTAAATCTTGATTACCTTTTCAAACTTTTTTATTTGTCTTCAGAAACAGGAGCTTTCTCCATTACTTTTGCCCTACATTAAGCAATCACCTGCTTTTTAAGACTCCTATGTTCAATAAATGAACAGTCGCTTAAGACAGGTTCTACTGTAGTTATATAATTTCAAGCTAAAGAAAATCATAAAATTCAAAGCTGTCAAGGGCTTAAACCCTTATATCATGTAGGAATTAATAACATCTTGACTATTTTTATATTTTAGGTGTTTTTAGCTCACCAGAGCACAATGGGTGAGCTTTTGTGATCGCCTGATGTCCGTCAGCGTTCGTCGTCCGTCGTCAACAATTTGAACCTTTAAAAATCTTCTCCTCTGAATCTACAGGGTTCTCAGCTTTCATCTTTGGCATATAGCATCATATTCAGGTCCTCTACAAAAGTTATATAAACTATGCCCCTGGGGTCAAAATTGGCCCCGTCCCAGGGGTGGCCAGTTTTCAATAGAGACATATAGTGAAACCTTTGAAAATCTTCTCCTCTGAAACTGGATGGTTCTTAGCTTTCATATTTGGCACATATCATTATGGTCAGGTCCTCTACAATATATATATAAATTATACCCCTGGGGTCAAAATTGGCCCCGCCCCAGGGGTGCCTTGTTTTCTATAGAAACATATAGTAAATTTTTTAAAATCTTCTCCTCTGAAACTGAAAATTCTCAGCTTTCATATTTGGCACATAGTATCATGTTCAGGTCCTCTACAAAAGTTATATAAATTATGCCCCTGGGGTCAAAATTGGCCCCACCCAAGAAAACTTTGAAAATCTTCTCCCCTGATTGTCTGGTGAGCGATATCAGGGCCATTCTGGCCCTCTTGTTTATAATAGCATGCGGACACAGGAATTTTTGGCTACGGCAGAAACTGTAGAATCAGATCTTTATTATTTCGTATGTAAGTAGAGCAGACCCTGATCAGACAGTTCCTAATAGGAGCCATCTGATCTGGGTCTACTCTGTTTGAAAAGGTATCAAAGGCATGTCTGTCAGGTAAAAGGTTCACACAAAACAGTTATAATAACATCATATAAAGTGTATAAACATTTACAACATAATGATTTTCCACAAATTCATAACTTGATTTGTTTTTCTATTCTATTGAAAAATATGAAACAAGTATTAAACAGTTTGGATCCTTATGAGTTGCATCTCATCTGGATCAAAACTGTTTGCAAAGTTCCTACTGACCAATTTGCCCGATAGAGTTTTACAGTTCATTCCAATAATGTTACGTAGTTTCGCACTTGAGTCATTTGTTTTTGCAATTTCAGTCCAAGACAATAGCAGAGCAGATGGCTGAGAAGATCAATGCCAAGTTGGGTTATACACCACAGACAGAGGAAGACAAGGAGCCAGGTGCAGATGCTGAGACCTTCAAACGTTATGAGGAAGAACTGGAAATCAATGACTTCCCACAGACAGCCCGCTGGAAGGTCACTTCTAAGGTACAGATTTGGAATTAATCCTTTCCCCTCATAAAGATGGCTTTTGGCACCTTTGTAAATACTTAATAGAGTAGACTCGGATCAGACGGTTCCTTTAGGAGCTGTCTGATTAGATTATTCTCTGTTTGCTTATGAAATAATATAGATCTGATTCTGAAGTTTCTGCCACAGTCAAAAATGTCCTTGCTTATGAGTAATTATGAAAATTCAGGCCATGAATATTGGTGCAGTATTAAATGATTAAGTTTATATTCTTTGGGGAAAAGGGTTAAAATATTTGCCAGAAACATACTAAACTGCTCAGTGATCATGTAATGTGCCAAATGTAGTATATTCTATTTTTTTAAAAAAATATTATTAAAATTAAAGATTTAGTTATCCAGTAAGCTTTAATAGCAGGCTTAGTAGTTAGTACATATTTTATCAGTATCACAAACTTCTGTTTGCTAAGATTTCTGCATTATTTTTTACCTACATTCAAGCTACAGTACCAGCTTGTAACCTTTAGCTTGCTCAGTAAAGATTTTTTTGCACAAATTTGCATCCACTTAATATTTAAAAGAAAATAATATACAGTAAAACCTCTCTATAACGGCCACTAAATTACATCAAGTATTTTGTGTTAAAGGCAGGTGGCTGCTTAGAGCAAGGTGAAAGTAAAACAGAACACTCGTATGAGTGTTCTGTTTTACTTTCAACTTGCTTTAAGCAGTCACCTACCCTAAATACCAACTAATTAACACAGTTTAGTGTCCGTTATAGAGAGGTTTTACTGTATTCAATTTCTCGCGGAAAATGTGATGAGAGTGTCAAACAGTTGTATCCTGATGAGACACCAAGTTGAGAATCTCATCTGGATCCAATGTTTTGTGTAATTAACAAATTGCTGGTAACCTGCTAACAGTCAAACCTGGTTCCCTGTTCTATATTTATTCCAAATTTCAATACCCACTGAATATTCATAGACAAATTAGTCATAATGAAATATGTAAGGTAGAACAATGTAGCCATTTTAGAAAGTATAGAAACAGATCTATCAAATTCCATTAGCAAACAGAGCAGACCCTGATCAGACGGCTCCTCTTGGAGCTGTCTGATCTGGGTCTTCTCTGTTTGCAAATGCGTGAAAACACGTATATATGAGGGAAAGGGTTAAGACACCATGTTTACTCACAATATGGCTGCTTAACCCTTTAACTGTTGAATATTCATGGAAGAAATAAAGACATCATGAATATTTCTTAGCAGATTTTGTATGTATTTTACACATATGTACACATGAATTTTTGGTTTTAATAGAATCAGTATTATCCCATAAGCAAACAGAGCAGATCCTGATTAGATGGTTCCGGTCCGGGTCTACTCTGTTTGCAAAGGCCTGAAAAAGTGTTTGTATGCAGAAAAGGGATTAATTTAGGTATTTTCAACTTTGTCTTTATTACAAAAAAATTTATGTTTCTACTTTATAGGAGGCTCTAGCTCAGATCTGTGAGTACTCAGAGGCTGGTATCACAGTGCGTGGCACATACTTCCCACCAGGCAAACAGCCCAAGGAGGAGGAGAGGAAGCTGTACCTGGCTATAGAGGCCACCAGCGAGCTGGCCACACAGAAGGCTAAGAAGGAAATCACACGTCTTATCAAGGAGGAGCTCATTAGACTGGTATGTCTTATTCTATGTCAACACTTTAACCCATTACCTCATAGGCTATTTTTAGACCCAACCTCTTTGAATAAATCTACCCAAAAGGAGCTTTAACTAGAGAAAAGGATTTTTTTTAGAATTTTGTAGTTTGAAACCATTGTGATAAATAGAGCATTTGCTCCTATAGGAGCAAATGCTCAATTTATCACAATGGTTTCACAAAGTGACTTTTTACATAATCGTCAAAAGTTGTAAATATGAGGGAATGGGATAATAGCCACAAAATGGCTTGGGGCAAAACAATAGCAATGGTGAATCTTTATTATAATGGCACAGAGTTTTGATTCATTTCTGAAGCAATGAGATGAGTTAACCCATTCCCTCATTTTGACAACTCTGTAGTTAATGCTTCTTTTCGGTAGACTTATTCATAGAGGTTCGATCTAAAAATAGCCCATGACGTAGTGGGTTAACACAGCATCTCACAAGGATAAAAAATAAATGATAGAAAAGTTTGCTTTTAGAATGACAGAAAACAGAATTTTTGCAAATTATTATAAAGGTTACCCCAGTACTTGATGAATGTCCATGTAAGGAGTAATGACGTCATGAATGTTTATTAGCTGGATATTTTATAATGTTGTATATAGTTTCTCAAGCAAACGGAATAGAACCTGATCTGACAGCTTCTGCAGGGGCCATCTGATCTGGGTCTATGTCGTCTACAAAGGCATCAAAAGGCATATACATTAAGTAACAGTTTAACACTACTCCATAAATACACTTTTCTACACCTTTGCAAACAGAGTAGACCCAGATCAGACAGCTCTGTTAGGATCAGGGTCTGCTCTTTTTGCTTATGAAATAATGTAGGTATGATTCTGCAGTTTTTGCCATGGCCAAATATTCATGTGTTCATGTGTCATTTAAAAAAGTCATCTAATTAATATTCAGATGGCATGACTTTTATGGCCCAACTTAAACATTGGCGCTGATTTTGTCGCCATTGCGCATACATACTTCAAAGTTGACATACATGTGCAGTTTATGGAGATGAACATTTTTAGGAGTGAATTATTAAGGTCAAGGTCATACATCAAGGTCAATGGTCAAATTGGGGCATAGTGTTTCACAAAACACATCTTGTTTATATAAATATTCATGGAGTAAGGGTTACACTCATGTCCAGTTTGATCTCAGCAACCATCTGCTGAATATTTTATTATACATGTAATTATGGTTATTAGTTATGGCCCTTTTGTCTGATCATAAGCAAACCTATTATGTCATTTTAAGCAGCTTGTTAACCCTTTCCTCCATAAATACGCCTTTCTATGCCTCTGTAAAAATTACCTGTTGAAACCATTGTGATAAATAGAGCATTTGCTCCTATAGGAGCAAATGCTCTATTTCTCACAATGGTTTCAAACTACAAAATTCTAAAAAAAAATCCTTTTCTCAAGTTAATGCTCCTTTTCGGTACATTTATTCCAAGTGGTTGGATCTTAAAATAGCATATGAGTGAAAAGGTTAACTGAAGTAGTTTTTATAATGTCATATATAAAAAGCACATTTTGGCTCAGACAGAAACTGTAGATGTAGATCTATATTATAATACCATAAGTAAACAGAGCAGACCCTGATCAGACATCTCCTACAGGCATATTTATGTATTAAAAGTGTTATTCAGATTTGCTACACAACTGTTATTTCTACTTTTCAGCAAAATTCCTACCAACCAATCAACAGGAACAGATACAAGGTGGTGTGATAGAGACTTACTGCCTGCGTCAGAGACTTAATGACTGTTTCAGAGACTTAATGACTGTAACAGAGACATAATGACTATACCAGAGACTTAAACACTAAACAGTGAATTGGTCTGATATTAGACATTGGATTTTATCTGGATCATAAGTGTCTGTATTGTGAGGTAGTTTTTGTTGGTCCTGAAAAATACAATACATGTACATTGAAAATATTGTTAAAAACAGATACAGTTGAACTGCGATATCTCGAACTCTGATAACTCAAACTTCGGGTTAACTCTAACTAAAAGTTAAGTCCTTAAAAACTCACAATACAGTATTGCTCTAAAACATATCTCTATGCATGTCTAGAAACACATGTGACAGCTTAATGCAGGTCAAAGTAATGCTGAAAGCTCCTACAGGAGTTTTCAGAATTACTTTAGACCTGCATTAAGCTGTTAACTTGAGAAATTGTCTTGATAGAAATCGGATAACTCCAACTTCTGTTATCTCAAACTAATTTGTATAGTCCCATGAAGTTCGAGATATCGAAGATCAGCTGTACATGTATACACATTTACTTGTAGCCAGTTGTGTATTGGTTCCAAGAATGTCATGTTCTTGTCAAGTGATCTTCACAGATATTTAAAAATAACTTTGCTGGGATTTCAAGAGTTGAATTAATTGATATGCTTTTTAAACATTTCTTTTATACACTTTTTCACACCTTCGTAGAGTAGACCCAGATTAGACAGCTCATGCCCCCTAATGAGGGTCTGCTGTTTCCTTATGGAATTATATACATGTAGATAGAATCCTACAGTTTTTGTCTATTAATCAAAAATTTCCCCAGAAAACATTACATTATTAAAATTAAGTAAATAATGAATATTCGTGAAGTGATCAAACCATGCATATATGTTCATAAAGGGAAAAGGGTAACTGGATGGAGCCTTACATAAATATTCATTAACCCTTTCCTTCAGGCTCCTAAAGGGTCTGCTCTTTTTGCTTACGGAATAATATAGATCTGATTCTACAGTTTCTATCAATAAAAAAATCCTATGTACATATGCCATTACAAAAATTCAGCTAATAAATAGTCACGATGTCATTATTTCTGACATCAATATTCAACAGGTAGGGTTAAGTAATAATCATTTTACTTTAACCCTTTCCCTAATAAATATTTTACATGAAATTATCACATCGTGAATATTCATTTACTTAATTTCTTTAAAGGTGAACATTTGAAAGGGAAATGTTGGTTTAGACACAACCTGTAGGTTCAGAGCTATATCATTTCATAAACAAACAGAGCAGACCCTGGTCAGACTATTCCTATAGGAGTAGTCTGATCTGAGTCTAGTCACTTTGCATGACAAGGGCGTTTATATGAAGGAAAGGGTTAAATAGTCAGCATTCAAAAGATAAAGCAACTCAAGTAGAGTTAAACACAGAGCAGGAATTCCCTGTAGATACCTGACATGTATTTGTCCTGCATTTTATGATCTGGTCCATCTATAAAAGTGTATACCCTTATTAGATGCCTTTCCTGCAACCAGATAAATATTCGCCAAGTTTTTGTCTCTCCACTGCTAAGTTAACTCTGCGCCACATGGAAAGTTGGAAAGCTGATGGAAATAGAAAATTCCAATTTTAATTGATTCAGAAGTTTATGAATATGATACAAGTGAAAGAACATCACATCAAATAAAATGTATAATTACAGTCTTGCTTTTGTTGTCATTTATACCACATTGTTGCTAATAGAAAATACTTTTCATTTCTAGCTTACCTGATGTGATGTGATTACCCAGAAGAGAAACAGCGTTTTTCTTTTCAGGATTAGAATAGCTAATAGTTCATAGAACTGTAATTTAGGTATACAATAAAACCTAGTTAATTTTGACCATCAAATGAATAGCATTATCGCTTTTAAACCCTTTCCTGTTCTATGTTTAGTCCAAATTTTAATACCCAATGAATATTCATTAACAAAACACTTATAATCAAATCTGGAAGAAGGTACATTGTAGCTATTTTAGAAAGTAAAGACACAGATCTATCAAATTCAATAAGCAAACAGAGCAGACCCTGATCAGACGGCTCCTCTAGGAGCCGTCTGATCTGGGTCTACTCTGTTTGCAAATGCGTGAAAACACGTTTATATGAGGGAAAGGGTTAAACCCTGTCCCTTATGTAAACGCTTATCCACACCATAGCACACAGAAGACCCATGTCAGACTGCTCCTGTAGGAGCAGTCTGATCTGGATTTGCTCTGTTTGCTTGTGAAATGATCCTACAGTTTTTGTCTAAGCACAAAATCCCCGGGCAAAGTATACCTTATACAAGATAACTTAATAAGTAACTAATTCATGCATATACATGTATGTTCATTAGTAAGAAGGTTAAGACAAGAGGCAGCTTAATGCAGGGTGAAAGTCATGCGGAACGCTCCTCCTCCTTCATATAAACATTTGTTCATGCCTTTGCAAACAGTGTAGACCCAGATCAACCAGCTCCAGTAGGAGTCGTCTAATCATGGTCTGCTCTGTGATATAAACCATTTTACAGTTTTTGTCAAAGCCAAAAATTCTCTTGAAAATTTTACAGTATAAAATATTCAGAACTAATCAGTATTCATGATGTCATTATATTTACACGAGTATTGAACAGGTAAAGGGATTAAAACAAAAATTTTGTAATGAAATGCTGCCTGCAACGATTCTCATTGTACGTTTTGTTGTTGCTGTTGTTTTCTTGATTTATTGACAAGGTACCATACAGTTTCGACCCTTGGGTTTTTTATGTTAATAAAAGTTCTAACTTCAAAATATAGTAAAAAAAACCTACACCGGACGTTGGAACTACAGTAAAATCTCTCTATAACGGCCACTAGATTACATCAGGTATTTTGTGTTAAAGGCAGGTGGATGCTTAAAGCAAGGTGAAAGTAAAACAGAACGCTCCAAATTCCAATAGGAGCGTTCTGTTTCGTTTCACTTTCACCTTGCTTTAACCACCTGCCCTAAATACCAACTAATTAATACAATTTATTGGCCGTTATAGAAAGGTTTTACTGTAAGAAGTACCAATACTGGTCTACAAGACATCCTGAAAAAAACCAGCCACCTGCCTAAGAAGGTCTAAATTCTGGTTTAGAGAGGTTTTACTGTTTCTTAGATATTGATTCCTCGATCATAAGCTCCGTGTTTTCATTCCTGTAGTTATCACGCAGGCGGACATGTCCTGATAGTTCACAGAAGGTTTAAAATGTCACTTCATGCATGCACTAGTGTTATAATTGGATGATACCAATGCGTAAAATGCATGTTATGCCCCCCCCCCCACCCCCACCCCACCAACTCCCTGGTCCATCAGTCAATGGTCAATGTCTTCCTTCAGGGTCACAGGTCGCGGGCATAAGTGTTTCACAAACACTCTTGCTTTATATTTCTTTTCCATTCTATTAATTATATGACCGTAGTATCAAACAGTTTAGGAACAAGCTTAGATGCTGTATTATAGTAACATACAATCTATAGATGAACATTTATTGAGTAAATGATCAAATCTGTTAGCACGCGCCTATCGTGGAAAGGTTTTATCATTTCGGAGTGCCGCAAACCACAGGTAACTTTTAAAATTGCGCAGAAATATGTGGTGATTGCAGAATCATATCATTATGCTATAAGTAAATAAAACACATCCTAGTCAAACGGCGTCTACATGAGCCACGTGATCTGGGTCTACTGTGTTTGCACAGGTATTGACACAGGGTCATTACGCGTCTGGAAAATGTCAGGGAAATTGAAATTTATGAAGGTTTATTCAGAGGTTCAGTTAGGATGCGTAAATTAAAACATGTTCAAGAGTAACTCATTTATTTCTCCACCAAACACCATGATATGACCACTCTTCGAGGCGATTCTAAAGTGTGGTCACAACATAGGGTTTGATGTAGAAATGACGGTTTTAATATATGAGTACCCACATTTATCTCTTGCTCCGGGTCATGGATTTTATAGATCTGTCAGGAAAAAATAATAATATTGGCAAATGTCAGGGAATTGTCAGGAAATTTTGCACAAAAAAATGAGATTCAGTGCCATATATTTAAAGAAGTCAATATCACAAACTAATAAATTGGAGGCAGTGTCCATATATGGTCCTCATGTGTATACATACAGTGTCAATGTAGTGCACGTGGATGAAGGCCAACATATTCAAAACTTTAATAAAACATTTTAAATTTTCCAAAACTTTTGAGAGACCAAACGTCATAATGTAACATGTCGGGAATCTAAAATATGTCCGGGAAATGTTATGTCATTTTACTTCATCTGGTTTGCGGCAGCCCTGTAAAATACGTTTCTATAGGGTAAAGTGTTATACAGGTGGAAACTCACACTGACCCTCAAAATAATACAGTGCAAATCATTTGATTGGCCGTAGACTGACACAGTTATCGATGGCGAATTACTGATATAATTTAGCTAACCCCTATGATCGCCCTGTTTGTCTATCCCCCGTCCGTCCGTCCGTCTGAACTCTGAAGCCATTTTTCGTTCAGAGTGTTATCCAGCCGTTTTCTATGTTTTCCTTCGAATCGTTTCAAATTTTCTATATCATCATCATGCTATCTTGTACATGTGTGGTTATGACCACATGGCCCGTTACGCAGTTTTAACAGATTGTGTCCATAGTTTAATTTAGGTATTTTACATTGAATATTCTACTATAATTCCACAATATTTATCATCAGCCAGGAGCGTAGCTGACTCCAAATTTAATGTATGCACCACGTCTATAGAGATCCGGGGCATGCTCCCCGGGAAATTTTAGAATTGTGTAGTTTTGAAACCATTGTGATAAATAGAGGATACGCTCCTATAGGAGCAAATGCTCTATTTATCACAATGTTTTCAAAAGGTGAATTTTACAGAGGCGGCAAAAGGGTCAATATGAGGGGGTGGTTAAAAAAATTACATGAGACAGGACGTTTATCCAAGGCTACCCCTTAGCCTTCGATTTATGTTCCATTCTGACTACATGTATAATGATGTTTTCAGATTGATGTTACGCACATGCGTAAATGCGTATCGCTAGCTACTCCACTGTCAGTTGAGCATATTGTCATCAATTGACCCACAGTGGGAAATTCGTGTGGAAAAAAATCCCTCTCTCCTTTGGTCAGGATTTCCAAATTCCTTGTGTGTATGCATCTCGGGAAGGTAGAGTGCCACATACTACTTTGGTGTCTCAAATGTTTGTCAAGAAATTTGTGTAAACGTCCTCCGCCGCTTAACTTAAGGTCATCAAATTCCTTGTTTAGATGCATCATCAGAAGGCAGAGTGTCTCGTACTTTGGTGTCTCTATCATAGAGACATCAAAGTGACATTGACCTCAAATTAAAAGTCTGCAAATGTTGTCTGCATGTTATCTACTTAACATAACCTCTTGGGTTATAAGTTCCCAATGTTGTTGTTTTTTTGTGAATGCATATTAGGCAGGAAAAGTGTCGCATGATACTTTGATGTCTCTATGGCCATGACTCATCCACTCAACTGAGAAGAAAGATGTCAGCACTTTAATGTAGATTTCACACACCATCTCTTGTAGTGGAAACTGATTCCTAGGTAAACTTGAATCTAATCATTAAAGCTCTTAATATTTTAGTAAATGGGACTTATCCTTTTATACACAACATTGAAGAGATCTCCCAGGTTCCTTAGTTATAAGAATGTATTTACAATGCCCCTTGAACATTTATGTTTTTGTTTTTTCATGCCCGGGTGGGTGGGAGCATATTGTTTTGCCCTGTCTGATTGTTTGAGGACAATTCTAAAAGTAGGCGATTATTTGCAGCCATTGCACATACATACTTCAAACTTGGCGTGCATGTGTAACTTATAGAGGCAAACAATTTTGGGGGTGATTTATTAAGGTCAAGGTCATATATCAGGATTAAAGGTCAAATTACGGGTCAAATTTATATTTGCGATAATCGGGGGCATAGTGTTTCACAAACACATCTTGTTTTAACTTTAAAATGTCGAAACATGTTTCAATGGTGATGGCTGTAGAAATGTGTCGGGTAGAGACAATGGTTTGCCAAGATTGGCTTGTTTTATAATGGCACATGAACACAGGACATTTTGAGTATGGCAGAAACTGTATCTAATCATATCTATTTGACTACACAAGCAACCAGGGCCCATGCTTATAAAACTTTTAGTTGAGTCTGAGTTCGTTCTCAAGTTTTTGATTGGTCAGATTTGAGCCTTTGGCTCAAATCTGACCAATCAAAAGCTTGAGAACTCAAATCTGACCAATCAAAAGCTTGAGAACGAACTCAGACTCAACTAAAAAGCTTTATAAGCATGGACCCTGGACAACCCCTGATTAGACAGTGTCTACTACAGTAAGGGATTCCTTTCGACAGTTTGTCGCTTTGGAGATTCAAACTCATGAAGATATTTCTGAGAACGAACGTAGACAAACCCCTCCAAAACCGGACAGTGTATACAGTAAACCCCTCTGTACTGGAATTCTAATAGTGAAGAATTTAGATACTTTTAGGCAGGCGACTGCTTAATTCAGGGTGAAACTGCATTGAGCAGCCACCTGTCTCCAAGGCCGATATGTATACTAACTTTAACGTCCGGTTACAAGGGATTTTAGAAGCTATCTGCCTAAAACGTTAAAAACATCATATGATTATATGTCATTCTAAAACGACAGCTCATAAATGCCAGGGCTCACGCGCTGGTCCGGCTATCTTCACAATGCGTATTGCTGCTCTAAACAGGGTTGTTCGGAACTACCCAGATGACCACAAAGTTGCGTTTAGAATCCAAGCTGGAAATCATCAAAATGAATGTTACATCATTCACCAATTGAACAACTGTCTTGGTGATATTATAATCTGGATGACTAAATATAAACTCAAAATGAATAATGCAAAAACTGAAATTATTGTATATGGAAAGAAACAGCAACTAGAAAAGATGAACATTACTAATGCAACTGATGTAAGTGGTTGTGAAACAAAGTGTTTGGATCGTGTGCGTGACCTGGGGGTTCATATGACAAGTACAAGTACATTAAACTCTGATTTGCACATTCACAAAAAGTGTCAAGTAGCACACAATCAGCTTAGAAATTTGCAGTGTATCCGGAAACACAGGTGTTAGGCTCATGAAAAACGTTTAAAGTGAGTGAAAATGTCCCTAAATTGACCTTTTTGTAACATTTGGAGCCGAAAAAAATAAAGCTTGGGGAGTTTTGAGACAAAGCTGACACAGAAATGTGCTGCAACTCTCGTACATGGATTCACTCATTCACATCTTGATTTTTGTAATGAACTATTTGCTGATATTCCGGCCTATCAGCTTGATAAACGTCAAAGAGTTCAAAACAAGGCTGTCGAGGTTAGGTACAAATGCTTCTTTACTCATTCTCTCCTAGGCTATTTTTAGATCCAACCTTTTTGAATTAGTCTACCGAAAAGGAGCATTAACTAGAAAAAAGAATAGTTTTAGAATTTTATAATTTGAAACCATAGTGATAAATAGAGCATTTGCTCCTATAGGAGCAAATGCTCTATTTATCACAATGGTTTCATCTATAGGGGCAAATGTTCTATTTATCACAATGGTTTCACAATGTGAATTTTATAGAGGCGCAAAAATGCGTCACTATTAGGTAATGTGTTAATTATAAGCAACATAGTTCTGACATTCTAAAGCAGCTTCATTGGTTGCCTGTTCGAGTGATGATCATGTTTAAAGTGCTTGTCATCGTTTTCCGGGTTGTAAATGGAACTACGCCTGGATATCTCCGAGACCTGTTCACAAGAGTACAGGGAAATTACCGCTTGCGATCGTTTAGCGACACCCAGCTTCTTGTACCGAGATACAGAACCAAAATCGCTGACAGGTCGCTGGCGGTGGTTGGTCCAAACTTCCAAGAGACTTAAAAGCAGTAGCATTTCTTCAGGCAATTTTACAATGATTAGTACCTAAGTGAGATTTCCATCTGGATTTCAATATACTGCCTGGGATTGTAATATACTGTAGTCACTAGGACTATTAAGTGCAATTAAATATTTATGTTTTTGCACCACAGAAGTGTGTTTGTATTTGTATCTCCCATGAATAGTCATCAGGTAATGGGTTTATAAGCAGAGTGTTTATAATGTTATATGAACACAGGAATGATTTGTCATGGCAGACGCTGTAGAATTCGTTATATACAGTAAAACCTCTCTATAACGACCACTATATTGTGTTAATTAGTTTGTATTTTTGGCAGGTGGTTGCTTAAAGCAAGGTGAAAGTTAAACAGAACGCTCCTGTAGGAGCGTTCTGTTTTACTTTCACCTTGCTTTAAGCATCCACTTGCCTTTAACACAAAATACTTGATGTTAATTGGTGGTCGTTATAGAGAGGTTTTACTGTAATTTCATAAGGAAACAGACCAGATCCTGATCAGACGTCTTCTGCAAAAACTTTCTGATCATATGCAGATCTACGAGGTAAATGGTCAACCCTTACAGTGCGAGACACGATGCACTAATGTCCTTTGCAAACAGTGCAGACCCAGATGAGATGGCTTCTACATGAGCCCTCTCACCAGGGTATGCACTGTTTGTCATGGCATGCATGTGCTTTTCTTTAGAAAACTTCCTAAATATCCACCATAAGCTTGACCTGTTTGAATTTTGGAATAGTCCATTTGAAACACTCAGCATTGTTAGGTTTGAGGGGTGGATAGATAGTCAATGACAGCTGTACATATAAGATGTGTACATTTAAACGTTTTCAATAATAACTTCTTTATTTCTCCACCAAACCCGGTCTCGAAGAGACGATTATAAAGTAATCAAAAATATAGGGTTTGGTGGAGACATGGCTATTTTAGTTCGAGTACGTACATTTATCTGTATATATCTACTTTCATCCTGCATTTAGCTGTCGCCTCTCTTTAAAACGGGCAGTGGTGCTAATTGAAAGTCCAGTTTATAGCGGTTTGCCTATTATCTATCGATACGAATGTTGATTCTATTTTACAGTACGTGTACTTATTTATAACGATAGTGTTCATTTTCTAAATATAGAGATTAATGTAGAAATGTCGCCTTTCATAAATACGAAATACGTCGACAATAAAATATCGATATATAATATCACAGAAACTGTTTCCATAGATTTCGATGTCTATCATTATTTAACCTTTCGAATGCGGGAAAACGAGTGTACTGTCAAATAATGTAAACCCAGATCAGGGGGTCCCTAGACTGACCAGAGTCTGCACAGTTAGTCATTCAAAATCCTCTAACAAATCACTCTAGAAAATTAATCCTTCCATGGGTACGGAGTGGATTCTACTAATCAATTCCCTTATGTAAGCGCATTTTGACGCATCTGCAAACAGAGTAGACCCAGTTCAGACGGTTCCTATATAGGAGTCGTCTGATCAGGGTCTGTTCTGTTTGCTTATGGTGTAATATAGATCTGATTCTGCAGCTTCTGTCTGAGGCAAAATGTCAGGGACTGTGTTCATATGCCATAATAGAAAATAATTTTATTAATATTCTGGACGTCATTATTTCTTACATGAATATATGTAACAATGAAAGTGTTAAACAGAGATTGGCCAAAAATAACAAAATCGGCAAGTCTCTAAAGAGCCGCCTTATAAGGGTCTGCTCTCTTTGCTTATGAAATCATAAATATTTGAATTTACAGTTTCTGTTATGACTAAAGCATCATGTGTCCATATTCCATTATAAATATTCAGCTAATAATTATTCATGATGTCATTATTTTTTCCATGAATAGTCATTTGGGAAAGGATTAATTAGACGTTTTATAATGACACGTGGACACAGCAAATTTTGGCGATGACAGAAGCTGTAGAATATTAGATGTATAATTTCATAAGCAAACTGGACCGTCCTGATAAAACGAATCATGTAGGAGTCGTCTGATCTGTGTCTACATTGTCCACACTGTTTGCAAATGCGTTAAAATGCGCATGTATGAAGTAAAGCGTTAATGCAGCGGACAGTCTTAATAGTCAATGACTATCGCCAAGTGGAAGGTCCGCGTTTCAAGAAGTGGCCAGTGATATGTTTTGTTCCTGGTTCATAGTTTTACAACTGCGTGTATATATACAATAAAACCTCTCTAAACCGAACGTTCAATGTAGTAGCCTATAAATATCGGTCTTGGAGACAGGTGGCAGCTTAATGCAGGGTGAAAGTAATACAGAAAGCTCCTCTATGAGCTATCTGCATGACTTTCACCTTGCGTTAAGCAGCTGGCCAAGTGCATAAAGTATCTAAATTATTCTCTACCAGAAATCCGGTTCAGAGGGTTTTTACTGTATATATCATTTAAATATTGGCCCGGGGGAGGGTTGGTTGCACATTTACGCCCAAGTCTTCCAATTCGGACGTTGAAGCTGACTTAATTCTTCTCTTTTCTTTTGAAATGCATGTACGTTATCTGAGTGTGGGTCCTAATTATTTTGTCATGATCCGAATAGTTTGCAAATGCAATCACGGCTTCACATGTAGCTAGAATGCTATTAAAGGTAACTGTGCCTTTCGAATCAGATTTAGATCTATATATTTCATTTTCATATCCAAAGATGATAAGAGGGGTATTTAAGAATTCTCAGTAAACTATTTTTTTCAAATATTTCTCCACCAAACCCTGTGTTATTGCTACTCATTAGAATCGCCAGTCTGGGACGATTCTAATGAGTATCAGCAAGATAGGTTTGGGCTGAGAAATAACAGATTTTCGTAGTTCAGTATGAATGTTATATCACGAAGTAAATTATTTCTGTATTTACTTCGTGGTTATACATGTATACAGATATGTAAGTGGAATATATAAGGAAATTAGTCTCATTAATGACCCGTAAGACAGCATGCTAATTTTGTGACAGGTGCCGTCTACCGCGATATCGTTAAAACCGAAAGTAGCTCGATATCACCATTTAGAGTACACAGATGTGAACTAATAAGGAAATGTACATATGGGTGATATTGTATGGTAGGCCTATAGTAGAAACCTAGATCTACTTCTTGTCCCGCTAACTCGTTCTTTCATAAAAACGTTTTTTCGCGCATTTTTGCAGATCAGACGGCTCCTACATATCTGTTTGCTAATGGAATTTCGTGAACAAAATACATTTTCGAATCTATACAAATAACAGGACCGTACCCAGAATTTTTTGTCTGGGGTGGCCCAGTTGGGGAGGGTACGGGAGGGGTGTCCCCTCCCGGTAGCCGATTATTTTTGGTATGCCGCATTGAATGGTGCAATTTCCTGCTATCTGGATCACTCTATCAATATATAATTTTATGTGATAATATAGGAAATCGGCTCCTTTTACACCTGGGTTTAGGTGCAGAGACTTAATACATGGTGAATGATCACCAGTGTTTCAATGTATGGACTTCGTACAAATCACCCTAACACAAAAGTTGTGATCAAGGCTAAAGTTTTTTGCCATTGACAGACAGACAGACGGACATGTGATCATGCCTTTTTCCATTGGCAGACGTGATCTTGGTTAAAGTTTTTTGCCATTGACAGACAGACATGTGATCATGACTAAATACTTTTGCCATTGACAGACAGGCAGACAGATGTATATGATTAAAGTTTTGCCTTTGACAAACAGACAGACATTTGATCATGATTTAAAAAAAATGCTATGGGCAGACTCGGCATTATTAATCTCAGAACTAACATCTGCTTCTGTCTTTATTTAAGGACATGCATGTTGATCTACCAAGATTGGCAAGAACACAATTAAAAGTAATAAAGAAAACATTTTTTTTTTTAAAATCAACTCCATTTATTTATTAAAATAAGAAAACATAAGTATATCAGTTGTCTATATAAATATATTTACTTTTAAAAGAAAATGACCATTATTTTATTCATTGATCATAATGAAAATCGTTTTGAATTTTCAAAATTAATTGATTTTATGCAATATGGCTAAAAACTATTATTTTCAAGATTGGGTAAAGGAAAAAAAAAGATTTTCTGTAAGTATAAATAACTGAAATGTAAATACATAGATTATTTTGTTTTTTTCTGAACATTACCAAATTATATAAAAAAAAGCAAAATACAATGTATCCAAGTCAATATACACTCAACTAACCATGGCATCACACTAGTTCTTTCTTCTAAATGTGAAAACAACCCTGATCAAAACTACAAACATTAAATGTAACAGTTTAACACGAGGATCATGATGGCCCTTAATCGCTCACCTGGTTATAACAGAAATATGTATACATGTACAATGAAAAAGATATTCCATTTTTATCTTATTTTACAATAAAAGTTTCAGGGGTTTTTATTTGGCTATGTTCCCAATGGCCAAAAGGTGTGTTTTTCACCTATTTTTTAGGACAATCTCAATTTACAAACAAAAAAAATCCAAGAAAAAGTTAACAAACCTCGATTGATTCAGTACAATCGGTCTGGGGACGAATCATTCATACTTTTTTATCATTCGGAATGTTCGGAGTTATTCTTTCATTACTAGTTATTGATCAATACAGTAAAACGTTTATCGGTCGAAGTGCATACTGCTTAGCGTCTTGATATGTCACCCCGTCCCCTCGTTTTGCGACATTGTCTCCACGCTTGAGTAATTTACGTGCCACATGTAGTATTGTGTACTCTTTAATGCATCTATATGTACATAGTAACAGCTGTTCTATTAACACTATATAATGATTGCTTCCCATGCGCTTGAAATGCTGATGGGAAGAATGGACACCTCATCCAGTGTCGTCTGGGGCTGTTAAATCTGCACTAATCTGACCCTCGTAATGCCAGTAGTAATTGTATATTATATGCTGTACTTATTTTATCCACATATTGTCTCCATTATAAGTATAAATAAGCTAAGTAGGCAGGGATGTAATCCCGTTCACCCTTTCACGTATACTCCAGTGAGATCAAATGCTAGAAAGTGGTGGGGTGCATTTTTCTTAATATTCTTAAACTTAAATTATTACTATTATTATCATTATTATTATTCTGAATTTCCACACTCTGAATATCTACGGGACGGAACACGTCACGGTTCTCCAGACATTGGAGGGAAGTACTGAACAACAACAACAACAACATAGCAATTTGCATTTTGTCACGACTGGTTCCTGAACAATTTATTGCTAAACTCAAGTATAGCGAAAACCGGAACCAACTCGTGATTACGTAATTCGGGTGTTCTCCGCTGGGGATCTTGATCTTGATCTTGATCTTTTACAGTGACACGTCTTTCGACAATTGTACACCGCGCATGCGTCGTAAGGTTTTACATATGTTTTTTTTATTATGTTAATAAAAGATACTGTGGAATCTTTTTTGAAGTTGAAGGAAATGCTTTCCATGAGACCTTTGTCTAGGTTATCCCAATCTCTCACAGTTCTAGGAAAAAAACTAAATTTATAACTGTTTGTCCGAGCGTAAATATGATTGTAATGATATTTATGCATGTTTTTAGTTACCCGTTTTGGGGATGATAGATTTCCTGTCGGAATTTCTGCCTGTCCATTCAAGCCTTTGAAAAACAAGATTATTCTACTTCTCTTTCTCCTTTCCATTAGCGGTTCTAATCCAAGTTCATTTAGAAGACCAGTCATAATTCCTGGTTCATAAACATAATTTGAAGTGATAAATCTTACTGACTTCTTCTGTACCTGTTCTAATTTTTCCTGTAACCCTGATTGATGTGGATCCCAAGCCGTACAGGCATATTCTACTACCGGCCTGATAAGTGATTTATATGCTGCCAGTTTAACATTTTGTGGACAAAAAGACAAATTTCTTTTAAGAAGACCTAAAGTTCTGTATGCTTTGTTACAGACTTCCTGGATTTGCTTATTCCACTCCAGTGTGTTTGTTATATTAACCCCTAAATACTTTATAGATTCTAAGAATTCAAGTGTTATTCCGTCTAGAGTATAGTCTGACAAAATTGTGTTCTTCTTCCTACTTAATCTCATCATATTACATTTTATTGGTTGAAATCTCATTCCCCAGGTCTTAGCCCATTGTCCCAGGTTACTAATATCATTTTGCAAGAGAACACAATCATTACTGGTTTTAATTTCTCTATAACATACACAGTCATCAGCAAACAGTCTGATCTCAGATTTTACACAGTCAGCTATATCATTTATATGTATGAGAAATAATATGGGTCCCAAAACTGTTCCTTGAGGGACACCTGACTTGACTTGTGCATCATCCGATCTCGTACCGTTCACCACTACTGTTTGCCTACGGTTGCTGAGAAAGGCATCAATCCAATTCAGAACTTGTTTGGAAACTCCATATTTATACAATTTAGATTTAAGTAATTCATGCGGAACAGTGTCGAACGCTTTTTCGAAATCAAGAACAAAGACATCGACCTGTTGTCTGTTATCTAATGACTTTTGCCAATCATCTAAAACATTTATCAATTGGGTTTCACAGCTGTGATATTTACGAAAAGCATGTTGTCTATCAGATATGATATTGTATTCATCCAAGTGTTGCATTAGATTAGAGCATACTATGTGTTCCAGCAGTTTACAGCAGATACATGTAAGTGATACCGGGCGGTAATTACTTGGAATGGTTCTATCATTTTTCTTAAAAAGTGGACAAATGTTTGCAAGACTCCAATCATGTGGTATAGATCCTGAATCTAAGGATTGTTGGAATAAGTGAGCTAAGATACTCGATAATTCAAATGATAGTTCTTTAAGGATCTTCGGATGAATTTCATCTGGTCCCATTGCTTTAGAAGCATTTAAACCCTCAAGCAATTTCTGAACACCGTTAACAGATACAGATATTTTGCCCATTCTCGGGATATTTGGAAATTCATGAGGTACGGACTGATAGACTATTTCAGTGAAAACACTAGTGAACTGCTCATTTAGTGCCTGTGCTTTTTCAAAGTCACTTTCAGCTATGCCGTTATCTTTTGTCTTTAAAGTAGGAATACTCTGCTTATCAGATTTCTGTCCATTTATGTATTTCCAAAAAGGCTTCGGATCTCCTTTAATGTCCCCTATCATTGTATTTACATAGTTATCATGAGCCATTTTTACCTCTTTTCTTATTTGTGCTCTGAGAACCTTCCATTTTGATTTTAATTTACTATTCCCAGTTTTCTTATAGAGTGAATGTGTTTTATTTCTACGTTTTATCAACTTCTGTATTGCTTTTGTGATCCATGGCAGAGATTGGTGAGTTCTCGATAGTTTAGATGGAATATTTTTGGCAACAGATTGTTCAAAAAAAAAATTTCAACAAACTCCAGTTTTCATCTACAGACCTGCAATTTTGGTTACCATTAAAATATTTCTCTTTCCTGAAGTCTGATGTTTCTGACCTCATGGCTTCGTAATTTCCTTTAGAGAAAAGATAAACTCTTCTTCTATGAAGTTTCTTTCTGGGTGCAAAGACGTTTAGTGTGGCAGATATCATTTCGTGATCACTAATTTTATCAAGGGAGTGAACATCTGCAAATTGGTTAGGAGTGTTTGTAATAATTAAATCCAGTGTATTTTGCTCCCTAGTAGGGAAATTTACAAGTTGCTCAGCGCTGTGTTCATGGAGAATGTCTATTAAGTTTTGTCCATCATTTCCTGTCAGGCTGTTTCCAGTTTCCTTATTTAGGAGGGATTCCCAATCAATTTTTCTATAGTTTATGTCACCCAACACATGTATACAAGGTTGTCTTTTAAGGCTATGTAATGACTTCAGTTTCTTAAACTGGTCTCCAAGTAAAAGTATATGTTCTTGTGGAGAGTCTGGGGCCCTGTACCAGGATGAGATGTAATGGGATTTGCCATTTATTGATAACTTTGCCCATACAGATTCTGACCCGTCCTTAAAACAAGTAATAGGAGATGCCTCCAAGTCTGATTTAACTAGCAACATTGAACCACCCCCACCCATAACCCTATCATTCCTAAAAATGTCATATCCTAAGGAGTCCGGTATTAATTCGGTATTTGTTACTGTACTGTCAATCTTAGTTTCTTGAACGGCAACCACATCTGGCTTTTCATTTTCCAGTAGTGTTTGCAGTTCTAGTTTTTTACCTCTGATACCATTTATATTTATTGACAGGAATTTAATATGTTTTTTAACTACAGTACTGCTAATATCAGCCTTGGGGGGAGTGTAGCTGTCATTTAAGACTTCAAACATATTTCTATCCTCAAAATTAAAAGATTCACTAGAAAAGGAATTCGTAAAATTCTTAGATTCACATTTTGGACATATCCATAAGCAGTTTGTCGCTTGTATGACCTCATATTCCCCTGGAGATAGCATAGAACATCTATTATGAATCCATGTTTTACACGAGTCACATTCAACAGCCGGTTCATTCATATTTACGTTTCCTAAGCAAAGGCCACAAGGTGCCACACAGTTTGGACATAACCAGGGTTCTACTGATTCCTGCAGAGTCTTGTAGTTTTTTGAGTCTATATTAACACAACGGGTATGAACCCATTTGTTACACCCATCACAACATATTGCTTTGTCTACATTTCTTACATTTTTTATACATACACCGCAACTTCCTGAATATCCAGGATTTGTTTCTATATCTCCTGCCATAATTAGGAGGAGGGCAAGGTTTACATTCCTGCTTGGGCTATATGAATTTAGAAATTCGAACTTTGCATCTGTTTCCTGTCTCCTTATATGTAAGAAGTACTGTGAGAGATTGGTACCATATTGGACTTTGTCCTCACCTTGTATTAAAATGAAATCTTGTTGTAATTTAAGGTAAAAAAGAAAGAGAATTGCTACCATTAAACTGAATTCCCAGTTTTCTTTTGCCATGATGACTACAGAGGTTTAAACTAATATAAATTCACAAACTTACTTGCTGTCCAGTGCAGTGCAGGGCGTGAGTAATTGTAAGACAAAACAATACAGTGCTGGGTTAGACACAAGATGAATGTTATATTCTTCGTCTCAAGCGCGACTCTTGAGCACAAATGATCCACACACAAATGGGCGAACACTGAGATGAATGGAGACAGGTTTAAAAGTATGACAACAAATAAAATAAAATAAAATAATGACAGCAAATCATAAAACGACCTATCACCAACTATTTCCTAAAACCTTATAAAATATACGCTATAAAAATTAAGTGTAAGAGTTCCTTCTTAAAAACAAAATTCACAAATTCAATATGGCGGCGCAATGCTGTAGCCATGTGCCGATAATTTTTTTTATAAAAGTTCCCTTTTTAAGAATATTCCGCTATTTACAACGGTCCTATGTTATCACAGATCAAAAGAAAGCATTTCCACAAAATAATACGCCAAAAAATTCTATTTTGACTTGGAAAATAAAATAATTTGCTCTCTATTCTACTCCTGCTCAGAAAAACACGACCGTCCTTGACGCATGCGCATTGGGTGTTACCTTGATTGGTCCATACCAAAATAATCCAAGCGTGTATCACAGCATGACAGCGTGCTAAAGGTGGTCTGTCTGTGTAGAGAACTAACAGATAATCTCCCACAGCAAAGACCTATGATATGTGTTATCATAGGTCTTTGCCCACAGGGAGGAAAATATCGGTCACTAAAAAAATTGCCATGGTAAAATTTCAAAACGGTAGGGAAAACTAAAAAGGGCCCATGAATAAAAATGGTATCTTGGCAGCCAGCTGGGGGGGGGGGGGCCGGGCCCCCGAGCCCCCCACCTGGGTACGTGCCTGAATAATTCTTTCGAATTTGTGTGGCCGATTTGAAGTGTCTTTCAATTGTCGTAAAAGCGAACATTGCCGATGATTCACGATAGAAACGCCGGACGCGTTGATCGGGATTATTTACCCCACGTGACTAAGATGAACCAATCAGTAATACCGAAAGTGGGAAATCCCCTAACTCCGGATTTTCCATTCCATTTGATGTCCGCTGACATGAAGAGTAAACTTTTGGTAAATATTGGATTTATTAACGTTGTTTTGTGAACAGAGACAGTTTTTCTAGTCTGTAAGTACTTTGTTAATTTGTGTTTCTCATATGCTATCGGATTTCCATAGGAATTGACAATGGTGTCGTGATATATTGAGCTAAACATTGGTTTTACTAAAATTAGAAACAGCGTAATATATGGGGGTCTTTCCCTGTTTTGTTGGTTTAATTACTTACTGTGTACAAATAATGAGTTGATATCATTTGACTGATTTACACACGGATTTATCAACATGTGTTTAAGCTTTTATATGAACAATATTTATATAGATGACATTTTCTGTCACATTGTCATACCTAAAGTTATGCTCCGTCAACTTGCTCAGTTATCTAATAGTCTGCTTATCAATTTTGTCAAGCACGCTTAAAATTGACGGGGTGTGTATATGGGTAACATGATATATTATAGAAAGGAAGTCCCTACCAAAAACAGTAGTTCTTTAGGCACTTAAATGTACATGTTGATTTTGTTTACTTTTCATAAACATGAAATAAATCTACTACATAGATCTACATGTTCTAGATTAAACACTATTATAAGGAGGTATAGTAATACCTGTAACCCACCTTTAGGCTACTGCAGTTTAAGTAGTGTTGTTTGTTTATGTGTACTTTGACGGATATGGATGCTAACCACAACTGTTTTACAGGATTGGCTTGAATAACAGGATAAGTTTTAAACATGGATGAAAATAGCAACAGTAGAAGCTCCTCAGACTCTGTGGAGCTGAAAATGGAACCATATGTCAACGGCCACATGGACACAGATCAATATATCATAGAAGAAGGTGAGAAAGTGTAACCGTTCGACTTTATTTCCTTAAATGTGACGACTTACATATAACATGCAGGTACTGATTACGCAATCCTAAACTGGCCACATATTCTAATCCCTTCTGAGACCATGATGACTGGAATTCAGTAATTGCATTGCCATACAACTATAGACATTAACAACCCCCCTCCACACACATACGTGCACATACACACTAGTCCCCTTGTTAAATTCACGAGAAAAGTGAATAAACAGATGATATTTGTGTTTATTAAAGGTGGGGTAATTTGTGTTTATTAAAGGTGGAGTAGTATCTTCAAATAAGGAAGTAATTCATAATTTTAGATGACACTAGTTTTATACTTCAAAGGAAAGTTTGTCTTTACTTAATTTTCCCACCATTTTACACAAATGAAAACTGATTTAGCCCTTTACTCCATGAATATTCGTGTAAGAAATAATGTCGTCATGGATATTAATTAGATTAATTATTATAATGGCACATGAACAAATTTTATTATAATGGCACATGAACACATGAATTTTTTACTATGGCAGAAAATGTATAATAATATCTTTACTATACCATTTAAACAAACAGGGTTGACCCTGATTACTGATTAGACAGCTCCTATTATCCTAAAGGATTCATATGATCTGAGTCTACTCAGTTTGCATACATGTATTTATGAACATGGCCTTGGCAGAAAGTATAGAATTAGAACTTTATTATTCCAAAAGTAAACAGAAGGATACTTATCATAAGCACATTTCTACTACACGAGCTGTCTGATCTGGGTCCACTCTGTTTGCAAATGTGTTAAAAAGATATATATATGGTGTAAAGGGTTAATCGCAGATCAGACTGGTTCTGAGCAGTTTCTGCTTTGTTTGCTTGTATGTTACAGATCTGACTCTCTACTGTTTGCCAGGACAACATAAAAATGATTTCCTTATTTTACATTGTAACTACACACTTGGTAAATTATATGAGAACCATTGCAAGTTTTTAAGTAAATCTCTCATTAAGTTCCAGCTAAATATTAGTTCTAAGTATCTGAATAGGGTTCTGAAAGACTGAAAATTCAACATTCATGCTCGACCAAGCTCTGCTTGACTCTGAACCAATTTCAGAACAACACTGAGCATTAATTAGGTTTTGATACATAGAGCTACAGATAAGGGTGCATACCCAAATACTTCTGCACCAAACCCTGTACTCTTTAGAATCATCTTGAAGAGACGATTCTAAAAAGTGGTAAAATTATAGAGTTTGGTGTTCTTTTGTATGCAATTTTTTTTATCAGGTGTAGCCCTTTATTCCATGAATATTCATGTCAGAAATAATGACATCATGAATAATGATTAGATTAATTGTTATACAAGCATAATGATACTGGAATACTTGGGCAAGGCAGAAACTATAGAATCATATTATCTATATTATATCATAAGCAAGCAGAGTAGACCCCCATCAGACAGCTCCTACTTCTGTAAATGCGAAGGTGTAGAAAGGCATATTTATAGAGAAAGGGTTAAAATTAAACCATTAGGGCACTCTAGCAAAATGGAAAGTTTTACAGTGTGTTAATTGATAGCAAATTTATATATAATGCTGGTTAAATGTTGCAAAATGGACATTCATGAAATCATTAGAATATTATGACTGTGAATATCAATTGGATCTATACATTTTTATAATGGCAAATTATTTATGAAATTAGAATTTTGGTCATGGCTGGAACTGTGTATTCAGATCTATGTTATTCAATAAACAATCAGCTTACCTTGTCAGACAGCTTCTGTGTGGTCTGAGTCTTCACTGTTTGCATATACAGTAAAACCTCTCTAAATCGGACATTCAATTTAATATAAATGTTAGTTTTGGAGACATTTGGCAGCTTAATGCAGCATGAAAGTCATGCAAAAAGCTCTTTTTACATGACTCATCCTGCATTTAACAGCCACCTGCCTAAAAGTATCTCAATTCTTCTCTACTAGAATTCCAGTTTAGAGAGGCTTTACTGTACATTGATATGTGATTCAATCAATTAAAGGGATAAAGTTTTCACTGATCACACACAATCCTTTTAGGACAGCTGAATTTTGATCAAGATATGCAATTTCTCCCATAACTTCTCTTATCTCCGGGTTAGAACAACGGGTTAAGATTCTCTTATCAGTAAGGCGTGTAAGAACACTTTAGAATATATATGACGTCATATATGACGTCAAACTGGGGAAAACCAATGTTTACATGTCATTAAAAGGGCGAAAATAGATCTAGATCTACACTGTTTGGTTATGTTATAAAAATAATCTGATGCTCATTGTCTTTTAAGATCACATATTCCTAAACTCACCAAGAAAATGTTATTAAGCTCGCCAAAGGCTCGCTTAATAACATTTTCTAAGGCTCGTTTAGGCACATGTGATCTTAAAAGGCAACTCTCAGCATATCCTCTATGGACTGATCTGTTCGGAAATATTCTTACAGGAGCTGTCTGATCTGAGTCTACTCTGTTTTCCTATGGGTAAAAAAATGCATCTCTATCAAGTTAAGGTTTCAAAATTATCTTGATGCTTAATCTCTGATCAGGTGTGATTTGTATCTCAGAATCTTTCAAGCTTTCAGATGAAGTTAAGACAGAGTGTCAAATAACTTTGAATCTTACCGACCACAAGTTTCTTGGCTAGATCTGTGTTGTAGCTGTTTGTCATTTTCAGCCAGGGTCCCTGCTTAAAAAACTTTTAGTTGAGTCTGAGTTCGTTCTCAAGATTTTGATTGGTCAGATTTGAGCCTCAAATCTTACCAATCAAAAACTTGAGAACTCAAATCTGACCAATCAAAAGCATGAGAATGTTCTCAGACTCAACTAAAAAGTTTTATAAGCATGGACCCAGGTTCCAATAAGCAGGGTAAGGGTTCTTCTGATGTATAGTTTTTGTTATCCTTTGCAATGGAGAAACAATACATCAGTCATTTGCAAACAATGCAAACACATATCAGATGGCCCCTGTAGGATCTGCACTGTTTGTCAAAACTATTATTACTATTACTCAACAAGGAAAATGTTTTTTTTTATTGTTTTCTAAATAGATAATTATATACTATAGAGAGGAGTCGTGTACATGAATTGTACTATACAGTAAAACTTCGATTATTCGAACACTAAAATACGTATTATTATCGACCTTTAAGACAGGTGGCAGCTTAATGCATGGTGAACGTCATGCAGAAAGCTCCTCTAGGTGCTTTCTGCATGACATTCACCATGCATTAAGCAGCCACCTGCCTAAAAGGGTCTAAATTCTTCTATACCGAAAATTCGGATAATCGAGGTTTTACTGTATATATTCAGTTTACAAAGTGTTATGGACAAACTTATTATGTGTATGTTCTTATAATATATATATAAAAAATGAGCAAATAGTTGCAAAAGAATATTTGAGCTGCAGAGTTACTGGACGAAGATTGATGTAAGAAATTATGAATTTAAACATTAACCCATTCTCACCTAGGCTATTTTAAGACCCTACCTCTTTAAATAAATCTACCGAAAAGGAGCATTAACTAGAGAAAAGGAAAATTTTTAGAATTTTGAAACCATTGTGATAAATAGAGCATTTGCTCCTATAGGAGCAAATGCTCTATTTATCACAATGTTTTCACAAAGTGACTTTTATAGAGGCGTCAAAAGGCGTCAATATGCGGGAATGGGTTAATTAGCTGAGTTGTTATAATGGCGTTGTGAACAAGGGAATTTTAATTATTATACAGATTCAGGTCTATATTACACTGGGCATCTAAAAGAACCAGAGAAACTCAGTTGATATTAAGAGTAGGGCATCACGCCCGGGTTTCTCTGTATCCTCTCCCCTCTCTCTGGGGCGTCCAATTAGCCCATAGTGAGCAGAAATGGACGTTAATCAACACAAACAAACAGACAAAAGTACTGCATTTACATTTAGGCATCAAAAGCATCTCTTTCAGGTAAAGGGTTAACCCTTAACTCCGTAAATGCGCCTTTCTACACCTTTATAAACAGAGTAGACCCACATCAGATGGCTCCTATAGGAGCTGTCTGATCCTTATCTGCTATGTTTGCTTGTGATATAATATACTTATGATTCTACAGTTTCTGCCTTGGCCAAAACTTCTTTTGTCCATGTGCTATTATAACAAATTAATCTAATTAATATTCATGACGTCAATATTTCCTATATAAATATTCATGGAGTAAAGGGTTAATATTTATGCTGACAGTTATTTTCTCAAATTGGATTGTTTTTCTTCTATTAAATTGTTTAAAGCATATACCCCTCGGGCTTATTCTCCATATAGAAATTATATTGGCCTCAATATGAAATATTAGCTGTTGAAACATTTAGAACTTACATCTTAACCTTCAGCCAGTACAATGTGGGACATTTAGAGTCAATGATATCATTTGCAAACAGCGTAGACCCAGTTGAGAGGGCTCCTAGAGGAGCATTCTCATCAGGGTCTGCACTGTTTGTCATGTTATACTTTTCTTTAGAAAACTCCCTAAATATTCACCATAAGCTTGACCTGTTTGAATTTTTTATTACATGTAGTCCATTTGAAAATTCAGCATTGTAAATTGTAGAGGGGTATTACTGTATCAAAAATGCTGATATCATTTACTCAGACAGACAAACAGGTTCATGTTTAGATTCCGATAAGATACTACATGTAAGTCTACTTCTGAGTTGGATCGACAGTTTGCCACTTGTCTTATAGTTTCTGCAAATACAGTTATATGATGCATACTAGATTTTACCTCATTGCACCAAATTCAGAGTAGTAGACAGAATCTACTAGTATTTCGTGACATTTATATAGATTACCCAATTGTCCACAGTATTTGGACAGACCAACTTAGGCAAATAGTGCAGGTCACAATCAAACTGCTTCTGAAGGAGTTATTGAGCAGGGTCTTCACTATTTGCTACTTTGTCAATCTACTTTAACCCTTCCCTTCATATACATGACTTTTACGCATTTGCAAATAGAGTAGACCCAGATCAGATGACTCGTATAGTAGCCATCCGATCAGGGTCTGCTCTGTTTGCAGCCATCCAATCAGGGTCTACTCTGTTTGCTTATGAAATTGATCTGACACAACAGTTTCTACCAATACCACAAACTCCTGTGTAGATATGCGTTACAAACTGTTGAAAAAGGGGACATTGGGCTACCTAACCTTGTACAAACTGTTGGAAAGGGGACATTGGGCTTCCTAATATTTAGGTTTATCCTTTCCTCCATAAATACACCTTTCTACGCCTCTGTAAAAGTCATCTGTTGAAACCATTGTGATAAATATCTAGCATTTGCTCCTATAGGAGCAAATGCTTTATTAATCACAATGGTTTAAAACTACAAACATCTAAAAAAATTCCTTTTCTCTAGTTAATGCTCATTTTTGGTAGATTTATTCAAAGTGTTTTGATCTAAAAAAAAGGGTTAATTGATGTTAATCACCTGCCATAGTTTCAAACTTTTACATAAAAAGTGTTAACCCTTTCTCTTATTCTGACATTTTTGACGACTTGGAAAGTCACTTTTTTGAAGCCATTGTCCTCGTACAAACACTTTTTCATGCCCTTTGCAAACAGAGTAGACCCAGACCCAGGTCAGGGTCTGCTCTGTTTACTTATGGAATTTGATAGATCTGTTTCTTTAGTTTTTAAAATGGCTAGAATATTCCACCTTGCATATTTCATAACTATTTTACTAACCATGAATATCCAGTAGGTATTGAAATTTGGAATAAACATAGAACAGGGAAAGGGTTAATTTGGTACTCGCAGGCCTTTTTCTGGTGTCTACATGGTCCCATTTTCCCCAATTTTGAAAACAATAATCCCAACAGAGACCAAATTTTTTATGAAACTGCTGTAAAATGCCAAATTCCAAAACAAAATTCCAACTCATTGAGTTTTATGCACAGAAATTTTCCAATTGTTAAAATGCATTTTTTCCCATACTTTCCACTAGAAGGCCTGATTCATGACATGTTATTTGAGTGGATTTGAACACTGTTTCAGATAATGGGCAGCCTAGTCTTCAGATTGTAGAAGAGCCACAGCAACGGGGGTTTCGGTTTCGCTATGAATGTGAAGGGCCCTCTCATGGAGGTCTACAGGGCAACAACAGTGAGAAGTTCAGGAAAACAGTCCCCACTATTAAGGTGATTGCATTGTTTTAACCCTTACAACCCTGAATTTTCAAATGGACCATTCCAAAATTCAAACAGGTCAAGTTTATGGTGAATAATTAGGGATTTTTCTTAAGAAAAGTGTAATATGACAAACAGTGCAGACCCTGATGAGAGGGCTCCTCTAGGAGCCCTCTCATCTGGGTCTACACTGTTTGCAATGGACATTAGTAACTTGTGTCCCGCCCTGTAAAGGTTAACCCTTTACTTCATGAATAATCATGTAAGAAATAATTGCTTGATGAAATCTTTAGTCTGTTCTATATTTATTCCAAATTTCTATACCTTCTGAATATTCATGGACAAAACAGTAATATTGAAATACATGTATGGAAGGTGGAACATTGTAGCCATTTTAGAAACTAACGAAACAAATCTATCAAATTCCATAAGCAAGCAGAGCAGGATCTGATCAGATTTGTCCTGTAGGAGTCATTTGATCTGAGTCTAATCTGAATGCAGATGCCTGAAACAGCATTTATATGAGGGAAAGAGCTTTAGGGTGTAGCAGAAGCTGTAGAATTAGATCCATTAGCAAACAGAACAGACCCTGATCAGACATCTTTTCTGAATTACTTTTACTCTGCATTAAGTATGCACCTGCTCTTTTAAGATTGTATCTGGGGATTTAAAGTTCTTTTTGTGGTAGCCCACAATGTGATGACTAATTCCTTTGTGCACAGGTATTATGGTATTTACAAACAATGTAGACCCAGATCAGAGGGCTCCTAAAGGACCCTCTAATCAGAGTCTGCACTATTTGTCATTCAACAACCTCTAGAAGATGATACCATTTCATACTGAACAGTCTCATTAAACAGTATTTGACCATTGAATTTTGAAAGTTCAGCATTCAAAGGGCTAACAAAGGACAACAATAGGATAGGTAAGTCCCAAAGTTATTCCCTGATGTATCCAATTACACATTAAAGTACCTTAAAGTACATTTCATGTCCCTTGAGCACTACAAATGATGAGTTTTTATGAAATCTAGATAGAATACTTTTTATATTTCTCAGCCAGCCCCTGTGTTGCCTTCACTCATTAGAATAATGTTTGATGATCTACTGAGTACAGTAGAATCTGTGTTAAGCAGCCAATCATTTATTGAACATAGGAGTGTAAAAAGCAGGTGGTTGTTTAATGCAGGGCAAAAGTAATGCAGAAAGCCCCTATAGGAGCTTTCTGCATTACTTTTGACCTGCATTAAATTAACCACCTGCTTTATAATTATACATCATTTTTATAACTTCTTAGCCCTTTTCTTCATATAAATGTGTTTTCAATCATTTTCAAACAGAAAAGACCCAGCTCAGACGGCTCCTCTAAGCTGTCTGATCAGGGTCTGCTCTGTTTGTTGATGGAATTTGATTGATCTGCTTCTGTAGTTTCTAAAATGACTATAATGTTCCACTTTCCATATTTCAATTTACCTATTTGTCCATGAATATTCAGTAGGTATTGAATTTTGGAAAAAATATAGAACAGGGAAAGGGTTAACCCTTCGCTTGCTGAATTTTAAAATACATTTTTCCTTCTTTACCCATGCCCTGTTGTATAATTACATATATCTTCACTGTGTACAAGTACTAGATTTTTATGTTTGATGACATAAATAAATAGTGTGTTTGTAATACATGTTGAAAAAGAGCTTAATTGGGTGAGGGAAATGAAACACTCCTACTAAATCATTGTTTTTATGGATTTTTAGTAGATACATCGACCACTAAACTACATCAATTATTTTGTGTTAAAGGCAGGTGGCTGCTTAAAGCAAGGTGAAAGTAAAACAGAACGCTCCCATAGGAGAGGTGCTTTAAGCAGCCACCTGCTCTTAATACATGTACCAACTAATTAACACAATTTAGTGGTTGTTATAGAGAGGTTTTACTGTATAGATCTAAAATACTAAATAAATTGTTTTGGCAATTTAGGGGGCGGGGGGGGGTTGTACGCCAGCTCCATCCTCCCTCTAAATCCGCGCCTGACTGGTCTAGCCTTTACCTTTTGAACATTAAAAATTATGTGTTATCTAATCTGGATCCAATTTCTTTGCTAAAGTTTTCACAAGATTGCAAAGTGTATTGAACTTTTTTTAACATAGATACAAATCTTTGGATTTTATCGTACAGTAAATGGTCTATATGTCACATATTAAGGGTAAATCCATACCAGGACCAGTAAAAGAGGTCTAATTCTATCCTTAGATAAACGCCGTATCAGGCATTTGCAAATGGAGTAGACCAAGATCAGATGGCTTCTGTAAAAGCTGTCTGATCTGGGTCTTCTGTTTGCTTGTGTTATAAATTAATATAGATCTGATTATGCAGTTTCTCTCTGAGCAAAAACATCCTGTGCACATATCGAGGGTTGAGCGCAAGACTGTCGTATCTGCACTTTTTACCAAAAATGACCTTTTGTGACTTTCTACATTATTTTGTAGTAGTACATGACCTGCAAAAATTCCAGAGTTGTTCTCCCATTATTTAGATAGATATTCTGAAAATGCAGAAATGTAGTAACTCAAGCAGGTAAACATCCTGCATGCAAGACTGTAGTAACTTGAGTTACTACTATCTTGCAAGTACAACAGTTATAAAAACACACAAACTTTGACTTGCAATACTGTAGTAACTAGAGTTACTACTGTATTGCAGGCACAAAATCTACAATCATACATGTCAAATAACTTGCAATAGTGTAGTAACTTAATATTATGACATCATAATTATTAATTATGATATCATAATTAATAAATTATGACATCATAATGATACTATACTGCACTGAACTATCCTCATTAATCAGAAAATGGGGTCACACAGGTTTTATTTGGTTCTTTGAACAAGAAGAGTCTAGTGGCCAGTTGAATGATTGTGTTTTTTTAAACCAAGTACACGATATTATACATGTGTATGCCATTATAAAAATTCAGTTAATAAATATTCCTGATGTTACTCTTTCTTTCATAAATATTTAACAGGGAAATGGTTAACCAATTTCTGTACATATAAAGCCTTTTTCAGGCTTTAGCAAACAGAATAGACCCTGATCAGATTGCTTTAGTAGGAGCAGTCTGATCAGAGCCTGTTCTGTTTGCTTATGGAATTGTGTAGATCTGTTGCTACTATTCCTGAGGTGACCAATTCATGCATCAATGTGTGATCTGGGTCTACTCTGTTTGTAAATCCGTGAAAAGGTGTTTATATGAGGCAAAGGGTTAAGGCAGATGGTGGCTTAATGCAGGATAAAACTAATGCAGAAAGCTCTCTTAGGATCTTTATGCGTTGCTTTCATTCTACATTAAGCAATCCTTCCCTTTTTAAAAACAGCCATGTTTATTCACTAACCCTTTAACCCATACACCTTTCTACACCTTTGCAAACAGAGTAGACCCAGATCAGACCCAGGCTCCGTCTGACTAGGGACTGCTCTGTCTGTTTATGATATAATAAAGATATGATTCTTCAATTTTGGCACTGGCCCAAAATTCCTTTGTCCATGTGCTATTATACCAATAAATCTTAATTAATATTCATGATGTCATTGTTACTTTACATAAATATTCATGGAGCAAAGGGTTAAGTGGTCACTTTAGAGTGGTTCTATTGTATTTGAAATCAGAGTGATTGCACTCCATTCCTCAGTACATGTAGCTATTATTCATAGGATTTATGATGAACTTTCAATTTGGCTGATGAACTTTCGCCTGAGAGTTTAGTTGTCATATTTATTTAAAGATTTTTCTGGTCAGGCATATAAAAATTTCCTGAATGTAACAGTAAATGAAACAAATTATTTGGCCAGAGGCCAATTTAATTGTGTGTTAAATGACATGGAAATGGAAACATTAATTATAAACAAATACCAGAAGGTCTAATAAGCATCAGATTTTCATTTTGTATAGGATGAAATTAACTCTTGAAATAGGCAGGAAATGAATGGCTTCTTGTACAGTAAAACCTGTCTGAACCATATGAACAAAATAGTATCAAAACTGGTCTTAAAGACATGTAGCTTAATGCAGCATGAAAGTCATGCAGAAAGCTCCTTCAGGAGCTTTCTGCATGACTTCCACCCTGCACTAAACAACCACCTGCTATAATCCTTTACTCCATGGATATTTATTAAGAAATAATGAATAAGTAAATATTACTGAACTGTATTTTTATTGTGGCATTATGAACAAAAGAATTTTTGGTCCTGGTAGAAACTGTAGAAGTATATCTACTATATTATTTCATAAGCAAACTGCATACCCTAGGTCTACACTGTTTGTGAAGGCGAAGAAAGTCGTATTTATGGAGTAACAGGTTTAAATTCCAAAATTCTTGTTTATTAAAATTCTGATTGAAAGGGGTTTTACTGTACCTTAGTGGTTTTAATCCTTCACATGAACTGTTATATCAGTAGCTTCTAACTACCCCTTTACCGGATAGGAAATGTCTAATGGCACCTTTGCAATTAGGGTAGAGCCAGTTCAGACTGGTCCTGCAGGATTTATCTGATCAGGATAGTTCTGTTTCCTTAATGCCATATTCTAACACACCTCGGGCACACATCTACATAAACAAAGAAGGGAAGTATCTATGTTTGAATTCTCCATAAAACACCGCATGCGCTGTAACGGCTTAACGTGGCGTAATATGGCTTCAAAACTTTGTACGTCAAGAACAGTAGTGCCGTTGTTGCGGTGCAAATTATAGTTAAATTGAATTGTTTGAATCGAAATATCAAATTTATACCAGTGTTTTATCGTGCAATCAAACACTGGTAGGAGTTGAGATGCTTATAATTAAATCACGAGGCCGATAGGCCTCGTGATTTAATTATAAGCATCTCAACTCCTACCAGTGTTTGATTGCACGATAAAACACTGGTATGAATTTATTATTTCTTAAATAATATTAACCCAGCTAATTAATATTCATGATGTCATTATTTTCTAAATAAATATTCATCAGGTAAAGGGTTCAAGAATTAAATATAATACCCTCTAAACTGGAATTTTATTAAAGAAAAATTTAGGTCTTTTAAGGCAGGTGGCGGCTTAATGTTGGGTGAAAAGACATGCAGAAAGCTCCTTTGGGAGCATGCAGGGAGTCATCTGCATGACTTTCAACCTGCATTAAGCTACCAGCTGTCTGAAAGACAGGTTTTGATCCTAATTTTTACTTCCAGTTCAGAGAGGTTTTACTGTACCCAGTCAGAATCTATTTGCCAGTACATGTACCTTGATATTTCATTTGGTAGACTCTTAATCTTCATAGCATGGGTCTGATCATCAGTCTTGACATATCGAAGATTTTCATAGTAATTTACTGAAGGATTTAACTCTGCTCAGATGCTGCAGTATTACCTATTCAGAAAGTTTAGGTCCAGATGCAGTGACCTGTAACTTCATAGGATTCATACTCTTTACACTCTGAACAGATATGGGCAAAATTTTTCTTAGAATTGTAGTTGACAGATTTTCACCTGACAATAGATTACTCAGCGCACATAGAATTAACTCCTTACACCATGAATATTCATGTAAGAAATGATGACATCATGAATATTAATTATATTAATTTTTATAATGGTACATGAACACAGGATTTTGCGGCCATGTCAGAAACTGTAGAATCATATCTATATCAATTTATAAGCAAACAAAGCAGACCCTGATCAGGAGCTGTCTGATTTGGGTCTACTCTGTGTGCAAAGAAGATGAGAGAAACAAATACATGTATTCAATCACTGTTGATTCAAATATTTTGTATTATTTTAAAACGACATGCTTGTTAACCCTTGAATGCTGAATAGTCAAATTAGTATTTTAAGTGTAGAGTTCTCTGTTTTAAAGATTTTAATTTGCTCTATACAGAGATCAAGATAAGTTGCGTAAAGTCGCCCTGTACTTCATTCTCAGTGTTGTTATATTTTCTGGTCCTTTGGGATCATTAGTTTTCATGTTATTAGTTTTGAAAATTGAATACTGCTTAAGCCAGTGCTAGGGGGCGTGAGTAGTGTTGCACTTTTAATTATTACTCATGAACAGACTCAATAAAACCGAGTCTGCAATTTTCTCTTTTTGCATTTCTACTTTTGCTTTCGAAGGATCACCCATTTTCAGAATATTTAAACATTTTCATGAATAGCTCCTTTATTTCTCCACCAAATCCTATACTGTAACCACTCTAAAGAGTGGTCACAGTATAGGGTTTGGTGGAGAAATGTTGATTTTAGTATTTGGGTACGCAACTTTGTCTGTAGCTCTGTTTATAGGATTTTTGATGACAAGCAGTGCAGATCCTTATCAGGCTTAAGAAAGAATGTGCTGTATTTACAGATAAGAAACTACAGTGGTGCTGCCCGTATTGTGGTTTCCTTGGTAACTGATGAGCCTGTCCCCAAACCCCATGCCCACAAGCTGGTTGGAAAGCACTGTAAGGATGGTGTTTGTATCAACGAAGTACGGCCTGGTACCTCACAAATATCGTAAGTATGGTTGACAGTGTCACCTCACTGACATAGACTGTAGACTACATGATTGTGCCATAAACAAAGCAGAACACCTCAAATAATGAGATTCAGTTTTATGTAGAGGATTTTACTCCTTTATTCATGAATATTCATGTAAGAAATAATGAAATCATGAATATTAATAGGATTAATATCTAAAATAGCATAGTCACACAATTAATTTTTGTCAAAGCAGAAACTGTAGAATTATATCTATATTACATGTATATATATATCATAAGCAAACAAAACAGGCCCTGATCAGACGGCTCCTACAAGAAAAATCTGGTCTGTGTCTTATTTGTTTGCAAAGGCATAGGAATACGTATTTACGGAGCAAAGAGTTAATCTTCAGTAGTTTATGGGTATAGCCATGATAACCTTAGATTACAGATTGGATCTAACCATGCTACTCAACTGGGTCAAGTGACTGGACCTTTGTTTAGGATCCAAACTGTTTGACACTAGGGATGTGTATTTTGAAAAGAAAGATAAATGTATAATTTGCTTTGAGTATGAAACTGATTATCCCTTTCCTCCTTAAATACACCTTTCTACGCCTCTGTAATAACCACTTCTTGAAACAAATGTGATAAATAGAGCATTTGCTCCTATAGGAGCAAATGCTTTATTTATCACAATGGTTTCAAACTACAAAATTCTATAATTTTACTTTTCTCTAGTCAATGCTCCTTTTGGGTAGATTCATTCAAAGAGGTTGGGTCTAAAAATAGCCTATGGAGGAAAGGGTTATATTAATTGCATTCCTTTCATTACTATGAACCTATTTTTGATGGCATTTGCAAACAGTGTTGATCCAGTTGAAATGTCAAATTACTATTTTACTGCCATGTATTGTCATCTGCAAAGTTGTCGGCTTCTATTTCAACCCTTTACTCTATGAATATTCATGGAAGACTCCACCTGTTATGAACATTGATTATTGATAATTAACTAATTATTTTACACTGTTACAGTAAAACCTCTCTATAACGGCCAATTAATTACATCAAATATTTTGTGTTAAATGCAGGTGGCTACTTAAAGCAAGGTGAAAGTAAAACAGAACGCTCCTACAGGAGCGTTCTGTATGCTTTAAGCAGCCACCTGCCCTAAATACCAACTAAATAACACAATTTAGTGGCCGTTATAGAGAGGTTTTACTGTATATAAAACAAATATATACATAGCTATGTGAAATAGTATATTATCAGATCTAAGTATTCTATAAGAAAACAGAGCAGATCCTGATCTGACAACTCCTACAGGAGCTGTCTTCTCTGGGTCTGCTATGTGTGAAAAGATGTCCCAAAAATTGCCTCTCTGGAGTAAAGGGTTAATTATTAAAAAAAAATCACTTTTGTTTCATAAATGTAGTTGTAGTACTGTACTCAATAATTCATCTGGAAGTATTTGCAAAGGTGATCATAGTGCTCCCATGATAGCGAAAGAGATCTATTTTCACCTTTAATCTTTCTTCCGTTTCTTTTCAAAATTGTGTTTCATAAGGGTCCATGCTTATAAAGCTTTTAGTTGAGTCTGAGTTTCGTTCTCAGTCTTTTGATTGGTCAGATTTGAGTTCTCAAGCTTTTGATTGGTCAGATTTGAGCCAAAGGCTCAAATCTGACCAATCAAATGCTTGAGAACGTTCCCAGACTCAACTTAAAGTTTTATAAGCATGGACCCTGGATTCAAACTGTTTACACTAGTTATCATTTCACTGGTAGGATTAAAATGGTTAACTTTGATAAGGAAAGAAGTTCAGAAAGCTGTTTAGAGTGCAATGAGGAAAAGAAAACATGGTGCCTGTTGTATTGCACTAAATCTTAGGACACCCAATCTGTATGTCTGTCTTTCGTCTGTCTGTCTGTCTGTCGCTCTGTCTGTGTATCTGTGTCTCTCTCTCTCACTCTCCCCCTCCCCTCCCTTCCCACTCCCTACCTGCTGTAGAGCTGCATAAGACAAATTGGCACCATTTTTTTGTGTGACCTGCTTTAGCAGGGTGAACTTCTATGTTTCCAGCAGCTGACACATAAGTTCCTTTGAATATTCTTTTGGAAAAATTAAAAAAAATAATTTAGATTAAGCTAATAGAGTAGCATGTGGTGCAAACAATTAACCTACAAACTCCTATACTGTTTTGCAAGATTTCCTAATTCTTTAGTGATTTGTATAATTCTCCCAATAATATTAACCCTCAAACTGCGAACCATGACGTGACTAACGTTTAACCCATTCCCTCATAGGCTACTGTTAGATCATTCCTCTTTGAATAAATCTACCGAAAAGGAGCATTTACTAGAGGAAATGTTTTTTTAGAATTGTGTAGTGTAGAAACCATTGTGATAAATAGAGCATTTGCTCCATAGGAACAAATGCTCTATTTATCACAATGGTTTCAGTTTCAGAAAGTGACTTTTACAGAGGGGTCAAAAGGTGTCAAAATGAGGGAATGGATTAATGCCTGATGCCACTGGACTAGGAGCCTTCTGATACTTGAAAACTGTATAGACCTGGATCAGTTACTGTGATAAAAAGCAGCACCTGATTACAATCTGAAGTGTTTATCACCTGTAATCTGCTTGATATTTTGTACATTACCATTGTCGACACTGAAGACCCAGATCTGATAATCCAACATTATGGCTGATCTAGGTCTACAAAACTTGCAAATTTCTGAGGAGAGTAAAAACTCTCTAAAGTTGATTTTAAGATTGATATTATAACAGGTGAGAGCTTAATATTGGGTGAAAGTAAGGGGGCTGTCACCTGAATACAAATCCGGTTCAAAGGATTTTTTTTTGTACAGATATTCCCATGATGCTAGTCATTTCATTGCAAATACACAAATCCTAGACTTTAAAAGCAAATATTTACCAAGGCAACCCATATCTTATTGTAAAATTTGTTGTTTGCTCAAGCTCTGCTTTTTTGCTTTCTTTTATTTATGCATACTAAATTCTTTACAAGCATTGAGATGCTATTGAATGTTTGTTAGATGGTTTGATTCCTTAACCCATTCTCTCATAGGCTATTTTTAGACCCAACCTCTTTGAATAAATCTACCAAAAAGGACCATTTACTAGAGAAAAGGAAAATGTTATAATTGTGTAGTATTGGAACCATTGTGATAAGTAGAGCATTTGCTTCTATGGGGAAAATGCTCTATTTATCACAATGGTTTCAAGAAGTGACTATTACAGAAGCGTAGAAAGGCATATTTATGGAGGCAAGGATTAAATAATTAAACTGAGTGATCCTACAGAATTTACCCATTCTTCATATTGATGCCTTTTGACACCTCTGTAAAAATCACTTTTTGAAATCATTGTGATAAATAGAGCATTAATTTTGCTCCATAGGAGCAAATGCTCTTTTTTTCACATTGGTTTCGAAACTACACAATTCTAAATTTTCAATTTTCATTTTTCTCTAGTAAATGTTCCGTTTTTGTAGATTTATCCAAAGAGGTTGGATCTAAAGTAGCCTATGAGATAATGGGTTAAACTGGGTGGTCTTCTGTAGTACCATTGCAATGTTAGCATGTTATATACATGTACCATCATATTATTAATTATCAGATTCCCCAACCTGTGCATACAGCATGTAACACGTAAGAAGGCTGCGGAAGTGTTACAGCAGCGAATCACGGAATCCCTGGTCCTTGACAAAAAGTTTCAGATTCAGGATTACAACTGTCAAATAGCTCTCACAGGTAGGAATGTTTGTGACAGTGAGTGTGTGCACAAGTGTTGTGTGTGGTATGGAAGCATCATTGCATGAAAATGATATCATTTCTGCAGTACCCTAATTACCCCAAGTATTTAGACAAACCTAGGCAAATAATGGAAACAAAGATCAAACTGCTCCTGTGATTCAAATTTAGAATTATTGAATTAACCCTTTCCCTCATATAGACGTGTTTTCACACATTTGCAAACAGAGTAGACCCAGATCAGACAGCTCTTATAGGAGCCATCTGATCAGGGTCTGCTCTGTTTGATAAGAGAATTTAAAAGATGCGTCTCTTTACTGTCTAAAATGGCTACAGTGATCCGCCTTCCATATTTCATCATAGGGAAAGGGTTAATTAATATTCATAGTGGATGGATTCACATTTGAAGGGATAATCTCAGTGGAGTATATAAATGAAATTTAAGATTTGGCAGGGGAAAATCGTGATAAAGATTTAAGAAAAGTTTAAGTGACTGAAACTTGACACTTTTGTTGAATATTAGATTGTAATTTTAGCTCACATTGAGGTATAAAATTGTCATTATCTCAGCATAAAGTCAGTCTCATAGTCACTTATGTTCTTCATTGAAAACGTATGATGTAGTTATATTTGGGGTGTTATTGTGGCAGGGACAGCTGCAGTGTACACGATATTTGACCAGTTAACCCTTTGCCTGATGAAAGAAATAAAGACATCATGAATATATTTATCAGATGAAGTTTTATAATGGCATATGAACTCAGATATTTTTTGACATGGCAGGAAATATAGAATCAGATTTACATCATTCCACGAGCAAACAGAGCAGACCCTGGTCAGATGATTCTTACTGAAGTCATCTGATCTGGATCTTCTCTGTTTTCAAAGGCATTAAAAGGTGTACAGTAAAACCTGTCTATAACGGTCACTAAATTACATCAAGTATTTTGTGTTAAAGGCAGGTGGCTGCTTAAAGCAAGATGAAAGTAAAACAGAACACTCCTGTAGGAGCGTTCTGTTTTACTTTCACCTTGCTTTAAGCAGCCACCTGCCCTACATACCAACTAATTAACACAATTTAGTGGTTATTTTAGAGAGGTTTTACTGTAGTTATGGAGTAAAGTGTTGAACTGTGGCATACATGGATATTACAACTGCAAATTCAAGGTTACACTTGTTGGTCAATAACAACAATTCCTAACATCCTTTTACTTGTTATGTTCAGTGATAACTTGTTTTGTTGTTAACAATTATTTGTTGTTTAACACTGTTGCAATTTTGGGAGTTCCCACTTAATCAAAATATTAATATCATTGGTACCTTTGTCATGGTAGTTTGTATGTTAAAATGACAATACAAGCCACTCTTAAAGATCTTAAATATTTATCCATATTATTTCATAAGCAAACAGAGCTGACCCTGATCAGATGGCTCATGCAGGAGTCAACTGATCTAGGTCTACTCTTTTTGCAAAGGCGTAGAACGACATATATGGAGTAAAGGATAAATCACCTGGCCTCTGTAGTGTAAAGTAATTGTTTTGATGGAAATACAATAGAACTTTACTATAATGACCATATTATGAATGTAGATCTTTGAGAGCTGGTTGATGTTAAATGCAGGATGAAAGTAAGTCAAAAAACCCAAAACTTTAAGCCTTTAATCCATGAATATTCATGTAAGAAAAAATGACATCATAATATTAATTTGATAAATTGTTTAAGTAGCACATGACACAGGAACTTTTGGCCATGATAGAATCTGTAGAATCATATCTATATTATTATCATAAGCAAACAGAGCAGACCCAGATCAGATGGCTCCTGTAGGATCTGGGTCTACTCTGTTTGCAAAGGTGTAGAAAGACTTATTTATGGAGTAAAGGGTTAAGCTACCACCTGTCGTAAAAGTTATTTTTTGATAGTCACTGTATACAGGATTTACTGTGTACTGCAAGACTAGTGAAACAAAGAATATACTTGTTGAATCTGCGTGTACTCAATGAGTTGAGCTAACTTCCTCATTCGCGATTGCATAAAGGAAAACCCATAAACTATAAAATGGCTTGGTAATTGTCGTCTATAAATTGTTATCTGAAAAAAACGTTTTCTGCTTATATTTTCAGAGCAAAATTATTTTTCCACATCTGTAAAAAAAAATGATCAGAGGGTCTAAACATTGAGAATATGATGAGATTCTGCATTACTTAGCATTTACCCTTTACTTAATGAATATTCATGTAAGAGATAATGACATCATGAATATTAAGTAGCTGGATTTTAATAATGGTTTACAAACAAAGATTTATTGGCCATTTGCAGAAACTGTTGAATCAGATGTATAGAATTCCATTAACCCTTTCCATCATAGGCTATTTTTAGATTCAACCTCTTTGAATAAATCTATTTTTAGATCCAACCTCTTTGAATAAATCTACCGAAAAGGAGCATTAACTAGGGAAAAGGAAATTTTTAGAATTGTGTAGTTCTGAAACCATTGTGATAAATAGAGCATTTGCTCCTATAGGAGCAAATGCTCTATTTATCACAATGATTTCAAAAAGTGAAAATGGAGATGCCTATATGAGATAAAGGGTCAAAGCTAGATCCAAACTGTCTGTAATTGATAAGTTTATACATCTTGTGGTTCGGTGTTGTCGTTTTTTTGACAACCAGGATAAACTACTTCAACCTCATATTTGTTTACCTTTATCGTCATCTGCTTTACTTAACTCTTTGCATAATAGCTTCGATATTGTGATAACCATTGCATGTAGGTTGGATCCATATGAGATGCCGAGTAACTTGGTGTCTATCATGATCCAAACCCTTTGACACTCAGATGATATTTTTTTTAGAAAAGTAAGAAAAACTACTTTTCAGAATTGCAGCATATGACAATTTTGAAAGGAAACAATTACATAACATGCAAGGAGTTTATTCCCACAGACAAAATTGTCAAAAATAGTTACATTAATAGTGACCCCACAGTCACTAGCAAGCTACTATACAAAGATTATATTTTATCTTAATGCATTTTTGAACTTAAATCTATGGTAGAGTTTCCTATTTCCAGTTTGTGTTCTAAGAAAAGCAATGTAGACCATGATGTATCATTGTAAAAAGATATTACAAACTGATCTGGGTCAGTCTTGCTTGTAAATGTAATCTCATTACCCTAAATAATCGTACACTATATATGTCCCCTTACTGGCCATTGTTACCCCTTACCCTCATATAAACGTCTTTTCACACCTTTGCAAACAGAATAAACCTAGATCAGACAGCTCATGTAGCAGCTGTCTTATCAGATTCTATTCTGTTTGCTGATTGAATTATATAGATTTTATCCTACAGTTTTTGTCTAAGCGTAAAGTTCCTTTGGAAGATTTACATTATAAAATTAAGTATTTATAAAATGACCAATTCATGTATACGTAAAAGCTAAATAAATCATTTGGCACTATTGTGATAACGTTAACTTAGACTGAAATAGTAACAAATTCTGAAGACCCTGATCAAACTGCAACTTCAGGAGCTATTTGATCTGTATGTGCACTATTTACCAAGTTAGTCTATCAGTATACTATTGTAAAAATGGTCAATAATCTATATTCCCTTAATATGAGAACACCCAATCTACCCATGTCAATGGTTCTATAAAGCTACCGGTATATTAATCAAGTTTGTAGTGTTTTGATTACTGTAACCCTTTCCTCCATAAATACGCCTTTCTACACCTCTGTATAAGTCACCTGTTGAAACCATTGTGGTTAATAAAGCATTTGCTCCTATAGGATCAAATGCCCCATTTATCACAATGTTTTCAAACTACAAAATTCTAAAAAATTCCTTTTCTCTAGTTAATGTTCCTTTTCGGTAGATTTACTAAAACTGGTTGGATCTAAAAATAGCCTATGGAGGAATGGGTTAAATTAAAGCAGTAGAGTAACAAACTGCATAGACCATGATCAAAATACTCCTTCAGGTCTACACAATTTGCTTTAGTTTGTCTGTCTCAATATTAAGGGTGATTAGGATAATAAGCTGTGTGGATCTTTTATTGATCAGTATTACATGTACGTATGTTGCATACATGGATGGCACAGTGGATAGCGCACCTGCTTTTCATCAATGCTACTCTTTTAGGATACACGCTAGGGGTAGTATGTGAGAGATTCACTGTTTGCCAGTCTGGATATGCAATGATATCAGTCATCCACAAGCATTTCAAATTCATCTTTCATTAATAGTCTTATAGAGATTTTTTTCCTGTAGAAATAGTTTTGTGATTGTTGTAAGAAAAGGGTAAAATTTTAGCACATTGTGTGTCAGCATTCTCATGGGTATGTCAAATATTCACGGACCATTGACTTGAAAGTATTTTTATATCCTTATTTGACAGTACATGTATGTACATGCATACTTAACATTTTACTCCATAAGTATGCTTGTAAAATTATAATAGATCTGATTCTACAGTTTCTAACAATACCTAATTCCCTACAGGTGTTTAAACTTTATATATTATTATAAGAAATAATCTAATTAATATGCATGTTGTCATTATTTCTTACATGAATATTCATGGAGTAAAGGGATAATACTTAGAAGATACAGTAAACCCCTATAACCATAGGCTACTTCTGTCTGAATGTGACAGGTAGTTGCTTAATTAACCCATTCCCTCATATTGATGCCTTTTGATGCCTATGCAAAAGTCACCTGTTGAAACCATTGTGATAAATAGAGCATTTGCTCCTATAGGAGCAAATGCTTTATTTATCACAATGGTTTCAAACTACAAAATTCTAAAAAAAAATCCTTTTTCACCTTTTCGGTAGATTTATTTAAAAAGGTTGGATCTAAAAATAGCCTATGAGGTAATGGGTTAAGGATGAAAGGTATGCATTAGTTTATTGCCTGCCTTAAAAATCCATAGTTTGACTTATTTTAATGGTCATTTTAGCTTGATGCAGACCTATGAAAGTAATGCAGACAGCTCCTTAATAGAACTCTTATGCATATAAGCTTTGCTTTGCATTAATACTTTCCCAGATGTAAGAAATATTGATGTCACGAATATTTATTACCAGTAGCTGATTTTTATAATGGCGTTGAACACTGGATTGCTTTGGCCATTGCAGAGACTAGACAATCAGATCTGTGTTATTTCATAAACAAACAGAACTGAACTGACCATGATCAAATGGCTCATACAGGAGTCGTCTTATCTTCACTGTTTACAAAGGTGCAAAGAAGTGCTTCTATCAGGGAAAGGGTTAAACTTTCATTGCCTTAATGACAGAGAAGTAGACATCTTTTAACCCTTTACCTGTTTAATATTCATGTAAGAAACAATGATGTCATGAATATTTATTAGCTGAATTTTTATAATGGCATATTTGGTCTTGAAAGAAACTGTAGAGTCAGATCTGTTATAATTTTATAAGCAAACAGAGCAGACCCCAATCAGACAGCTCCTACAGGAGATTTCTGTTCTGGGTCTACTCTGTTTGCAAAGGCATGATCCAAGCATTTACATATGTATATGAGGGAAAGTGTTAGGTGGTTGATATACAGAGGTTTCTTGTGTATAAGAATGGTAAAGAAATTCCATTAGTCTTGCCGAACACTTGACTTGATTTACACATTCTATTTTTCAGAGGATGAGAAGAATCGTGCATACAAAGAGGCCCAGGCTAGTGCCAAGAACATGTCTCTCAATGTTGTCCGACTGTGTTTCCAGGCCTTCCTTCTTGACGCCAAGGGCAACATAACACACATGCTGCCGTCTGTTGTTTCCATGGGCATTTTCGACAGCAGTTAGTGTCTGCCTTGTTCTATGTTTGTTTCAAATTTCAATACCTACTGAATATTCATAGAAAGTATAGTTACAACGAAATATGGAAGGTAGAATATTGTAGCCATATAAGAAAGTGAAAATAAAGAAGCATATCTTTCAAATTATATTAGCAAACAGAGCAGAGACTGATCAGATAGGAGCTGTCTGATCTGGGTCTACTCTGTTTGCAAATGCTTGAAAACACGTTTATATGAAGGAAAGTGTTAAGAAATTCTTGTTTACATGCAATCAGAAATCAAGTTATTATGCATCTGAATTTTGTTTGAACTTTGAACTGTTCCTAAGAATGGTTTAACTCTTCTCATACTAGGCATGTCTTGGCTAGCATTTACAAATAGCTTGAATCCCAGATGAGACGCTGAGTCACTCAGTGTCTCATCGCAATCCAAGCTGTTTTGACACCTTATCAATAATTTCTCAGAGGATTTAATGAATCAAAGTCAGTGGGAAATAGTTTCAGCAAATCAGAGATTGAGCAGGTGCTATTTTTTTTCAGCCTGAGAAGGGTAAATAGTTATGTTAACCCTTTCCTCCATACGCAATTGTTAGACCCAACCTCTTTGAATGAATCTACCCAAAAGGAGCATTAACTAGTGAAAAGGAAAAAATTTAGAATTGTGTATTTTTGAAACCATTGTGATAAATAGAGCATTTGCTCCTGTGGAGCAAATGCTCTATTTATCACAATGGTTTCAAAAAGTGACTTTTACAGAGGCATAGAAAGGCGTAATTATGGAGGAAAGAGTTAAACCCTATCAGCACTAATGTTTATACCAAGAAAACTTGGGGAAAAATTGGGAAAGGAAGAGTAAGGAACTGTGTATTAACCCTTTTCTTCTTATAAACGTGTTTTTGTGCATTTGCAAACTGAGTAGACCCAGATCAGACAGCTCCTATAATTAACTTGGGGGAGGGGGAGGGTTATGAACTATGTTTTAAAATTACCTTGGGATGGAGGGTCAGGAACTATATCGGTATGTGTTATAATAACCTGGGGTGGGGATGTTAGGAACTATTTGTTAAAGTTACCTTAGGATAGATGGTTAGGAACTATATCAGTATGTGTTATAAATTACCTGGGGTGGGGGGGGGATGTAGGAACTATGTGTTTAAATTAACTTGGGATGAAGCATAAGGAACTTCCGTATGTGTTAATATTACCTTTTTTGTTGGGAGGATGGGGGGTGTCAAGAACTACAGGTATATTAAAATCACTTTTAAGAGGGAGAGAGGGGAAGGGTTAGGAATACATATGAGGGGGGGGGGGGGGGGGGGTAGGAACTAGAATTTTCTTTTGGGAGGAGGGATAGGATCTATACCTTGGGTACAGGGAATTTTATATAGAAGTTAACTTGACTTCTTATATAGGTACTCATTAGGTAAAAGGTTAAACGTTTTGGATCAAGGCAAAGAAATCACTGATTTAAGATCAATACAGTGTAATCCTTTCTACAATAGTCACACAGCAGAGTTCTGAGTCTGTGTATTGGCAGGCATTGGCTTAACACAGGATGAAAATTATGTAGAACGCTGCCACCGGAGCTTTCTGCATTACTTTCATCCTGCATGAACAGCCACCTCCTTTAAATACACCAGTTTTGATTGATTAACCCATAACCTGTTCTATGTTAATTTCAAATTTCAATACCTACTGAATATTCATGAATAAAGTAGTTGTAATGAAATCTGGAAGGTGGAACTTTTTAGCCGTTTAGAAAGCGAAGATACAGATCTTTCAAAGTCTGTTAGCAAACAGAGCAGATCTTGATCAGACGGCTCCTCTAGGAGCTGTCTGATCTGGGTCCTCTCTGTTTGCAAATGCATGAAAACACGTTTATATGAGGGAAAGGGTTAAGTGGTCACTGTAGGCAGGTAATATTGTAGGCAGTGTAATCAGAAAAAGATAAGCTAAAAAAAGGTTCAAACAAATGAAAGACCTGTAACAAATGAAACTAACATTTTTTCCCACACGATGACATAATAAATATTAAAAGAAAGAATTTCATCTATTTTTAGCTCACCCGAGCAAAGCTCGGGGTGAGCTTTTGGGAGACTTGAATGTCCGTCGTCCGTAATCCGTCGTGCGTCGTGTGTCGTCAACAATTTGCTTGTGAACACTCTAGTGGTCACAATTGTAGTCTAATCTTCATGAAACTTGGTCAGAATGAATGTCTTGATAAAATCTCGGACGAGTTCGAAAGTAGGTCAAGTTGGGTTAAAAACTAGGTCACTAGGTCAAATAGTAGGAAAACCTTGTGAACCCTCTACAGGTCACATTTTTAGCCCAATTTCCATGAAACTTGGTCAGAATGATTGTCTTGATAAAATCTCGGAGGAGTTTGAAAAATGGGTTATGTGGGGTAAAAAACTAGGTCACTAGGTCAAACAGTAGAAAAACCTTGTGAACACTCTAGTGGTCACAATTTTAGTCCAATCTTCATGAAACTTGGTCAGAATGAATGTCTTGATAAAATCTCGGACGAGTTCGAAAGTGGGTTAAGTGGAGTTAAAAACTAGGTCACTAGGTCAAACAGTAGAAAAACCTTGTGAACACTTGTGGTCACAATTTTAGTCCAATTTTCATGAAACTTGGTCAGAATGAATGTCTTGATAAAATCTCGGACAAGTTCGAAAGTGGGTCAAGTGGAGTTAAAAACTAGGTCACTAGGTCAAACAGTAGAAAAACCTTGTGAACACTCTAGTGGTCACAATTTTAGTCCAATCTTCATGAAACTTAGTCATAATGATTGTTTTGATGAAATCTCAAATGAGTTTGAAAGTGGATTATGTGGGGTTAAAAACTAGATCACTAGGTCAAATAGTATGAAAACCTTGTGAACACTCTAGAGGTCACATTTATAGCCAAATCTTCATGAAAATTGGTCAGAATGATTGTCCTAATAAAATCTTTGACAAGTTTGAAAGTGGGTTATGTGAGGTCAAGAAGTAGGTCACTGGGTCATATCTTAGAGAAATCTAGTTTACACTCTAGTGGCCACATTTTTAGCCCAGTCTTCCTCAAACTTGCTCAGAGTGTTTGTCTTGGTGATATCAAGGTTGAGTGTGATCATGGGTTGGGTGGGAATAAAAAGTAGGTCACTAGGTCAAATCTTAGAAACATTACTTTAGAGAGCACATTTTTAGCCCAATCTGCATTGGTCAGAATCATTGTCTTGATAAAATCAATATACTAAATCTTTGAAAATCTTGTTCTGCAGAACCACTGCTCATGATCCACTGCTCATAATCCACTATCGACATTGTTCATATATTGTCCCTAAGGTCAATATTGACCCTACCCATGGGCTACCCTGCAAAAATCTGAAATCTATGGTAATCAGGTGAGCGATTAAGGGCCATCTTGGCCCTCTTGTTTATATTCTTATTCCATTTCAGAATCTCCTGGTGCAAATGCATTGAAGATTTGCCGCATGGACAAGTACAGTGGTTGTTGTACGGGGAATGAAGAAGTATTCCTTCTGTGTGAGAAAGTACAGAGAGGTATAAGTTTTTTCTGTCATTTTGGCATGAAACATGGGGAGTTGGTGTTACGAACTCCACTTTCAGTTTTAGAGTTTTTGAATTTATATTTTGTATACATAATAACAATGGATGGTAAATGTGCAAGATGAAATTTTCATTTGTTTAGCACTTGGCATTGCAGAATTATCTCCCCTTGAACTTTGAGTACTTTTTATCATTTTTGCATGAAACATTGGGAGTTGGTGTTGCAAACTCCTCCTTCAATATGAAAGTTATTGAATTGATACTTGCCATACATAATAACCACGAATAGCAAATGTGCATGACACAATTTTTATATGTTTAATTGCAAGCATTACAGAATTTTTATCCTCTTTAACTTTGAGTATTTTTGTTTGGTTCTGTTACATGGGTAGTTGGTGTCACAAACTTAAAGCAGATGTGCGGGGGTATTCATCACCTTTAGTACTAATTCTAGTTTGCTCATCAATACCTGTTGTCAATTTCGTTCAGGAGATATTCCGTTACAATTAGATCTTGTTCCTATTACTACTTCAGGATTCTCTCAGTCTATATGTAAAATGCCAGAATGTTTCTGTGAAGTAACTTATTTGCTTTACAATTCCATGCAGAATCATTAACCCTTTCCTCCATAAATACGCCTTTCTACGCCTCTGTAATAGTCACTTTATGAAATCATTGTGATGAATAGAGCATTTGCTCCTATGGAGTAAATGCTCTATTTATCACAATGGTTTCAAATCTACACAATTCTGAAATTTTCCTTTTCTGTAATTAATGCTCCTTTTCGGTAGATTTATTCAAAGAGGTAGGATATAAAAATAGCCTATGAGGGAATGGGTTAACATAAGCCTTTTCTATTGACATGTTATGTTTCAGAGGATATCAGTGTGCGGTTTGTAGAGCAGGATAAGGAGGGCAATGTTATATGGAGTGCCTACGGTAACTTTGGGCCATGTGACGTCCACAGACAGGTGAGCTATTGTAGGCTTCTTAGTATACCAGCTGGATCTATCTTATTTATTAAGAAACAGCAAATTCTGATCAGATGGTTCAAACAGGAGCCATCTGATCTGGCTCTGCTTTATTTACAAATTCATTAAAAGGGTCTTATATAGAGGAAAGGATTGTGCAAGCTGTACTATGAGAAAAGAATTGCATCTATGGTTTTGCAATGGGCATAGACCTAGATCAGCTACAGATGATTGGCATCTGATCAAGATTTACCCTCTTTGTCAACTTAATGACAAAAATGCTTTTTTTATGCCCCCGTTGACAATAGTCCGGGGGCATTATGTTTTGAACCTGTCCATCCGTCCGTCTGTCTGTCTGTCTGTGTGTCACGCTTGTCTGTCTGTGTGTCACACTTATACGTGCAGTTGGTTGTCACAGTTTTTTCATTGTCACTACTCAGCCACCAGGGGGGCATCGTGGTGTCTTGCAAACACAATTTCCTAGTTGTAACAAATTTTGACGACCAGGGGCCCATCTTAGTATAGATCATATGACCAAAATTGTAGCAAATCTCTATGTAAGACAGTTGGTACTACTCAGATAATAGAAATGATGGCATATTCCATTTTGCAACAATTAAGGCTAACTTTGTACGATGGAAGTTATCAAAATTTTTACCATGCCGTGATTGCAACTTCCAGTTGCAATTGTCATATCGTCGCTGTGCTGACAAAACCTCGTATATCCATTTTGGCCGAAAACCGTTTCTTCACGATTTCTAATTTAAATGTACAATGCCCACATCCTATCAAAATCTCAGCGCAGTCGACCAATGAAAAGTGTCAAAACTCGCCCGTGACTAAACCTCGTATATTTATTGGTCTGAATTTTTCAATATCAAAACCTCGTATCAATTTTACTCTTCAAGCATGCGGAGCAATGACATTAAACATATCAAAACACATGCAGATTAGGTCAGTGCATGTATTGTGGTACATTGAGCATAGATTTGTCCTTTTCTGTGTGTGTCAAGGTACAAAGCTTAAACTCAAGTGAAATGTAAATTGTCGTATATCATGATCGCCGGATAAAAAATAAACGACGAAATATCGTATAAGTGGTAAAAGCTCATATATACATAAAGTGAACAAAACTTGGTACAAAAATATCGTACATTTAAAAAATCATCAGACCAAATTATAGAAAAAATAAAGTTTTATTAATGATAGAATAAATTACGTTTTATCTATTAATTTGTGTTTTAATATGGTACCAGAATATAGACCTGATTTGTCACATAAAGACGAATTCATAAAAATAATCAGTTTTTTGCTTCTCCTGAAAAGTAGTGATTTTCATTATACGAGGTTTTGTCAGCACAGCGACAATATGTTTGATCCTACAGAAAAATGTATAGGAAGATGGGCTCCAGGATCTGATACTATAGCATAGATGAAGCAGCTGGTTGTGGTTTACTCTTCTCCTGTTGGAGCCGTCTGATCAGGGTCTGCAGTTTATGGTTTTTAAATGATATAGGTCTAGTTCTACAGTTTGGCAAGTTTTAGCCATTGATCACATGCCATTATAAAAACTCATCTAAATAATGTTGTTATTTCTTACATGAATATTTAATGAGTAAAGGGTTAACCATTACAGTGCGGGACACGAGTCACTAATGTTATTTGCAAACAGTGTAGACCCAGATGAGAGGGCTCCTAGAGGAGCCCTCTCATCAGGGTCTGTACTGTTTGTTATGTTACACTTCTCTTTAGAAATATCCCTAAATATTCACCATAAGCTTGACCTGTTTGAAGTTTGGAATAGTCCATTTGAATATTCAGCTTTGTAAGGGTTAATCACTTACCTTATTTGTCTGTCAGGTATATTTACACAAACTATTCAATCCACTATTTGTCTTGTCAGCATTTACCCTTATCTCTTTAAATACATGTACGCTTTTCTATGCCTTTGTATACAGAGTAGACTCAGATCAGACAGCTCCTGTAAGATCTGTCTGATTAGGGTCTGCTCTGTTTGCTTATGAAATAATATAGATATGATTCTGCAGTTTCTGCCTATGCCAAACATTCCTGTGTCCATATGCCATTATAAAAAATAATCTTAATTAATATTCATGATGTCATTATTTCTTCCATGTACATGTATATTCTTGGAGGAAAGGGTTAAACAAAGAGAAATAATTATGATAGTTTTTTCTCCATGTTCACCATCAATCTTTTCTGCTGTCTTAACTGTTTGGAACATGAATATTAATTAGATGGATTTTTAGAATGGCATAATAATTAACACAAGAAATGTTACATATGGCAGAACTGTAAATTCATTGATTTATTATCCCATAAGAAAATAGAGCAGACCCTGATCAGATGGCTCCTATAGGAGCTGTTCTGATATGGGTGTAGTCTGTTTGCAAAGGTGTTAAAAGAAATATTTATGGAGTATAGGGTTAAGAACAAATGAGGGCTTGGTGCAAAACTATTGTAACTCCTATTGTAACACAAAGTGAAGGAGTTACAATAGTTTTGCACCGAGCCTTTGAAACGTTATCAACTTTATCAACTTTTTATACTTAGACTTTCGAAAAAGGGTTTAAGGAGGATTTAAATGAATTCTTGCACATTTTTATATTTCATCCACCTGTTTGTCACATTGTTTCTGCCATGAGACCTTATAAGATCTTGAACACTTTCACCCTAACCCTGTTGTGAGAAAATATTGTCTGCACAATTTTGGATCTAGGGTAATTTTTACTGTCCTTTTGAGAAACTATTAACCCATTACCTCATAGACTATTTTTAGATACAACCTCTTTGAATAAATCTACCGAAAAGGAGCAGTAACTAGAAAAAAGGAAATATTTTAAAATTTTGTAGTTTTAAACCATTGTGATAAATAGAGCATTTGCTCCTATAGGAGCAAATGCTCTATTAATCACAATGGTTTCACAAAGTGACTTTTACAGAGTCGTCAAAAGTCGTCAATATAAGGGAATGGGTTACTCAAGTGTCAAACACCTTGGATCCTGATGTCAACTTACTTTGCATCTCATCTTGCATCCAAGCTGTTTCCAAATGTGAATCAGGCCACAGTTAGCTGCATATGGGTGTGTATGTGAACTTGTGCTTCTTGAGTATGTGTATGATATGCCCTTAGAGTTGTAGTCTTTGATATACAGTAGAACCTGTCTTAACCCTTTCCCTGTTCTGTATTTAGGCCAAATTTCAATACCTACTGAATATTCATTAACAAAATAGTTATAAAGAAATATGGAAGGTGGAATATTGTAGACAGTTTAGAAAGTAAAGAAACAGATCTATCAAATTATATTAGCAAACAGAGCAGACCCTGATCAGACGGCTCCTCTAGGAGCCGTCTGATCTGGGTCTACTCTGTTTGCAGATGTGTGAAAACAGGTTTATATGAGGGAAAGGTTGAAGCACATACTAACTTATTGAATATAGGAGTCTTAAAAACATGTTGTTGCTTAATGCAGGGCAAAAGTAATGCAGAAAGCTCCTATATAGGAACTTTTTGTATTACTTTTGACCTGCATTAAGCTGCCACCTGCCTAACAGACCAGTAATTAGACCTCTTTTCGATGAACGCTTAACCATTTCCTCCATAAATCCTCCTTTCTATGCCTCTGTAAAAGTCACTTTTTTAAACCATTGTGATAAATCGAGCATTTGCTCCTTAGGAGCAAATGCTCTATTTATCACAATGGTTTCAATACTAACACTTCTAAAATTTTCCTTTTCCCTAGTAAATGCTCCTTTTCTGTACATTAATTCAATGAGGTTGGGTCTAAAAATAGCCTATGGAAGAATGGGTTAAGACAGGTTCTACTGTGGGTCACATCATAGATATATAGTATAGTGATATGTAAATAGGGGATAGCAATGTTCTAAGGATATATTCTTGAAACAAGAAATCCTGCATTGCTTACCCTAATCAGATTCTTGACCCAAATCAGAGTATGCTCTGTCTTATCGGTGACATTCATTTCCCTCCTTTAACTCTTAGCCTTGGTAAAAGTCACTTTTTGAAATCATTGTGATAAATAGAGCATTTGCTCCTTAGGAGCAAATGCTCTATTTATCACAATGGTTTCAATACTAACACTTCTAAAAATTTCCTTTTCCCTAGTAAATGCTCCTTTTCTGTACATTAATTCAAAGAGGTTGGGTCTAAAAATAGCCTATGGAAGAATGGGTTAAGACAGGTTCTACTGTAGGTCGCATCATATAGATATATAGTATAGTGATATGTAAATAGGGGATAGCCATGTTCTAAGGATGTATTCTTGAAACAAGAAATCCTGCATTGCTTACCCTAATCAGATTCTTGACCCAAATCAGAGTAGGCTCTGTCTTTTCGGTGACATTCATTTCCCTCCTTTAACTCTTTCACTGTCAAAGTGGCCAGAGAGGGACTTGGCAAAAACAAATATTGCCAAGGTTTCACAAAAATAGATATTGCCATGGCTTAGCAAAAAAACATTGCCATGGCTTGGCAAAAACAAACATTGCCATGGCTTAGAAAAACATGTTACCATGACTTAGCAAATACAGAATGATATTGCCATGAATTTGCAAAAACAAATATTGCCATGACTTAGCAAAACAACAAATGTTGCCATGACATAGCAAACACAGATTCGTCCATGACTTAGCAAAAAACAAATATTGCCATGACTTAGCAAAAATAAAATATTGCCATGCCTTAGCAAAAAATAAATTTGCCATGGCTTAGCAAAAACAAACATTTTCATGGCTTTAAGAAGAGAAATTCCCATGCAGAGAAAGAGAAACAAGGAAACATGTTGTCTTTCTAGGAAACAGCTTCTAAATATAGACATTCAAATGTTATCATTTAGTCAATAGTATTATCTCAGATGTAATACCAGATGTGTCAGTGTTAACTGAAAGTGGATTGGGTGCATAAAAAAATTAGGGGAATAATTTTTGCATTGAGTAAGTTTATTGTACAAGTACCATTTTATCCATTTACTTCATGAATATTCATGTTACAAATAATGACTGCATGAATATTTATTAGCTGCATTTCTGTAATGGCATACAACACAGGAAGTAATAAATACAGCATAAATATTCATGTGATAAATGGTTAAAAAATGGATTCACCTTCATCATAGTCTTCTTAACCCTTTCCCTTATTGAAACTCGATCCTTTCATACCTTTGCAAACAGACCCAGATCAGAGCCATCTGATCAGGTCTACTCTGTTGGCTTATGAAATAATATAGATCCAATTCTGTAGTTTAACCCATTCCCGCATATTGACGCCTTTTGACGCCTCTGTAAAAGTAACTTTTTGAAACCATTCTGATAAATAGAGCATTTGCTCCATAGGAGCAAATGCTCTATTTATCAGAATGGTTTCAATACTACACAATTCTAAATATGTTCTTTTCTTTAGTAAATGTTCCTTTTGGGTAGACTTTTTCAAAGAGGTTAGATCTAAAAATAGCCTAAGTGGGAATGGGTTAAGCCATGATCAAAAATCCCCTTGTTAGTTTTAATAATGCCATTATAAAAAAAACCAGTTAAGCCATTATGCAATCATTATTTCTTGCCTGAATATTCATGAGGTAAAGGGTTAATCCTAGCTATATAAAGTAGCTGTTATCTGCAAAGATTGTCCTGCTTAACTCTTACAGTACATTTGTGTCCTTTGCAAACAGTCTAGACCCAGATGAGAGATTGTTTGTCATTCTACACTTTCTTCAGAAAAATTCCAAAATATTCACCCTACGCTTGACCTCTTTGAATTTTGAAATAGTGCATTTGAAAGTTCAGCATTGTAAGGGTTAAGCCTATACCGGACAAAGGCTTTTTCATGCCTTTGCAAACAGAGTAGACCCAGATCAGATAACTCCTGTAGGAACTGTCTTATCAAGATCTGCTATGTTTGCTAATGTTATTATATACATCTGATTCTATAGATTCTGCATTGGTTCAAATCCTGTGTTCATACACCATTATAAGAATTCAGATGTTATTATTTCTTACATGAATATTCATGAAGGAAAGGGTTGAAAATATGCCACTTTTAAGTTTTGGGCCTTAACCCTTTCCATGTTCTATATTAATTTTAATCCAAATTTAAATACCCACTGAATGTTCATGGTCAAAATAGGTATAACAAAGTATGGAAGGTGGACCATTGTAGCCATTTTAGAAAGTAAAGAAACAGATCTATCGAATTCTATTAGCAAACACAGCAGACCGTGATCAGACGGCTCCTCTAGGAGCTGTCTGATCTGGGTCTTCTCTGTTTGCAAATGTGTGAAAACACGTTCATATGAGGGAAAGGGTTAATAAAGTACAGAGTGGCTCTTCAACAGAAGTGTCACTGTAGAGAGAGAGGTAGGTTACCAGATTAACCCTTGCCCTCCTATAAATGTCTTTTAACGCAGTTGCAAACAGAGCAGACCAAGATCAGATAGCTCCTATAGGAGCCGTCTGATCAGGGTCTGCTCTGTTTGCTTATGGAATTTGGTAGATCTGTTTCTTTAGTTTCTAAAATGGCTACAATGTTCCACCTTCCATACTTTATTATAACTATTTTGTCCATGAATATTCAGTAGCTATTGAAATTTGGACTGAATACAGGACAGGGGAAGGGTTAACCTTTTGTATGTTGAATTTGCAAAGTGGAATGGCCCTTTATAATCTGAACTATGTGGTGCAATTAGTATGAAAGAATTAACTCTTTGCATGCTAGCGGCGAAACTCTGATTACCTATGCAAACAGTTTGGATCCAGATGAGACGCCGCATAATGCGGCGTCTCATCAGGATCCAAACTGTTTGTAATCTTGATCATATTTTTGCAAAGATATTAGAGAAAAGTTATTTCAAGAATTGAAGCAGACGACAATTGTCGCAGACGAAAAATTACTTAGCGTGCAAAGAGTAACTTTGCATGAGGATTTGATTGATATACTGTGCAGACACTGATCAAATTGGGTCTACACAGTTTGCAAATGCCATTACACCCATTTACCACATTCCAAGGGTTAAACTTATCTTGCTTAGACCAAATTAATACTGGTTTGGGTTGCTGGGTGATACAAGAATTTCAGTGGAGTTGAACTCAAAATCCTTCATAAAACCTTTTTCATGTCTTTGCAAATAGAGTAGATCCAGATCTGATGTTTTTGTAGGATCTACTCTACTGCTCTATTTGCTTTTTGAATTATATTTGATCTGACCGTACAGTTTCTACCAATACCAAAAAATCCTGTGTATATATGCCACAATACCAATTCAGCTTATAGATATTCATGATGCTTACATGAATAATAAAAGGGAAAGGATTAAGAGAAATGAATTAGGTTACTTAGGTAGTCTTGAAAAATGTGTTAAGTAATTTTGCTGAACCAGGAAGTGAATATCAAGTGTACTAGATTTTGAAAGGGGGGATTTTTTTTGTATGTGTATGGTGCTTACCCATATGAAATGCAATACCAAGACAAACATATTGGAGGGTAATTTTGTTTACAAATTATAATATGTATTTAAATATTAATCAAAGCGAGTGATATTAATCAGAGCGGAAAAGTGAATTCAGGGGATATTTAGTGAATGATTTGGTGGTGAAATGGGACTTTTTATCAGGTAAAGTGAGAAGGGATATGAAATAACAGTGGACTACAAGGGGTAGGATTTTAAACATTTACTCAATGAATATTCATGTAAGAAATAATGACATCATCAGTATTAATTAGATTACGTGTATAATAGCGCAGTCATGTACACAGGACTGTTTGGCCTGGGCAGAAACTGTAGAATTATATCTATACTACAGTAGAACCCCGCTAATGTGCCCACTTAATGAATAAACATGGGTGTCTCTGTCAGCAGATGGTTGCTTAATGCAGGACAAAAGTAATGCAGAAAGCTCCTCTAGGAGCTTTCTGCATTACTCTTGTACTGCATTAAGCTACCATCTGCATCTAGCACCCAGAATTATACCTCTTTTAGGTGGTTGCATTAGCGGGATTTTACTGTATATTATAAGCAAATTGTAGAATCATATCTTCATATCATAAGCAAAGAGGAGACCCTGATCAGGCAGCTCCTGTAGGAACAGTATTATGTAGGTCTTCTCTCTTTGCACAGGTGTGAAAATGTTTATATTAGGGAAAAGGTGAAAGTTTTTTTTTAGTTTGTTCCGATCAGGATACAATATCGTTTGTTAATTAGAAAATAGAACTGTAATGCAGGGCAGAATTTAAGTTTATACTTCAGGCATTAGTGCATAATTATCTCTTTGCATGATAACCCTTTCCCTGTTGAATATTCATGTAAGAAATAATGACATCACAGGGGTTTTTCACCTTCTATAACAGAGGCCTGTAAAAGGCCCCTTCCCAATTGAAAATTTCTTTAAAATCATGCAGTTTTCCCAAAAATCCAAACTTACACCAGCTTTTTTGTTTCCCAAATCTGCAATTTTTAGCGATAATTCTTTCCAAAATCGGCAGGCTAAGGCCCCCTTCCCAATTAAGAGAGAAAAAGCCCTGCATCATAAATATTTATCAGCTGAATTTTTATAATTGCATTATAAACAAAGGCATTTTATACACTGGCACAAACTGTAGCATCAGATCTATATTACTTCATATGCAGACAGAGCAGACGGTGATCAGACAGCTGCTGTGCACTGTAGCGAATAAAGGATTAACCCTTTCCCTGTTAATAACTCTACAGCAAAACCTCTCTAAATCGGACGTGAATTTGAGTATAAATATTGGTATTGGAGACAAGTGGCAGCTTAATGCAGGGTGAAAGTCATGCAGAAAGCTCCTCTAGGAGCTTTCGGCATGACTTTCACCCTGCATTAAGCAGCCACCTGCCTAAAAGTTTCTTAATTCTTCTCTACTAGAATCCTGATTTAGAGGGTTTGTACTGTACTAGTATTAAGCAGCTGAATTTATACCAGTATTATTAACTAGGGATGTTTTGATTCAGAGCTGTCTGATCTGGATCCACTCTGTTTGCAAAGTTATAAAAAAGTGTTTATATGAGGGAAAGGGTGAACACACTTAAACAGCTGTCTGTAACCAAAATACTTTTTTTTAAATTTCATATATTTTAACTCATCTGTTTTGAAAAAATGTCGAGCTATTGTGATCAATGGGTCGTCATAGTTGTCATCGTCGGCGGTGTGCAAAAACTTTAATGTAGCTGACATTACTCAAAAAGTATAAGAGGTATCAACATGAAACTTCATAGGTGGGTGGATCTCATTGAGGAGTATGCCCCTTCATGAGAACCAGAACTCTTGATTTCAAAATTTTGGAGTTACAGCCCTTTATTTTTTTTCAAAAAGTTTTAATTTAGCTGGACAAGCATCAGATCAGACTAACATTGGTGCCGCACGTGGCTCTTGTTTATAATATATAAAATACTTAAATCTTGAATATGTTTTAACTGAAGCATTATAATGGCACATTTGTTAGTCTTTAGCCTACATGTACATTGTTAGTACCATCCATTTACATTTTGTTTGTATTAATTCTTTATCTGTTCAATATACATGTACATGTAGTAAGAACCACTGACATCATGAATATTTATTACCTGAAGTTTTATAATGTGAACTCGTATATATTTAGTCGGCACTGCTTTATGTCATAGTCTCTACCTGGTGGGCTGTTGCTTTGACAGATGGCACAGGTGAATAACATTGTAATGTAGTCACTTGGTATAAAATTAGTTACAACTGATGAGAAAATAAAGATAACATTTATTTTGGTTCTGGGCCAAAACTCAAATCGCCTAAACAGAGGTCTGCAAATTTAATTACAAATACAGTAGAACCTCTCTAATATGACCACTTAATAAATAAACATGGGTGTCTTTATTAGCAGGTGGTTGCTTAATGCAGGACAAAAGTAATGCAGAAAGCTCCTCTAGGAGCTTTCTGCATTACTTTTGTCCTGCATTAAACTACCACCTGCATCTAGCACCAAAAATTATACCTCTTTTAGGTGGTCACATTAGATGGGTTTTACTGTATCTCTCTTCATTATAACTCTATAGATGCTTTGTTTAGTTGAGATGTTTCCAATTATACACTTTTATTACTTCTGGCCACTAGTCATACATTCATATGTCTTTATCCCTTTCCCTTTTGAATATTCGTGTAAGAAATAATTATGACATCATGAATATTTATATGTTGAATTCTATTAATGGCATAATGTATACAGGAATTTTTAGTATTGGTAGAAACTGTAGTCTGGTCTATAATAATGTCATAAACTAACAGAGTAGACCTTGGTCAGATGGCTCCCAAATAGGCCATTTGATTTGGGTCTGCTCTGCTTGAAAAGACATAAAAAAGCATTTATATGAAGGGGAGGGTTAACCTTTCCCTCATATAAACGCTTTTCAATTCATTTGCAGGGTAGACCCAAATCAGATGGCTCCTATAGGAGCCATCATATCAGAGTCTGCTTTGGACATGAAACAGATCTGATTAGAGACTTAAAATTAGCTTTTTTTCTGAATGTTCTGCTATAGAGAGGTTTTACTGTAATGTACATATCCTGTTGGAATAGGGAATTTCCTACTTTTGTAAAATACCCATTGATAGCTCTGTCAATAAATAACCCACACCCTAACCTTTTGAATGCAGAAATGCTGAAGTGGGATGCTCCAATTTTGTTAAGGGGTAGACTCCAGTTTGTAGGGAAGGATTAGAATGGCCAAAGGGGGTATGTGTGAAAACAGTGCAGACACTAATCAAAGGACTCTTTTATCTGGATCTACACTGGTTGAGAAATTATTTCTAGCATCAAAAGGGTTGATGTATGCTGAATTATGGTCTGCTATGTCATCTGCTTCCAGTCTTTCAGGAGCAGTTTGATCCGGTCGGCACTATTTACCCAAATTTGTGTGGCCGAATACTTAGGTTATTTATGGTAGGATCCCGTAACCCTTTCCTTCATGAATATTCATGTAAGAAATAATGATGTCACACATATTAATTAGATTAATTTGTTGTAATAGCACATGGACACATGATTTTCGGCAATGGCAGAAACTGTAGAATCATATCTATTTTATATCATAAGCAAACAGAACAGACCCTGATCAGACGGCTCCTGCAGGAGTCGTCTGATCTGGGTCTACTTTGTTTGCAAAGGCATAGAAAGACGTATTTATGGAGAGAAGGGTTACTGTAGAAATATCCTCATGAATTCTTGTTTTCTGTTTCAGTATGCCATTGTGTTTAAAACCCCAGAGTACCGAGATACCGAGATAAAGTCACCTGTGAACGTACTTGTTATGCTACAGAGGAAATCGGATAAAGAGTCAAGTGATCCCAAGTCTTTCACTTACTATCCCAAAACATTAGGTAGGTCATGCATTTGGTTGCTTTTAAAGTTGGCATAAGTCATATTTATAGGAAAAGTGTGAAACAAAAATGTTTAACCCTTTACCTTATGAATATTCAAGTAAAAATAAATGACATCATGAATATTAATTATAAACCATGGCTTTTTTTCACAATGGGAGATATTGTAGAATGATTAAGAATCAGATCTACATGTATATTATTTTATATGCAAACAGAGCAGACCCTGATCAGACAAAGGCGTTTGTAGGAGCCGTCTAGTCTGGGTCTATTCTGATTGCAAAGACGTAAAAAAAAATTAAAGGGGTTACACTATCATCCATCTTAAATCACCACTAAATGTAACTTATTTAATCATTGATATGGGACATAGCTTTTAATTAAAATGATCATTATAGATGACGTACTATTTGAACTATATGGTTCTTAACCCATTACATCCTAGGCTATTTTTAGATACATTCTCTTTGAATAAATCTACTGAAAAGGAGCATCAACTAGAGAAAAGATTTTTTTTTAGAATTTTGTAGTTTGAAACCATTGTGATAAATAGAGCATTTGCTCCTATCGGAGTGACTTTTAAAGAGTCTACAAAAGTCATCAATATGAGGGAATGGGTTCAATACCCATAAGCAAGCAATATAAACTGAAACAATCATTTTTATTAGACAGATAGATTTCGGCAAACAGAAAACATAATACGGTTCACAAACATGTATCACATCATAATGAATAGTAATTCGTAAAATGATACATAGTGAAAAACCATGGCATGCTTTCTATACCAAGGATAATACAATAAAGAGCATGCTCGTATTTCCATTGTGATCCTTATTTCCATTGTGGTCACAAGCTGACTGGTGTGCATATCACATTCAATAAATGGCAAAGCCTGTCTTTTAGAATTTTCAATCAATGACAAAGCCTGTCTATTAGAATATTCATTTGTAGACTCAATGATATTCCTGCTTAACCCTTTCCTCCATAGGCTATATTTTAGACCCAACCTCTATGAATGAATATGCCCAAAAGGAGCATTTACTAGAGAAAAGTAAAGTTTTAGTATTTTGTAGTTTGAAACCATTGTGATAAATAGAGCATTTGCTCCTATAGGAGCAAATGCTCTATTTATCACAATGGTTTCAAGAAGTGGTTATTACAGAGGCGTAGAAAGGCGTATTTATGGAGGAAAGGGTTCAAGCCTTTGAATGCTGAATTTTCAAAGTAGAGTGGCCCATCAGTGTTTGTCTGTAGAATCCATTTAGTATGAGATGCTTGAATTTGCTAGAGGATGTGTTATTTGGGGGTTGGGAATATTTAACCCTTACTCCATAGAGACACATTTTAATGCCTTTGCAAACAAAGTAGACCCAGGTCAGTTGACTTCTGTTGGTGATGTTAAAATATCTAAGTTACTGTCATATTTTAGTTTTGGTATAGTTTTTCAATCAGCTGTTTCATGAACTGTTTAATTGTGACGGTTACTGACCAACCCATTTATGCCTTTTTTTGTCTCTTAAAAGATACATAGACAATAGAGTAGACCCAGATGAAAGTGTTCCAGAAGGAGCCCTTTGATCTGGGTCTACAGTATTTTCTTCACAAATTATTTTCCAAAGGTCATACTTGCAGATACAACCCTTGAAATTAAACTGAGATGGGTTTATGAAAGTGCATGTAGGAAATGAGGGTCAACCCTTTACTCCATCAATATTCATTAGAAATAATGTATGAATATAAAGATGCTGAATATATTATGGCTCCAAGAACAGTTTTTTTACCTTTAGAGAAACTTCAGAATCAGCTCTATATTTTTTCATGTAGCAAACAGGACAGACCCTGATCAGATGACTCCTTACAGGAGCCATCTGATCTTGGTCCATTCTGATTGCAAATTCATTTAAAGGTTTATTTATGGAGTAAATGGTTATTTGGTAACAACAAGGAAATTATGTTTTTAAAACCAATGGATTTCCAGACAAGGAAGAGATTTACAGAAAGCGTAAGAAGACTTTTCCTTGGAGTGGTGGTGGTGGTAACTATAACAACACTTTTGAGTCACCAGGACATTTTGGCGGTGGTCACGGAGACAAGGGTAATGGTAACAACAATGGGGACAGCAGTAATGGACTGCCCAATGGAGGAAGTGAGTAATGGGTGACATTTCAATTGAATTTGTTCAGCCGTAAAAATGGACTCGGTTCATGATCAATTTTGAAGAAATAAAATAATTACAGTAAAACTGCTCTCAACCAGACATTGAAATTAGCATCAATGTCAGTGTTTAAGACAAATGGCAGTTTAACCCATTCCCTCATAGACTATTTTTAGATCCTACCTCTTTGAATAAATCTACCGAAAAGGAGCATTATTTAGAGAAAAGGAAAAATTCAAAATTGTGTAGATTTGAAACCATTGTGATAAATAGAGCATTTGCTCCTATGGAGCAAATGCTCTATTTATCTCAATGGTTTCATATAGTGACTATTACAGAGGCATAGAAAGGCGAATTTATGGAGGAAAGGCTTAATGCAGGTTGAAAGGTTCCTTTCTTCATATTACAAACTTTCTTCACTTTTATCTCATTAGATAATGGGAGTGAATTTGATAATTTCCCTGTTGAACATTCATGTAAGCAGTAACGATATAAATATTTATTTGCAGAATTTTTGTAATGAAATGCATTTGTATGTACACAGGATGTTTCAGTATTATTAGAAGTTGTAGAATCTGATCTATATTATTTCATAAGCAAACAGTGTAGAGACTCTGATCAGACAGCTCCTACAGGAACTATCTGATCTGGGTATAAAACGGTATTTCTATCTAGATATTAGTCTTAACCATTCCCCCTTAAGCTATCTTTAGACCCTTTGAATAAATGTACTGAAAAGGAGCATTTACTAGAGAAGTCTGTAGTTTGAAACCATTGTGATAAATAGAGCATTTGCTCCTCTAGAAAATGCTCTATTTATCACAATGGTTTCAAGAAGTGGTTAGTACAGAGGTGTAGAAAGGCGTATTTATGGAGGAAAGGGTTAACCCTTTCCCTGTTTTATACTTACTGTACCTACTGAATATTCAGAGACAAAATAGTTATAATGAAGTATGTAAGGTTGAACATTGTTGCCATTTGAAAATAAAGAAACAGATCTTTTAAATTCCATTAGCAAGCAAAGCAGACCCTGATCAGATGACTCCACTAGGAGCCATTTGATCTATCTTCTTTGTTTGCAAAGGCATTTACGGTATATGAAGAAAATTTGAGAGAAATATGATATCAAATTTATCAAAATCTTTGAAATTTGGATTAATAAGTTCTTATTCATGTTTTATTGAAGCACATTTTTTAGTAGGTTTTCAACTGCTTAAAACCTAGTTTGGCATATGTCGTTGTTCTGTTGGACTTGCTGGGGTGTGGCATCAAACTTGTGGCTATAATTAGGAAAGACGGGTTCAGCCCAAGGTCAAAGTCCCTTTTACTAAATATTTGTGTACATATGTTGTGACCAAATGACAGCTTACATAGAGACAAATCTTTAGATTTTTTGTTGGGGGTTCTGGCTGAAAGGTCACAGTTGCTAATAATAGAATATATTTATGATTTCGCTCTATCATGAAAAGACGTGTTTTGACCAAATTTGGTGTACAGATAGATTACATGGGAATGGACAGTAGGATTGCATCTAGGGCTATAGGTCGTCTTGGTCAAGGGCACTAATAATGATAAAAAGAGATTGTTAGTTAGGATTGACATATTATGACAAAATATGTTGTACAGATAGCTTGAATTGTGACAAAGCCTATGTTCTGTGCATCTTGAGGTCACTTACTAAAACAAGAAAATCTTTTTTCACATGATAACTGTGTTATGACATATTGCGACTGATTAAGTTTTACAGATAGTTAAATTTTGTACAGAGACAAAGCTTGTTATTTTATCTAGGGTGTGTGTGGGATCTGGAGCCAAGATCAAGGTCACTTTTATTAATAACAGGAATGCAGTTTTAGCTTGAACTGCTTCATAAAACTATTTATGATAGAGAAATTGTGACCAAAACAACATTTTCAATTGCTTTGGAGGTTGTCTGAGGTCAAGGTCACTGGCATTAAAAATAGAAAGATGATTTCTGCTCATTAACAGAGACTTACCAAAGACATATTGTGTACATGTATTGGGCCATTGAAAACCTGATTTTGTGGCTAATCTACATTTCTTGTTAATTATTGGCAGAAAATTCTCTATCTCTTTCAGCCATTCCTGATTTAGAGAATCTCTCACAGATACAGCCGTTTGGTAACAGACCAACTATCAGGCTAAACAAAGGTGAGAATTCCAAACTACTTTGGTATACAGTAAATACCCCTCTAAACCGGATGTTGAATTTAGCATAAATATTGGGCTTATGGATAGGACTGTGCAGCTTAATATAGGGTGAAAGTCGTGCAGAAAGCTCCTCTAGGAGCTTTTTGCATGACTTTCACCCTGCATTAAGCAGCCACCTGCCTAAAAGTATCTAAATTCTTCTCTATTAGAAATCCGGTTTAGAATGGTTTTACTGTTAATGAGCCTAGTGAGTCGTATTAATGACATATGAAATGTCCTCAGGTTAACTTCCTAATCAAACAGTTTGAATTACAGGAGTTTTTTGACTGTTGTAATTCGGTGATTAAACGTGAACGACCAAAGTAGATATAGTATTTCTATAAACTGATGTTTTGACACTTGCCAATGCCTTCATTAGAGTAGCATCTTTTAACAGTTATTTAAATACAGTATAATCTGACTTAACAGTCGTAACCCTTTCCTCCGTAAATACGCCTTTCTACGCCCCTGCAAACAGAGTAAACCCAGATCAGACGGCTCCTATAGGAGCCATCTGATCAGGGTCTGCTCTGTTTGCTTATGACATATTATAGGTATGAGTCTACATTCTCCGCCATCACCAAAAATTGTTGTGCCCATGTGCTATTATAACACATAGATCTAATTAATATTCATTACGACATTATTTCTTACACAAATATTCATGGAAATGCAGGAGCCCTATAGAAATCACATTTTTAGTCTGTCTGTCCACCCGTCAACACTTTTGATGTGACACTATAACTCAAACAGTACTTCACATATTGGTTTCATATTAAGGGCTTATGCTTAGTATTATTAGAGGAAGACGCCTATAGTTTTTGGGTTGAATCAGATCACTATGTCTAGAGTTATCATCCCTAGATTACAGGGTCCTCTCTGACTGAGTCAGTTTTCTTGTTATGGGTCTGTAAGGCAGGTGGTAGCTTAATGCAGGTCAAAAGTAATGCAAAAAGATCCTATTGGAGCTTATTGCTCCACTTTGCCCTGCATTAAGCAAACACCTGCTTTTTAAGACTCCTATGTTCAACAAATGAATGGCCACTTAGGGGTTCTTCTGTATAAGACGCAATAAGATTAAGAACATACATGCCTGAATTCCTTTGGAGGCATTATTTCTGAATAAATGTATGTGGCATCTTTTGTGGCCTTCACAAATTGTGCAAACTAAAGTGTGTGCTGTGGTTTAATCTGTGTAGAGTCTGCATTGCTTGTCAATAAACAGGTAACCCTTTAATCATTGAATATTCATGTTAGAAGTAATGTCATTATGAATATTAGTTATAGTTTTAATAATGACACTTGATCACAGGAATACTTGGCCATGGCAGAAATTGTAGGATTATGTCTATATTATTGCATAAGCAAATAGAGCAGATCCTGAATAGACGGCTCCTTCAGGAGCCATCTGATCTGGTTCTACCCTGTTTGCAAAGGTGTAGAAAGGTGTATTTGTGGAGTAAAGGTTTATTGTGGACTTGGCAGACCTGAAAAGAGTCTAATGCTCACACTTCAAGTTTATACTCAGCTTTGGTTGAAGCTTGGAATCAAGCTAACACATTTGGAAATATTCTTGGGTTGCAAGCCAGAGAATATGTAATGATGGATTCAAATGTTGATCTGTGTTCTGTAGGGGGAGAGACATCTGTTTTTGTGACAAAAACCTCTAGCTATATTCATATCATTATTTCTTACATTAATATTCAGGGAATGGATTAAAAGAGAAAACTGAATGTACCTGAGTGATTCACCCTTGAAATCAAAATTACCTTATATGGATTTTTTCATATCTGTAGAGTCCAGTATGATTTCAATAATGTGTATACAGTAGAACCCCTCTAAACAATGATTTTATAAAAGAATAATTTAGACCTTTGAATGCAAGTGGCTGCTTAATGCGGGCAGAAAGTCACACAGAAAGTTCCTTTGGGAGCTTTCTGCATGACTTTCCACCTGATTTAAGCTACCACCTGTCTGAAAGGCCAGATTTGATACTAATGTTCATGCCTGATTTAGAGGGATTTTACTGAACATCATTTATTATTATTTTAAATAAGTTTGATATTGCTACCTCACTGTCTTTTATTTCTTTCCAAAAACGGTTGAAGGGTCAAACTGTTTGAATTCTGATGAGGAGTCTCATCTGGATCCAAACTGTTTGCAATGGTCATCACACATTGGTACATAGTTTTAAAAATGTTAAATATTTCCTCAACAGGTAACCGGCCATTCCAGCAGGCACGACGAACTCACAGGCATCCTCCACAACCACTTCCCCCAGTGTCGCAGTCTGTAGATATCATTGAAAATCCCTCACAATTCATGTTTGAAGAAGTTTCTCATCTTAGCCCAATGTCCGCAAATAGTCAAATGAATGGAGGAACCAGTCCTCCATATATTAACGGAGGCTCTCCAAATTCTTTAAATGCCGGCTCCATGCCAAGTGTTACATCTCCATACAACAGTGGATCCAATGTTGCTGGTTCTCCTCACAGTACAACCGGTTCAATGGGTTCTCCATACCATCCTGGGGCAGTGTCACCCCAACAGATCAATCCAGTGTCTCCCCAGTCCAACAACAGATCCCCCATTGAAATGATGGATCCCTCCAAATTCTGCCCGCAGTCTAGCATTGGAGTTCCTCTGACATCCACAATTGCCGACAGCATACCAGATACACAGACTGTACTAGCAAGCTCCTTTCCAAACCAGATGGAGACATGTTTCCAAGGAGAGGCTAACTGTGAAACCTTTAACCAGCTGGTTCCACCAGAGCAAGCCCGGGATCTGGAAACAGACTTTTTCCAAGCAGTGCCTGATGTCCAGTTTTACAATCAGTACAGTCAGCCTAATCGATACGCTGGGCAGCAAGTAAATCAGACTGTTCCAGAGATTGAGCAAGAGTTAGCTACCTTTATACAGATGTATGGACACCAGGGCGTAGCCCCACAGACATGTGGTTTTCAAGCTAGGGGAGTTAGCAGTACAAATTACATTCAAGGATTGGATGATATCACTGGGCTGGACTACATTGATGGAAGACAAAAGCCAAAAGCATCACCGTTAGTTGGACTTGATGAAGTTGACAGTGCACTGGTGAAGCCACCAGAAATCAGTAAAGCTGACTACGAAACGAGGATCAGTGCATCAGAGGCTCCAAGGAAAGAAAACAAACCAATTCTTTTGAGTCCATCAGAATCAGAAGCTGTACCAGTGCCAATTGCAGTGGTTACCATAGATACCTGTGTTCAAGCGGGAAGTGGGGAAACACAGGATTCAGCAGGTAAGCAGGCAGCTTACGTTATTTATATCTTGATTTTGAGAGCTTAGTGTAAAAGTGTTTTATGTACAATTTGACCCTTTACTCCATGAATGTTCATTTAAGAAATAATGACATCATGAATATTAATTAGATTAATTGTTGTAATAACACATGGACATGGGAATGTTTGGCCATGCCAGAAACTAGAATCATATCTATATTATATCATAAGCAAACAGAGCAGACCCGGATCAGACAGCTTCTGTAGGAGCCTTCTGATCTGAGTCTACATTGTTTGCAAAAGCATGAAAAGGAGTAGTTTTGGAGTAAAGGGTTAAGGGCCATACTCGTGAAAACATTTACTAACAGTTTAGCTCCAGATGAAAAGGTGAGTTTCAAGATGTCTATCAGGCTCAAAACTGTTTTACATGCTGATGTTGTGTGTAAAAGAAATTTGCTTATTATCCCTTTCCTTCATATAAGCATCTTTAAGCACATGGCAAACAGAGTAGACCAAGACAAGGGTTTGCTCTGTTTGCTTATGACATTATATGGAGCTGATCCTACAATTTTCTTTAAAAAGTTTACCTTATAAAAGTTAAATTTATGAATATTCATGAAATTATTAACTCGCGCAAAAATGTTAATTCAGCTATGGGTTATAAAAAAACTAAGAAGAGGACAATTTTGTAAATTCTTATAAATATTGAAGAATGTAGTTCCATGTTTTGTGCTGAGCCCTGGATAATTATGTGGATTTGCAGGGGAACATAATGTATTTCTTTTTGTCATTCGTGTTATGTTTGCAACTTTAAAGCCACTGTTGTTGAGTGAATCAAGCAAATGAATTATTACCCATGTCATCCACTGGGATGTGTGTCTCTTCAGATATAGTATTTTCAACACATTTTGTGCATTCAAGCTTTCCTTTACTTTTATTGTTAGCTTACCTAGCACAAAATGCCAAGATGACCTGTTATCACCCAGTGTCCAGTGTCCATTGTCAGTCATGTGTCATAGATCTGTTGTTTACAATTTCTTTAATGCTTTAGTGACTTTACTCTATAAATACGCCTTTCTACACCTTTGCAAACAGAGTAGACCCAGATCAGATAGCTCTTATAGGAGCCATCTGATCAGGATCTGCTCTGTTTGCTTATGATATAATATAGATATAGTTCCATAGTCTCTGTCATTGCCAAAAATCCTCTTTTCCATGTGCTGTTATAACAGTAAATCTATTTAACCCTGTCCCTGTTCTGAGTATATTACACATTTCAATACCTACTGAATATTCATGGACAAAAAGATTATTATGAAATATGGAAGGTGGAGCATTGTAGCCATTTTAGAAAGTAAAGACACAGATCTTTGAAATTCTATTAGCAAACAGAAAAGACCCTGATCAGACGGCTCCTCTAGGAGCCGTCTGATCTGGGTCTACTCTGTTTGCAGATGCGTGAAAACACGTTTATATGAGGGAAAGGGTTAATATTTATGAGGTCATTATTTCTTACATGAATATTTATGGAGTAAGGGTTAAATGACATTTCTACCTACACCATTGACTTGAATATCATTCAATTACAAGGCAACCTCTTCAGGTGACCCTCTATCAGATTTGTAGAAAGTTTACTGGTCGACTGCATATGTAGGTGGCAGGGGCTGAAAAATGATTCCAAACCAGAGAATGGATTAACCCTTTCCCAGTTCTATGTTTATTTCACATTTCAATACCTACTGAATATTCATAAACAAAGAAGCTATAATGAAATATAGAAGATGGAACATTGTGGCCATTTTAGAAAGTAAAGAAACAGGTCTTTAAAATTCAATTAGCAAATAGAGCAGGCCCTTCTCAGATGGCCCCTATAGGAGCAAATATAGCAGGCTGTGATCAGATGGCTCATACAGGAGCCGTCTCATCTTGGTCTACTCTGTTTGCATAGGCATGAAAAAGCATTTGTATGAAGGCAAGAGTTAACCTTTTCCTCCATAACTACGCCTTTCTACGCCTCTGTAATAGTCACCTTTTGAAACCATTGTGATAAATAGAGCCTTTGCTCCTATAGGAGCAAATGCTCTATTTATCACAATGGTTTCATACTAAAAAATTCTAAAATTTTCCTTTTCTCTAGTGTTAATGCTCCTTTTGGGTAGATTTATTCAAAGTGGTTGGATATAAAAATAGCCAATGAGGGAAAGGATTAACCTATATTCTGCTGTTATAATTGATCTTTGCTGCAATTGTTAATTACTTTCAATTACTAATACTGTTAAACCACACTAAACCGGAATTCTAGTAGAGAAGAATTTAGGTTCTTTTAGGCAGGTAGCTGCTTAATGCAGGATGAAAGTCATGTAGAAAGTTCCAGGAGGAAGTTTCTGTAAGGCTTTCATCCTGCATTAAGCTGCCACCTGTCTCCAAGACAAATATTTATACTAAATTGAACATCCAATTTAGAGGAGCTTCACTGCATCTTGTAGACTTAACCCTTCTCTTGCTGAATTTTAAAATACATGTCTCCTTCTTTACCCATGTCCTGTTGTATAATTACATATATCTTCACTGTGTACAAGTATTTCGCTGTGCAATCACTGCTGTGAAGTGCACTGGTTGCACAATCAACTTGTAAATAGTGCAGACCCTGATGAGACAGCTCCTGCAGGAGCTGTCTCATCTGGGTCTTCACTATTTACAGGTAGGTATATTGACGTGAATAGCAAGCGAAGGGTTAAGAAATTATATACTGTATGTTAGCTTGGCTTCAGATCTGGTCCTTCTGTGACTCAGGTCTTGATGCAGGAAGTTTACAAATATCAGCAAGGTTGTGATCAGCAGGAAAAAGGTTAAATGATTATATTACTGGTATTGTGAACATTGTGGAATACCTAGAACACACAAGGAAGTTAGCTTTGTTAATGATTTATATGATACCTTCGTTCTTTGAAGGTTAAAATACCTTGATCTGTTTGACCTTTCCTTCACATAAACATGCATTTGCAAACAGAGTAGACCCATAACAGGAGGCTCATTTAGGAGCAATCTGATCAGGCTTTGCTCTGTTTGCTAATGGAATTTGATAGATCTGTTTCCATAGTTTCTAAAATAGCTATAAAAATGTTCCACCTTCCATATTTCATTAGAACTATTTTATTCATGAATCTTCAGTACCTGTTGAAATTTAGAATAAATATAGAACAGGGAAATAGTTAATTAAACCTGAATGGCCTCCAATGGGAGCTTTTGTCATGTATCTAGCCACCCTGGATTATTATGTGGGTTGTTTTTGTTAAGAGTTTATACAGTAAAACCTCTCTATAACGACCACTAAATTACATCAATTATTTTGTGTTAAAGGCAGGTGGTTGCTTAAAGCTTGCTTAAGCAACCACCTGCCCTAAATAGCAACTAATTTATACAATTTAGTGGTCATTATAGAGAGGTTTTACTGTACTTGCATTATCTATTTAGAAAACGAATGTTAATTGAATGAACCCTATTCCTGATAAATATTCATGTAAAAAATAATGCCTGTATAAATATTAATCGGCTGAATTTATTAAAAGTATTATTAACCAGGGATTGTTTTACTGTGGCAGGAACTGTAGAATCAGATTTGATAAAATTCTGTTACAATGTTCCAAACAGAGCAGACCCCGATCAAACATCTCCTACATTAGATGTCTGAGATGGGTTTACTCTGTTTGCAAAGGCATGAAAAAGCATTTATATAAAACACAGGGGTCTGGACCGCTTCATGGGGGTCTATATGTAGTATATAGTACATGTATAGACCCCCATGAAGCGGTCCAGACCCCTGTGTTATGAAAGACAGGGTTAAATTTAAACCTTTGAATGTGGGGAATGAGTGCACTGTCTTTTCAAAAGTCTTACAGAACACTGTAGACCCAGATCAGCTATTTGCAAACAGTGTAGACCCAGATCAGAGGGCATACAGAGGAGCTTGTACTATTTGTTACTCAAAATTCTCTGTACTAAGTTTACCCTTTCATACTGTATGACACAGTCATTATAATTGTTGTTTATAGCAAGAGAAAGGTACATCCTGATTAGTCTATTTGTAACTACTAACCCTTCGCTTGCTATTCACGTCAATATACCTACCTGTAAATAGTGGAGACCCAGATGAGACAGCTCCTGCAAGAGCTGTCTCATCAGGGTCTGCACTATTTACAAGTTGATTGTGCAACCAGTGCACTCCACAGCAGTGATTGCACAGTGAAATACTTGTACACAGTGAAGATATGTGTAATTAAACAACAGGGCATGGGTAAAGAAGGAGAAATGTATTTTAAAATTCAGCAAGCGAAGGGTTAACCCTTTCAACCTGGGACACGCATGCACCAGCTTTTGCAAACAGTGTAGACCCAAATCAGAGGGCTCCTAGAGGAGCCCTCTGATCAGGGTCTGCACGGTTTGCCATTCAGGATCCTCTAGCAAGTTTGAGCCTTTCATACTGAGTGGACTCTATAGTTAAACACTGATGGGCTATTCCATTCTTACAATTCAGGGTAGAAAGGGTTATTACCCTGTGTTTTCAGACATCCAATATTCTCCTGGTCATGGATTTATGAAGTTTTATTAAGTCAATTTGGCACTAGTGCAATCAGACTGACATAGTAGCAAAAAGCATAGACCCTGATCAGACTGGTTCTAAAGAAGACATTTGATCTAGGTGTCCACTTTTTTGCCTCGGTTATCTGTCAGAATACTTAAAGTAATAAGAGTTGACCCTTTCCTTCATATAAACGCCTGTGAACTTCATGCATTTGCAAACAGAGCAGACCCAGATCAGACGGCTCCTATAGGAGCCGTCTGATCAGGGTCTGCTATGTTTGCTTATGGTATGATATAGATATGTGTTCATGTAATTATAAAAGTTATACGAATAAATATTCATGAGGTCATTATTTCTTACAAGAATATGCAACAGGGAAAGCGTTAAAACTATGATATCAACAATAGGAGATTGTTATAAGTGATAACAATTAGAAATAACAACCAGGTAAATATGAAGCAGGAACTTGGGGATTTTAATATTTTTGCAATTGAACAATCAAATTTGAAATAATATTTAGAAAGGCATCAGGTAGGTTTGGATATGTTTCGTATATGCTGATTGCAAGAATTGTGTAAATTGTTCAAACCACTTGGTGTGAATAGGTATCTAAATTGGAACTTTGCAACAGGGTAGATTTAGACCAACTGTAACCAGGTCTACTATAATTATCAGCATGGATACTTAGACTCTGATCAGATTGTTCTTACAGGGTCTACTCTGTTTGCAAAGGCATAAAAGGCATAATTATGGAGTTAAAGGTTAAGAAAGAGGAATAGGATAACATTTTGTTTGATAAAAAGAACTAAAATGTAGAAATCATTCAAAATTTTGAAATTTGATGTTAAAAATATAAATGTTTCCTGTTATATTTTTGCCTGCTCTTTGACAAAATTCATGTGTGGTTTATTTCTGTATCAATGGTAATTACTCAGTGATATTCAGACTGGTTTCTTGAGGTGCTGTGATCAATTCTTTATGTATTTGTGATATCGCATAAATATTTTGTCGTAGAACAAGAAATTACGATTGGTGATGTAAAAGTTTTTTTACTGATTACTTTTAATTACAGATACATTTCAGTATTAACACTTTGAACACATTAAATGAGTGTACTGGCATCTGTTAACAATTTTAACCCTGATTAGAGGGCTCCTAAGAACATTTAAATCTGAGAATAATGAAAAATAATTATGAAATGCATAATTATGATACTTACTGAGTGTGCTGCAAGTGTAAAGGACAGGGTGCCCTCTGGCAAACTGTGTAGACCAGGAGGTATAATAAGAATTTAACTAAACATTTCCCAGCAGTGTTGCCTCATTTCGCCATCAAAGTAGTGACCACTCTTTAGTAGTCACAATGGGGTTGTTGGAGAAATAAGACTTGAGCATCTGAAATACTCCACTTGAAAAATAAGACGAGCATCTGAAATACTCCACTTGAGAAATAAGACAATCATGTGGACTACTTCTCTGCAGAAATAAGACTTAAACATCTGAAATATTTGAATTGTCTAGAGAGAGATCTCTGATTGTGCATACACTGTTTACAAATGCAAATTTATTTGCCAGTGGATTTGAATTTCACATCTTAAGAGATTGGTGCGATGATATTATGGGAGAAAAGGGCAAACAGTCAAGACCCAAATCAATGACCATAGTTGAACACATACAGCATCTTAACAGGGAAAGGTTGACTATCCAGTAATAAAATACTGTAGCTGTTGAGTGAAAAACACACAGACCCTTATTAAATGTGGTGTTACAATGTGGAAATGGATCTGGGTCTTTTCTCTTTGTAGACTTTGGAGTGCCATTTTTAGCTTGTCTATTTTTCATAACTCCGGCATCTGCTTTATCATTTTTGTTTTCGTTGTCATCCGGAAACTTTAATGTTAGCTATTATTTCTTTACTATTCATACAAATCTTGTGAAACTTCACACACTTGTTCATCATCACAAGGACTACAATCTGACCAAGAGCCATAACTCTGTGAGGCTTTTTTGGTTTTTACAAAAGTATGCCCCTTTATGGACTTAGGAAATAAAAACTAAAAATGTTTTGACAGACGAGCGTTAGCTTCCGCGAGCTGTGTTCTTAGTTACCTTACAATTGCCTTATAACATTTGTTGCCCACTCGCTAACAGAGATGAAAGTTGACTCATACTCTATGTCATATGTTTATAAGTAGATGCTCTAAGTAGATGATTAGTAATGTTTAGTAATGATTCCTATGCATACTTATTTTATCATAAATTTTAGAATTTTGTAAGCTGTCATAACAGTTACTTATACTGTAGATTTGTCTTAACCCTTTCCTCCATGAATATGCATGCAAGAAATAATGATGTCATGAATATTAATTAGATTAATTTGTTATAATAGCACATGGATGCAGGAATTTTTGGCAATGGCAGAAACTGTAGAGTCATATCTATATTATATCAAAATCAAACAAAGCTGACCCTGATCAGATGGCTCGTTTAGGAGCTGTCTGATCTGGGTCTACTCTGTTTGCAAAAGCGTAGAAAGGCGTACTTATGGAGTAAAGGGTTAAGCGGCCATCAAAAAGTTTTATGGTCTGTAAGGCAAGTGGTAGTTTAACGCAGGTCAAAAGTGTAGGAACTTTCTGCATTACTTTTGCCCTGCATTAAGCAACCACCTCTTTTTAAGAGTCCATTGTTCAATAATAAATAAATGGCCACTTAAGACAGATTCTACTTTAGTCTGCAAAATGTTTGAAAATATCATGTACAATATGGAAAACATATCTATCACTTCACCTTTTCCCTCTATAATGATCATTTCACCATGGCATAAAGTGTACAACCAGATCTAATTGTACCGGTATATTATTTAAAAAAACAAACTTAGCAGACTGTCTACTCTAATTGCATATATGCAAAAAAGGGAAAGGGTTACTTGACACTAGACAGTTCATCAAATAAACTCTTTCACTTCCATTGGTGAATCTGTTATTGCCTTTTTGTTGATGGTTAACCCTTATAACGCTGAATTTTCAAATGGACTATTCCACACTTCAATCAGGTCAAGCTTATGGTGAATATTTAGGGATTTTTCTAAAGAAAAGTGTAACATGATACACAGTGCAGATCCTGATAAGAGTGCTCCTCTTGTCGCCCTCTCATCTGGGTCTACACTGTTTGCAAAGCATATTAGTGACTCGTGTCCCGCACAGTAAAGGTTAAGATCAAGAAGGAAGAGAAGTCAACAGTAGAGAATGGAGCAGATGATAAGTGTTTGCAGACAGAAGTATGTGACTGCTAAATTATCAATATTTATTCAAGGTTGTATTACTTCATGAATTAATGAGCTGACTGTTTTACAATTGCATGTGAAAGAGTAATATTTTTGCCATGGCAGGCTGTGCAAATCTTTTTATCTATAGCATTGTTTAAGCAAATGGAGCAGACCCTGATCATACAGCTCCTATAGGTTGAGCTGTCTGATCTGGATCTATTATGTTTGTAAAGTATAAATATGTACATGGTTGAAGCGTTAACCCTTTAAAATACATTTCTCCTTCTTTACCCATGTCCTGTTGTATAATTACATATATCTTCACTGTGTACAAGTTTTTCGCTGTGCAATCACTGCTGTGGAATGCACTGGTTGCACGATCAACTTGTAAATAGTGCAGACCCTGATGAGACAGCTCTTGCAGGAGCTGTCTCATCTGGGTCTTCACTATTTACAGGTAGGTATATTGATGCGAATAGCAAGCGAAGGGTTAAATGCTGCTAGTGTATTGTGTTGTTGACATGAAGGTAATAAACTCTATCTAAAGTGACCACTAAAAAGAGGTCAAATTCTGGGCCTTACAATTGTGTGTGTGTGTGTGTGGGGGGTAGCTTAATGCAAGATGAAAGTTATGCAGAAAGCTCCTACAGGAGCTTTATATATGCATTACTTTCATCCTGTAATTAAGCAATCACCTGCTTTTAACCCATTTACTCATATTGACACAGTGGTTTCAAAACTACAGTTCTAAAAAAAATCCTTTTCTGTTACAGTTAATGCTCGTTTTCAGTAGATTTGTTCAAAGAGGTCAGGTCTAAAAATAGCCTATGAGGTAATGGGTCAAAAACACCTATGTTTTGATGTTCATAAAGTGTCACTCTACAGGGGTTCTGTATATATATGTGTAAGCAATTGCAAATGTAGAATAACTACTTGATTCCATAAATAAATTATAGTTCTATAGCATAGTCTATCTGTAATATCACCTGATTTGTAATGGCATTTAAATATGAATAAGCATTGTTATAAAGCATTTTCATCATCATTATATTTGGATCAAGAATGACATCATCATTGAACATTACTGGTGTTCCATTTTTCTACACAGCACGTCAGCAGTAATATATATTTAAAATACAGGTAGATGTACATACTTTCAAAAAGCTCTCTTCTTAAACTCAAATCTGTTTCAATTTTTACTTTCTTCATATTCATTCAAGCTTTTAAGAATTTATTGACTGAGTGGCAAACTGTTATAATCCTGATGAGACACCGTGTCTCATTGGAATCTAAAACTGTTTACCAGTTAGGTTGATCTTAGGAGGTGAATTAAGGGTAAGCATATACTGAGAGCCGGAGATCATTATATTTTCATAAGTACAGTAGAACCCCTCTAAACTGGAATTTTGTTAAAGAACAACTTAGGTCTTTTTAGGCAGAAGGCTGCTTAATGCAGGGTGAAATGCATGCAGAAAGCTCCTCTAGGAGCTTTCTGCATGACTTTCAACCTGCATTAAGCTACTACCTGTCTGAAAGACTAGCTTTGATACTGATTTTTTCATCCTGTTTAGACTGATGTTTCAATGTACATATAGTTTATCCGCATCTTTTTTTTATTAATACTGTTTATAAAGGCTTAGGCAAGAGTTAGAGAATTGAGTTAGTATATAATGATATTTAACCCTTACTCCGTAAAATCTCCTTTCTACGCCTATGCAATCAGAGTGGACCCACATCAGCTGTCTGATCATGATATGCTCTGTTTGCTTATGATACAATATAGATATGCTTGTACAGTTTCTGTCATGACTTAAACGTGCCAATATAAAAATGACTGTTATTAACCCTTCGCTTGCAATTTGCGTCAATATACCTACCTGTAAATAGTGAAGACCTAGATGAGACAGCTCCTGCAGGAGCTGTCTCATCAGGGTCTGCACTATTTACAAGTTGATTGTGCAACCAGTGCACTCCGCAGCAGTGATTGCACAGCTAAATACTTGTACACAGTGAAGATATATGTAATTATACAACAGGGCATGGGTAAAGAAGGAGAAATGTATTTTAAAATTCAGCAAGAGAAGGGCTAATATACATGATGTAGTTATTTCTTACATGACTATTCATGGAATAAATAGTATGTGTTTTTATGAGATGTAGTTTAATGCAGGATGCATTTTATACAAAAAATTCCCATCTAAGCTTTATGCTCAATTGTTCTGCATTAACCCATTCCCTCATATTGACGACTTTTGACGACTCTGTAAAAGTCACTTTGTGAAACCATTGTGATAAATAGAGCATTTGCTCCTAGAGGTTGTATCTAAAAATAGTCCATGAGCTAATGGGTTAAGCAGCCATCTGCATGTGAAGACTTGTAGCTTTTGATCAGGGTCTGCAATGTTTTTCATTCCAAATTGTCTTGCAAATTTTACTCTTTATAACTGAATGGACGCTACGGAATATCCTTTTCCTTTCATGCTTTTGCAAACAGAGTAGACTCAGATCAGATGGCTCCTGTAGGAGCTGTCTGATCTGGATCTGTTCTGTTATCTTATAAAATTATTACATGTATAGATTTGACTCAACAGTACCATTACCAAAAGTTCATGTGTATAATTATATTCCATTATAAAGATTCAGCTAAAAAGTATGGACCATTTCAATTTAAAAATTGAACATTAACCCTTTCCCTTTTGCATATTCATGTAAGAAATATTGACATAATGAATATTGATAAGATTATCTATGAACATGGGACATTTTTGCTCAGACAGAAGCTGTAGAATCAGATCTATATTACACCATAAGCAAACAGAGCAGACCCTGATCAGACGGCTCCTATAGGAGCCGTCTGATCTGGGTCTACTTTGTTTGCAGATGCGTGAAAATGCGCTTACAGAAGGGAAAGGGTTAACCCTTTCCTTCATATAAATGCTTTTTCATGCCTTTGCAAACTGATTATAGGTCCAGCCTTGAGTCAGGGTCTACTCAGTCTGCTTATGGAATTACAACAGATCTGACAATACAGTTTCCACCAGTATAAAAAATACTGTGTACATACATCATAATAGAATATCAGCTTATGAATATTCATAATGTCTAATATTCAACAGGGAAAGGGTTAAATACATGAATATTATCAATCTTACTTCAGTTTTTGACAAACTATTGGCAGGGTGTCAGTTTTTCAAGTAACTTGAATCCTATTCAAACCCTGAAGTTGTTTGATGTCTAATCATAATCTAAGCTGTGGGCAAATACTAGTCATTTTGTGACCTTTGAATCTTGAATATTTACCCCCCCCCCCCCCCCCCCTCCCCCAATGGGTAGTTTTGAAACCATTGTGATAAATAGAGCATTTGCTCCTATGCTCTATTTACCACAATGGTTTCATTTAGTGACTTTTACAGAGGCGTAGGAAGGCGTATTTATGGAGAAAAGGGTCAAAGTAGACTTGTCTGCCCTGGTCAGGGTTACCTATATAGTCGATTCAGTGTGAAATCATGCAATTTTCACAATATTATTTTATTCATAAATATTCAGTATGTATTGAAATTGGGAATAAACATAGAACAGGGAAAGGGTTATCTTGTTTCCTGTAGTTGAAATGTTAACACAATGTCTCATTTATTGGCATTTGACATTTCATGACACAAGATTTATCACTTAAGTAAACTTTGCCATAATAGAGGCTTAAGTCATTTCCTATTATATTTGATAGTATTATAAATAGCACATGTAATTGATATGTAACCCCAAATTGGGCTGGTACTTTCTTGGGGAATTTTTCTTACTACAATAAACAATGGCAAACGTCTTGCATACAGCATAGAAAAATCACCTTTGGGTCACACATGATCATCTTATGTTTCAGTAACGATCACATTTCTATTTCATGAGAATTAAGAAATTGTATTCATGTAAACAGTAGTTTGTATCCAAATTAGTTGGTCAACTGAAGGTCTGAAAAGGATCCATGCTGTTAGTAAGTTTTAATTTAGCCATATACATGTACAGTGGAACCTTAAGCAACCATTAATTTATTGACTATACTAGTCTTTAAAAGCAGGTAGTAGCTTAATGCAGGGCAAAAGTAAAGCAGAAAGCTTCAATAGAGAGGTGTTCTGTATTACAATTGACCTGCTTTAAACTACCACCTGTCTCAAAGACCTAGAGTTAGACCTCTTTTAATGGTCACTTAAGACAGATTCTCATGTACATGTATACAGTAAAACCTCTCTATAATGGCCACTAAATTGTGTTAATTAGTTAGTATTTAGGGCAGGTGGCTTCTTAAAGCAAGGTGAAAGTAAAACAGAACGCTCCTATAGGAGCGTTCTGTTTTACTTTCACCTTGCTTTAAGCAGGCACCTGCCTTTAACACAAAATACTTAATGTAGTTTAGTTGCCGTTATAGAGAGGTTTTACTGTATAATATTCATAGTGTAAACTGTTCGTGTGATAAGCTGTGACACCATTATGGTATGTTCATTCCTGAATTCCTAACTGTCATTGCAAACACCTGGGATATAGATGAGACATAGGGTAAAAAAAGGTTTTGTAAGGAGCCAATCTGCTGGTTTTTTCTACCATGAATTGTTTTTTGTCTTCTTTTTTGTCAGGTGAATATTCATGCAAGAAATAATAATATTATGAGTTTTTATTATCTGAATTTTAAAAATGACATATGACCTGGCAGTTATCGTGTCACAGTAACTGTAGAATCAGATGGATGTTATTTCATAAGCACACTGAGCAGACCTAGATCAGATAGCATCTACAGCAGTCGTCTCATCGGAGTCTACAGTATTTGCGAAAATGCATGTTAAATATTGTTGCAGGATGCTATTATTTATTATTATAACATAACACGTGGCTTCAGCGTGACGTAACACTATCATTTATTTTTTGATAATCATGGGCATATAATCACTAGTGAATAACATTCGAACGACCGAATGACATTCGAACGATTCATACGCGCTGTCAAAACAAACAAACTGGCGGACGGTGGTCGACCTACCTGTCCACGATTGAGTCACGATAGATGACAAAGGATTGTTGGCACTTGCGCCTTAATTTCGATAAAATAATACAAATTGTAATCGCTGTCAGGAATCATATACAAAATGTATGCCAAAAAAGACCTACCAGCTACTCTGACCCATACAATCAATTCTACATTTAAATTAAAATGCCTCCTCAACTTTGCATTTTCTTCACCGCATGTCCTTTTGTTTATGCAGATTTCTACTCATACAAATATCTCATCAATCAACAACAATAGTCATCTGAATCCAGCACAGCACAAACATATTTCAAATATGCTATACTCACTAACTCAGCTGATCGCGAAAATCTTCCTCCTGTTCCAACACATTTTATGCAGCAGTTCGTACTGAATCTTTTGTCCATTTCAAACATTTTCACTGAACTTGAATCGAGATTTTTTTTCTTGGTGGAAATGTCCATGTCCATGTGTATACATACAACACTAATGAAGGGCTTAATATACCAAAACGAAGGCGCATTTCGAATCCCATTGACAGTGAGTGTCGGACGTGTTGGCGACTACATATGTAGGTCTTCATGTAAATGGCGCGCTTTACATAGACACATGTTGTGTACAATGACGTCATAATGTGACGTGTTTGTAACTATGTATGTCAAAACTGTAACTCAAAAATTATTTTGACGTGTTTCTGTATGTTTTTGTATCATAAACTATCACAGTTAAATTGAATACCAGAGAGGTCTGAATTAGATCCTGGTTGATATGACAGTAAGTAAAAAATAAAGTTGGAAAATTTGGACCTACTTTGTCCCAGTTACCTAGCGAACCTAATAACACCTTTCATTCATCATTTCTATATGTAAGGAGAATTTATAACAATCCACGTTACTGCTGAAATATTGGCTGCAAATAACATTTGTGTGTGTTATGTTATAAATAGGATCTTGCATTCGTGTTCATGATTATTGGATTTATTAAATTCGTCTTTTTAAAACGATAAAAAACTCGCTAAAGCTCGTTTTTTATCGTTTTAAAAAGACTCATTTAATAAATCCAATAATCAAGAACACTCATGTAAGATCCTCTATTTATTTAACTGTAGGAGTGATATGTGTGTAGGAAAGTATGATAAATTTTTGTATCAGTTTTGCATTTTCCTTTCTGCAAATACTGTTTTTATGGCATTAAGCGTTTACTCCACAAATACACCTTTTAATGCCTTTGCACCCAGTAGACCCAAATCAGAAGCCTCTTGTAGAGTCTGATCAGGGTCTACTTTGTTCGCTTATGAAGTAATATAGATCTGATTCTCCTACAGTTGTGTCAAAGCCAGAATATCCTGTGTTCATGTACCAGTTTTGAAATTCAGCTAATTAATTCTCCTGATATAATTATTTCTTTCATGAATATCACGTAATTGTGACAGAAAGTTAAATCTCTGGGGTTTTCCTCTTGTAATTAGCTAGACATCTCGATATGACTTAAGTACTAGTGATGTAAAACCCAGATACAAGCAAGCATGAATACAGTAAAAAGCTTTAATGCAGGGTGAAAGTCTTGCAGAAAGCTCTTAGACGAGCTTTCTGCATGACTTTCACCCTGCATTAAGCTACCAGCTATCTCCAAGATTGATAATTATACTACATTTAACACGCAGTTTAGAGAGGTTTTACTGTGTTTATGAGATAAAGGGTTAATTGTAGTCTAAATATTGAACAGAGCTACGAGTGATAAGTGGTATTTTTGTCCTATAGTTCCTAGACATTTTTGAAATTTATTGACAATTAGATCAAAAGTGTTGTCTATGAGGAAGTGAAATCTGAATCGGAATGAATAGCTTGAATGAAAATTAGAAAATTAGACACGAGCTTTTCTACACAGGGTAGAAAATAAAAACATACTGCCAAATTAGATAAGCAATCAACACTAAGTGTGTTAAAGGCCCATGTAGATATGTGTAATTGTGGTGTGCCAAACATTGTCCTTTGTGTTTTTTCAATGAATCATTTTCTTTCATTCAAACCTAAAATCTTGAGCTCAGTTTTGACCCTGTTGAGACACCAAGTTACTTTTGGTCATATCTGGATATAAACCATTTGTAGGAGTCCTCATAGGTGTGAGTTAAGGTAATTGCAAGGTAAGCTTGGTAAGGGCTGAACTCTTTGATTGTTATACAAGCTTGCACTGTCATTTGCAAACAATGTAGACCCATATCTGTGGGCACCTAAAGCTCCTGGATCTGCACTATTTGTCATTCAGATTTGTCTACCAAGTTAAAATCATTCACACTGAGTGGTCTCTATACTTAACCCATTCCCGCATATTGACGCCTTTTGATGCTTCTGTATTTTCACTTTGTGAAACCATTGTGATAAACAGAGCATTTGCTCCACAGGAGTAAATGCTCTGTTTATCACAATTGTTTCAAAACTACACAATTCTGAAAATTTCCTTTTCTCTAGTTAATGCTCCTTTTTGGCAGATTTAATCAAAGAGGTTGGATGCAACTTGGATCTAAAAATAGCCTATGCGTGAATGGGTTAACCATGGATGAGCTATTCCACTCTGAAATTTCAGCATTGAAAAGGTTAAAGGTGTATGCTGGTGTCATCTATCGGTGAATGAATTCATTTAACTCTTTGCATGCTAAGTAATTGTTGTCCGCTTTAAATCTTAAAATTTTCTTTAAAACAACAACAACAACAACATTTATATCCTAAAGAGATTCAGAGTTAATTGGCATCTGGTTCATAACATTTTGTCTGTACTGTGGGAATTTGTGATCTGTGGAAACAGTTCTGATGCAGACAAATCTCAGAGTATCTGATCAAACTTCAGTAAAACCGGATATCTAATTTAATATAAATATAGGTCTTGGAGAAAGGATGCAGCTTAATACAGTATGAAATTCATACAGAATGCTCCTACAGGAGTATTCTGCATGACTATCATCCTGCATTAAGCAGCCATCTGCCTAAAAGCATCAAATTTCTTCTCTACTAGAATTTCTGTTTAGAGGGGTTTTACTGTACATGTATTTTAAATTCTGAGTCACTACTTTGGAAATGAATTGATAAAAAAGTAAGTCAAATGACCTATCAGTGTCTATTCAATATGGGAGGATTAATATTGCTAGTGGAAAGTGGATGGCCAACAGTTCAAACCCTGATCAGGGGGGCTATACTACAGGAGTGCTCTGATCTGGGTCTACACTGTTTGCAAATGCCTGTACACTCAATGTCTCACATGTAAAGGGTTACGGGGAAGTCTGGTAGGCATGTGGCCTACTATGTGGTTGTAATAGGGAAGTCTGGAGCGCTGTTGCATAGTAAACTATGAAGTATGTATTAATTACAAGGGAAAATCTTAGGGGGATTTTCGTTGTGAAAATTATACATTAAAGAAGGGAAGCATTATAAGATGACAGTGATGGGGCAGGATTTCGGTTAGGATTCTGGAGACAATTACTTTTGCTCAGGTATATTTTGTGTAATTTGATATGTTTGGAAAAGGTTAAATATGCTGCATTTATTTAATACATTATATATACATGTGCATGTATGTACTTGTCTCCAATCTGCTACTCTGAGATTAACGATTAGTTTTGCAAATGATGTTAAGTCTCGTTTTAAGTGTTTATTTAAAAAAAGTTCATAAATATGCCGCCCTATGCCTTTGCAAACAGAGTAGACCCAGCCCCTGTAATAACAATCTGCTCTGTGGTATAATATAGATTTGATTCTATAGTTTCAGTCATGTCAAAAAAATCCTGTGTCCATCTGCTATTATAGCAATCAATCTAATTAATATTCATTATCATTTATGTCATTATTTCTTTCATGAATATTCATGGAGTACAGGGTTAACCATTTAAATCATCAGTATTCATGTACAAAACAATGACAGCATGAAAATGCATCTATATGAGGAGAAGGGTTAATTGTTAACCCATTCCCTCATACTGACACCTCTGTAAAAGTCACTTTTGAGAAATCATGAAGCAAATGCTCTATTTATCACGATGGTTTCAGAACTACACAATGCAATTTTTTTCCCATTTATTTAGTAAATTCTCCTTTTCAGTAGATTTATTCAAGAATAGCATATGAGGGAATGAGTTAATATTGTAACAATTAATGCTAATTATCCATGTTGTACAGCAGAACCTCTCTTATGTGACCAGTTTAAAAATAACAAAAGTTGAGTTTAGAAGCAGATGGTTGCTTAATGCAGGATGAAAGTAATGCAGAAAGCCCCTATGAGAGCTTTCTGCATAACTTTCATCCTGCATTAAGCTATAACATGTATTCAAGACCCAGATTTATACCCCTCGTTTGTGGTCACATTATGGTTTTTACTGTATTGGTATGCCTTAGTGAGTTCTAACTTAATATATAGCTGAACCTCTTTAGAATGGACACTGTAACCCTTTTCTCCATAAATAACCCTTTCTATATACACCTTTGCAAACAGAGTAGACCCAGATCAGACGGCTCCCATAGGAGCCGTCTGATCAGGGTCTGCTCTGTTTGCTTATAAAATTATAAAGATATGATTCTACAGTTTCTGCTATGGCCAAACATTCCCTAGTCCTTGTTCCATTATAAAACAATATTCTATCTTAAATACTCATGATGTCATTATTTTTTATTTGAATATTCATGGAGTAAAGGGTTAATAATACTCATATGGGACTTTCAACCTTTACCTCATGAATATTTATACAAGAAATAATGACATCATGAATATGAATGAGATTGATTTTTATAATGGCACATAAATATAGGAAATTATAGCCATGGCGGAAAATGTATAATCAGACCAATATAATTACATAAACAGTGTAGACCCTGACCAGACAGCCGCCACGAGTGAGTGAGTCCTTCAGGATTTGTCTGATCTGGGTCAGCTCTGTTAACAAAAGTGTACAAAAGCATATCTATGGAGTAAATGGTTAAATGCAGATGGGCCCCTTAATTAATCCTGTATAGGCTATTTTTCGGCCCAACCTCTTTGAATAAATCTACCAAAAAGGAGCTTTTACTAGAAAAAGGAAAATTTTGAAATTCAGAATTTAAATGCTCTATTTATCACAATGGTTACAAACAGTTGACTTTTACAGAGGCACCAAAAGGTGTTGATACGAGTGCATTGGTTAATGCAGTACAAAGTACATGTAATTTATAAAATGTTCCATTGGGAGCTTTCTGTCTTGCTTTCACCCAGCATTTAGTTATACTTTCTGTCTAAAGACCAGTTTCCCCAGGTCGGTTTAGAATATCCTTTTTCCCCACATACATATCGAGGGCTTGGTGCAAAACTATTCTAACTCCTTCACTTTGTGAAGGAGTTAGAATAGTTTTGCACCAAAGCCTCGATATGCTTTTCAGGCCTTTGCAAACAAAGTAGACGAAGATCAGATGACTCCTATATGACTCATCTGACCAGGGTCTGCTCTGTTTGCTAGTGAAGTTAAAAATATCTGGCTCTAGATTTTTTACCAATGCCAAAATATCCTGTATACTAATGCTATTATGAATTTCAGCCATTAAATATGTATGATATTGTTATTTCTTACATGAATATTCAACTGGGAAATGGTTATTTAATATTCAACAGGGAAATGGTTATTTTACAATTTCTAGTTACCGGTAACTCATTCTACATAGCTTGAATGGTGGCCTGAATAGTTAATGATATATGAAGCACTGATAGTGGTTTTGTTTGGTCTGAAGTTAGCAGTTATAATAACTCTCTTTCAACTTTTGTGTTTTGCAGTTCAGACAGAGATGGACACCACAATGCATATAGTGACAAAAACAGCAGAGGCTCTGCAGCAGTACGCTGCATCTGGTGATGTGAGGGCACTGCTCATGGTCCAGAGATTTCTGATGACAGTGTCCGACAGCAACGGAGATCTGTAAGATTCATTATGAATATACCTTATTTACCCAGTCTCCCCATCTTCACCATTATCACTGTATGTAAAGCTGAATGAGTCAATTTAACACAGTATTAACCCATTCCCTCATATTGACGCCTTTTGACGCCTTTTGCAAAATTCACCTGTTGAAACCATTGGGATAAATAGAGCATTTGATCCTATAGGAGCAAATGCTATATTTATCGCAATGGTTTCAAACTACAAAATTCTAAAAAATTCCGTTTCTCTAGTTGATGCTCCTTTTTGGTAGATTTATTCAAAGAGGTTGGATCTAAAAATAGCCTATGATGTAATGGGTTAATAATTATTAATGGAACTTATAAAATAGCAGATAGTGGAGAATCTGATCAAACTCAAATTCACCGTTCTTAGGGTTGGGCAACAAACTAATGTCTTTTCCCTACCTTTCTGTCTGTTCAGACTGTATTTGATCTGCAACAAATGTTTTCTGCATCAATATTTAACCCTTTCACAGTTCTATGTTTATTCTAAATTTCAATACCTACTGAATATCCATTAACAAAATAGTTATAAAGAAATATGGAAGCAGGAACATTCTAGACATTTTTGAAAGCAAAGAAACAGATCTGTCAAATTATATTAGCAAACAGAGCAGACCATGATCAGACAGCTCCTCTAGGAGCCGTCTGATCTGGGTCTACTGTGTTTGCAAATGTGTGAAAACATGTTTATATGAGGGAAAGGGTTAATCCTTAAAGTAGGGGAACCGATTATGTAAGACCTTTGTAAACAGTGCAGATCCAAATCAAAGAACTCCTAAGGGAGGCATTTGATCAGGGTCTTCACTATTTGTCCTGAAAATCATTATCTATTGTTATACTTTTTGATACAACTTTTTGTTTAACTAATATTCAGAAACGGATTGGAACCAGTTTCAGTTATTCAGAAGATTACGGGTTAATCTAAAGTGACAAATTTCTTCAACTAAGCATCTGATATGGATTCAAACTGTATATAAAAAGTTATGACGAATTCACAATAATCTGGAAATATTTTATTGTCTTGAATTGTCAGATTTAATTGTTGTAGTTTTTACAGATCCTATATTTATGCCCCACAACGGCGGGCATATAGGTAGTAATCAAATTGTTCATCCGTCTGTCCAAAATTTCTTGTCACTTCTGTAACTTTTTTATCTGTGAATAGATTTCAAAATAACCTGGTACACTAAGACGATGCGTCACGTTCAACTCCCAGGTCCATGGGTCAAAGGTCTAGGTCATCCTTCAGGATCAAAAGTCGGGGCATAAGTGTTTCACAAACACACTCCTGTTTTAGTAATGCTGCATCTAATTGTTTGGACACTTAAAAGAAGCAGAACTGACTCCAAACTGGTCTTAACCAATTCCCGTATATTGACACTTCTTTAAAAGTCAATTTTTGAAACAATTGTGATCAATAGAGCATTTGCTCCATAGGAGCAAATGCTCTATTTATCACAATGGTTCCAGCACTACACAATTCTAAACTTTTCCTTTTCAGTAGATTTATTCAAAGAGGTTGGATCCAAAAATAGCCTATGCGGGAATGGGTTAACCTATTCATTGTGGGACACAATTCACTAATATCCTTTGCACACAGTATTGACCACTCATCAGGTTTTGCATTGTTTGTCATATTACACTTTTCTTAAGAAAAATCCCTAAATATTCATCATAAACTTGACCTGTTTGAATTTTGGAGTAGTCCATTTGAAAATTCAGTATTGTAAGAGTGGAAGGTTATCATCTTATCATGCATTTGACATAAGAATACCAAACATTTAACCCATTCCCTCACAGGCTATTTTTAGTTCCAACTTCTTTGAATAAATCTACCAAAAAGGAGCATTTATTAGAAAAAAGTAAACTTTTAGATTTGTTTAGCTATGAAACCATTGTGATAAATAGAGCATTTGCTCCTATGGAGCAAATGCTCTATTTTATCACAATGGTTTCTAAAATTGACTTTTACAGAGGCGTAGAAAGGGTTAATAGTATTGTGTCATCTGCTTTAGCAGGAAGACACACAGGGATCACTCGTCCATTGTCTCTCTGAGTTTATCCATCTCTTTGTCTGTCTATCTGTCAGACTTTTTGCACCATGCTTTAACCCTTTGCTCTATGAATATGCCTTTGCAAACAGATTAGGCGTAGATCAGAGGGCCTCCTGTCTGAACCCAGATTGTTTGCAAATGTCCTCACAAATTCTTTCATTAATGTGTAGTGTTTTGAAGGTCAATGTACATATTTTTTTCTGTCTTGTAGGCCACTGCATACATCACTCATCAACCTCAAATACGAGGTATTCCAAAATCTACTTGATGTCATGGTAACACTCCCAGACTTCCAGATACGTATCAATGCCTACAATTTTCTACAACAGGTGAGTCTCTTAAATTTGTATTCAGTCATAAGACTGTACCCTAATTACCATAGTTTGCAATCTCCCATATCCACCAATTAAACCCTTTCCTTCATATAAGCACATTTTCACACAATTGCAAACAGCGAAGACCCAGATCAGATGGCTCCTATAGGAGCCGTCTGAACAGGGTCTTCTCTGTTTGTTTATGACATAATATAGATCTGATTCTACTCTTTCTGTATGAGCCAAAAGATCTTGTGTGTATGTATTATAAAAAATCCGTCGATGAATATTCATAATGTCAATAATTTGTTCATGAATATTGAACAGGGAAATGGTTAAAAATTGATTTATTCAATTTTGGCGCTTTTTTGGATAAATTTGAAGCAAATAGTGTATACCCTGATCAAATGACTCCTTCAGCTCCTCAGTCTGTACTTTTTATACGCCTGTTTGAAAAACAGGACGTATTCTGGAATGGTGCTGTCTGTCCGTCTGTAATGTCTCTAACTCTAGTTCTGCTTGGTGGAGCCTTCTCAGATTTCACCACAATGTTTATCTGTACATGCTACATATATCCAAGGTCAAGGTTGCACAATTGGACTTAGAATTTGAGTTTAGCAAATATGTTAACCTCAGTTTATGTTGAACAAGACCTTGACAGGCATATATTGTGCCCACTACTCTTGTTACCTATGTTAATTGTCTGAATAAAATTTTAATGTTAAAGAGATTTTTTTTTCAACATAGATTTTTTTCCTTGTTGTAACCCTTTGTACTGTCATTTGCAAGCAGTGTAGACCCATTAATCTGGTGTCTATTAACTTTAAAAAAAATTGAAGATGTTTGAACAAGCTTCATGTTTTCTGTTATATTCGTTGAGTCTTATTTAGCCTTTTGAATATGAGAAACAAGTGTAATTGGAATTTGCAATCAGTGTAGACCACAATCTGAGAGTTCCTCTTAACCATTTTCTCCATAAATACGCCTTTCTGCGCCTCTGTAAAAGTCACTTTTTGAAACCATTGTTATAAATAGAGCATAAATTTCTAAGTTTTCCTTTTCTCTAGTTAATGCTCCTTTTTGGTAGATTCATTCAAAATGGTTGGATCTAAAAATAGCCTATGAGGGCAAGGGTTAAGGGTCTGCACTGTTTGTCAATCAAATTCCCTTCATACTGAATGGATTCTATCGTAAAACATCGATCGGCCATTCCGTTTCTAATATTCAGCGTTCAAAGGGTTAACCCTTTACTAGATGAATATTCATTTAAAAAATAATGAATGTTGTAATATTCATTAGCTGAATTTTTATAATGACTTATGAATATTGGAAATTATGGCAATGGCTGAACATTTAGAATCAGCTAAATTCTTTCATTAGCAATCAGAGCAGACCCTGATCCTACAGCTTCTACAGGGGCTATATGATTTTGGTTGACTCTATATAGTTTAACCCTTTCTCTCTTCTAAGTGCTTTTTCATGCATTTGCAAACAGAGTAGCCCCAGATCAGACGGCTCCTATAGGAGCCATCTGATCAGGGTCTGCTCTGTTTGCAAATGGAATTTGATAGATCTCTTTTTTTAGTTTCTAAAATGGCTACAGTGTTATACCTTCCATATTTTATTGTTTTTTCCCCCATGATTATTCAGAAGGTATTGAAATTTAGAAAATAGATAAAAATCAGGGAAATGGTTAAAGTATCTATGAGGAAGCAGGCCAGATGTTGAATATATCAATTTTCTATTACAGACACCTTTACACTTAGCTGTGTTGACAAACCAGCCACGTGCAATTGATTTGTTGCTGAGAGCAGGAGCAGATACAACGCTAGTAGACCGTAATGGCTACAATCCAGCTCATCTGGCTGTGCTGTACAAACGTGATCAGTGTCTGAAAAATCTCCTTATGTATGTGCGACCAAATGTGACATCCAAAAAATGCCCATTCCCAGAGTTGAACAGAAAATGCTACAATGGTATGTATAAACCAAGCAAGCTCCCATCATACTTGTTTGTTTGAAAGATGTCATCATGATCAACAGAAAATCCTGTCTCAATATATCAACCCCAAAAATATTGATAATTATATTCATACTGTGATTAACCCTTTCCCTCATATAAACGTGTTTTCACAGATTATTTCTTACTTGTATATTGGACAGATAAAGGGTGAATACAATTGTTTTACAGGTTTTACTCCAGCACACTTGGCTTCCCAGACAGACAACCTGGCAGCAATGAAGCTACTAGTGTATGGGAAGGCAGACATTAATATGCCGGATGGTAAAAGTGGCAAGACGCCCTTACATCATGTGGTTGAGGCTGATGAACTCTCCATAGCTGCGTATCTAATACTACAGGTATGTGTATGCTAAACCCATTACTTCATAGACTATTTTTTTTTATCCAACCACTGATCTACCAAAAGGGAGCATTTACTGAAAAAGGAAAATTTTAGAATTTTGTAGTTTGAAACCATTGCGATAAATAGAGCATTTGCTCCTATAGGAACAAATGCTCTATTTATCACAATGGTTTCAACAGACGACTTTTATAGAGGCGTAGAAAGGCGTATTTATGGAGGAAAGGGTTAAGGATAACCCTTTTCCCCATTGAATATTTAACCCGTTACTCTAAATAAGCCTTTCTTTGTCTTTGCAAACAGAGTAGATCCAGATCAGATGGCTCCTGTAGGTGTTGTCTGATCAGGGTCTGCCCTGTTTGCTTAAGATATGATATAGATATGATTCTACAGCTCCTGCCATAGCCAAACATTCCTCTGTCCATGTGCTATTACATCGTTTAATCTAACTAGCATTCCTGATGTTATTAATTCATACATGAATTATGAATCCATAGAGTAAAGGGTTAAAAAAATCATTCTTGATGAATTCATCATGTTTTTTGCACAGGCTGGGGCAGAAGTGAATAAGAAGAGTTTTGATGGTAACACTCCTCTACACATAGCCTGTGGGCGGGGCAATGTGGGTATGGTGGCCTTACTGATGGCTGGAGGAGCAGACCCAACTATTGAGAATGATGAAGTAGAGTCTGACGGCTCAGACAAGGAAGATAACTCTGAAAACACAGAACGGGAGGGAGCAGAGGCAGGTGATGCTGATAAGGACACAGATGCCTCAGAGGAGAAGAGTAATATTGTTGGTCTGGACAATGTTGATGGTCAACAGTTAGTGTATAAATCCAGCAATGGAAGAGGCATGAGGCCAGAAGATTTTGCCGACTGCAATGACAAGGTTAGTGTTTTAATCCATTCCCTCAGATTGACGACTTTTGACGACTCTGTAAAAGACACTTTGTGAAACCATTGTGATAAATAGAGCATTTGCTCCTATAGGAGCAAATGCTCTATTTATCACAATGGTTTCAAACTACAAAATATTAGAATTTTCCTTTTCTCTAGTTAATGCTCCTTTTCGGTAGATTCATTCAAAGTGGTTGTATCTTAAAATAGCCTATGAGGTAATTGGATGACTGTTAATTATATTAAATTTTCTTACAAATCAGGCAGATGGTTTATAAGATTTGCAAACAGTTAATATTCAGATACATGTAACCTTTTACTCCATGAATATTCACGTAAGAAATAATGACATCATGAATATTAATTCACTGAAGTTTTGTAATTGTATGAATGATAAACAAAATATTTTTTATTGTGACAGAAATTGAAGAATCAAATCTATATTACATGTATACTTATCAAAAAGCAAACATAGCAGCCAGATCAGACGGCTCCTACAGGAGCCATCTGATCTGGGTCTACTGTGTTTGCATAGGTGTAGAAAAGCATACTTATGAAGTAAATGTTTAACATGCTGAGTATGCCAACCTCTCCTTAGTGTCCACTGTTTGACATACAGACCCTGATTTTAAACCCTTTCCCTTGAGCATGTAAAACAAATATTCATAATGTTATTGTTTCTTTCATTAGTATTGTCAAAGCAAAAACTTTAACAAAAAAATTATAACATCTAAAAAAAGCGGATGGCTTCTGTAAGGTGACACTGAGGGATCACTAATCAGTTGTCCGTCCATATATCTGTCCTTTTGTCGGTCTGTCATGTTTTTAGGGTCAAAGGTTGAGGGGCATAGTTTTTGACAGACACATCTTGTTTTCATTATGCTTTTTTTGTCAAACTTTTTAATCACAGATGTCACTCTTGTGAATTCAATTTTAACAATGTGGCAGTATTGTAAATTTTATGAAAACATTTGACTTGCTAGTATAGAAGAATGGATATTTCTAGTTGCCTGTCAATGTCTGAACATTTTGGCATAGAGTATGTATATGGCATTTTGTGAGCATCTGTAAGTAAGTCTTTAAAAATAAACATCAGGGTAATTGAAAAAAAACCAAGATGATTGCTTAACCCTTTCGTAGCTTTCTGCATTATTTTTGTTCTATATTAACCCTTTCCCTCATATAAACGTGTTCTCACGCATTTGCAAACAGAGTAGACCCAGATCAGACGGCTCCTAGAGGAGCCGTCTGATCAGGGTCTGCTCTGTTTGCTAATAGAATTTGATAGATCTGTTTTGTTGCTTTCTAAAATGTCTACAATGTTCCACCTTCCATGATTCGTCATAACTATTTTGTTAATGAATATTCAGTAGGGATTGAAATTTGGAATAAACACAGAACAGGGAACCAGGGTTAATATGATGAATATTCATGTAAGAAATAATGACATCATGAATAGTAATTCACTGAATTATTGCGTTATACTTAATGGATTGTTAAATATGAAACGGCAGAATCAGATTTTCACATTAATTTATAAGCAAACAGAGCAGACTCTGATCAAATGGCTCCTAAAGGAGCTGTCTGATCTTGGTCAACTCTGTTTGCGAAGCTATCCTGCATTAAGCAGCCACATGCCTAAAAAAGCTCTAAATTCTTCCTTACTAAAATCCGGTTTAGAGTGGTTTTACTGTATATATTTTATATTTAGATTCTACGTATTTTGAATGGTGAGCCGTACACCAGTCTAAAGGAAGAGTATGCAGACGAGGAGGACAGACACGTTGAGCCTGTCACACAGAAAATCATCTCATTAAAACTGTCACCCGCACATGAGAGTGGATTAGGCAGTCTTGGTATAGCATCCATCAGTAAGTTTATGAGGGTACTAATGTGTGCAGTTATGGCTTAAAAATGTTTTGGAAAAATACATTTATGCACATTTGGAAAAGATTACAGGAAAATGCAAAGAATCAAAGCTCGAAACTGTTTGATTTACATATTATCAAAAGTCTTGCACATTTAACTCTTTCCCTCATATTGACACCTTTTGACGCCTCTGTAAAAGTCAGCATTTGAAACCATTGTGATAAACAGAGCATCAGCTCAATAGGAGCAAATGCTCTATTTATCGCAATGGTTTCAAAACTATACAATTCTAAAATTTTCCTTTGTGCAGTTTTCCTTTTCGGTAAATATATTCAAAGAGGTTGAGTCTAAAAATTGGCTATTAGGTAATGGGTTAACCCTAAATGTGCTTTAACCTTTCTTCCATAAATACACCTTTCTACACCTCTGTAAAAGTCACCTGTTGAAACTGTTGTGATAAATAGAGCTTTCGCTCCTATAGGAGCAAATGCTCTATTTATCACAATGGTTTCTGAACTTCAGAATTCTAAAAACATTTCCTTTTCTCCAGTTAATACTCCTTTTCGGTAGATTTATTCAAAGAGGCTGGATTTTTCACAGTGGGATATGGGTTTTTATTTCCGGTCATCATAAATTCTGGGAATGTGATTGGCCAAGACCCCACACATGAATGGGGTATGAAACCGTACACACCGTTTGATCCAAGGTGTACGGGAATCAAGTTTGTCACGTGACTGATCGGTTTTGTTTCATCATCGATGTACTTAACAAACTCAATTTCTGTGTTTCCTATGAAACAAACGGAATTAATTTATTATAGTAAAAACTGTCTAGCATCTACACACATGAAAATGTTGTTAAATAAATGCATTTGTACAGCATTTTTAGAGAATCTGTTTTTGGGTCAAAGGTCAGGGTCATCCTTCAGGGGCATAAGTGTTTTACAAACATACTCTTGTTAAATAAGGGTTTTATTGACAACTGTGCCAAATCGCATACGCTGTAAGTAAAAACACGGTTTTTTTAGGGATTAAATCTACAAAATTTTGTTAGGTTACATGTGTATTCTTTTTTAATGGACCCAGACTGGAAATAAATTTGTTACATGGTGTTTCAGCAGGTTGTACAGGTTTGTATGACGGTTTTGGATTCAGTATTTTCTTTGCACTCAGGAAATACAGAGTCCAAAACAGTCATACAAACCCGTACGTACTGCTGAAACACTGTGTAACTAATATTATTATACTGCAAAGTAAAATCCTCAATTCTGATTGGTTAACTAGCCGTGTACATGAGTCCATGTACCCTGTGAGCTGACAGGGTACATAGAAATTCCCCATGGCAGGCCCCACATATTATGGTCAGAAACCAAAAGACCGACTTCTCAACTCGGCTAAACAATAGCAAAATTCATAATAGACAACTATTGATACGTAAAGAAAAAAATGCAAAAATGAATTATAAAACATCATTGTTTGAAATGACCAATAAAACAGTTTTAAGAGGAGTTATTATATCGTCCAGCCATCTATACTAACACGAACGCCGATGAAATACAATACAAACTACTTCGGTTACCTTCGGGTAAAATTAATGTATTGGGGCGCTTTTAGGGGAATTAGCGTGTTTAGTGATTCAACATGCCAAAATGGATTTATATAAATTATCCGAACCGTAAAACTTTGCAGTATAATAAATTCGTTATACAGTTCTTTCCCAGGGTACATGACGATTTATTCCCGGCTGGTAAAATCATGTAACCCTCGCCTAACGGCTCGGGCAACATGATTTTCCTCAGCCGGGAATAAATCGTCATGTACCCTGGGAAAGAACTGTATAACTAATAATATACCTTCAGTATCATACAGTAAATGAACAAGGGGTAAGTGTCCCACAGAAGACCATAAAATCTAATTTTAACCCTTTTTCTCATATAAACATACTTTCACGCCTTTGCAAACAAAGAAGACCCAGATAAGACGGCTCCTTTAGGAGCCATCTGATCAGGGTCTGCTCTGTTTGCTTGTAGTATGATATAAATCTTATTCTACAGTTTCTGCTTGGGCCAGAATGTTCAATATACTATTATAAAAAATAGTCTAATTGATATTCATGATGTCATTATTTCTTACATCAATATTCAACAGGGAAATGGTTTAACTCATTCAAGTTTTGTTATCTTTTTTTTTTTTTAGCTCAACAGAGCACAAAGTGCTCAGGGTGAGCTTTTGTGATCGCCTGATGTCCGTCGTCCGTCGGCGTGCGTCGTGCGTCGTTCGTCGTCAACAATTTGAACCTTTAAAGTTCTTCTCCTCTGAATCTACAGGGGTCTCAGCTTTCATCTTTGGCACATAGCATCATATGTAGGTCCTCTACAAAAGTTATATAAATTATACCCCTGGGGTCAAAATTGGCCCTGCCCCAGGGGTTTTCAGTTTTCAATAGAAACATATAGTGAAAACTTTGAACATCATCTCCTCTAAAACTAGAAGGTCCTCAGCTTTCATATTTGGCACATAGCTTCAACTTCAGGACTTCTACAAAAGTTATATAAATTATGCCCCTAGGGTCAAAATTGGTCCCACCCCAGGGATTTCCGGTTTTTAATAGCTGACTGCGTAAACAGCCTATGGGATCACCAGTTATGCATAGGAAAAACTTTAAAAATATTCTTGTCAGAAACTACATGTCCCAGAGCTTAGATATTTGGTGTATAGATTTACTTAGCATAACTTTATGAGTTTTATAAGTATCATAGTTCTGGGGTTAAAATTGGCCCTGCCCTGTGTGTATATACTTCTTTACACCAGAAATTACATTCTAAAGGTTTCTCCTTAATATCACTCTTAGCTGAGACCAGTCAGTTGGATTTCTTATATAATCACCCTTAGCCTGATCGGTAGAGTAGAAATTGTGTTTAGACAAATAACACACACTCATTTAAGATTGAGAAAACTGGATAATTCTCAAAATGCAGAATACTCTTAAAGCTTTTTTTCATACCTATGCCCTGCATTAAGCTACCAGCTATCAATATAGAGCATATCTGTTGTGAATTTCAGCTTAACTCTTTGCATGCTGGGTAATTTTGTCATCTGCTAAATTGTTGTCTGCAGCATATTCACAAGTTATCCTAACTACACACTTTCTTTCTGAGTTTTTCAGAAGTTCAGTCTCATTGACAAACAGTTCGGATATCAGATCAGGCACCACATTATGTTGGCCCTGATCTGGATCCAAACTGTTTGCATAGGTCATTAGTGGTGGGAGAATCCCACTACACACTTTCTTTCTAAGTTTTTCAGAAGTTCAGTCTCATTGACATTCAGTTTGGATATCAGATCAGGCACCACATTATGTTGGCCCTGATCTGGATCCAAACTGTTTGCATAGGTCATTAGTGGCGGGAGAATCCCACTACACACAGAAGTTCAGTCTCATTTACAAACAATTTGGATATCAGATCAGGCCCCACATTATGTGGGGCTTGATCTGGATCCAAACTGTTTGCATAGGTCATTAGTGGTGGGAGAATCCGCCTCTAGCATCCAAAGAATACAAGTTCCAGTGGTCTAATGCTCTATCCATTCTTTCACTACATTCTTTTAGCATCATGTTCAGGTCCTCTACAAAAGTTACATAAATTGTGTCCCTGGGGTCAAAATTGGCACCGCCCCTGGGGTGTTAAGTTTTCAATAGAAACATATAGTGAAAACTTTGAAAATCTTCTCCTCTTATTGTCTGGTGAGCGATGTCAGGGCCATTCTGGCCCTCTTGCTTTTTTAAATATGTCATTGTATTGGTTAATATTACCCTGTCATTCGATATATTGTTAACCATTTCTCTGTTTACTATTCATGAAAGAAATAATATTGGCATGAATATTAATGAGCCAAACTATTTTAAAGCATTGGTATCAAAGGAAATTTTTACCGGTGCAGAGAGTGTAGAATCAGATCTGTATTAACCCTTTCCCTGTTCTACGTTTATTCCACATTTCAATACCTATTGAATATTCATTCACAAAAGAGTAATAAAGAAATATAGAATGTGGAACATTGTAGACATTTTCGAAAGCAAAGAACCAGGTCTACCAAATTTTATTAACAAACAGAGTAGACCCTGATCAGACGGCTCCTCTAGGAGCCGTCTGATCTGGGTCTACTCTGTTTGCAAATGCGTGAAAACACGTTTATATGAGGGAAAGTGTTAAACCATAAGCAAACAGAGCACAAACACAGCACATCCTAATCAGATGGCTCTTACAGGAGCTGTCTGATCTGGGTCTACTCTGCTTACAAAGGCGTGAAAATGCATTTATATGAGAAAAGGGTTAACAGAGATAATAATAGTTGCTATTATCTTGCAGAAGGGGATATGGATAAAGTTGATTTTTTAACTCGGAAGAGCCTATCTGACCTGTTAGATACCAGGGGTGTTGGTGCTGACTGGCGAGCCTTGGCTGACAAATTGGGTCTCACGAAATGCATGGAGGGAAGTCTCGGTGAGCACAGTCCAACACGGCTACTGCTGACTTATTATGAGGTAAGTAGACTTGGGTTTAGGCAAAGCTGTAATACATTCGAGGTTTTTAAACCTTTATATATAGAACCTTCAAAAACAATGTAGACACTGATCAAAGGGTACTTTTTGTTATAAAAATCGTTTCCGTCCGTGATAAATTCTGAAACAATATTTGTTTGATATTCAGAAAAGGAGGATTCTGTTTTAATTATTCAGCAGATTAAATGTTTATTGGATCTGTAAGAAAAACAGTCTCAGCAAATCTGTAAGAAAAACTGTCTCAGCAAATCTGTGAGCAAAACAGTCTCAGCAAATGTTAACCCTCAACTTCGCCATTTAACACCTTTGCAAACAGAGAATTAGAAATTTCAAATTCCAATAGTAAACAGAGCAGACCTAGATCAGATGGCTCCTACAGAAGCCATCTGATCTAGGTCTACTCTGTTTGCAAATGCATGAACACATGTTTAAATACGAAAGAAAGGGTTAAGCAGACTCTGATCAGACAGCTACTACAGGAGTCATTGATCTGGATCTACTGTGTTTACAAAGGCAGTTTTGTCAGAGAAAGGGTTAAATGGAATGGGTGGTTGTTTTCTGTGCAATAATCTTTATTTTGTTGCAGGAAAATGGTGGCACTGTGTCCAAGTTATCACAAACATTACAGGATTTGGACAGAAATGATGCTGCACGTCTACTTATTGACCTAGAAGCTACCCCTACCTCCCCGAGTAGGTATCCGTGCGTTCCCATAACTTCTACTTTCTCACTGTTGTCTTGTTTGTCTCAGCATGTTTAACTGCATGTTTCTATAATCACTAACAAGTCACAAAATTAGTACAAAACACCAATGATAAGGTGCTCCTCTTTCACCTAAGTTGTCATTGTTACTCAGACTGTGGAAAACATATGGATATCAACCCTTTCCCTCATATGAACATGTTTTCATGTATTTGCAAACAAAGTAAACCCAGATCAGACAGCTCCTGTAGGAGCCGTCTGATCAGGGTCTGCTCTGTTTGTAAGTGAAATTTGAAAGATCTGTGTCCCAACTTTCTAAAATGGCTAAAATGTCCCACCTTCCATATTTCATTATAACATTTATTCAATGAATATTCAGTAGGTATTGAAAGTTGAAATAAAAGGGTTAAGTGTTCCCACAAGGGCAACAACATTAACAAGGCTATAACTGTATCATGCATATTGAAACTATTAGTAGGGTTATGTCCCTTTCGACCTTTTTTGCAGTAAGATGAAGGCTGATTCTATTGACACTTAATAAGTTGCGCTAGCAAAGTCGCCTAATGCCACACTTCACATAATAATCACATTTTCATGAAAATCACCCACCTCAAGAAAGTTTCCACCCTATATTTACACTACAGAGAATCTTATTTATGAAAAAAATAAATATATGTGAGGATTTTCTTTTGATTTTAAAGTATGTTATGATATAAAACGCTAAAAATGGAGCATACATGTATTTGGATAATAATTGCTAATGTCACATAATTAGAGTTAAACCTGTGGTGTGATGGTCTAGTGGTAAAGCCCTTGACTACCAATCCAGTGGTCTGGGTTCAAATCCCGTTTTCTCCCAGAAATTTCAGGGGCGCTTTTCAGAAAAGTGTCTCCCTACAGCCCCTTCTCTCCACCCAGAAGTTAAAATGGGTCATGATTGTGCCATATGCTAGCAGTGCTCAATATTGTAGATGAATGACTCAATGACCAGGGCAGTAAATGTACAGTTGGCTGAGCGTTCCTTTGGACTGAAAGTAGACTATAATTAGGTTGCTAGCTACACATGAGACCAGATTTTATACAGTTTTGCTCCCAATTTCCTAATGAAATTGTATTTGAAATCCTAATATATGAACATTAGTGTTTACAATGAAAAATTTACTTATAAGTCTTTAAATACAGGAGAAATCACAGAAAGTGGCAGCAAAGGAACAATGACTTAATATAATATCATAGAATTTTTCAGCGATGATGTCCCTTTGGTCCCTTTTGCTAGTGACACTTGTTTTCTTAGAGATTAGATTTTGTAGTTTTGCTCCAAATTTCCTTACAAGCTAAATTGTATTTGAAACCCTAATATATTAACAAGTTTTTACATGAAAATATTAATGTTAAGTTTTAAAATACGAGAGAAATCGCAGAAAGTGGCAGCAAAGGAATGATAACCTACCATAATATCATAGAATTTTTCAGTGGTGATGTCCCTTTGGCTAGTGACACTTGTTTTCTTTATGGATTAATGTGAATTTGTCCTTTCTTAATTCTTAATTGTTAAATGGATTTTTACTTTATATACAGATCAACAATGAGGTGTGTCATTTATATTGTTATTACTTTTAATTTTATCATTCTATTATCTATACCATATATAATTCTCCTTTTATCCCCAGCAATATTCTTTCTTTAATTCTATTTGTCTTTCTTCCACCCGAAAGATAAAGATATCTGTACAGAGACTGTGGAGGCTAATTACTTTGGCATATAAGGAATGGATATGAATATATCGGCTATATATATAACGGCTGTATACATTCTGCTTACATAAAACATTATCAAGATATCTATTTACTTGTCTAACTTTTGAATTTGCTCATTTAAAGGAATTTGGGGATGATATTAGGCTGCCATCGGAATTTATGGCCATATTGTGTAATTCTCACGATACATGTGATTTTTAACCTTTCACCGTTTTGAATAAAAGTGGCAATAGACACTCCGTAAGATGAATGCTAGCGTCTTAACCTTAATAAAAAGGATTAAGAATTACAAAATTAGTTGTGTGCTTATATTTTGCTTGCTGTTAGATGTAAAGATTTACATTCTCATTTATAGACAACTGCCAAACTCCTCTATCTTTTCACTGCCTGATTCATAGAACCTATTACCCCATGAATATACAGATTAAGGTGCATACTCAAATACTAAAATTGTCATTTCTCCTCTAAACCCTATGTTGTGACCACTCTTTAGAATTGTCTCTTCGAGACCTTGGTCTACTCTGTTTTTAAAGATTCTCTAAGACTTAATGGGCTAAAAGTAGGCGAATGCTTAATGAAGAATGAAAGTAATCCAGAAAAGCCCCTCTGGGAGGTCCCATTTGTCTTAAAGGCCTAAAATTCGACATCTGTTGAGATGTTCCTTAACCCTTACAATGCTGACTTTTTGATGGACTATTTCAAATTCAAACAGGTCAAACTTATGGTGAATATTTAAATATTTTTCTACAGACAATTGTAACATGACAAACAGTGCAGACCCTGATGAGAGGGCTCCTCTAGGAGCCCTCACACCTGGGTCTACACTGTTTACAAAGGACATTAGTGACTTGTGTCCCGCACTGTAAGGGTTAAAACAGGTTTTCCTGTAGTTTCTGGGTTTGCTCTTTTTGCAAAGGCAACAAAGGTCTATAACGGCCAATAAATTGTGTTAATTAGTTGGTATTTAGGGCAGGTGACTGCTCAAAGCAAGGTGAAAGTAAAACAGAACGCTCCTATAGGAGCAATCTGTTTCACTTTCACCTTGCTTTAAGCAGCCATCTACCTTTAACACAAAATACTTGATGTAATTTAGTGGCCGTTATAGAGAGATTTTACTGTATCTCCTTATCAGGTAAAGGTTTTAAGTGCTAACATTCTGTGTATTTATTTCACTTATGTTGCTGCTTTTACAGGTGCAGATAAGGGAAAAGACAAGGATGATAATATTGATTCAGGACTGGAAAGCATCCAACACAAGAGTCAGCTGTCAGCATAGAAGCAGTACTGTACAGTGCTACAAATATTTAATAGCCTGATTGAAAAAGGACACCGCATGTGCTGATTCATGAGATAAATTAAAGAGACTGTTACAGACAAGAAAAGCTTTGCAAGATGTATTGCCTTCGGTGTTGCCTTCTGCGATAGAGACACATGGATAATTGTGGGTTTACATGGTGAATAATTTGTGGTTTTGTTCTTCAGTTTGCCCGCAAACAGACTCAAGTAGACTTAAGCATTTGTTTTTATGCCCCTCTCCCCCATTTACAGGGGATGGGATAAATTGTTTTTGCTCTGTCTGTCTGTTGATTGGTTGGTTTGTTTTGCCCCAACTTTAATGCTGGCGATAATTTTGTTGCCATTGTACATACATACTTCAAACTTGGCATGCATGTGAACATTTTTTGGGGTGACTTCATGTCAAAGGTCATATCGGGGGCATAGTGTTTCACAAAAACATCTTGTTTCTGTTATATATTCAGCATAATTACGTAGAGTGGTTATTTGTATCTTGGAAAGTGTAAATGTTTGTAGATTTGTATTGTGATATCTAAACGTCAATTAATAACTTGAACCCTTAGAATGTTGAGTTCTCAAATGGGCTATTCCAAAATTCAAACAGGTCAAGTTAATGGTGAATATTTAGGGACTTTTCTAAAGAAAAGTGTAACATAACAAGCATTGCAGACCCTGATCTCATCTGGGTCTACACTGTTTGCAAAGGACATTAGTGACTTGTGTCCTGCACTGTAAGGGTTAATCAGATCCTGTTAAATGGACTGTACAGCTAACCATTTACTCTATAAATACACCTTTTAACACCTTGGCAAACAGAGTAGACCCAGATCAGATAGCTCATGTCACATCCATCTGATCAGGGTCTGCTCTCTTTGCTAATGAAGCAATAGAGGATCTGTTGCGAGTTGTCTTTTAAGATCACATGTTCCTAAAGGAGCCTTAGAAAATGTCATTTAGGAGCCATCTGATCTGGGTCTAATCTATTTGCAAATATGTGAAAACATGTTGATATAAGGGAAAATGTTAATCAGTTCACCAGCATCTCAAGAATGTCACACTGCAGAATCTCCTTATTAAAACTAATTACTGTATTAACAGCTGTGTCCATTAAACAGGTGTTTGCTTAACACAGAATAAAAGTAATGCAGAAAGCTCTAATGGAAGCTTTCTGCTCAACTTCCTTCATTAAGGGATGTCGTACCTTATGCCTGTAAGACAGAAAAAATGACTTTAATTTTAAATCTTTGTTATAGTTTTTTTAACTCTTCTTTCATGTTTGCACTTGGCGTGTAGACCTAGTTCGGATGCTATACTTGGTCACAGTGTCTGATGATGATTTCCACTTCTTATATCACTACAATAGCTCTTATATTGCTATATAAAACCAGGGAAACCATTGGTAATTAGTATAAAATCAGGTCTGATATGTTCAGTAAGCAAACAGAGGTTAAACCATGTTTGGTAAGTGAGTAGAAAATACCAAGAAAAACTCTTTGCACCATAATGGAGTATTCTGGAATAAACTTTACGGATCCAGATTAGATACTGAGTTACCTAGTGTCTCATCAAGCTGTTTGAAACTCTATGGGTCAAGATTAGATACTGAGTTACCTAGTGTCTCATCAAGCTGTTTGGCACTCTATAGATCCAGATTAGATACAGAGTTACCTAGTGTCTCATCAAGCTGTCTAACACTCTATAGGTCCAGATTAGATACAGAGTTAGCTAGTGTCTCATCAAGCTGTTTGACACTCCATAGATCCAGATTAGATACTGAAATGCCTAGTGTCTCATCAGGATCAAGCTGTGTTGGATGTTCTGACTGTATTCTTGAAAAAAAAGAAAGACAAAATAACTGAGAAGTGTAACAGGCACACATTTTGGCAGGTATTATTCATTGTGTAGAGATGGTAAAAGTTTTGTTTAGTGAATTAAAAGACTATTATTAAGAATCATTTAACTCTTTATCAGATGAATATTCATGTAAGAAATAATAACGTCATGAAAATTTAATGGCTGAATTTTTAAGAATATATTGAGGCTATGGCAGAAACTTTAGAATCATTCCTGAAGCAAACGGAAATGGAGCAGACCCTGATTAGATGGCTCCTATATAGACCCTGATCAGACAACTCCTATAGGAGCCGTCTGATCAGGGTATAGGAGCCGTCTGATCAGGGTCTACTCCGTTTGCAAAGGCATGAAAAGTCGTCCCTGTTAGGTTAAGGGGAAAGAGGATCATGTGATGGAAATAGATTTGGCTGCAAGACATAGAACAATATTGTATAAATAGGTAGCCAAGCAAGATTAGATTGCACTGCTTGAATGGATATGGCAGGTGTTTTTGTACATTTTATATGTTATTGTTTTTGTACATTTACTGTTGGTTTTTGGTATAAAAGGTCAATTAAATATTTTAATTTTATCTCAAGATTTTATCTTTGTTGTATTTTGATAAATTTCAAAAATTATATATTGATGATAATGTTTGTGGCTTTGTATTTTTTCATATTAATCCATTAAGTTATCACACATTTGGTGATGATTTCATTGATCAAACATTGCACATTTCCCAATGATTTAATGTTCATTATTATTATTATTTGCCAAGGTTTCCATTTCATATAAGTTTGGATGGTAGCTTAGTAATTGACTTGTAGCCTTTCAGTATAAGTGTATTATAACGTCCTATGCCCTTTACTCATAATCTTGCCTTATAATGCCTTTACAAACAGAGTTGACCCAGACCAGACAGCTGCTACAGTTATACCCCAGTAAACTGGAATTTTTATTGAGACAAATTAAGGTCTTCTAAGGCAGATTGCTGCTCAATTCAGAGCGAGAGACATGCATAAGCTCCCAAAGGAATTTTCTGCATGACTTTCAGCCTGCACTAAGCTGTCACCTGTCGGACAGTTCAGCAGTGATACCAGTTTTACTGTCCAGTTTAGAAGTGTTTGACTGTATCTGACCAGAGTCTGCTCTGTTTGCTTATATTACAGAATTTATTATCTACTATTTGCTGCAACAATGAATTTCCTTATTCTACAGGGTGTCCCAAAAAGAATGGAACCCAGGATCAAATGTGTATTTTAACCAATGTAATCGAACACTTTAGAATGTAAATATTTCCTTTTGTAGATATGTCATTCGTACATATTTCTACCAAATTTCTTTTGGAAATATGCATTGGTTTTAAAGATATGAATATTTTAATGAATGCACCTAAAATCTGTTTTAACACAATATGCATACATTGCATAATCCATGCCTATATCAAGTTAAAAACAGAATTTTGGATGCATTCATTGAAATGGTGATATTTTAAAAACCAATGAATATGTTTAGACAATATAATTATGGCAAAATGTTGTCTCTACTAATCTACATGTATATACATTTAATTTAAGTTAGCAATATTCACATCTTAACCCTTCGCTTGCTCTTCACGTCAATATACCTACCTGTAAATAGTGAAGACCCAGATTAGACAGCTCCTACAGGAGCTGTTTCATCAGGGTCTGCACTATTTACAAGTTGATTGTGCAACCAGTGCACTCCACAGCAATGATTTCACAGCAAAATACGTGTACACAGTGAAGATATATGTAATTATTCAACAGGGCATGGGTAAAGAAGGAGAAATGTATTTAAAATTCAGAAAGAGAAGGGTTAATCCCGGATTCCGTTTTTTTTGGGACACCCTCTATATCTTTACTACAATAATCAAATTAAATATTTGTAATGGGCAGAATCATGCATGAATATTCATGGAGTAAAGGCTCTGCTCTATTTGCTTATGAAGATATGATAATCAGACTCTATAATTTATGCCAGTACCACAAACTGTATGTTTGCTTATCGGTATATTACAGAACTGATTATCTGTATACTACAACAATATATTCATTTTCAAAAACATGATCTGAGTGGCAACCAAAATGTATTCTGAGGAGGCACCAAGTAAATTTGTGTCTCATATGGATCCAAACTGTTTGCATTAACCCTTCACTTGCTGAATTTTAGAATACATTACCTCTTCTTTACCCATGCCGTGTGGTATAATTACATATATCTTCACTGTGTACAAGTATTTCGCTGTGCAATCACTGCTGTGAAGTGCACTGGTTGCACAATCACTTGTAAATAGTGCAGACCCTGATGAGACAGCTACTGCAGGAGCTGTCTCATCTGGGTCTTCACTATTTACAGGTAGGTACATTGACGTGAATAGCAAGCGAAAAGTTAATAATAACAGAAGGATCGTCCATTGAATAAAGCTTCTATAAGTTTGTACAAAGCCCTCGTGTCTTCAATCCTTTACTCCATGAATATTTATGGAAGAAATAATGACATCATGAATATTAACTAGCTGAATTTTTATAACGACATGAAATCAGGATTTTTTGTTCAGGACAGGAACTATTGAATCAGCTATATATTATTTCAATAGCAAACTGAGAAGATCCTGATGTCTGGGTCTAGTCTGTTTGCAAAGGCGTAGAAAGCGTATTTATGGAGTAAAGGGTTAAAGATACAATTACATTTAAATATATCACCAGCAGATTCATTGTACTAATTTCTTTTGCAATATACTTCCTCAGATCTCATAAAATTCAGATTTGTGATGTGAATTTCCAATATAATCCCAGGTTTTGCTAGTTTATGTTCTTAAATTCACTAATTGTCTATAAAGAAATCCAAGGGCATGTTTTCACCACATGGCAATGACAATAACATTAATTTTGGTTACATGCGATAGGCATTGTTACAAGTGATATAGGAACATCAGTATTGGCATATGTTGACTGACCGTTCCAAGGCGGTACTTCCATCTTCCTCCTATTGTATGTTTGTTTTGTCTTTGTGCGTCTCTTGTTGTTTTTTCTACCTATGTACATTTGCTGTTTCCTTGTGTTGCTGTTCGGGCGAGTGTTTGTTCTGTATGTGGTGTTTCCTGCATGACTCATTTGTGTACTTTTACCGTAAAACTCTTCCCCTGTTCAATATTCATGTAAGTAATAATATTATCATGACTATTCATTAGCTGAATTTTTATACTTGCAAACGTACACATGATGCTTTTGGTATTGTTAGAAACTAGAATCGGATCTATTTCTCGGGTAGAGGTTGTGGTGAAACAGTTGATAGGCTTTAAACTATATGGCTTGATAGCTCATATGATAAGAGTGTTGGCATGGTAAGCCAAAAGCCCTGGGTCCACGTCGAGTCACAACTTTTTCATCATGTTACATCTACATTAATTTGTAAACAAATGTAGCAGACCCTGATCAGACGGCTTCTACATGAACTCTCTTAAAGGAGCTCTCTGATATGGGTGTACTCTGTTTGTAAAAGCGTGAAAAGTGTATTTATGGAGTGAAGGGTTAACTGTCATTTTTTTTATTCTTGTACATGTATTGATAAAATGATTCTGATCTCCCATAATATCTTATTTCTCAGTCAAACCCTTTGTTACTGCTATTCATTAGATTTGCCAAAGAGAGGCAATTCTAATAAGTAGCAGCAAGAAAGGTATATGCTGAGAAATGAATACCTTATCAGGATTTCCTAACACATTGCCCCCTAGTGACGCATATGTGCGCCTCTATAAAATTCACATTGTGAAACCATTGTGATAATAAGAGCATTTGCTCCTATAGGAGCAAATGCTTTATTTATCACAATGGTTTCAAACTACAAAATTCTAAAATTTTCCTTTTCTCTAGCTCCATTTCGGTAGATTAATTAAAAGAGACTGGGTCTAAAAATAGCCTAGGAGAGAATGAGTTTAATTCTCCTCTTACATACAGCCCAGCATCTGATCAGAGTTTTCAGTTGAATAAATACGGTTAGCAAAATCAAGCCTCTACATTGTTAATTGTATTTCATCTTACCTTGTTTCATGTAAAGTCTTGTAATATCATCAACTCTCTTTTTGCCAAATAATTTCTCAAAGAAGATTCTTGTTCAGTTTCGTTTAAAAATTGATGATCATTGATGATCATTACTAGAATAGTAATGATCCCTTTTTAACACTGTGTAAACATTTTGAAGACATCGTGAAAACTGTGTAGATTCAGACAAGATGCTGATTAACTTTACATCTCATCATGATCCAAACATATTGACACTCTGACAGTGTGATTTAAAATGATGGAGACATTTGCAAACAGAATCAGATCGGATCCATGAGATCAGGGTTTGCATATGGAATTGTATAGATCAGATTCAATAGTTCCTGTATAGATAAGACTTCCTGTGTTCATATTGCTATTATAAAAAATCAGCTAATAAATATTTGCTGTGTCATTATTTCTTACATGAATATTCACTAGGTAAAGCATTGATACTATTCAATAACTATAAACTGGCTTAATACTATTCAATAACTATACACTGGCTTAATACTATTCAATAACTACACACTGGCTTAATACTATTCAATAACTATACACTGGCTTAATACTATTCAATAACTATACACTGGCTTACAGCATTGGGAATTCTGTATATAAGAACAAGTACATGTAATAGTAAACATTATTCACTGGATTTTGGCATCTTTAACTGTATTGTCTCCACAAACGACGCCCAAGGGGCGTAGCATTTTTGAAAAGGAGCTTCTTGCATTTTGTACAGAGGTGGTTGCGTAATGCAGATTTAAAGCAATGCAGAAAGCTCCTAAAATAGTTTTCTATATTGCTTCCAGTCTTCACTAAGCTACAATCTGTATTTTGAAAAAAACTATATTTATTCATTTAACCCATTACCTCATAGGCTATTTTTTATCCAACCATTTTGAATAAATCTACCGAAAAGGAGCATTAACTAGAGAAAATGAAAATTTTAGAATTTTGTAGTTTGAAACCATTGTGATAAATAGAGCATTTGCTCCTGTAGGAGTATCACACTGGTTTCACAAAGTGATTTCTACAGAGTCGTCAATATGAAGGAATGGGTTAATGGTTATTGTATAGAGTTTTAAATGTTGTATTCATCATCAGTTTCCTCCCAGAAGTAAAGGGACATTTATTAGAGCGGGGATGGGAGGTGGGGCGTTTGTTAGGAACATTACGGTATACATATACATGTATTATACATGTAACAGTTAAGATCATTTTTAAGCTATTGGCATCTGTATTTATCATATCTGTTTTACCAAAATGAGGCACATTTGAAAGGATGTGATGTTTTATGTTTTTTATTCATATTAACTATTCAAAGTTGCTTACATTTCATTCACTCATTCGCAAAATAAATGTCACCAATAGACAAATAAACAAAAAGTGTTTTGTCATTTTTACTCATTCAAACTTCCCTCAGGCAAAACTATTTTAGTTGTAGAAACGAAAGGCGTGTACTTGTAGCTATTACAATATACAAACTTAAAGACGTTTCTATGTGATAAAGGCTAAAATGGTGGATCAATATCTCTCATTTCTCAACTTATTTCATCACATTGACGTTTATTAGAATGGCTGGAGTTCTAAAAACAGTGGTCTAGATAAGATGCGTAAATTTAAATGTTTTCGAGAATGACTACTTTATTTCTCCACCACACCCTATACTGTGACTACTCTTTAGAATTGTCTCAAAGAGACGATTCTAAAGAGTGGTCACAGTTTAATGTTTGGTAGAGAAATGACGATTTTAGTATTTGGTAAATTTTCATTAATATTTTGATCTTTGCCCAAGTTTGGATTATCTCCCTTCACCTGTAAACATTTTGCCATATGTATACATTTTGCCAGGGACTAGTTTTCTGTTAGCCAAATGGCAAATTTCTCGGATCCAAATCGGATCGCTGCTTTTGAATGCCATGTGATTAATTTATACATGGTATAGAAACTTATTTGGCCTTGAAAATGGTATAAAGAGTGCCTATTTCAATGGGTGTTAGGTGTGCCTTTTTCAAAGGGTATTAGGGAGTGCATATTTCACATAAATGAATCTCTTGTTCTGGGTAATTCACCACAAAGAAATAGATGTTTGGAACTCAGAGTATTGTTAAAGAAAGTATTTTTGTTTAAGATGTATTGACAATACAAGGTATTCCATTGTAGTGTCGTTAACCCTTTCTTTAATGAACATTTATGCATGAATTGATATCTTCACGAATATTCAATGATATATACGGTAAAATTTAAAGGGCATTGTTGACCTCGGATCTTTATACAGAGCAGAATCTGATTAGACGGCTCCTTCAGGAACCGTCTGATTTAGAGTTCCTCTGTTTGCATAGGAGTGAAAATGCGCTTTTATGAAGAACATGCTTAAACTGAACATTGTCCAACAATGTTTCAATAATTTCCCACAGCATACCATGGACAACTGTATGCTATCATTACTCGATGAGACGATTCTAAGAAGTGGTCACCGCAAATGATGAGAATTCTCTCTCTTAAATTCCTTCCCGTATCTATTCCTTCTCGCGACTTGACTGATATTTTCAAACAACTTGGATCCAGATGAGAGGAGGAGGAATTGATTCGTGAGAGGAATTTGAGTGCCAAACTATGCATACCCTGATAAAAGGACTGCAATAGGATTCCCTTTAATCTGGATCAACGCTGAAATAAATGACAGAAAACACATATCCCGTATTCAATAAAGGATTAAAATTTGGGAGAAAAGGCATGGAAATGCTCATAGTAAATAGCCGAGCAATCTGCCTTGAAACAGAATGCTTCAACTGTTGTCTGTTTCATTGTCAAGTTCGCGATTAGCTAAAAATATTTTCATTACATTGGGAGTTGCGTGTAGAATTGTGTCTCAAAGTGGCACCCGTTCGATTTTGTACGGGCGATGCCTTTAAAATACTTTGGTGTATTTTGAACACATTCTAACTCTGTCCGGGTTTGGATTATCTCCCTTCACCTGTAAATAGTTTGCCAGGAAACTAGTTTTCAGGTAGCTAAATGGCAAATTTGCTCGGAATCTGATCAGATGCGGACGCAAGCTGCATTTGAATGCCATGCGATTCATTCATAAATATTAAAGAAAACTTATTTTACCTCGTAAAATGTACTAGGACTGTCTATGTCACATGTATACATGGATCTCTTGTTAGAAACCAACCACAAAGAACATGGTGTTTCAGATTCAGAACTTTATTAAAACGGCTATTTTCGTTTAACATGTATTGCCAATATCAGTGCCCTTAACCCATTCCCTCATATTGACGACTTTTGACGACTCTGTAAAAGTCACTTTGTGAAACCATTGTGATAAATAGAGCATTTGCTCCTATAGGAGCAAATGCTCTATTTATCACAATGGTTTCAAACTACATTCTAAAAAGTTCCTTTTCTCTAGTTAATGCTCCTTTTCGATAGATTTATTCAAAGAGGTTATATCTAAAATAGCCTATGATGTAATGGGTTAATACTTTCCCTTACGAACAATTTATGCATGAATTGAACACTTCATGAATATCCATACACCATTCCCTTCATGTCACGCCTTTGCTAACAGAATAGACCCAGATCAGACAGCTCCTGTAAGACCCCCCCCCCCTGATGAGGGTCTGCTCTGTTAGCTTATGGCATGATGAAATCAGTAAAGGCTTAATCCATTCAGGCTCAAATGCTGGAAGGAAAAGTGTGAACTACATGAACATGTATATTTATTTCCTTGTATTTAAAACAAAATACCCGCTACCCTTCTGCCGCTATGCGCGAGTTGACCGGCATTTACGAACAGTTTGGGTCTAGGTGACACGCCATGTAAACCGGTGTCTCATCAGCATGCAAGCTGTTTCACCCACTGTCATAGGTTTCTCAACAACTTGAATGAATAGGAATTAGGAAGTAGTCAAAATTGCATCAGATCCAAATTTAACCCTTTCCCTGTTCTATGTTTATTCCAGACATAAGTACCTACTTAATATTTATGGACAAAAAAGTTATAATGAAATATGGAAGGTGGAACATTGTCGCCATTTCAGATAGTAAAGACAGAGATCTATCAAATTTTATTATCAAACAGAGTGGACCCTGATCAAACGGCTCCTAGCGGAGCCGTCTGATCTGGGTCTACTCTGTTTGCAAATGCGTGAAAACACGTTTACATGAGGGAAAGAGTTAAACAGATACAAAAGAACCCCTCTACATCGGAGTTTTATTTAAGAATACCCTAGGTCATTTTATGCAGGTGGCTGCTTAATGCACGGTGGGTGAACGTCATGCAGAAAGCTCATGTGAGAGCTTTGTGCATGACTTGCGACCTGTATTAAGTGGCATACGGACGATTTGTCCCCCGGACATTTTGTCCCTCACTCAATTTTGCCAGGATGGACATTTGGTCCCTCATGATTTTGCAAGGATGGACATTTTGTCCCTCGTGCTTTTGCATGCGTGGACATTTTGTCCCCCACGTTTTTTCAAGGGTGGACATTTTGTCCCTCAACATTTTTTACAATGCGAACGTTTTGACCCTCACTTAATTTTGGACAAAATACCCTCCATAAATCCACAGGGGTCTGGACCGCTTCATGGGAGTCTATGTGTACCATATAATAACCCTTGTTATTATATAGTACATATAGACACACATGAAGCGGTCCAGACCCATGTGTATAAATCTAGCTTAACCCTACTCCATGAGTATTTATGTAAGAAATAGTGAGCCGTCTGATCTTGGTCTTCTCTGTTTGCAAAACTTGTGTCTTGTAAAGGGCTGCATGTAAGACTTATGAAATGCATACAAATCATTACTGTTACTCCATGAATATTCATGCAAGAAATAATGAAATCATGGATATTAGTAAGATGAAGTTTTATAATGGCACCACAAACAAGGGAATTTTAATTGACAATACAGAAACTATAGAATAAGATCTATATAATTTCATAAACAAACAAAGCAAACCCTGATCAGATGGCCCAGCTCCTAGAGTCTTACCCCGGGGGCCAGAAAGGGTTACCGTGCACCCCGTCTGATTTTTTTCCATGGGTACCAGGGTGTTTGGTAGGGTCTGCTGAATGGAAATCAAAATTGTACCCATGAAAAAACTCATTCCTGCTATGGGTTTTTTTCTATTGTTTTCATGGCAACCAGTGGTCTTGACAACGACGGTGGGTAAAGGTTATAATGTAGTATATCTATGCTATTAGGGGCACTAAGAGTTTGAAACTGGTGTCAAACTAAAGGTAAGACATTGGTCTTTAATTAAGAATATGTTTTTGTTAATTACCTCATTTGCTTAATCATGAATATTAATGATAAACCCGAAAAATGAAGGAAAAAAGACTAGAAGATGGTGAAAACTAGATCTGAAATCACCTGTAATGGTCTTAATACACCCAAATATGTTTTTATACATAAAACATCCCCACGGAGTGTATTATTTAAAAAAAAATCGTGTCTGTATGGCTTATTTGCATTTTTATTGCGTTGTTAGTATCCATAGCAGAGGTACGCCCGGATAGCGTAAGCGCATAGAGAAGATAGCATTATATCTCAAGGCCTTCGAGAGCTGGTAGCTAACAATATCAACTTGTTACCAAAGATAAAATAAATACACTGGTATTTGATTTAAAATGTATTGTAGTTAATAAGTTCGTTAGCATATTCATGAATATTAATGCTTAAATCAAACAAAAAGAAGGGACATTATTTAAAGTGGTAGAACGAATTTTAAACCATCCGGATTGGTCAAAGTATACCGAAATAATTCAACCGCTTTCAAATTAACCCTTTCGTTGCCAAACTCTGTCGTCTGCTAACTTTGTCGTCTGCGACAAAATTTCATTTTTTTTATTTTCTTCACTTTTGTTTCAATAACATAGTAACAGTAACAAACAGTTTGGATCCTGATGAGACGCCGAGTTACTCGGCGTCTCATCTGGATCCAAACTGTTTGCATATAGGTAATCACAGATCCGGCATTGGCAGCGAAAGGGTTAATTATGATTTAATTATGGTTTTACATCAAACGATTGTGTCTGTATCCGTTATTTTCTTTATACGGGCATTCTGGTATGAAAAATGAACGGTTAAAGTACAAATATCGTTTCAATTTCCAAGTGTGATATGAAACTTTAAAATCTGTTTAGTTTTATATTCATAAAAATGAGTAGAGTATCACAAAAAACGTGGAATAATTTACCCAGTGTCTGACTTAAGCAAATATTAAGATAATTGACACCAGAATTTAAACTTATTAAGTACACTAAACCAGAGTATGTGTAGGCTGATGCCTCGGCCTTTGTAATGACGTGTTAATTACCAGTATTGATGGGGACATCTAAAAGTAATATAACATGATTTGTAAAGAAGAAATAAAACAATGTTTTTTAAATGGTGTATTTCGTAACATACAAGTGGCATTAGACTTATCAAGGCTAATGCTTTTGACGCATACATGTATTTACAAACAAAAGCATACATATACTTACAAACCATTATATCATTGTTGTTTTCAGCACATGTACAAAACGTTGTCAGTGCATGCTGTAGATGCATAGCTAGAATTTTAGAAACAATACAGTTCACATTCCCAAATTAAGATGGAAAAAATTCATGAAACATTATCATGTCAAATTCAATAAATACTGATGATAACACAAGAAACGAAAAACCCATCCCTCATTTCGATTCTGCTGCTCAACGTTAAGAATGTTCCTACGGGTTTAAGCAGTGGACCTTTCTGTGTGATATATTTAACTATCATCACATCTGTATTAATCGTAATGTAACTTTAGATCGAATGTAACTTTAATCATCAAAGAGCCCCGATCCACTTCTTCATATTCTTCATCTGCTTCGAGAGCTTTCTTCAGAATGCTTCAACAATTCAACCTCAATCCATTATGGAACCAGAGAAAGTAGTAGGGCATCGCACGCGGTTTTCTCTGTATCCGCTCACCTCTTTCTGGGGTATCAAATTAGCCTAAAGTTGTAATCGGCGTTAATCAACGCAACCAACTTTCTACAAGGTGGCAGTGATCGATCTCAACCTCGCGCTCAATATCGTTTGTATTGTGTGTCCAAGATATGTTCAAAATGAAGAAGACTTTCTCAGGGCAGATGTAAGAGATAGAATCGCTAATGAAGCTTTTATAAACAACAGGCTGGAAACCCACGCATGGTTCCTCGAGTTGTCAAAGACTGATTTGAAGACAATGGCAGGTTCGGGTCATATGTGGATATCGATCTTGGGGATCTCATGAAGGACCAGTGTCGTTCAGCGTTGGTAATGCTGGAGGCTGTTTAGCAAATTACTATACGTCATAGGAGCTGAATACCTAATAGAAGAGGTAGACATTATCAATTCACCAACACAAGATGAGAAACACATTGTAAAAGAAGTCGGTAATGCTTTATTTCATTCAATGTGATACATTCAGGCATCTTCAAACAAATATCTGAAAGGATTTTCAACATGACGCCTGAAAGTATCCATGTCAGATATGTATCAGGAAAACTAAAACATATGGAGAGAATGAGGACACTAGCTGTTAGTGTAAGGGGAGGATACAAAGAAACCTACTGACTGGAAGGATTTTTGATGAACGATGACAACATGAGACAACGTGTTCAAGTAAAACAAAAAAAGAAACAAGGGCATGTTGTATTGCTATGCAAAATATGAGCCCCCCACCGGACTGAAAAAAACAACCTCAACTCTCTCCACCCCGCCGACCCATGGTGTGGTTGACCATGGTATATACATGACCAAATGAATGGTATTAGTACCTACTTTTATACATTGAATCAGTAAATAAAACGTTATTGTCCCGACAAGAAAATATGAAAAAGGGGAGTAACTCCAAATAATATATGCTAGAGTTATTGCCCTTGTGCATGACACTACACCTCATCATACTTGTTCCATATGAGAAGTTTCAAATCAATTGAACCAGTGCACAAAGAGTTATTAACTGGACAAGAAAATATGAAAAGGGGAATAACTCCAAAACTATAGATGCTAGAGTTATGACCCTTGTGCATGACACTACCCCTCATCATGCTTGTTCCATATGTGAAGTTTCAAATCAATTGAACCTGTAGATAAAGAGTAATTGTCCAGCAAAAATATGTAAAAGGGGAATTATTGATGCTAGAGTTATGGCCCTTGTGCATGACGCTACTCCTGATCATGATCCTTCAATGTGTGAAGTTACAATGCATTTGGCCTAACTTTGTAGGAGATATTGCCCGGACACGAAGCGTGACAGACGGACTGACAAGAAAATATGGAAAAGGGGAAGAACTCCAAAAATATAAATGCTAAAGTTATGGCCCTTGCATATGACACTACCCCTCATCATGATTGTTCCATATGTGAAGTTTCAAATCAATTGAACCAGTAGATAAAGAGTTATTGTCCTGACAAAAAATATGTAAAATGGGAATAACTCCAAAAATATTGATGCTGAAGTTATGGCCCTTGTGCATGACACTATCCCTCATCATGCTTCTTCAATGTGTAAAGTTATAATGAATTTGGCATAACTTTGTAGGAGATATGGCCCGGACACGAAACGTGACAGACGGACTGACAAGAAAATATATAAAAGGGGAATAACTCTAAAAATTATAGATGCTAGAGTTATGGCCCTTGTGTATGACACTACCCCTCATTATGATTGTTCCATATGAGAAGTTTCAAATCAATTGAACCAGTAGATAAAGAGTTATTGTCCGGACAAAAAGGTATGTAAAAGGGGAATAACTCCAAAAATATTGATGCTGAAGGTATGGCCCTTGTGCATGACACTAGCGCTCATCATGGTTCTTCAATATGTAAAGTTATAATGAATTTGGCATACCTTTGTAGGAAATATGGCCCGGACACGAAGCGTAACAGACGGACTGACAAGAAACTATGAAAAAGGGGAATAACTCCAAAAAAATTGATGCTAGAGTTATGGCCCTTGTGTATGACACTACCCCTCATCATGATTGTTCCATATGTGAAGTTTCAAATCAATTGAACCAGTAGATAATGAGGTATTGTCCGGACAAAAAGATATGTAAAAGGGGAATAACTCCAAAAATATTGATGCTAGAGTTATGGCCCTTGTGCATGACACTAGCCCTTATCATGCTTCTTCAATGTGTGAAGTTATAATGAATTTGGCATAACTTTGTAGGAGATATGGCCCGGACACGAAGCGTGACAGACGGACGGACGGGCGGAATCGAGCAAACCTACAGTGCCCCAACCGGTAACCGGTGGGGGACTAATAAAGTACCTAGTTATAGTCTACTTTCAGTCTAAAAGACCGCTCAGTCGACTGTACACGTACTCCCTTGGTCATTGAGTCATTCGCCTACAATATTACTAACATATGGCGCAATCATGCAGCCGGCTATTGACACTCACGGGTACACACTTTAATCCCCGGGTGGAGGGGAGGTGCGGGTGGAGACACTGAAAGCGTCTCTGAAATTCCGGGAGGGACAGGGATTTGAACCCCGGACCTCCGGACCGACAGTCAAGTGCGTTACCACTATACGACCACACCACACAAGTAATTTGTAAAGCATAAAGAAACTTATCGTCTATTTGGTCCTTGCCACGTTCCCCTCCTGTTTATATCACTACTACCCCTTCTGTAACCCCCATTCTGTTGTGCCCGCCCCTGCCTGATACACTGGCTCTTCTTCTTGGCTCACTAGCACCCCGCTGCTCAGTTCCATGGTCAGTGTAGTGGCATGTCCCGACCCGCATTACAGTAGATCCTGTCTTTATAGCTGTCATTCATTTATTGAACATAGGACTCCTAACATTTAGCCTGCTATGGGCGGATGAGTGAATACATATACAAACAGTTTGGATCCAGATGAGACGCCGAGATTGACACTCTGCTTTCATTTTGGAAGACACATTTATTGTTGCTTGAGATTTGAAAATATAGTAGGAGAAACAATCTGTAAATAATTTGCTTAGCAGGCTAAAGGTTGAAAAGCAGATGGTTTCTTAATGCAAAGCTAAAGTAATCCTTGTATGAGTTTTTTTGTATTACTTTTGACCTGTGTTAAGCTACTACCTGCCTTACAGACCCATAATTAGACATTTTGTTTGATGACCGCTCAGGACAGGCTCTACTCTCCTTTGACAATGAAACTGGAAGGCAATAATGGATTATGAACATAATTTCGTTTCATGGGATTGTCATAATCGCGTGTCATTAAGTGCATTTAAACCTTCATCCCGCAATCTGCGACTTAATTCGCAGTTGCAAACAGCTTTTATCCCATATGACTCGATTTTCATTGAACTAAACCATATTTTATACAAGGGGGTTAGGGTACAGGAGAGCTACAGATAGGAGTAGATTTTTTTCTGGTTCTTTAACCAGAGGTCCAGAAAAGCATTTTCAAGAATAGCTCCTTTATTTCTCCACCAAACCCAAAACTGTAGTATTTGGGCACTCGCCTTTATTTATAGCTCTGATATATTATTACTCCATAAATGCGCATTTGCCAAACAAAATATACCAAGACAAGACAACTTCTGTAAATATTCATGATATCAGTATTTTACATAAGTATTTATGGAGGAAAGGGCCACATGTGCCCTTCGCATGCTCTCTCTCAACAAAACCAACAACAACAACAACAACTCCACATCACAAATACATTATTTTTTAAATCACATGTCATAAGTATCTAAACCATACCAAAAGATAGTTTCCTGACTCAACCAAAAAAGGGAATTTTTTTTCACGAACACTCCTGTTCCATATAATAAGTAAAGTTTTACTTATTATATAGAGCTGGGGTGTCCGCGAATTTTTTTTTGGTTAGGTCAGAAAACTATATTTTGGTATGTTTTAGATACTTATGGCATGTGATTAAAAAAATAATGTATTTGTGATGGAGTCCCAACTGGTTTAATCGCATTAAACTATACATGATAATGTAGTTTAACGTGAGGTTAAAGGACCAGCATTTATCAATGACTGTGAATCGAACTTAACACTTGAATATACATGTAAGAAATAAATACTGACAACGGTGTTGGTAAAACTGTAAGCAGATCTCAGGTGCGGATCAAGGATTTCAGATCGGGGGGGGGGGGGGGGGGGTTCGTTAAGATTTTTAAAAGTTGGATGACGTCTGTTGTGTCTTTATAATACATATTGAGAAAGAGATTTATTGACTGTTAAGTAGTTGCATATCTTGAACAGTTTTAAAAAAAATAACGATTTCCCTATTCTAAGTTTATCCCAATTGTCAATGCCTACTGAATATTCATATACAAAAATAGTCATAACGAAATATGGAAGGGGGGGGGGGGATATTGTAGCCATTTAGGAACTAGAGAAACAGATGTGTTAAATTCAATTAGCAAACAGAGCAGACCATGATCAGACGGTTCCGGCTGATCTGGGTCTAATCTGTTTGAAGATGCGTAATGTCACGTTTATACGAGGGGATAGGTTAATAAAACACAGATTAAATCATTGTTTTGTTTATTTTTAACATTAGATTTAATAAAAGTACCAAAAATGTTTGTTTGGGTAACTGGGGGATGGGGGATGGCGGGGGGGGGGGGGGGCTCTTTATCCACGCCGAGATCTATTATAATTTCATAAGCAAATGAGAGAAGATCCCGATCAGCCGACTGCTACACAAACCATCTAATCTGGATCTACTCTGTTTGAAAAGGTTTTAATAGGCTACCTCCATTTGAAACTTGGCAGATGAGTTAATATCAAAACGTTCATACTAATTTCAACAGTATAGCTGTATCTTTTATCATATTATTATATTTTTACTCTCATTTTAGCTGACGTCATGTAATTCTCATATTCATATTAAATATTAAATCTGTAACCACGATGCATATTCTGCGTTCACTTGTAGTTGTCTTTGAAAATTAATTACTATGTTTTGTCAACTTAATTCGGCCATTATCCATTTTATCATAGTTTCGAATTAGAGCGCCAGGCTTAAATGACGTACAGGAATTTTAGACCTAAAATTATATCATTTGCCGCACATTGGCGACAATTTAATTTATTTTCAATGCTGATATGTTTCAAAGCAATCTCATAGGCTCATTTTAATGTTAATGTAATTAATTTAAACTGCACAAAAGATGAAATACATGCGTTCTTTTTTTCAATCAAAGAACAAAGATCAATCTAATTGGGCCCAAACACTAGTTGAGGACGAATAATTGGGGTACGTTGACTTGGTTCAATGATACAGTACAAAGTAGGGTACCAAAAGGGGTACCAAAATAGGAAAAGCTTTTAGCCTTTCGCATTTAACATTTCAAAAAAGGGTACCATAATAGCATTTAGCATGTCCTTCCATAAGAATCAGATACTCTAGATACACATGATCCAAACTTTCCGGCACTGACAATGGGCATCAGAAAACACTTTAACATGAAAGCCGTATAATGCCTGATTATAGTGTATAATGCCTGATTATAGTGTATAATGCCTGATTGAAAAGTAAGAGTATAATATTTGAAATATGCATACTTTCTGCTGATTACAGTGTATAATGCCTGATTGAAAAGTAAGAGTATAATATTTGAAATCTGCATACTTTCTGCTGATTATAGTGTATAATGCCTGATTGAAAGTAAGAGTATAATATTTGAAATCTGCATACTTTCTGCTGATTATAATTAATTGTATATGATATTGGAAATCTGCATGATACAGTGCTCCCTCTCTTCAACGACACCCTTTGGGATACGAAGATTGTATGTGTTGTTCAGAGGGAGTTGTTATAGGGAGGGAAAATCAAACATAATTAGCTTGTTTGCAGATCCCCAGATAAGGTGTATTCCGAGAACTAAAACCGTTATTCCTCAATTAAACCCTATGTTGTGACCACTCTTTAGAATCGTCACAAAGTGACGTTTCTAAAGAGTGGTCACAACATAGGGTTTGATTGAGGCATAAAGAAAATACGATGGAGAAAGGTTGTTTCTGGAGCCTTGTTGTTTCGGAAACAGTGACATGCGTTGTTGTAAGGAGGGAATCGTTATTGAGAGGGACGTTGTAGGGAGGGAGCACTGTATTGTCAAGTAAAAACTAAAAGTATGATATGTTAAAACTAGTAAAATGAGAATATCATATTAAGTTGGTCATCTATATCGATGATTATCACTTGTGGGTCTTCTTGTCTTAATTTGTCAGCAACAATTGAAAAATAATCTTATTACATGTATCTTGATTTTCAGAGGCTATAATCACACTAAATACAGAGTTGTAAGGATGATCAAACTGGTGACAAGAGTGATACTGTACGTAACTCTAGTGTATTGCGTTCGGACATATAGACAGTGCATTACCCCTACGTGTAGAGTCCTAATAACTCATTCCCTAATCGGCTATTTTTGTACCCAACCTCCTTGAATAAATCTATTGAAAGGAAAAAATAGAATTGTGTAGTTTTGAAACCATTGTGATAAATAGAGCATTTATGCTTTGGAGCGAATGCTTTGTTCATCTGAATGGTTTCAAAAATAATTTTTACAAAGACGTCAAAATCCATCCATACAAGGGAATGGGTTAAGAGTGACATTCATAGTCAACTAGTACTGACACATAAATATCCTTAACTTTTTGTATGTTCGCTAACGGCGTAACTATGATTACCTATGCAAACAGTTTGGATCCAGATGAGACGCCGCATAATGCGGGGTCTCATCAGGATCCAAACTGTTTGTGATCTTGATCATATTTTTGCAAAGAAATTAGAGAAAAGTTATTTTAAGAATTGAAGCAGACTAGGGGTACCCATATATTAGGGGTACCCATATATCCCATCTTACCAATTTTCAGCAAATTCTAGTAATATCTAAATTTTAACCAATCAGACGTCACTATTCCATTACCATGGTAACCAACTCTTTCGAAACACCTACGATTGAGTTCGGGGTACCCGAATACCCCATCATACCAATCTTCAGTAAAATCCAACAACCTCTAAGTTTCGACCAATCAGAGCCCACGATTCGGTAACCATGGCAACATTTTTAAAGACTAAAACTTGAATGCAAATCTGCACATGACCAGCAATGTCCATGTGAAGTTACATTAGAATCTGACAATTTCATAATGAGAAATGTTCAGGGCGGAAGAAGAAGAAGAAGAAGAAGACAGAAGAAGAAGAAGAGAGAAGAAGAAGAAGAAGAAGAAGAAGAAGAAGAAGAAGAAGAAGAAGAAGAAGAAAAGGAAGAGGAGGAGGAGTAGGACAAGATTAAGAAGAAGAAGAACATCTGGGTGACATAATTACATGCCGAAGAGGATTACGTATGCCATGTCTTCACTGCACATTTGCAAAACGTCTCTCTGCTGGGACTTGAACCCAGACCTCTCACCGACACATTGGTAGCGAGTGTTCAACATAGAACTTCAGAAAGTGACAGCATGCAAGTGTGCACTGAGTCGTTGTTACCACATTTGGATGAAGGAAATGAGTGAACTGGCATTTGCAAACAGTGTAGACCAAACTCGTAGGACTGCTCAAGGAGTCCTCTTATCACGGTTTGCGCTATTTGTCACTGAAAACATTCTCGTAAATTATATCCTTCCACACTGGTTGGACTCAGGCGTTAACCATGATGGACGATCCTACTATGACAATTCAGCATTCAAAGGGTTGTCCAACTTATCCGGGTAGATTGATACTATTATGCAATCTTGTATTAATCGTTCCGTTCTGTTCAAAACTATCAGCATTTGAATTACCTCAGGGTACAAGTTATTTTCTGAATTAAATGCTAATCAAATATTTACTATCTTCACCGAATATCAATAGTTACCGAAAACGGATATGCAATATTGCATCATACAATCACATATTTACTTCGTGCTCGACGATAAGCACTGGGGGGGGGGGGGGGGGGGGGGGGATATTGCTAATAAATGAGCTTTATTTTGACACAACGGAGAGAACAGGATGGCAACGAGGGTAAGTAAATGTGTATTTTCTCTTAATTAGTTCTTTTTCGGCAATTGATAGGTGGTGCTTTAGATTCATCATACTCATATTATACACGCTATATACATGATTTGGAATCAAACAATGCAAACGATGGGAAAACCCACAAAATGAACGCCGTGCTCGCGAAAGAATGCATAACCAACTCCCAGATTTTTTTATGTTACTGAAAGATGGAATCAAAATATAAAATTTTGAATTGAGCGATCGCTTTGAATATCATTTAACTATGTATACTGAAAATTTCAGTCATATTGGTTCAAGTTTGCCCAAAATATGGCCACAAACGAATAGTCGGTTCAGAATGTTATATTTTGATTCCATCGTAGGCTCGTATCATCGACTGTTGTTCGATTTTTTCATCTTAAGACGATATTACGTTTTACAATACATTTTTATGAGTGTGGATTAAACTCTTTTTGGACTTAGACGTGGTATTACGTTTCATACGGCATTTAGTCTTGAACAATCAGAAATCTCCGTATAACTCCGGCATGATACGACATAATTTCCGGATGACCAAAGTTTCCAAGTTTATTTTCATATAAGCATAGTCGCAATTACCGGTATTGGGATACGTAAGCACTTTGCCAAATAAATAAAATAAAAAATAAGATGATACAGAGGAAAATGAAAAAACAAAGGAAGAAATAGACTGTAGAAAACGGCCCGTGACTGTTGAACTTTTCATTGAACTAAACCATATGACAGGTACGATGACTTTTATTATCTATTGCTATGTTGATCCAGAGATCCAGATAAGATGCGTAGATTCAAACATCTTCAAGAATAATTTCTATATTTCTCCATCAAACCCCGTACTGTGATCACTCTTTAGAATTGTCTCTTCCAGACGCTTCTAAAGAATGGTCACACCATAGGGTAATGTGGAGAAATGATCATTTTAGTATTTGACTACGCACCTTAACTACATGTATTGCTTTGTTGCCTATACACATTCTAATTTTAAAAGACATAAAAGAGCTTGAAAATGTAGCGGCGGACAGTTATTCCTGAATTAGATTGTGTTAGGGGACATTTCATTCATACGATCAATATTTCATTCTTTGTCATATCGGCATTTACTTGTATATGTTACAGTAGAAATTGCGACTCAGGACACTTGTTGATCCTCCTAGGACAGATTGTGATCACAATCTCTCCTAGGACAAACTACGATTCTAATCTATCCTAGGATAAATGGCAATTCTAGTTAAAGACTTAAGATAGAAGGAACACTATCAATATTCTTACAAACCACCTTTTTACTCAGAATTTCACAAATACAAATGATCAGGGATCCAGATTAGTTTATTAGTTGATTATATATAAATTCACATACTAACCCATTCCCTTATATACAATCATGATATAATTTATAACATTGTAAATATTTACTGACGGAAGACAAATGCAGCAATACATAGGATACATAGAAAACATACAAACAAATGAGCCTAAACCTTCTGGATCCAAACTATTTAATTTGATCCGGGTCTGTCCTAGGAGAGATTGCGATCGCAATTTGTCCTAGGAGAATCGACTATTGTCCTGAATCGCAATTTCTGCTGTGGCATTAAACATTTTAACCATTCGCTTGCTATTCAAGTCAATATACCTACCTGTAAATAGTGAAGACCCAGATGAGACAGCTCCTGCAGGAGCTGTCTCATCAGGGTCTGCACTATTTACAAGTTGATTGGTTGCACGCAACCAGCGCAACCACAGCAGTGATAGAACAGCGAAATAATTGTACACAGTGAAGGTATATGTAATTATACAACAGGGCATGGGTAAAGAAGGAGAAATGTATTTTAAAATTCAGCAAGAGAAGGGTTAACGATGGCATGCTAAAATTTACTTAGCTATATACACTATACACAGTACAGTCCCTCTAATAAGGCAGCTCTCAATCCAGATAAGATGCGTAAATCTAAACATTTTCAAGAATAGCTCCTTTATTTTTCCACCAAACCATATACCGTGACAAATCTTTAGAATCGTCTCGTCAAGACGATTCTAAAGATTGGACACAGTATAGGGTTTGTTGGAGAGATGACGAGTTTAGTATTTGTGTACGCACCTTTATCCGAAGCTCTGCAAGACCCAATAAATATGTATACTTTCGTGGCATAGAGGTAGGTGGTAGTTTGATTAGGACTATATGAGCCCCATACAACATAATTATTTGGTTTTTTGTCTACGTGTCTATTTTAACCACTTATCGCATGTAGTCACTCAGTTTTCGTCGAAATGTTTGTAAAATGCCACTAACGACAAGAAATATGACCACTGAACCAGGTTGAATACAAACTGAACAACCGCCTCGCTGAAAACTAGAATTATGATCTGGGTCTACAAGTCGGCATTGCCAATATGCTCTGTTCCTCTTCTGGTGTATTGTAATTTCTTTTACCACAACTTGGCATTCGGCCAACATGATGATGCAACTAGTTAGTGTGAATATACACATCTACAGCGGCTTCTAGCGTGACTGATTCGAATTGTTTAGTTATTCCTATCCTTCATATGAACGCTTTTTCACGTCTTTCATCATGGTCTGATCTATTTGGGTATAGAATAATTAATGACCTGACTGCAGTTTCTATCACTATCACGTGTACACATGTCATTATAAACTCAGCCAATTAATATTCATGATTCTGTTATTTTCTTACATGAATATTCAACAGGAAAAGAGTTTATTGAAATGTTTTCTAATCCATATTGATTTCAAAACAATTTCTGTCTTGTATTGTTTTACCAACTTGTTTGCATTCCGATGTCCACAACAAAATGGCGTCCGTTCAAAATATTTTAGCTGCAAGGATGTATAACTACGCGAAATGTCACAAAGGGGCGGGGCTTACTTTTTATCATGCAACGTCACGAAATTCGTTAATTTGATGTTTATGTTTAATTATGCCTTTTTCGTCCTTCTGTTTTCCTCCTTTTGGCTAAACCAAACTTGCATCCCAGTGGGGTCAGTACACGTGCACTATACCTCACAAAATACAGCGTCGACGTGGAAAATATTATGCTAGTAGGACGTGACTGTATTTCGTGACGTTGCATGATAAATAAGAATTACTATGCTAGTAGTTTGGAAGTTCAGCTGTATTTTGGTGAGTTAGAAAAGTTGTTAAATGCGAGCCTTGGCGAGCATTTAACTACTTTTCTGACGAGCCAAAATACAGCTGAACTTCCAAACTACTAGCATAGTAATTCTTTTATCATGCAACTCCAAGAAAAAAGGAGAAAATGAAGAAATAGAAAGATTGCTAAAGCGGTTTCGTCCCTTGAATGAAAATACATGCAAGTACGTATTACGTGACGTCATGTTGGCATGCAGTGACGTCATCGACATTTACAACATAAACAAACTTGATTTAATCTTTTTATATGGACAAATAGTTGAGACAAAGGTGAGCAAATATGTTAATTTGATGTTTATGTTTTATAATGCCTTTTTCCTCCTTCTGTTTTCCTCCTATTGGCTGAACAAAACTTGCATTCCAGTGGGGTCAGTACACATGCACTATACCTCACAAAATACAGCGTCGACGTGGAAAATATTATGCTAGTAGGAAGTGACTGTATTTCGTGACGTTGCATGATAAAATGAATTAATATGGAGACTGATAAGAGAGCATATAGTTGCTTTAGTGTAGGATGGAAGTAAACTTTTAGATGAGCTTTCCGCATAACTCTAGTCACGCATTAACCCATTTGTTCCCACGATCCCATATATGGGACGTAGGCAAACAGTGTAGACTCTGATCAGACGCTGCATAATGCATAATCAGGGTCTACACTGTTTGCTGATAGGAATGTCAATATAAAACAAAACGAAACTGAAAATTTAGGCCAGGCACCCCTTAGATAAAAAATGGACTAATTCAATATATAAACATGGAAGAATCCATTGGGCGCAAATGGGTTAAGGTATCACCCATATATCCCCCACTGAATAATTTATAAACCTACAGTAGAAACAGTAGAAACTGTCTTAAGCAGCCATTTTTCCATGTGAACATAGGAGTCTTAAAAGTAGGTGTTTGCTTAAATACGATTTCTACAGTTTGTTTCCTTCCAAGAATATTTTTAAAATTTTTAAAATTTTATATTTTGTTGTTTAAACTATACTGATTTCAAATAAAAAATAGAAAGTGGGGGTTACAGCCTTTATTTTTGAGTAATTACCATGAAATAAACATAGGCGTCCTTCCTGACTTCACATTTTTTGCTTTATAGTATTCTTAACGTGAAATCAAAAAGAAATATGTGGGTTTCAGGCTTCGTTTTTTAGTAATTACTCAATTTATCACCTAGCGTCGCCAAAATGGGCGACGTCAATGACGTCACATTGCTATGACGTCATACCCATTTCGTTCGAAATAAGTGTCATCCAGAATACCGGTACCTGTTGTTTCCTTTGTAGGGAGCATTCGGCGCAAAAAGCTGCACAGAACTTACTACCGAAATCGTCTTTAATGCAGGGCAAAAGTAGCGCAGAAAGCTCATCTGCATTACTTTTGACCCGAATTAAGCTACTACCAGCCTTACATACATGTACCAATAATTTTACCTCTTTTTGACAGGTTCTATTGTAAATTTTATTAGCGCTCTAGACGTGTTTTACTGTACATGTGTATTGCGTTAGAACATGCCATACGTAATCAAATAAAAATTAATTCTATCACTTTGAATACAGGACATGCATGTACTGTGATTTGCAAACAGTATAGACTCGGATCAGAGGGCTGCTAGGAGCTATCTGATCATGATCTGCAATGTTTGTCATTCAAAATCCTCTCGCGAGTATAAGCCTTTCATAATGAGTGGACTTATGTTCGTTCATGTGACAACCTCAAAAGGTAGAATAGTTTGGTACATCAATACTGTCATTCCATGTTTGAACAGTGTGCAGTAAGAAGAAGGGAGTCTAGTCCAAACATGGAATGACAGTATTGATGTACCAAACTAACTTGTAAAGTAATCTATATACAGTGCGCTCAGGCTTATATTAACATCGTTGACACATTCTGATTGTATTCTACCTTTTGAGGTTGTCACATGAACGAACATAAGAACACTGAACTTAAGAAGAATCAAGGTATCCGCCATCATGAATGCTACGTGTACAATTTGTTCTAGACCCTGCTTTATAGAGTGTGGGAAATGTTTCGTTGTGTTAAGCCATCTAGGAGAAAAACATGATTGCCCTGATGATGACGAAGGCTTTTATGATATTTATGAAGGATCGGTGTTGTTTTGTGAAAAATGTGTCGATATAAAGGAGGACATTGAGAAGAAGCAACTAAAGAGTCCCAAGTCCAATGCAGTGTCCTAAGGTGGCAGCGATCGCGTAATAGAAGTGACGGTGATGGTAGTGGTTGTGGTGGTAGCGGTGGTGGTGGTGCAGAGTTGGTGGTGGTTGTGCAGTTGTGGTGGAGGTGGTGATGGTGGAGGTGGTGGTGGTGCAGTGGTTAAAGAAGCGGTGGTGGTGGAGGTTTTTGTGGAGGTAGTGATGGTGGAGGTAGAGGTGGTGGTGATTGTGCAGTTGTGGTGGTGGTGGAGATGGTGGTGGTGGTGGAGATGGTGGCGGTGGTGGTGGTGGTAGTGGTGGTGGTGGATGGTGGTGATGGTGGTGGTGGTGGTGGTACTGTTGGTCGCGCTGGTGGTGGTGGTGATGGTGGTGTTGGTGGGTGGTGGTAGTGGTGATGGTGGTGGTGGTGGGTTGTGGTGAGTTATGGTGGTGGTGGTGGTGGTGGTGATGGTGATGGTGATGGTGATGGTGGTGGTGGTGGTGGTGGTGGTGGTGGCGGTGGAGGTGGTGGTGGTGGGGGTGGTGGTGGTGGTGGTGGTGGTGGTGGTGGTGGTGGTGGCGGTGGTGGCGGTGGTGGTGGTGGTGGTGGTGGTGGCGGTGTTGCGGTGGTGGTGGTGGTGGTGCAGATGTTACAACGTAAGAAAGGACTGATCACATAAAAAAGTCACTTTAAATATCACAATGAATTCTTGTTCTATGTGTCAACAGTCTTTCTCTAGACATGACGCTATGCTGAGGCATCAGCGTAATGCCCATGGCGATATGACAATGAAAGACAGTGCAGTGTATTCGGAGATTCACTGTCAAACTAGCACAGTAATTATGTTGCAACATCCTTTCACCATGATTGTTACTGGACCCAGTGGAAGCGGGAAAACTCATTGGACCAGACAGTTGTTGAATTCTTCCCTCATTCAACCTTCTCCTCAAAGAATTATCTGGTGTTACGGACAATGGCAGCCTCTTTACGATCATTTACAACATGAGTTACCTGATATTCAATTCGTTCTTGGAATTCCTGATCATCTCAACAACGCAGATTTTATTGATGGTACACAGCGCACAGTGATTGTGTTTGATGACTTGATGACAGAAGCTAAATGCGATCAACGGATCGCCGATCTCTTTACCAAAGGAAGTCATCATAGAAATCTTTCAGTGGTGTATTTGACCCAGAACCTGTTTCCTCAAGGTAAAGCGTGTCGAGATATCACCCTAAATACGCAGTATCTTGTACTGTTCAACAGTCCCATTGACAGACAGCAAGTGGCGACTTTGGCTAGGCGTATTTATCCCAATACTAGTGGACATTTTATGAAACGGTATGAGGAAGCAGTACGTAAACCCCGAGGTCATTTGGTGGTGGATTTGAAAGCTCAAACTCCGGAACATAATCGTTTGAACGCAAACATATTTCAAAATAGCATGACTAATCAAGGGTCATGTGTGCCTGATCAGGTTGAGAAAAATAAACAAACAGTATTTGATGATGATGAAGTGGAGGAAAATGAAAGTCAGGATGGAAATGACGATGATGATGATGATGATGGTGATGATGATGAGGAGGACACAGTGACATGCAAAGATAGATCAAGAAAGCGACACTACCAATCTGTATATATAGGACAACATCCGGAAAAACGTAAAAGATGTGAGATAGGCTATGTGTGTCGTGATATATGGGATACACGATTCCAAGAGCCCCTCAGACAACAAAATGCAGAACAGTTCAAAGCTAAATGTGATTGGTACTCAGAAAAAGGATTGTCTTCAGAGAAAGCGTGTCTTCAGGCGGCTAATGATAGTTTACCGCAGTTAAGAAAGAGGTTAAGACGAGAATACGGTCAGTTTCTGATCGATTTTTATGCTATGAGAAAAGATCGGTTACAACAACAAATTCTTCAGTCAGCTCAACACCTGAGATGGTTACACGACATGAGTATGGCTGAATCAATCAGACAGGCCATCAAACTCAGGAAAAATCTGTTTGAAGCGTTATGGCCTAATCATGACACGGAAGACGTGGCACAGTGTATTGAAAAGTGTTACCAAGATACTTCAGAGGAAACCACGTAAGAAGGGTCAAAGCAATTATTTTAGTTAACAAAAATGGGCTCCATAGAAGTTTACGATTACAGTCAGCAAAAGTGGGTTCCATATGTGTCCCCTAGTGTGGAAGAGTGGATGGAACTCTTTGAAGGCAAATCTAACAGTGATGTAAACACCGGCGCATTAGCTAAACAACTGAAAGACACGCAAGCGAAATTGAAAGAAGCCGAGGGAAAATTAAAACAACGAATGCCCCATGTGACCCAGATCACCCCAGTCGCTCAGGCGATCGAAATAGCTCGGTCTGAGGTAAGGCGAGCTGAAAAGCAAAACGAGTATGGCAGGGTGCAACAGAATGACGATTCAAAGTTAGACTGGAGGAGAAAATGGAAATACTAATAACTAAAACAAAACCATTCTCCATATAAGTCAGTAAACTACAGAGATCATAAAATTTACACCATAGTGAGAATTTGACAAACAAACCAAGACACAGAACTGGCGACACATTGTAAACACAGAGACAACTTGGATACAGTTTACTAACAAGAACAACAATTCTAAGAAGACAGTAGGGACTATGTGTGGGATGGGGGTGTTCTGATATGTGGTATCGCCTTCTCGTGGCTCAGAATGTGAGTAATCTCTACGAGATGAAACTAAGAGTACCACCTACTGCTGTTTCTACTGCTACTATTACTGTATATATATATTTTGGAATCAGTATCAAAATTCCTTTACACTGATATAAAGAACGTGTCAATCTGATCAAGTTCAATGATTTGGGTTAAAAACCCAACTCGTTTGGTGTGGGGAAGGGTCTAACCTACAAAGACACGAATACTTACCAAATAAACACGTCAGCTTTGTATACTGTGTATATCCTGATCATTCTCATTCTAAATATCGCTTATAAGATCATATATGATGTCATTCTAAAATAGATCACAAGTGAGACATGAGTGACAGACCAGTGCGCATGCGTATCAAGTGCGTATGCCGTTAAGCACTGCACACAACTACTCAAAGTCATTTGAGAGCGGAACGTTGAAGGGTGCACATCGTGAGAAAGGATTTACTGGTTATTAACCCTTTCCCTGTGTTTGACAAAATTTCAATGCCTGTTGAACTATAATGGACAAACGTATTATAATAAAATATGAGAGATTGGAGCCTTGAAACTAAAGAAACATATATATGAAATACCATTAGCAAATATAGGGTTCCTTTAAGAGCTGGCTGCTCTGGGTCTACTCTTTTTGAAAATGCGTGAAAACACTTTTCTAGGAAGGCAAGGGTTAATTGTTACTTGCTCTATTTGTCGGAGTAAGAAGAAAACATGTGTAAACTGTATTTTGATCAGGTGCTTTTCAATGCCTGTTGAATAATCATGGACAAGCTTATTATAATAAAATATGAGGGATAGGGGTCTTGAAACCATCAACTAAAGAAACAGATATATGAAATACCATTAGCAAATATAGGGTTCCTTTAAGAGCTGTCTGCTCTGGGTCTACTCTTTTTGAAAATGCGTGAAAACACATTTCTAGGAAGGCAAGGGTTAATTGTTACTTGCTCTTTTTGTCGGAGTGAGAAGGAAAACATGTCTAAACTGTATTTTGATCAGGAGCTACAATTTATGAAATGAGCCATTGCTCTACAGTTTTCTATTCATACTAAAATACACTGTATATATTGATTAGGAGCTATACTGTTTATGAAATTACTTTAATTCTGTCTCTTCAATGGCTATCAGCACTATGCTGTTTGTAGATTTCGATTAGGATCTACACTATTGATGAAATAACCATTTTAACTCTGACTCTCCAATGTCTATCAACATCAACACTATGCTGCTGCTTGTAGATTTCGATTAGGATCTATACTATAGATGACATAACCATTTAACTCTGACTCTCCAATGGCTATCAACACTATGCTGTTTGTATATTTCAATCAGGAGCTATACTGTTTATGACATAAAATACCCTGTTAATTGGACCCCAAAATAAACAGAGGGATTGGAACCTGATCATTAGCATAGATTAAATCAAGATTAATAGTCTACAAGTTTAACTTGCATAACTTATTGAATTAGAGTTTCTATCAACCCAGCGTTATCGAATGTAAAACAATTATCGATTTTGTATTATCACATGTATTAAAACTAGGGTGGAACCTCATCTCACGTTCAATATCATTATCTAGATCAAATCTAGATTAATACTCTACAAGTTATATGGTTACCAATGTGGTTAGATTACGTAAATCTAAACCCACCCGGTCATTCTTCACATTACCTCGCGCATGCGCGTAGGTGGGGGTGAACCAACGCTATTACTACTTATCAGGTACACATTTCAGCCACTTGATTCATTCCTTGTTCCGCTACGGAGATTATAGACATAGACATAGACATAGACATAGACATAGACTTATTAACCCTTTCCCTGTGTTTGACAAAATTTCAATGCCTGTTGAACTATAATGGACAAACGTATTATAATAAAATATGAGAGATTGGAGCCTTGAAACTAAAGAAACATATATATGAAATACCATTAGCAAATATAGGGTTCCTTTAAGAGCTGGCTGCTCTGGGTCTACTCTTTTTGAAAATGCGTGAAAACACTTTTCTAGGAAGGCAAGGGTTAATTGTTACTTGCTCTATTTGTCGGAGTAAGAAGAAAACATGTGTAAACTGTATTTTGATCAGGTGCTTTTCAATGCCTGTTGAATAATCATGGACAAGCTTATTATAATAAAATATGAGGGATAGGGGTCTTGAAACCATCAACTAAAGAAACAGATATATGAAATACCATTAGCAAATATAGGGTTCCTTTAAGAGCTGTCTGCTCTGGGTCTACTCTTTTTGAAAATGCGTGAAAACACATTTCTAGGAAGGCAAGGGTTAATTGTTACTTGCTCTTTTTGTCGGAGTGAGAAGGAAAACATGTCTAAACTGTATTTTGATCAGGAGCTACAATTTATGAAATGAGCCATTGCTCTACAGTTTTCTATTCATACTAAAATACACTGTATATATTGATTAGGAGCTATACTGTTTATGAAATTACTTTAATTCTGTCTCTTCAATGGCTATCAGCACTATGCTGTTTGTAGATTTCGATTAGGATCTACACTATTGATGAAATAACCATTTTAACTCTGACTCTCCAATGTCTATCAACATCAACACTATGCTGCTGCTTGTAGATTTCGATTAGGATCTATACTATAGATGACATAACCATTTAACTCTGACTCTCCAATGGCTATCAACACTATGCTGTTTGTATATTTCAATCAGGAGCTATACTGTTTATGACATAAAATACCCTGTTAATTGGACCCCAAAATAAACAGAGGGATTGGAACCTGATCATTAGCATAGATTAAATCAAGATTAATAGTCTACAAGTTTAACTTGCATAACTTATTGAATTAGAGTTTCTATCAACCCAGCGTTATCGAATGTAAAACAATTATCGATTTTGTATTATCACATGTATTAAAACTAGGGTGGAACCTCATCTCACGTTCAATATCATTATCTAGATCAAATCTAGATTAATACTCTACAAGTTATATGGTTACCAATGTGGTTAGATTACGTAAATCTAAACCCACCCGGTCATTCTTCACATTACCTCGCGCATGCGCGTAGGTGGGGGTGAACCAACGCTATTACTACTTATCAGGTACACATTTCAGCCACTTGATTCATTCCTTGTTCCGCTACGGAGATTATTCGTCGCGCTGTAGCCTGCCTCTTTGTAAGCTACTTATATATTATCTAATTGTTTTGTTCTCAGTTTTTTTTAATTATTTGTTTTTCCGATTCTATTGAAAGTAGGCCTACTTGTATACATTTATTGCAGACACTATAACTTTAAATTCAGGATATTGTCAATTTGGTACGATGTACGCCGTTTGTTAAGTTATTATAGACTTATTATCACAAATAGTAACTTACATTAAAACCTCTCTATAACGGCCACTAAATTATATAAATTAGTTGGTATTTAAGGCAGGTGACTGCCTAAAGCAAGATGAAAGTAATACATAACGCTCCTATAGGAGCGTTCTGCTTTACGTTCACCTTGCTCTAAGCAAACACCTGTCTTTAACACGAAATACTTGATGTATTTTAGTGACCGTTATAGAGAGGTTTTACTGTACAATTAACCTCGATAAATAGTATTAGTGTAATTCATGCTGAAAATAACTCACACTGTCTGTTGAAAATTGAATCTGATGCAATTTCACTATAGTAAATCTGGTGCAATTTCGTTATAGTAGATCTGGTGTAGTTTCAGTATAGTAAATTTGGTGCAATTTCACTATAGTAAAACCGGACGTTAAATCTAGAATAAATATCGGTCTGGGGGCAGTTGATAGTCATACAGGGTGACAGGCATGCAGAAAGCTCCTCTATGAGCTTTCTGCATGACTTTCACCCTGCATTAAGCAGTCATCTTCCTAAAAGTATCTACATTCTTCTTTACTAGAATACCGATTTAGGGAGCTTTTATTGTACTTCAATTTAAAACAAAATGTTGAGAAAGCTACTCAGTGGGGGTCAAATAGCATATCTGAATCCAAACTATTTTCAAATACGAATCAGGTCGATGTTTACGTGCTAAAGGTTCAACAATCCAACTAAGCATACGGGTTATGCAGTGAGTTCTAAATTTATAATTACAGTAAAAAAACAACAACTTTTATCTGCTCAAAATCCGATCTGGAAATATTTTTTTTTATTAATTTTGATTTGTTCAAGATTCGAGAAACTACTGACAGAGTGTCAAAAAGCATGATCATACAGCTCCTTCAGGACATGATATAGTCACCTTTTGACTCTATTGCAAACAAAGTTCTGACAACCATATCAGATGGCTCGGTAGAAGTCAGCCGTTTGACCAGTGTCTGTCTGGTTTGCGTATGAAATGATATACCGGTATATATTATTCAACAGTTTACGCCATGTTAAAATTCCAAACAATTCTATCAGAATTTCTCTTGTTCACATTCAATTGATTAATATACCTATGGTCAGTATTTCTTATATGAATATTCATTAAGTAAAGGGTTAAGAGAAGAAGAAAAAATAAAATGTTGGCGCTATAGAACGTCGGGTGCTCGGCCATTTACGGACAGGGTAGACCTAGAAAAAACAAGAGTATTAAATTTACCAATCGAAATGCAGATTGAACTCTTTAATAAAACAATAAAACCGATACTACTTTATGGCTGTGAACTATGGGGGATGGGAAACATAGATGTTGTCGAAAGAATACAACTAAAATTTCTGAAAATCATCCTAAACCTAAAAAAAACGACCCCATCCCATATGATTTATGGTGAAGTTGGAGTGATGCCTTTAAAAATTGACATTCAAAATAGAGTAGTAGCTTTTTGGTGTAAAGTTAGTGAGCCAGAGAGCAATAAATTATCAAATATCATGTACTCAGTAATATATAATCTACAAGCACAAGGGAAAATACAATCAAAATGGTTAAAATATGCTCAAAGCTTAATATTGAAAAATGGGTTTGGAAACGTGTGGGAAAACCAACAAATCATCAATCGAAAATGGTTTACACTGGCCTTCAAACAAAATCTTAAAGACCAGTATTTACAATCTTGGAATGAAATAATAGACAAATCATCTGGAAGTTTAAATTACAGGCTATTTAAATATGATTTCGGTATGAGTAATTACTTTTATCAATTATCAAACCAAAACTGTAGATTAATGGCTGCATTCAGAACAAGAAATCATAAACTACCAATAGAAATTGGACGATGGCAGGGTGTACCAAAAATTAACCGTAAATGTCTATTGTGTACTCAAAGAGATTTAGGAGATGAATTTCATTATCTACTTAAGTGCCCTCATTTCATCAGCGATAGAAAAAAATATATCAGTACATACTATTTCAAATATCCAAACATTATCAAATTTGGGCAACTACTCAATAGTAAAAACAAGAAAGAACTCACAAATCTCTGCAAATTTTTACATATAATCATAACATCAGTTAATGCATTAACTAATAACTGAAGATTGACATATCTTTTATAAATAAATATTATCCTTTAATTTATTACAGGAAAAGTGTAATTAAAGATATATATATGTGTATATATGTGCACGTATATGTATGCATATGTATACATGTATGTACGTGTATGTATATGCATGTGTGTGTATGTGTATGTATGTATGTTATGTGTATATATGTGTGTATGTGTATGTATGTGTGTATGTATATGTATATATATGTATGTATTACATATATATATGTATATATATGTATGTATATGTATGTATGTATGTATGTGTGTATGTGTAGGTATGTGTATGTGTAATATATATACATATAAATAAAATTTGTAATATAATTATATGTACTTATATTAAAAGATAGTGTAAAATACTATAATATATATAAAAGAATATAAAAAGATATTCAAGTAGGGTATTATATAACATAGTATCCAATATTTCTGTTTGTAAATATAAACCATGCGGATAGCTGCTTTAAGCGGGAAGAGTAAAAAAGAAATATCCATAGGAAATGTTGTGCTTTATTAGCCCTCATCCTGCTTCAAATCTACATTGAGTATAATTAATACCACACACAGTGGCAGTCATACTTGCTGTATTGATTTTTTACTATTATATAGAAATGCCTTAAGTAGGATGATGGTGGAGCAGAGGGCCCATACTGGGCTTTCTGCTCAACTTTCACCATGCTTTAAGCTGCCACTGCCCTCAATACAATACATAAGTCTTATTGAAGTTATGCAATTAGTATTATACTTGTTTACTCTGTTGATAATTGCAGGAGGATGCAAATGATACATCTTTGATAGTTTTGTATTGTTTTATCGATGATTGATCATGTACAGGTGGACAGAAATGCTTGACCATTAATTGATAGCTATGTATTTTATGCATCCAAGTAGTTACTAAATGTTGGCATACCATCAGATAATCAATATCGACTTTGTAAAACCTACTATGTAGAAAATTGAGTTAAGGGAGATGATAGTAAAGCAGAATTCCCATAAAAGGGCCTTCTGCTCAACTATTACCTCTCCTCAAGCTTATATTGACTTAAATGCAATACACAAGTCATCATCTGAGAAGTTATCTTGTCTGTTTGGTTGACTACTGACCAAGCAATTAAACTTGGTTATTTTGCTTGTTTTTGTTGATTAATGACCAATCGTCAAGTGACGGAAATATCACTATATTTATAGATAATTTATATTTCTATAGAAATTAAGTTTAACTCGACTACACATTTTAAACCGCTTAACTGCTTTAGGTGGGATAAAAGTAATATAGAAGGCTTCTTAGGGAGTTTTCTGCTAAACTTTCATTCGGCCTAAAGCCACACAGACTTTGTACCATATACAAGTTGTTCATGATAGATAGTTTACCAAAATTAATTCTGCCAAAACCGACTTGTACACTATAAACCACATAACTGCTTTAGGAGGGATGAAAGTAATGCAGAAAGCTTCTTAGGGAGCTTTCTGTCCAACTTTCATCCTGCCAAAAGTCACACTGACTTATTAGCATAAACTAACAAGTCATTGAAGTAGTTCAGGATATTTCATAGTTCTATAAGAAAATCTAAGTTAATTCTGCCCAATTCGACTATACATTATAAACTGCTTAACTGGTTTAGGTGGGATGAAAGTAATGCAGAACGCGTCTTGGGGAGGCTTCTGTTTAACTTTCATTCTGTCTAATGCCTGCATCAAGCTTTAATCATTGTAAATAGACAGAAGATAAAGCTTTACCTAAGGTCCCATGTAAATAATTGATAGCATTAAATATGTATGTATATAATTAAATAGAAAAACAACCATGTTACCACCTTTCAAGCTGTTTCGTTTCGTTTTCGCAGAAACTCACTTGAGGGATGGTTACACTGGTGCATGTAAATATATTACAGCGGGGAAATTGTTTTCTCTTAAAACATAAATGTTACGCAGACCTGAACCTGAGCAGACGGTGAGTCACTCAATGTCTACCCAGGATCAAAACTAATTGAAAATAAAAATCTTGTAGTAAATTTTATTCAGAGAGGATAATGTATTCCCGCTGTACTGACATCCATTTGTTTATAGAGAGGTAAAATGAAAGCATATGAGTCATCAACAGACAAGCAGAGCGGAGAGACAGAGAGATAGAGAGAGAGAGAGAGACTCTGTCTTCATGTATAATTATTATTAAAACAGATTATTCTGTCCTTAATTCTTCACATGAAAAATAACAAACTAAAACAAATACAATAGAGCTTTGCACTTAATTTATTCATTTTTCTGGTCAGCCAGTCAAACTGTCAAAAAAACCAAACTAAGTCTCATTACGAAATTGGACAACGAACAATAAACAAGTACCAACTATAAGTCAGGCTTGTATGGGTTTGAATGGCTCTTCGGCCGAAACTCATGCATGAAAAACAAACAGAAAAGCATGCTTCACGTACCGTTTAAAGGCTATCATTAACGGTAACCCATTGCACACGTCTTCAACAAGTAACACATTATAAATCCCATTTTGAATACACACACACACATAAGCACAATAACACATGACTTTGTTTTTAATCCACACAGGCAAACACGCTTTCCTAAAGCACATGGCGATATATGTTTGTCAACAGTACAGTTGAGCCTGCGTCGGGCGACTATAGGGAGGAGGGGTAGGAATGTATGGATGAGGTTTTATCTGTTTGTTGAACTTGGGATGGCGTCTCTGTGTAAATAAATCCTGATCTGAAAAGCTGCCATCTAGATCAATATACATTAAAATAATTTCGCACCCCCCGTCCTCTTATGATCGCTGGATGCATGCTCTACAGTACTACAGTCGGAAAAGGGCTGGTATAAGACATTTACCCCCTCTATCAAATCACTAGAATGGCTTGTACCGGTAGTTCTCTCGACTTGGGTTTTAATATACTCTTAGACTACATATAATATATATTGTATATGGTCTGAAAGTGTAGGGCTCGAGTCGGAAGAGCCGCCTATGTGAACCATAGTAGACTTTACTTACATTATTATTATTATCATTATTATTATTATTATTATTATTATTATTATTATTATTATTATTATTATTATTATTATTATTATTATTATTACTATTATTATTATTATTATTATTATTATTATTATTATTACCTATGCGTACCATAATAGACTTTACTTTCATTATCATTATTACTATTATCATTATTATTTTTATTTTTTTCTAAATTTTATTATTATTATTATTATTATTATTATTATTATTATTATTATTATTATTGTAATCATCACCATCAACATCATCATCATCACCAACAACACGAAGCCGACAATCATCAACATCACCAACAACAACAGCAACTTAATAATCATATCTTTACCATCATCGTCAACAACTCCATCAGCATATCTTCAGCAAAAACAATAATAAATTATCCATTCTTGTGATAGTATATGTATGTATCTTCATTACTTTTACTGTTAATTACATGTCTCTTGATCTTGTTTAATGTTAATATCTATTTGTGGGACTGTTCTCATGTTTTTTGTATGTATATACAAACTGAGAAAATAAAAGAGAATTGAATTGAATCAGCCACCGCATTAGGACTGCTTATAACCAATGTATAGCACATCTTAACAGTTTCCCTCATATAAATGCTCTTCTCTTTCGTGCCTATACAGATTAGACCCAGACCAGAGCCGTCTGATCAGGGTCTGCTCTGTTTGCTAATGAGAAAATCTTAATCTATAGTTTCTACAAGTACAAAACAAATGCTCTGTACATGTGCCATTATGAAAGATAAGTCAATCAATATTAATTATGTCATTATGTCCTACATGACTGTTCAACAGAGAAAGTATTAATGAGTATATAGGCATACAGTTTAAACCCACATCGTATGAATGGGTATATAGGCTTACAGTTTAAACCCACATCGTATGAATGGGTATATAGGCTTACAGTTTAAACCCACATCGTATGAATGGGTATATAGGCTTACAGTTTAAACCCACATCGTATGAATGGGTATATAGGCTTACAGTTTAAACCCACATCGTATGAATGGGTATATAGGCTTACAGTTTAAACCCACATCGTATGAATGGGTATATAGGCTTACAGTTTAAACACACACCGTATTAATGGGTATATAGGCTTGCAGTTTAAACTCACACCGTATTAATGGGTATATAGGCTTGCAGTTTAAACCCACACCGTATTAATGGGTATATAGGCTTACAGTTTAAACCCACACCGTATGAATGGGTATATAGGCTTGCAGTTTAAACCCACACCGTATTAATGGGTATATAGGCTTGCAGTTTAAACCCACGCCGTATTAATGGGTATATAGGCTTGCAGTTTAAACCCACACCGTATTAATGGGTATATAGGCTTGCAGTTTAAACCCACACCGAATGACTCCTGAAGAAACTCTCTGATCAGGGTCTGCATTGTTGGACAATTAATTTTCCAAAGCTCAAAAGCTGAAAAGAGCTCTTGCAAATGAACTTAAGATTCATTCAAAATACAACATTTTTGAACGGTTAAGTTAGCCTGGTTACATGTAATAGGCTGGATTCTGATTATGGCACAGTGTCTCAGGTTGCACTGTATATAAGGGCCACTTCTCCAAGATACGTTCAGTATACGAGGTTACAACAGAACCTCGATAAAGTGACCACATAACTGATTGTCATTGGTGTCTTTAAAATCAGGTTAATCCTTACAACGCTGTGTTTCCAGAATTCAAACAGGTCAATGGATTTCTCTAAAACATAAAGTGTAATATGATAAACAGTGCAGACCCTGGGACATAGACATGGACAAATTTTATTTTATGTCGGATAGTATATAACATAGTATCATAAACCCTGTAGGAATTTTTTCCGACAAATATAAGTATACAAACAGAAACAAATAAGTAAATAAATATAAACAGGATCACAGACATGCATGGTTTTAAGTACATATGCACATAGAAGCAAATATACAAACGCATTTTCAAACTAGAATTCGCATTCTGTTTGTTTTAATCGATTAAAATGTACATTGTATGGCTACTCTGTCCTGTCTGTTAAATTACAGATATTCTAATTTTATTTCTGTTTGTTAATATTTTGTATGCAATGCTTCTGTTAGAAGGCCCTGGGGTAGATTAGGCTGTTGACTAACCCAGTAACCCTCTTTAAATAAAGTATTTCGTTCATTCATTCATTTCATTTCATAGGTTTAAGATCAGCTTAAACAAACATATTTATGTACTGAAGAGTTGGAGCTAAGAAATTGTTTAAATTAAAAGGTCCTATCATTTAATAAAGACAAAAGTCGCAAATTTAAGAGAAAACAAATTAAAAGCTGTGTGAAAGGTGCTGATCTAGACTTGAGGCCTAAAAACTGTCATAAAAGGAAAAGAAAAAGCTGATAGGCAAAAGGAACACAAGAGTGTAACATTTAAGAAAGCAAAAACGGACATATCACCTCAAATCAGATTTGAAGTGAACAGATCAGCAACTTTCTCACCACTAGAAAACATTTATTCTCATTAGGAATATCACAGGCACTAAATGTCTAAGCCTAGATATAAAAACTTTATTTCTAGGTAGGAGCCCTCTCATCCGGTTCTACACTGTTTGCAAAGGACATAAGTGACTCGTTCCCAGCATTGTAATGGTTAATGCATGACGCAATGAATGCAGAAAGCCCTCCTCATTGGCTGTATGCCAACCATGTCCTATACTGTCGTAAAGTCGACATACCAGGCAGTGTGATATACAGTAAAACCTCTCTAAACCGGAATTCTAGTAGAGAAGAATTTAGATACTTTAAGGTTTATTCATATTATTTCATAAACAAACAGAACAGGCCCTGGTCAGACGGTTCCTCCAGGAGCCGTCTGATCTGGGTCTACTCTATTTGCAAATGTGTAAACAGGCATATACATTGAGTAAAGGGTTAAAAAGACGTCTGTTCAGCACGAGAAAGGTTAATGATCGTACATGATAACACATATCTGTATATAGGCCAAATTTCAATACCTACTGAATGTTCATTAACAAAATAGTCATAAAGAAATATGGAAGGTGAAACATTGTACACATTTTAAAAAGCAAAGAAACAGTTCTATCAAATTCTATTAGCAAACAGAGTAGACCCTGATCAGACGGCTCCTCTAGGAGCCGTCTGATCTGGGTCTACTCTGTTTGCAAATGCGTGAAAACACATTTGTATGAGGGTTAATGAATAACCAGTGGGATACGAACTGCTTTAAGCATCATTTTAAGTAATGTTTCATAAAAGAAATATGACGGAGAAGAACGAGAGCATTTAACGTGAATTCCGGTGGAAAACCCGCTTGAATACATGTAAGTTATCTCCTTTGTCACAAGTTGTTAAGGCCGGGATTAGCGACACTTTGTAAGTTTGTTTTTATATTATCTAATTATTTGTAATGCAAACAAGAAAACATAATTGTCTGATCGGTATTAATTCGGTAATTGATCTGAATTCAAACATTAAAGCGATAGCACAGTGCAAACACGAATTCGTCGTTTTTATAATGGACAGATTTAATCCTTTACCTCATATAAACGTGTTCTCACGCATTTGCAAACAGAGAAGTCCTAGATCAGATGGCTCCTTTAGAAGTCGTTTGGTCAGAGTCCACTCTGTATGCTAATGGAATTTGTTTGTGTACTTTCTGTTTGCTAATTAAATTTGGTTCCGTGTTTTCTAAAATGGCTAAAATGCTCAACCTGCCATATTTCAGTATAACGTTTTTGTAAGTGAACGTTCTGTAGGTATTGAAACTTGGAATAAACATAGAACAGGGAAAGGGTGAATATGTACATCTTTATTTCAAATTATCTGCTTGTACATATAACCTTAGTAGGTGTGTACTTAACATGCTTTAACACTTTCCCCAATGAACATTTTTTGCATGAAGTGATCGCCTCATGAATATTCATTCACTTATTTTTATAAGGTAAAGCAGAACGTTGTTGGTTTAGACAAAATCTGTATGACCAGACAATGATCAGACGGCTCCTACAGAAGCCTTCTGATCTCTGTCTACTCTAACTGTGGTTATATGAAGGGATTTTCTTCATGAAGTAAGAACTAATAAATATATGAACATTCAGTTAACTCTTTCGCTGCCAATGCCGGATCTGTGATTACATATATGCAAACAGTTTGGATCCAGATGAGACGCCAAGTAACTCGGCGTCTCATGAGGATCCAAACTGTTTGTTACTGTTACTACGTTTTTGAAACACAAATGAAGAAAATCAATAAAATGAAAATTTGTAGCAGACGAAAAAGTTAGCAGACGACAGAGTTTGGCAGCGAAAGGGTTAATATGAACACAGCAATGCTTAGCCATGGGAGAAACTGTAGAACCAGATTGGTATAACTCATAAGTAAACAGATTAGACCCTGATCAGACGGCTCTTGCAGAAACGTCGGTTGTCATGAATTCACAGATACGTGCTGAAATGCTACAAATTAATGTGGTTTGCAAAAACTCTCATAAGCATGTTTAAAAACTTGATGACCAGTAATTATCCTGCATTACACTGCCCATTGTCAGTAAGACCGGTATTGATATTGATTTTAACGTTTGCTTTAGAGAGATTTTACTGTACGTGTTAACCCGTTACTTCACAGAGAAACCTGTTAACGAGTTTGTTCAATAAATGAATTGCCGCTCAGACAGGTTCTGTAATTTAACCACTGAACCAGGTTGAATACAAACTGAACAAATGCCTCATTGGAAACAAACGATATGGTCAGCATTGCCAGGATGCTCTGTTTCTCTTGTGATGTATTGAACGTTCTGCTATTACCACAACAAGGCATTCGATCTAGGCATATATATTGTGTTATTTTGCCCTTTGTAGTATAATTGAATAAAATTCGTTAGTCTGAATATACACCTGTACTGTATCTTTAATCATGAATGAATCGAGCTGGTTTTGTTTTATCCCTTTACTTTATATAAACGCTTTTTCATGCATTGGCAGACAAAGTAGACCGAAATCAAACGGCTCCTGTAGGATCCGTCTGATCAGGGTCTGCGTTATTTGCTTATGACATCATCATACACATATCTGAAATTCCTACCAAAAGCTCAAGATGACGTGTACATATGCCATTATAAACTAATAACTAATTTATATTCAAAATTTCGTTATTATTGTTACATGAATATTCAACAGGGAAATAGTTATTCAGCGCATGCGTCACCTTTAGCATGTTGAGCAACTTTTCGTCGATTTAAAATATCTTCCAATCCATATCGATTTCAACTCATACTTCCTCTTACAGTTATTTTCATAGTAAAGCAGAATGTCAGCGTAATTATATTTCGACGGAACAAGCATAAAGTCACTATATAATGAATTACTATGGAGGTCGACAAGAGCTCTTGTCATATTAACTAAAGGTTCTTTCAAGGCACCGCTGGTCTTTTAACTCTTTTAATTACGGGAAACGCATTTGCAAATGCAGATCAAGATAAGAGGACTCCTACACGAGCCCGTCTGATCAGGGTTTGCACTGTTTGTCATTCAAAATCCTATCGCAAGTTTAAAGCAGTGTTGCACTTTCAATTACTGTTCATGAACAGACTCAATAAAACCGAGTCTGCAATTTTCTCTTTTTGTGTTGCAATTTTTGCTCTCGGGGATCACCTCCCTTCAGAATTTATAATATTCACAACAGCAGATGTTAAGTGCTTGTGTGGCGGCCGTAAAACGTCGCCCCGTACTTCATTCTCAGTGTTGTTATACGTTCTGATCCTTCGAGATCATGAATTTCAGTACTTCTTGTTCTGAAAATTGAATACCGCTTAAGCCGGTGCTAGGGGCGTGAGCAGTGTTGCACTTTCAATTACTGTTCATGAACAGACTCAATAAAACCGAGTCTGCAATTTTCTCTTTTTGTGTTGCAATTTTTGCTCTCGGGGATCACCTCCCTTCAGAATTTATAATATTCACAACAGATGTTAAGTGCTTGTGTGGCGGCCGTAAAACGTCGCCCCGTACTTCATTCTCAGTGTTGTTATACCTTCTGATCCTTCGAGATCATGAATTTCAGTACTTCTTGTTCTGAAAATTGAATACCGCTTAAGCCGGTGCTAGGGGGCGTGAGCAGTGTTGCACTTTCAATTACTGTTCATGAACAGACTCAATAAAACTGAGTCTGCAATTTTCTCTTTTTGTGTTGCAATTTTTGCTCTCGGGGATCACCTCCCTTCAGAATTTATTTTAAATAAATTTATGAAATTATTTCATGTACTTTGTTATTATGTAACCGTATTTTTTTTTAACCCTGCATTAAGCAGCCACCTGCCTGAAAAGGCATTAATTGTTCATTACTAAATTTTCGAAGCATCGAGTTTATATAGTTTATTTACTGAATTTGGCTTTCTGCATATTTTGTTTCAGACGAGGCATAGGGCATAGTGAAAATTGATCATAAATAGGAAAAATATACACGAACACGTTCAAAATTACATTTAGACAACCAAAAAAATCAGGGTAAATGAAATTTTATCATTTAATCTTATACAAAGATACATAAAATATATCACACTTCATTTTAGAAATGGTGAATGAACTGTGGAATCATTTGGCATATCAGAAACTCTAGATTCAGATCAATTTCATTTCATAAGCGAACAGAGCAGACCCTGACCAGACCATCTGATCATCATTGTCTGCTCTGTTTCCTTATGAAATTGTAAAAGTTTCTACAAGTACTAAAACTTTCTACGTAAATATACTATTATAAAACTTCAGCTAATATATATTCATGATGTTGTTATTTCTTAAATGATTATTAAGCAGGGAAAGAGTTTAAGAAAGGAAATACAGTAAAACCTCAATGATAAGAAAATTCAACACACAGTAAAACTCCTTTCTGCATTACTTTCACCTTCCATTAAGCTGTCACCTGCCTAATATTATCTATTTTCTCCACTAGAATTTAAGAGGGCTTTTACGTGTAAGTACGTGTTATTATGTATTGTCATTTGCCTTTCTCATGCGGACCTTCACTCAATATATGTGCCTTTCAATGCTTTTGCAAACAGAGTAGACATAGACCAGGGTCTGATCAGGGTCTGCTAAGTTGTAAGACTCTACAGTTTCTGTCATGGCCAAAACTTCATGTGTTCATGTGCCATTATAAAAAATAGTCGAATCAATATTCATGATGTCATTATTTCTGACATGAATACTCAAGGAGTAAATGGTTAAATGTCGATCTATTACATTTTATCTGACATTGACAGACTGACAAATATTTTGGATCCTATGAGTTATCGTTACTGAGTAATTTTAACAGCAGTTTAGAATTTGACGACCTCCTTATAATAATAGCCTTACTGTTTGACGATGACCAGGAAAAACACCCGCCGAACTTCAAGAGAAATGAAATATTACAATTATTAATAAGATAGATAGATAGATAGATAGATAGATAGATAGATAGATAGATAGAGATAGATAGATAGATAGATAGAAAGACAGACAGACAGACAGATAGACAGACAGACAGACAGACAGACAGACAGACAGACATACATACATACATATATATATAGGTAGATAGATGTCAACATAAAATGTACAATTACTTGACAATCTGTTATTCAAACATACATAATAAACAAGCAACAAAATGTATGTTTGTGAAACATTTAAGCCCCGACCTTTGACCCTGAAGGATGACCTTGACCTTTTACCCATGGACCAGGGAGTTGAACGCGACACATCGTCTTTGTGTGGTGAACATTTGTGCCAGTTTATTTTGAAATCCATTCACAGATGAAAAAGGTTATAGAAGGGACACGAAATTTGGGACGGACGAATGTAAGGACATACTGACGGCCGGACGGACGGATTGAAAAACTGGCGGACGGACAATGCGATTACCAGGTGCCCGCCGTTGAGGGGGGATAAAAAGCCATGTCAATCAACATTATATGCCAAGGATCACAGGTGCCCTTCGCATACTGTGTCTCATCAACAAAAACAACAACAACTACATCACAAATACAATATTTTTAATCGCGTGTCATAAATATCTAAAACATACCAAAAGATAGTTTCCTTGCCCATCCAAAATGTAAATAAATGAAAAAAAATCCTTTTTTTGCGAACACCCCTGCTCTATATAGTAAGTAAAATCAATGGGTTCATTCACTGCGATCGTCCTTGAAAGCTTATTTGACCACCGATTTCCATGAACTGTGTCTCATTTATCAAAGAAATCATCACTCATTTATTATACATGTATATGTGATGTATAGTTAGTGGGAAAATTGTGATATACTACGAGAGGAGTTTGTGTATGAGTGAGAGAGTGTGTTGGTGGGTGGATGGTGGGATTTAAGTGGTGAGTGGTATTGTGACCAAAATGACATTATTGAATTGTGTTGCAACAAGGTACTTATGGTCACGTTGAAAAAAATAAAGCATATCTGTCTTTCTGTCTGTCCTATGAGACGATGGTAAGACATTAACTTGACAGCCACAGATACCTGGCATTGCGTTATAAGTCAGTTAACCCTTCCCCTTTTCATATTCATGCAAAAACTAATGACATTTGTTAGCCGGTTTGTTTGATAATTGCATATGAAAACATGATGTATTGGTTCTGGTAGAAACGGTACCTAAGATACATGTTAGAATTTCACAAGCAAATAGACTATATATAAACCGTCAGATCTGGACCTTCTCTATTTCAAAGGCAAATGCTTGAAAGAGCATTTATATGAATGAAAGGGTTCATGACTAAACAGTTATATACGAACTGTTTTACCCCTCATTTCATTTAATGTTTTCATAAAGAATAGGGCGAAGATGTGTTGCTATATGGATGTAATTGAAAACAAGAAACTGTCTATATAGACCTAAATAGAAAGTAACATGAATGCCTGTGGAAAAAACACGATTTAATAGTTATTTCCGTTATTTCCTCTATAACAACGTGCAATGGTTGGGATTTACTGCACACGTAAAGCTAGGTCCCCACTGCCGATCAGATCAAGTCGATCAATCCCGACTAAATGATCGGGTACTGGTCTGGCTCGCTCGGCAGGAGTGATCGAGAGTGATCGGGGTGGTCGAACTTGGCCGGCATCGCTCGGACTCCCTACCCTAATATTTTGGACATGTTAAAGGAATTCGGGAAAATATCGAGTAGCCACGCGCACGAAAAGCGATCTGGTATTGATCGATACTCATCGAGTAGAGGGTCGAGTTGATGGGGAAACAATCGTGTAGAGATCTAGTGCGATCGGGGAGAAGTCATTTGCCCGATCTGTACCCGATAATCTCGACCTCTACTCGAGTAATACCCGATCGACGCAAGTACGCCCATGACGATCTGGTCGGAAAGAGATCGAACAGAGGGGTCCAGTTGATCAGGTAGATATCGTGTAGAGATCGTATCTGGGTCGAGATGATCTAGTAGAGGTCGGAGTGGTTGTTGAGTTGACGTCGTGGAGGAGCCGTGAATGATCGCGAGGGGATCAGAGAGCTTATCTAAGAGCCTTCTAATCTAGATCTGTACTGATTGCAAATGACAGTGCACGCGTGTCGCGCATTCAAAGGGTTTATTGGTAATACATACATTAGTAAATGTACTGAAACCACCAGACATATTTATAAATATTTTAACGTTTAGTCTGTCACTGGCGAATTCGCTACTATTGGTGTAACTGGGTATAGTATAGTCGAATTTAGCTTTGGTTTGTAAAAGAAACGAACTATGAAAACTGAAGTATAGGTTCTTATCTGCTAGACTAAATGTCAGTCTGTATTTTAACACTGAATAGATATTTACAAATAGAGTAGACTAATGTCAGACTGCTATCACATATCCGTCTTAGGGTTAGTTTAAACGTATTTTATTTCCATTCTATACATACATTGGAAATGGGGTTGGGTCACAAGTTCTGACATTAGTTTCGACCCTCACCCTTCAAAATTGTATACAGTCAAACATACAAAGGTGATTTTTTCCATGACATACAGCTAGTAAGTATATAACAAAAAAAAACAGTGTGAAAAAACAGGTCGAGAAAGAGGGAATAGAAGAACGGCAGACAGATTGATAAAGAGGGAAGAGAGTGGGAGAGACAGAAATTGCATGTGAGATAGAAAGACAGAGAGTTAACAAAATATCCCTGAATCAACCTAATGATCAGATGACTAAGGCATTTGATGTTGAATATACAGATATACTGAAGGGGTTAAGTTGTTGTTATCACACACACGTTTGATTATTTTTCATTTCAGATTGACGCAAAGGACATAAAACCATATAAAAAGTTTAATAGTCATGGAAAAGGTAAGGGAAAGGAGCATGAAAGGATATATTGGATAAAATTACACAAGTACTCAATATGAAAGCGGTTGTTGTAGTCATCTGTTGTGTGTTGGCCCTATCATTGTTTGTGAATGCGGTGAGCTCGGAGAAATTCTTCTGTGGAATTGACATTTGCTCAGAACGGGGCTATGTGGCGTGTTTAACACCGCCTGAGGTAGACGACCCAGTGTGTCTTCCATGTGCAGTTAAGAGGTCTAAGTGTGGCACGACTGAACAAATGAAAGGATGTCATCTGTTTTGTGCCGGTAAGTATTATAACTTGATAATGAATGAATGACTAAAGCAAATATTTATTCGCTGGAGCATTCAGGATTTCTTTTATATCGTTATGTACCATTTACTTGATAGAGGTACCCTTTCACGCCTGTGCAAACAGAGTAGTACCAGATCAGACAACTCCAGTAGGGACCACTTGATCAGGGACTGCTTTGATTGTTATGTAATTCAATATAACTGGCTCTACAGTTTCAGTTAAGGCGCTCGTTCTATAGTTTAAGCTATGAACAAACATGCATGTGTTTATATGCCATTATAAATACATCATCTAAATAATATCCATCATCCGATTATTTCTTCTGAGCAAATTAAAGGCCGGTGAGGAAAAGTGACCCCCGTGGTGGGTCGATATATTATATAGTACTATGACCCTGGTCATTTTACCATAAAATATGTTGTCTCCCTTACCAAAATACATCCACTAGGGGTGAAGGTGGGGGTGAGGGTCGATACATTATATAGTACTATGACCCCCATTTCCATTTTACTATAAAATATAGTGACCCCCTTGCCAAAATACATACATCACGGGGGTCGATATACCATATAGTACTATGACCCCATGTCATTTTACTATAAACTATAGCGACTCCATTGATAAAATACACCCACCAGGGGGGGGGGGGTTCGATGTTTAATATAAAGTACTTTAACTCGTCAGGCCAATTTACTATAAAATATAAAATATAGTGACACTTGCCATTATATCATAAACCCACCTTTTCATTTTTGACCCACTCTGTTTATCGTAGGGGGTCACTTTTTCTCGTATTATAAAGTCTCTAAGCACGGGAGGGTGGGAGCAGTAGGGAGGCTCGGTTGGATGGTCCGAACCCCATCGGTTTTCTCTACTTGGGAAAAAATATTTCGGGCATACGACGTTGATTAGAACATTGTTTCAACATATGCGACGTTGATTAAACGTTTATCAACGATGAATCGACGTTGAAACATCTTCTATTGGCCACTGGGCTTTGATCTGGTGGACACTCCCCTCTTTCGGATTTTTTCTTCTTCTGGATTTTGGACATTATCTCTAAAATCAACTTTGAACTATATCACTCCTATCGACATTTTTGAACATTACAGTTAAAGAATCTCATCTACAAATCAACACAACATGTTCTGGTATAACACTTATCCCATGAAAGAAGTTTGGTTCCAAATGTTGTTGTTGTTTGTTTGTGCTCCCAGATGAGAATGGGGTATGTATTACGTGGTGCTGCGTTTTTGGGTAGAAAGCGCCTGTGAGGCCCAACATCGCCGACCTCGGCTCTCTTGCGTTTTCTGTCAGGGCTCCCACCCTTAGCACTTCTAAACATGTGCGCCTATTTGTTGAAGAAAAAGGTTCTTATACGTAATGGGGTCATTGTACTATATCCGGGGTTCATAGTACTATATGATAACTCGACCCCCGGTCGATCTACTATGTGGGTCAATTTGTTATATGAGGAGTCCGATTTTATATGTAACCGGGAGTCATAGTACTATATAATAAATTGATCCCGGTCGATATACTACGGGGTCCGGTCACTTTTTCTCATTACATCAGCACATAAACTTCATTTAAATGGTGAGTTTAGAAGGATATATACATTTTACGTAGTGTATTTTTTAATGTTATAGACATTCTCCGACAAAACTTGAAGGAAGCATTCCATAAGGAACAGAGGGAAATAAATTCCACCTTTTCGGGTAAGATGTTTGCTATATATCTATAAAACATTCCTTTTATATGATTTTATTGGAATTTTAGTATAGATCCAGATGAGATATCGAGAAACAGTGATCCTCATTAACACTTCACTCTCATAATACGCCTTTAGAACTATGCATTTGCAAACAGAGTAGACTATAATATACAGATTTGAATCTACAGTTTCTGCCAAGACCAAAATTCCAGTGTCCATGTGTCATTAAAATAATTTATCTAATTAATATTCATAATTAACTAAGATATCTTTTGAGTAAAGGGTTAACCGTTTCCCTCATATAAACGTGTTTTCACGCATTTGTCAACAGAGTAGACCCATATCAGACAGTTCATATAGGAGCCGTCTTATCAGGGTCTGCTCTGTTTACTAATGGACTTTAATAGACCTTTTTCTTTACTTTCCAAAATGGCTACACTATTCCACCTTCCATATTTTGTTCATGTATATTCAGTAGGTATTGAAATTTGAAATAAACATAGAACAGGGAAAGGGTTAAAACTTAATACAGATCCAAATTAGTTATCGGTAACAGTGATCCTCATTAACTATTCACTCCACCAATATGCCTTTCTACGCGTTTGCAACCAGAGTAGACCCAGATTTGATGTCTCATATAGAAGCCGTCTGATCAGGGTCGTTTCTATTTGATTATGAAATAGTATAGATATGGTTCTACAGCTTTTGCCATGGCCAAAAATTCCTGTATCCATGTGCCATTGTAAAAATTAATCTAATATCAATAATGACATTATTTCTTACATGAATCTCCTTGGAGTAAAGTGTTAAGGGGATGCACCTATACTTCATATAAGCGGTCAGTTTGGAGGGATGGACATGTATACATATAGTATATTATGCGGCAACCTTTTTGAATTGTCAAAGTGTCAAACGGCGTAGATACTGATAGTTATTCAGCATCTCATCCGTATCCAAGCTAGTTGCAAATGACAGTTTGGTCACGATCAACAGAAAAAACCAAGTTTTGTCGAGAATATTGCATAATGTTTACTCATTCATCCAATAATTCAAACAACATTTTAGCTCACCTGGCACAAAGTGCCAAGGTGAGCTATTGGGATGATCCTGTGTCCGACGTCCGTCGTCGTGCGTCGTGCATATGTGCGTATACTTGTGCGTCTTGCGTACGTGCGGGCGTCAACAATTTACTTAATCATCTTCTTCTCTGGAACAACAAAACCAAGAGCTTTGATATTTGGTATGTAGCATGATCTAATGGTCCTCAACAAAGATTGTTCAAATTATGTCCCCCGGGCCAAAAATGGCCCCGCCCCGGGGCTTATCAGTTTTTCATAGGAAAATCTTTAAAAATACCCTTCTCTGAAACTGTAAAGCATAGACCTTTGGTATTTAGTATGTAGCATGATCTAATGGTCCTCTACTAAGATTGTTCAAATTATGACCCCTGGGCCAAAAATGGCCCCGCCCAAGGGCTTATCAGTTTTTCATAGGAACATCTTTAAAAATCTTCTTCTCAGAAACTGTAAGGCATAGACCTTTGGTATTTGGTATGTAGCATGATCTTATGGTCCTCTACTAAGATTGTTCAAATTATGACCCCCAGGACAAAAATGGCCCCGCCCCGGGGCTTATCAGTTTTTCATAGGAAAATCTTTAAAAATCTTCTTCTGTAAAATTATAAGGTATAGACCTTTGGTATTTGGTATGTAGCATTATCTATTGGTCCTCTACCAAGATTAATCAAATTATGACCCCGGACCAAAAATGGCCCGCCCTGGGGCTTATCAGTTTTCATAGGAAAATCTTTAAAAATCTTCTCCAAAACTGTAAGGTCTAGACCCTTGATACTTGGTATGTAGCATCATCTAATGGTTTTCTACCAATATTGTTCAAATTATTACCCCTGGGCCAATAATGGCCCACCCTGGGGCTTATCAGTTTTATCTGATAATTTTCTACCAAGGTTGAAAATGGCACTGTCCTGGGGCATATCAGTTTTTCATAGGAAAGTCTAAAATAATCTTCTTCTCTTAAATGTCTTTAAAAGTCTTCTCTGAAATTGTAAGGCATAGACCTTTGAAATTTGGTATGTTGCATTTTCTAATAGTCCTCCCTGGCAAAAAAAATGGCCCCGCAACAGGTTACATGAATTCATTGTATACATAAATCTGTTATAACCAGGTGAGCGATTAAGGGCCATCATGGCCCTCTTGTTTTCCTAAATTTGTTATTACTTTCTGCTGACATACCTTGCGTAATTATCAATTAAGGTGCTTATTCAACCCCACCAACTTCAGTACCATACCAATTTCGTTTTTCTAAATTCTCTAAATTTTTAAACCATCAAAGAGACAGAGGCAGAGAGAGACAGAGACATACATACTGAGAGACAGCCTGAGAGAGAGAACTCTTTTTTCCTGAATGCCTCCATCTTTTTGTGAATTTACAGACACGCAAGCGGACAAAGACGAAACAATTAAAGGTATACACATAGACCTACTTGCAATGACACTGCTAGTTAGTATATTAGTTATACTAATAATTATACTAGTAGTGTTCATTCAAAGGAAGGGTGGTTTTCGTCGCCGCTTGAAGCCAGGAAATATCCAAAATGACGATAAAGAGCGGAGATTCGACGATAACGACATCGAACGGTATGGAATACGTTTTCCGTCTCTTTTTTAACACTCTGATAACCGTTTTGTCTGCATGTTATGTACAATGTGCATATAAACAAGCCTAAACGAATACGAATATACATTAGAACCTGCTTGTAGCAGCCATATATCATTAATAAATATGGAGGCCGGCTAGAGCATGTGGGTGCTTAATGCAGGATACAAAACAACAAAACATAGATCTATAAATGCACTAACAACAAATCAGTTTTCAGAAATTAGCTCTTTGTACGCTAAGTAATTTTGCGTCTGAAAAATTAATAACTGTTGTCTGCTCAATATGCTGATTCTCCAAGGACACGCATTCGGGTCCTGATAACACTCCGAGTAATTTGGCGTCTAATCTGGATCCAATCTGTTATCAAAGTTTTGATTTGAAACTAGCATCCAAAGAGTTAATATAAATCTGCACGAAAAAATGAAATGCATTGTTGTTGTTGTTGTGTAGTACTTCCCTCCAGGAGAACCGTTACGTGTTCCGTCTCGTATGCAGTTCAGAGTGTGATCACTAAAAATTTGCACCCCATAACTTAATTTCATTGGTGTTAACATGGGGAAGGTATATAATTACTAATAGTCTATCTCAGTAATGAAAATGATTATAACAGACAGTTTTATGCTATAGAGAACCTAGAAGGTTGGCCTTAACCTTTTTACTCGTAGGCTATTTTTAGATCCTACCTCTTTGAATAAATTTACTGAAAAGGAGCATAAATTAGAGAAAAGGATTTTTTAAAAAAAAAATATGGTTTGAAACCATTGTGATAAAAAAGCATTTGCTCAAATTTGGAGCAAATGCTCTATTTATCACAATTGTTTAACAAAGTGACTTTTATAGAATCGTCAAAAGTCGTCAATATGAGGGAATGGGTTAAGAGGGACACATTATTGATGGGATACAGACTCAGACGACATTGAAAGAGGTGTTTGGTTTCCAGCAGCACTTTCAGTGCCTGGAAAATAGAACCATTTTAGGATATTACGTGAATAGCAATTACTATGTATAAAGGGTTGAGGTAAAGAATATCAATTACTAGCATGAGAATACATGCAGGAGAATATATAAACATATCTAGCCCTACTCAGTTAAAATGTTACTAGCATAAGCTAAAAACCATTTGACCCTGATTCAGGTGGATGTTTGCATACATGTAAGCGCTGTTAAAACCACATATTTGTGACGTCATTTAACCATGCTGTCATTAGTACTATAAATAAAATACGAGAACATATTTTAAGCTCAGTAGATGTAGATCTATTCGATCTAGGTAAAATAAAATGTCATCATCTTTAAATTTTGGGAAATGCAGCTAGAATGTTAACTAATCTCCCTTGATGAGACGTTGAGTTATTCAACGTCTCATTTGAATTGTATGCACATTTGTTAATGAAAGACGAATAGAGTAGAATGAATGAATTAATGAAAGGTCGAAAAGTTGTCTAACTGAATTTTGTTACAATGAAGAGTTAATATGACACCAGGTGTGGGTCACTTAGGAATCCGCTGTTCAGAGAAGTAAAGAATCCAAACAATTTTAGTAGACCCCATCAAAACTTGAATACATGTGTAACACTTTTGTGAAATTAATGAAACACTTTACTTTGTTATTGTCTAATCCTAATGTCCTGGTTTTTTTCCTACATTTTTTATGTACAAATACCAAATCCCATGCATTTTTCCTCTTTTTTCTGCAGAAAAAATCAAATTTCAGGCATTTCTAAGGATTTTCTCAGGCATTTTGTCTAAAAAATATGGTAGATCTTCTCCTGCATTTTTCATTTAAAGTGTGCTTATATTGGGATAATAGAGGTTATTTGCAAACGCGCCAGATCAAATTCCAAATGGCTTGAGTCTCATAACGATATTCATAATAGAATTTTAAGGATATTTTGTTTACTCCATCCTGGGAAATTATAATTACAGTTTAGTCTTATTATAAGGGAAGTGACACATCCTCCGTTATGTTGGAAACATATATGGGTTAGCTCCCTTTGACCGTTATATATTTTTGATTGACACCATTGTTTGCATGTAAATTTTATGTGGTAAGATGGACATATTGCCTTGTTTTCCTGAATAAAACCTATCTATCTATCTATCTATCTATATTAGCATATTCTAAACCAACAATGGGTACATTATTACCATAAACATACATTGTGTCCAAACGACCAAAGAGCTGGGTCCGAAATGACCAAGGAATCGGATCCGAAACGACCAATGAATCGGGTCCGAAATGACCAAATACCTACATTTTGGGATTTGGTCCGAAACGTCTTGGGTCCGATATGACCGACACCATTCAGACTTTTACGACCCGAAACGTCTGGAAACATGACCAATCGTCCTCAAACGAGTTAAATCTATACTATATTATATAGGGTCACTTATACGTATACATTACTATCCCTAACAATGCATTTATGTATTACGATTGCAAAATGAACTCTACTCTTTTTAAGCTGAGCGGAAATCTAAAAATAAAAACTGAGATGTCCGTAGCTCGAAGTTTGTTATTCTCTATATATATTTTAGTTATCTGCTGGAGTTGGTTTGTTTAGGAATAAAATAACTTGTTTTTGCTTTATGTTATACTAGTAGACAAGTTCTTCATGGAATGCAATTTTTAGGAATATAAATTAGCAGTCTGTAATCTGGATTAATACACGGTAATAACTGAATAAATCACAGTTTACTACTAAATACTAGCAGTACAGACATCTATCGCTGAAAAAATATTCACTGCTTCACTCTCTTTGATTAAAAAACAACTATTCGCTGCTACACTGATCATCAGTAATAGGAGAACATCTCCCCCTCCTCGCCAATAGAACAAACTGGAGATGCATTCCATAGGATTGCCCCCTCAAGGGGATATCAATGATAACATATTATGAATGTTTAAATAGCTTAATACCCGATTTCATTTGATATTTTCCATTAAAGCGGATACTCAGATCTGTAAGAGAATAATGCAGGGAGCTCCTAGAGGAATTAGCTTTCATCCTGAATTAAGCTACCACCGGTCTTATAAACCTAGAATCATACCTAACGTTGATGGTCGCTGTTTACAGTCAGGTCTTACTGTAGATTCAATGAAGTATACTGTTATGGGCACGACTTTATCTTGTTACTCATTCGGCAATCCTCGTACTCAGGTAACGTCGATTTGACCGCGGTCGGGCAGTAAACTACTTCCAAACCGAAAGTTTGATAAAAAACAATTTAGGTGTCTGCTTAATCCATATCCTCCTACTGACGCATTTTGACGACGCAGTAAAAGTCATTTTTAAACAGTGTGTTAAATAGATAATTTGCTCTATTGGAACAAATACATGTTTTCTTTATCTAAGTGGTTAAAACAAACGACATAGTTTTTTAAGTTTCCCTTTCTCTAGTTAACCCTTCTCTTGCTGAATTTTAAAATACATTTCTCCTTCTTTACCCATTCCCTGTTGTATAATTACATATATCTTCACCGTGCACAGGTATTTCGCTGTGAAATCACTGCTATGGAGTGCACTGGTCGCACAATCAACTTGTAAATAGTGCAGACCCTGATGAGACAGCTCCTGCAGGAGCGGTCTCATCTGGGTCTTCACTATTTACAGGTAGGTATATTGACGTGAATAGCAAGCGAAGAGTTAATGCCCCTTTTCGGTAGATTTACTCAAAGAGGCTGGGTCTTAAAATAGCCTATGAGGGAATGAGTTAATGCAAAGGGAGACCTATATTAAACTGTCATCTGTCTAACAGACCGACCTTACGACAATAAGTAGAAGCTGCATAAAGTACCAGGTGTATACGTGGTGCTGAATAACTTTCAAGTTTAACCCTTTACTGCATATGTAAGAATTTCTAAGACCACAGAGTAGACCCAGACCGGACTGGAGTGTTTGACCAGGGTCTGCTCTGTTTGCTTATGAAATAATATAGGCTATATCTCTACAGTTTCTTCCACGGAAGGCCAGAACTTTACAACAGACAGGGGAAAATATTCAACGGTTTGAAAGTACATTAACAGTAGAGCCTATCTCAAGCGGTCATAAAATGGGGCTCAGTTTGGGTCTATATGGCATTTTGTTGCTTAATTCAGGTCAATGATAATACAGAAAGCTCACATACGAACTTTCTGTATTACCTTTACTTTTCATCAAGCAAACACCTGCTTTTTAAGACTACTATGTTCAGTAAATGAGTGATCGCTTAAAACAGGTTCTACTCTAAATACAGGACCCGCCATGTAACTTAGACATGTCTGAGATATGGCATGACATACAGTACCGATTGTATTTACATAGAGAGGTTATATAGAGGTGCATTTGTAATAAATCCATCAAGGACAATATAGTTGACCCTGTCAGAAGCGACCACGTACTGAGAACAACTCGTCTTCAGAATATGTGGTTGCTTACTACCAGGCAAAGGTAAGCATAAAGCTATTGGAGGTTTCTGTACAGCGTGTGCCCGGCATTAAGCTATCATCTGCTTTTAGCATTTTAAATGCAGAGACGTGTATAATGGCCAAGGTATGTTCTGTGCGCCCTTATATATCCTTTAGAAGACATATGCCTCTCCTAGTGAATGCAGTCTGGACCGTTCACTTTAATTCAGCACTGAAATGGCAAAACCGGAAATTATAGCTATAGTAGAACCTCTCCGAAACGGCCATTCATTTAATGCAGGACTAAAGTAATGCAAGTTCTGTATGACTTCGGACCTGTATCGGCCACCTGCCTTACAGACCCATAAATAGAGATCCTTTTGATGGCCGCTTAGGACAGGTTCTATTGTACATGTAATTTTGGTGGTCACTTGATAGACGTACAATATTGTTGCAGTACTGCAGTCTACGTCTTTTTGAACGCCCCTCTTACTTTGTGTCAACAGGCGAGCGTTGACTTACATATCTGATACTCTTACTTAATGCTGTGTACTTCAGAAATGCCCAGGATGAAACTAGCCGAATGTTGCCGTTCCCGGCACGTGGTGTTGGCACATGCGAGGCTGATACACAAACAGAAAGCACAGAACACGAGTGCCCAGTCGCCAGAAAATTGAACAATGTCAATCCAACTGACGCAAACCACAATGGCCAAGTTGCCTGTAATTCAGCGCGAGTTTATAGCCCCTCAAATGGGAATGTTTGCCGTGGGTGACGATAGTAACATGTTATCCACCTATACGACTTTAAATTCACCTTCATTCCATGATTATTTATTTAAGAAATAATGACATATTAAATATAAACAAGTTTAACCCTTTACGCAATAGCCTGTTTCTAGTTTTGAAGACATATGACCACTTAAAGCAGGTTGAAAGTAAATCAGAATGCGCCTTAAGGCGCATTCTGCTTTACTTTCAGCTTGCTTTAAGCTACCACCTACTAGGATATAGAAAATATTTATTATGCAATATGTTTATGACTGTATGAATTTGAACTATTTTCTTCAGCGGAGGAATAAATCAAACACGCTAAAAGCCGCTTCTATCAGGTAAAGGGTTAATTGTTATAACACATGAACATTGGCGTTTTTGGCATTAGCAGAAACTACAGTTATATCATAAGACGAAAGAGTTGACCTAGATTAGACGGATCCACTAGGAGCAGTCTAATATGGGTCTTCTCTGTTTGTAACGGCACAGAAAGGCGTATTTATGGAGTAATGGGTTAATACAAAATTAAATGCCATATTTGAATTGAGCAATACGCAGACCATATTTTTTTCAGATAAGGTAAAACCTGAAAAGTGTCATATACTATTTAGAAACACCGTTGTTGTGTGTTATACCAATGTGGTAACGCGGGCTAATCATACTAAGGGATATGTTCAGCTTTAGTTGCCAAAACTTTCGGTAAACTATCTAAAATGATGTATGATATTAACATGATGGTTCAATTGCAATGTAAATAACAGGAATATAAGCTTAGTGTGAATGTACAAACGCATGACAGAACTAAGTGAAACATTACGTGTAGCGTGGAACTATAAAGATGTGTATCCATACAATCAATGCACCAACCGTAAATAGTACATCATGAGGAGAGAAGTACGCAGGCTGTGACATCATGAGGAAAGTGGTACGCAGTCTTTGACAAATGTGAATGTCGTTAGCCTGAGCGCATACAGAAACCCGCCTCAAAACCGGACGTTAAATTTAGTCTATATATCGTTCTTGGAGACAGGTGGCAGCTTAATGCGGGATGAAAGTCATACAGAAAGCTCCGGTTTAGATGGGTTTACTGTAAGTGTGTTGAAGCAACAGATCTCAGCTGTAATGGATACATCTCAGTGGTGTATAAACTGTAAGGACAAATCCTTTGTAGCTCAATATCTGTGACAGTGTTCACTTCTACTTCTACTACTTCTACTACATAGTGACCACCTTCAGCAAATTGAAGTTTATGTCACTGGTGATGAGGTGCGCCACGACTGGACGATCGTGGGAAAAGAAAAGTTAAAACTATTTACATTTAAAGTACGTTCTATAGTACGTGTTAATGTTGATTTTATCATTTTTCCTTTTTTTTTTTATTTCTTGTGGTTTTGTTGAATTGCAGTGTAATCATTTGTTTGTGTTAACAACTTCACCTGATGTGCATACGTTATATGTTTTGTGCTTGCTAGATAGATCTTGGTCCATGCTTATAAAACTTTTAGTTGAGTCTGAGAACGTTCTCAAGCATTTGATTGGTCAGATTTGAGCCTTTGGCTCAAATCTGACCAATCAAAAGCTTGCGAACTCAAATCTGACCAATCAAAAGCCTGAAAAACGAAACTCAGACTCAACTAAAAGCTTTATAAGCATGGACACTAATGATATTACAAAATGCGAGTAACTAGAACAAGGTTAGGTAAGTTGCTTGTCTGATAAGGTTGATGCTAGCTATTTTATTTTAAACCTTATATTGGTTGACACATTTCATTTCTTGACTTTGTCTCTTCTGTATACGGTAGTAATTGTTATGGATTTAATTTATTTTGATCTAGTCTAATCTACTGTAAGCCTTAGCCAAGATTAGCACCTACCACGTCAAGGGACAAAACAATTGAATTGCAATAGACTATTGTGTAGCACAAGAATTTTCTCCCTGGTATTTGGGAAAACCTAGTTTGATGGAGGATTGGGGAATACTAAAATCGCCCTGTCTACCGGTCGGTCGGTCGGTTTGTTGGTTTTTCCGCTCGCACTTTAAATATAATATGAGTATTTAATGTCACGAGTTCCTCCTTCAATTTCAAAGTTATTGAATTGATATATGTACTTGCCATACATAATTACCACGAATAGTAGATGTGCGTGACGCATTTGGTATTTGTTTGGTATTGCAGAATTGTCTCCCTTTGAAAGGTACTCAGAGATAACTGAATGTTGTTGGCATGTAAAGTGTATTAGACTGACTCGAGTTACAATATATACGTTTAAACTAAGGGGCCTACTCTGTATACACTGAAGTATAGGTAAAATATACTAGATTACTGTTATAATAGCATGTACCAATGTTGTATCCTTGTGTTTTTAATCACCTGATGCTGAGACATATTATAATAAGGAGTTTTTAAAACAAAACTCTAATTTCATTGATTCACTGATTGTGGAACATGTCATTTATACACATATTGACTAGATCTATAAAAAACGACATACACAAATATAACAGCCCCGATGACGTTGCAAACAGCAACAGATAAAGGTACATGTATGAACTCAAATACATGTACAAACATTGGAATTTCTCCACCAAGCGCTATGCTGCTAGCTCTAATATCTCTAGGTCTGAGAAATAAAGATAACAACACAATTTATCCTGTCGTTATAATACTATCGCTATATTACACACTAAGTAAACACTGACCTATACGTGCTTTATAACAAAATCGTATAAATAAAACCTCTCTATAACGGACACTATATTGTGTTGATTAGTAGGTATTTAGGACAGGTTGCTGCTTAATGCAAGGTGAAAATTAAAACAGAACGCTCCTATAGGAGCCTTGCTTTAAGCAGCCACCTGCCTTTAACACTAAAATACTTGATGCAATTGAGTGGCCTTTTTAGAGAGGTTTTACTGTATTCCTGGTGTTTTAACTAATTCCCACATGAATAATTATGTGAGAAAAAATAGCCAAAGAATAATACATGTAGTTACAGAAATACATCATTTACGCTGACTGACGATGTACGCTCAGATCTCAGCAAAAGATAAAGGGGCGTAAAGTTATAGAATCGTCCGTCTTCCCACCAAACCCTATGTTGTGACCATATTTTGGTGGAGAAATAAAAAGCTTAGTCTTGACTATGTTTTAATTTACACATCTTATCCGGACCTCTGAGAGATCTGTATTACATGTATTTCATAAGCAAACAATACAGTCTGATCTGGATTTTCTCTGTTTGAAAAGAGGTGTAAAAAGTTTTGTATAAGATAAAACTGTTAACTCTAACCCCGCTCATATACAAACAACTTGGATTCAGATGAAATTATTCTTAAGTCTGAGCTAGTGCATAATTTAGGTATTGCGTCATATATACGGTCCTAGGTTCTACGTGGCACTACATAATTCTGCATATAAGGCTTTATTAACCTGTCTTAACAGGAATATCATCAGTTTAGAATCTGTTCATTTGATAATAGGCCCACATTCATATGTTACATATGAAACAACATACTTATACATAGAAAGTACATACCTTTATATTTTAGTAATATCCATGAATATACTATTTGGGAACACAAAGTTCCGCCCAAACGTTTTCGATAAACGAGCTAACCTAATTTAGTTCACTGTCATAGGCGAAACCGTGATGGCCGTTCCAAAAAGTGTGTACCCTTATGAGTGAGACACAGAGTAACTCGGCATCTCATCAGGATCCAAACTGTTTGACACACTTATTAGTTTTTTAAAAACAAATTCAAGGTGACTCAAGCTTGATACATGGAGCAGTCGACATACTTAGCAGACGGGAATTTATTTGGCCGCGAAAGGGTGACATGTACCATATATCTTGATAAGAGCGCCATGACAAGCAAACAACTTGAATCCAAACTCGGTTTCTGACCAGGAGTCACGCGTAGTTATACTTGGCCAGTAATTTCTAAAACAAAGCTTTACTAAATGGATACTTGCAATATATAAGAACCGAAAATGGGTAAAGATTTCTGTAGACCAATGCTAGTGCAGACATTATTTTTTACAGCACGATAAAGGATTAACTGTTTACCCTGTAATCACGTGCTTCTGTAATGTACACGCACGCTATGCATAATACAATAAGCCATGTCCTTAGCGACCGTTAAAGAGGTATAATGTTGTGTCGTTACCCTTTCCTTCATATAAATGCATTTACATGCATTTGCAATCATAGTAGACCCAGATTAGACGGTTCCTATAGGAGCCGTCTAATCAGGGCCTACCCTGTTTGCTTTTGACATGATATAGATTTGATTCTACAGATTTTGTCAAAGCAAAACCAAGTTTACGTTATAAAAAATCAGCTAATTTTCATGATGTCAATATTTCTTACATGAATATTGAACAGGGAAAGTGCTAAGACAAGTGATAACTTATACAGGTACAAAGTAACACAGAATTAATGCGTTTTGAAATTTCTAGCCGACGACAATTATCAAGGAAGAAACTTAGACCTGCAAGCTTTGAAAGGGTTGATCGATAAGCGCGGCCTAGGTGCGACAAAGCTGGCGCATGTATTTGTATAAACCGTGGTAAATATCAGATATTATCTCGATGCAAAGCTTTTTCATGTTAGAATCAATGACCCTCGAAAAGGACATTTTTAAAATTAGCAGAAAAACCCTCCGATGCATACGATATATTGATACTAGTATTACTGTGCAAAACAGTAAACAGTCTATAAACCGGACGTTGCATTTGTATAAGTATCGGTTTTCAAAACAGATGGCTGCTAAATTCAGAGTAAAAGTCACATAGAAAGCTCCTCTAGGAGATTTTTGAATGTTTCACTTTGAATTAAGCAGTCATCTGCTTTAAAGTATTTAAATTCTCCCCTACTTAGAAAAAACGGTTTAGAGGGTTTTTATTGTATATGGGCTTACCCCTGTTAACCCTTTCTCTTATGTAAGCGCATTTTGACGCATCTGCAAACAGAGTAGACCCGGATCAGACGGCTCCTATAGGAGCCGTCTGATCCGGGTCTGCTCTGTTTGCTTATGGTGTAATATAGATCTGATTCTACAGCTTCTGTCTGAGCCAAAATGCCATGTGTTCATATGCCATTATAAAAAATATCTTATTAATATTCATGACGTCATTATTACCTGCATGAATATTCACCAGGGAAAGGGTTAATGAAGGGAACGAGTGCGCTTGCTTTTATAAACAGCAGATCCAGATCAGAGAGAAGATCACCAGGTGAGGATCTGCAAGGTTTGTAATTCAATATAATCAGCACAATCTGACTTGACTCTGTAGGTAAACACTTATAAGACCAGTGAATGTTCAATATTCAGCATTCAAAGAGTTAGACTTTGAGCTGCCGAAACCACGATTGTGCATTGAAAATACTAAATATGCACACAAAATGCTATGGGGACGGTGTCTGTTATGGATCGAACTCAATTTGTAAATCACTGCTTTATACCCACGTTCCCATACATATTTGGACAAAAATAAAAAAAAAAGAATAAGGAAATCAAAACATTCAGTAGACGAACTGCTGCGAAATATACAAGTTTGAAGGTTATCTTGCAAATCGACCTTGGTTTGAGATCAGCACACTTATATGCGATCAAAGTACATGCATTATTATATGCGCGCGCATGTTACACTACGCCGCACTAAATAAAGTAAATCAGGCAAAGACAGCAATCTCCATGCAGAGTTGTCGTTCGTTACTCTAACATATACATTGCCTTTACAGTAAAACCTCTCTATAACGACCACTAAATTACATCAAGTATGTTGTGTTAGAGGCAGGTGGCTGCTTTAAGCAAGGTAAAAGTGAAACGGAACGCTCATATAGGAGCGTTCCGTTTTACTTTCACCTTGCTTTAAGCAGCCACCTGCCCTTAATATCAACTAATTAACACAATTTAATGGTCGTTATAGAGAGGGTTTACTATAGTATATGTAAAGTAACAGAGGGCAAGAGAGTGCATAGACAGGTGCATTGAATGAGTAAAAGGTTAAAGAAAAAAACAGTCGAGTTCTCGATCAATTCTTATATTGCAATAACTCACGACTCGATACATTTGTAAATGTTTGTTTTATCAAATAGATGTTATCATTGTGTATAATTATGGCATGGACAATAAAATATTGTTAAACTAAACTCCTAACATTGGATGATAGTTAGCATGTTTGATAACAATCACTTATGAATGGGTTTCGATGTCAAGAGTAGAAACTAACGATATCGTCATATATGAAGATTCAGTACTATAACTCTGAGATAACTGTATTGAATTGGCTAGTTGTTGATCTGATTCAAGATCTAAACCTAGATATGAGTCCAACTATATGTGAAACATTTCGGTTTTGCAAACAATGTAGAACTGTTCTCACACTATTCAGCGAAAGGTGCAACCATTCATACATTGAACACAGGAGCTTAACCTTTTATTCCATAAATACACCTATTTACGCCTTTGCAAACAGAGAAGACCCAGATAAGAGGCTCCCATAGGAGCCATCTGATCAGGGTTTGCTCTGTTTGCTTATGATATAATATATTATAATTCTCAAGTTTCTTCCAAGACCAAAACTTCATGTACCCAAGTGCAAATAGTAAACTAATCTAATCAAAATTAATGGCGTCATTATTTCTTACATAAATTTTAATGGAGGAAAGAGTTAAAATGGTCGCTTAATCAAGGAACATGCAGATAGAACAATTAAATATGTTTTGTATTTCTCGTGCTGTATGAAGCTATCAACCAGATTTAGAACTATTTTAATGATTGCTTAACCCATTCCCTCATATTGGCGACTGTAAAAGTCACTTTGTGAAACCATTGTGATAAAAAGAGCATTTGCTCCTATAGGAACAAATGCTCTTTTTATCACAATGATTTCAAGCTAAAACACTCTAAAGTTTTCCTTTTCTCTATTTGATGCTCCTTTTCGGTAGATTTATTCAAAGCGGTATCTAAAATAACTTATGAGGTAATGGGTTAAGACAGATTCTGTATATCCTGATGGGTGGCAACAAAGTTGAACGTGAATCAGATGCCACATTTTAAACGTCGTGATTGATCTGGTTCTTCGCTATTTGTCAAGTGACACGTTAGTATATTAGTTTTCAACAGATGCATTGGAATATCGTCATTCAAGGTAAATGTAGACATGAAGTGCCCCATCTCTCATCAAAACATGATGAGGCGGATACAAGGATTACAATTGCATGCCTTGGTGCTGCTAGACAGGGCCATGACCGAGCAGTTGTCAATGCCAATATGCAGATGTTTTACTTTCATTGATATACCATCTTGGACATTTAGGCATTGTAGCCAGGATGACGGCTAGGACCTCCAAGGCACCAAATTTGTATATTGCACATACTATTACCCGTAAGGTATCTCGAGATGTCTGTCGGAACATTTTGGAGTTTCATGCAGTATCGGGATGCGAAATAACCTTTGCTTTCACTTGAATCCGAAGACGACCTGTTGGAAGAAATACTTTATATGCTCGACCTGCTTCCAGATATTGGAAAGGATGTGCGGTCAGACAAGGCAGAGAAGTTTGTTGTTTGATTTATAGGGTAAATGAAGAATCCATTGATGATGCAAGAAGTTACAACACACGAAACGCTTCCACCAACAAAAAATGCACTAGAACTGTACATTGCTAAAGCAAACAAACAGGCAGGTATATGGTTCTGATGTATCAATAATGAATACAGATATTAATCGTGTCAACCAGCAAATATCCTGACAAATATAGCGTTCTATGTTAGTGTAGACATTATTCAGGGAAATATTTCAGGTGAGATATAAAATGAATTTAACTCTTTACTCCATAAATACGCCTTTTAACGCCTTTGCAAACAGAGTATACTCAGTTGAGACGGATCCTACAGGAACTGTCTGATCGGGATGTACTCTGTTTGTTAATGATATAATATATATACTATTCTACCATTTGCGCCATGGACAAATAAATGTTCTTGTTTCAGTGTGCTTTTGTAACAATTAGTCATTATTTCTTGCATGTGCATTCACGGAGTAAAGGGGTAAGACGAACAAGATGTATCATTGTACACAATTCACACATTAGATTCATACTTTTTTCTCAAAGGAACCCTTTATACGCGGTTTGTTTTTTGTTTAATGAATAATATAACACGAATGATAACTTTCAATAAATCACGTGCAGCATATCAAAATATATACGATAGCATTTTATTTTATTATCAGTCATATGACTGTTGACCTATCAAACTGGTACATATCTTCTCCAAATGTTTCAGAAAATGGTCTTAAGGCAAAGAATAAGAAAAAGATGCTCTTGTTATGTGTTACTTTAAACAGAATGGAACGTTTTTTTTGTTTAGGGGGTCACTTACCCTACTTTTTCCCAGTAGCATACTGTCTAACCTATATTTTAATGCCATTCATATGTTTAAAATAGCAACAATGACGAAGACATGACATCATGTATCATCGTGACAATTTGACAGTTTTTAACGATTTGTTACTGTTTTTCTGACTTTCTCGAATTCACGAATATGCAAATAATATACTTTACACAAAGTAAGTGCAAATTAAAGGCCAATGTTAACTTTCATTTTGGTATCCAAAATTGATAAAGATATGCTAAGAGGATTTCTCAAATAAAGTATATATGATATGCACTTAGTTGTCCTTTGACCTAAATAAGAGAATAACGGGCAACATTTCAGATGACATGGGCCAGTTACTGAATACTCAGACATCAAATATTATATATCCAGTCCATGCTAAATTCTAAAATGTAATGTCATGGTTCCACACATGTTACTCAATCGGATGGTCAACTATACTCAACAAAAATATTTAAGGGCCAGTGGTACTTTTCCCATAGGGCTTATGCAATGACCCTACAACTTTGGCATTCTGTATCTTCCATATATATAAATGAATTTCAACAAGATTTGCAGGACGTATTGTCAAAATCTCAAAGTACAGATTCCAGAAAGTGTTGAGTTATGCTAAGGACCTACTGGCATCCATGGAATTGAAACGAGAATTGGAAGTTTTTGAAATTAACATCGTAGCCATTTTAGAAAGTAAAGAAAGAGACCTATCAAATCCCAATAGCAAACAGAGCAGACCCTGATCAGACAGCTCCCCTGGGAGCTGTCTGATCTGGGTCTACTCTGTTTGCAAATGCGTGAAAACACGTCTATATGAGGGAAAGGGTTAAACCGGTGCTAGGGGACGTGAGTAGTGTTGCACTTTTAATTGCTACTCATGAGCAGATTCAATAAAACCGAGTCTGTAATTTTCTCGTTTTGCATTTCTACTTTTGCTATCGAAGGATCACCCATTTTAAGAATATATGTAAACCTTGCAAGATGCTATGTTGCAACTGTCACATAGGTAATAACAAATTACCTCATCAACATTAGCTAACTGCTTAACTCATTACCTCATAGGCTATTTTTAGACCATACCTCTTTAAATAAATCTACCGAAAAGGAGCATTAACTAGAGAAAATGAAAAATTGATAATATTATAGTTTGAAACCATTGTGATAAATAGAGCATTTGCTCCTATAGGAGCAAATGCTCTATTTATCACAATGGTTTCACAAACTGACATTTACAGAGTCGTCAAAAATCGTCAATATGAGGGAAAGGGTTAACATTTCCCGCCATAATAACGCATTTCTGCGCCTCTGCAAAAAGAGGAGATCCAGATCAGATGGTTCTTGTAGGAGCCGTTTGATCAGGGTCTGCTCTGTCTCCTTATGAAATAGCATAGATACGATTCTTTAGTTTCTGTGGTTATCAATTTTTTTGTCCATGTACCATTATAAAAAAATATATTAAATTAATTTTATGATTTGGTTATTTCTATCATGAATATTCATGTCACACAGGGTCTATCATTGTTGCAGCATTTATTTACTGAACTTATCTTACTTGCCTACAGGTGAAGCTTGTGATGGTGAACAAGTGTTCCAAGTTTCAAAGCTTTATCTCAAAGGGTTATGTAAATAAGTGGACTTTAACCAACATTCTAAGTTAAAAAGGGCCATAAATCTGTCAAAATGAGTTATGTACCTTTGCATACAGATGGAGGTTGTGACGGTGAACAAGTGTTCAGAGTTTCAAAGCTTTATCGCAAAGGGTTATGTAAATAAGTGGACTTACAAAAATGTGTTCAACATCAATTGAGGTTAATAGTTTTGCTTAACGCAAATGCTAAACGCAAAATCTAAGTCCAGTTGTGCGACATTGACCTTGGATAAACGTACCGGGAAACATCCGTGCTACTGTAGCATGTCCATATAAACATTGTGGTGAAATTTGAGAAGGATCCACTTAGCAGAACTTGAGTTAGAGATGTTACGGACAGACAGACAGACAGATATATGTTAACATTTTTGCTAAACGCAAGTTTCCAAGTCCAATTAAGTGACATTGACCTTGGATATACGTACCGGGAATGGGTATGCTGGGTAGCATGTCCAGATAAAGAGTGTGGTTAAAGTTGGGAAGGATCTAGGCCTATCAAGCAGAACTTGAGTTAGAGATGTTACAGACAGACGGACGGACAGACAGACAGCCAGACAGACGGACAGACAGACGGACAGACAGTGTTATTCCATAATCCGTATCGTTTTTTGAAACGTGCGTATAACAAGGAAGAAAATGCAGAAAATGCATTTTCTACATGCTAATTCGATCAGCTGTTTATTTGCAAATGGCCGCCGTATTTATTGATAGTGGAGCGTACCATTTTTCCACAGTGGTGAATTGCATATTGATACGAAATATATGACGTAATTTCGTGTATGACGTCTACTTTTAAGAACTATAATTACCCTCAGTTAAATTCGAACGTTCCACTCGACGTCATCACCCGCCATTTGCAATTTGACATGAACATATTACAATGGGAAAACATTGTTTTATGCATACAATCTTTATTTAAAGATGGATTCGAAGGAAACTCGGACACAGAGTTCCTGAAAAACGATAAAACAAGTGTTTTAAATTTGATCTCAATCCGGTAAGAAATGAAAAGAAATCTCGATTCAAATTCAGTGACAAAGTAAATTGAAATGGACAGTAGCTGTTATTTTGATTTTGTTTATACTATATTAATAAGAGGTCCAGATAAGATGCGTAAATTAAAACATTTTCAAGAATAACTTCTTTATTTCCCCTCCAAATCCGATGTTGGGATCACTCTTTAAACTCTACTATTCGATACGATTGTAAAGAGTAATATTGAGCTTTACATTTATGTATGCATTGGATTAATCCGGATTTTTAACGGATTTCAACTGCAGTCAGTTAGATTTGCATTAGACATTGTTTATTATGGAATAAGAAGAATAATTATATATATATTTATAGACCTATATTTCATTATACTTAGTTGAAATTACTTGTTTGTGGTTGGTTGTCAAGTAAATGTTTTGAAGATGGCTTTGGAATGCAATATCGACATGAAAAAAATGACGCCACAATCATGAAATCATACATGCTAGATAAATTGATTTATTCGGTACAAGATACCGTCGAAATCGGGTGTTCCTGTTCTGCATATGTTTCATTTGTGTACAGATCAGGACACATGCAAGCATCTTATCTTTATCCTATTGGGACCCAAACTGCCGGAAGTTAACTGTAGCTTGACATAACCGAAGACAACGAAGTGATAAACTAAGCAATTTTATGGTGTCTAAGATTTGGAAGTTTTCCGGAGATTGTGGAATAACCAGCCTTTATTATATCATAATGAAAACAGGGTAGACCATGAACAGACAGCTCCTATAGGAGCCGTCTGATCTGGGTAAACTCTGTTTACAAAGGCGTAGAATGACATATTTATGGAGTAGGGGGAGGGGGTATTTTTCTTTATGCTTGATTACTTGTATTTCAGTATCATATGAATATATTTTGCATTATCTGCTAATCGTGTGTAATTTCTATGTACATTAAAACCTCTCTATAACGACTACACAATAACATCAAGTATTTTGTATTAAAGGCAGGTGGATGCTTAAAGCAAGTTGAAAGTAAAACAGAACGCTCCTATAGGAGCGTTCTGTTTTACTTTCACCTTGCTTTAAACAACCACCTGCCCAAAATACCAACTAATTAACACAATTGCGTGGTCGTTATAGAGAGGTTTTAATGCATGCTTGTCTGTTTTACGTAAGGGATGAAATTACTAGAGTAAAATGTTTGCTTGCTTGTGCCTATTGTTTAATTATCTTGTATATAAGTTTGTTTTATGTGTGTTGTCCTTAATTGTACATGTTTATCATTTACGACGGAAATAAATATTCAATCAATCCTTATTATTTACGAAATGCAGTCTAAAAGCAGACAACAACACCCCTGGATTGTTACTGGTGCAATATTTGTGTCAACTTGTCTTATCTCAAATGAAACATAGTTACTGCCAGTCGTTAATATCCTTTCTTTAGTCACATCTTAATATTATATTACCGTTTTTTACAAAAAAATGAACATCATCCTTATATTATTTTAACATTGCATAGTTTTGCACTATCGAATGATCTGTGGCATTTATACTTACACTGTCAGATATTAATTGTTCCATTTATTGAATGCACGTTTAAACCGCGTTCGAAAGGATTTGCCATGTTTGCTCATGTCATGTTGATTTAACGCTGTATAAATCACGCGAAACCCTTGAAAACATAGAGGGCTGCTAGAGGAGCCATCTGATTGCGATCTGCAATGTTTGTACACATATTCATCTAGATATGCGAGTAGTCTAGCCCTTTCCTCCATAAATACGCCTTTCTACGCATCTGTAATAGTCACTTATTGAAACCATTTTGATAAATAGAGCATTTGCTCCTATAGGAGCAAATGCTCTATTAACCACAATGGTTTCAAACAACACAATTCGAAAATGTTCCTTTTCTCTAGTAAACGCTCATTTTCGGTAGATTTATTCAAAGTGATTGGATCTAAAAATAGCCTGTTGAGGAATGGGTTAAACACTCATGAGATATTCCACTCTAAAACTCGGCGTTGAAATGGTTGATGGTGATATACCCAGGTATCTGCCAATAAAAAACTAAGGATTAAGATTGCTTTCTTTTCAGATTATCTAGCGGTGCAACACTCAACAGATATATTTGATCGAAATGGCAAAGTCTATTTAAACAAGTCTATAAAAGTTACAATCGTTCGAAAAGTTTATTGCTGTTAACACAGATTCTACAACAATTAAATATGTCGACGTCGGCCAGATTGATTGAATTTATACAGTATTTAATTTGTGTCGTAATTTATACATCGGCATTAGATTCTCTTGATTCGCAAAGCTTCAGATGTGGGCCGAAAAAGGTGTGTACTTGTGTGTGGTATTTCAGAGCGGTTGAAAATATTACAATGGACTGCTCAGGACAAGGATTAACTAGCCTTGGTGAAATATGCGAAACAGTAGGAAATGCGACGCATCTAAATGTCAGTTCAAATCGCATCAACGGATCGCTGTGTGATGATGGCAGACTTGATGGATGTCAGAAACTAGTTTCTTTATCATTACGGAATAATACAATCACGGATTTTGAGAAGGATTCTATGAAAAGATTTAAAACATTGAAGGTGATAGATCTCAGTCATAATCAATTGGAAATATACAGGCCAAATGTCGGAAATTTGTTTGAAAGTCTATCAGATCTAGAATCATTAGCGTTGAATGGAAACCGTGTTAATAATTCTGACAAGTTTCAGTGGTATCCTGACCTCTCAAATAATACAAAATTATCGAAAGTATATATAGACGGCTTATTAGAAACTGACCATTCTTCCGGAGTTTTCCCAGGACTAGGTAATCTAAAAAACCTTGTAATATCTGGTTCGGATGGTATTTGTGAAATAAAGTACATTTGGAAAACGTTTTTCCAAAATATTACCAACCTTGAATCATTAAGCCTTTCTATGTGTGACCTTGAAATGATAGAACTGCATGCCTTTACTGCGCTTAAAAAGCTTCAATGGCTTGACCTGTCTATCAACAGAAAGCTTGGTTTTCAGGGAATTTACAATATATCATACAGCTTACAATTCACGAATATCAAGTTCTTGAATTATTCATATATGCACGATGTGTTTGGTTTGGGTACGGAGGTGACGAAACAACACATCTGTTTTCTGAGAAACACTTCACTTCAGGAACTAGCTCTGGACGGAAACCGAATACAGCTGATGGAAAATGACTCGATACAGCTCCTTCCACCCACATTACAAGTTGTACACGTGAATGACAATATATTTACTTTCGGACCTTATCTTTTACAAACTGGGTGTGCTTCTAATTTAACAGAGTTGTACTCGAGCTATCAAAATATCGCACACAACCCTCTGTTATATAGGAGTCGAGGAAATAAAAACAACAAAACAATACCGGATAGCCCTAAATGTCCATTCATGGAAGAAGATTATTTGAAAAATGTAAGTAGCATGGCTGATAACTGCATATTTTTCGGACAAAAAGAAAATATAACTATTTTTCCAACATTTCCAAAAAGCTTAAAGAAGTTAGTTTTTAATGACTCTAGTATGAAGTACAAACTCATTGATGTTCTCGTAGTTCCAATTCACAACAATGTTGAGCATATTGATGTTTCGGGAAATGTGTTGTATGCCTGGAATGGGCCTATTGGACCAACACCGAAACTGAAACACGTCGATCTCTCAAGAAATTATTGTTCTAAGGTGGAAAGGAGATTCTTTGAATACATGCTTTGGCTGGAGAACTTACAAATTCATTCGAATTTACTCGGACTTTCCCTAATAAATGAAACTTATAAAGATGTATTTTATGACTTAATTAATCTAAAAACACTAAATATTTCTATGAATAAAATAACTTCCCTCCATCCGAAGTTTTTCAAAGGTTTACAAAACCTGGAAACTCTTGACCTCAGTTTTAATACTATGGATAAGTGGGATCTGGAAGTAAACACCATGACCAACCTATCTCGTATTAACTTACGTTCTAATGCATTTCAAACGTTACCAAGCCACCTAACAAACCATCTGGAAAGAACCGCACAGCGTAGAGGAACGTCGTTTTCCATTGACCTGAGGAGCAATACCTTTCGATATGGATGTCAGACTAGAAAGTTTCTTACTTGGATGGTGAATCACAAAACATCATTTATTGGTTTCGAAGAATACGTTTTTGTTGATGACGATGGGGTACAAATATTTAGCCATGACATCGAGAAGAAAGTAAATGACTTGGACAAAATGTGTCGGTCATACACTCTCTGGATTGTAATCTCGGTTATCGGCGTTTCAGTTGCACTCTCTGTTATTATTGGTGGTCTTCTGTACAGGAACCGATGGAAACTAAGATACTTTATGTACATGTCTAAACAAAGGTTTTATGGATATGTACGAGTTCCAAACGAAGAACCTCTTGAAAATTACAAATATGATGCCTTTATTTCGTATGCAGCAGAGAACATACGATTCGTCAAGGATCAGATCATTCCAAAGACAGAAATGGACGACATATCGCTGTGTATACACCAGAGAGATTTCCTACCCGGCAATGCCATTGCAGACAACATCATTGATGCCATCAAAAGCAGTAGAAAGACTGTCATTCTTCTTACCGAAGCATTCCTGAAGAGGAAATGGTGTATGTACGAGTTCAACATGGCAAGGATGGAAAACATCTACTCCAGGTAATACCCAGTGCCTTTATTAGTAATAATATGTATACCATTACATTCTGTAAACCTATATTCAATTTCAAACGGGAACGATGATATAAACATCTTTTTTTTAAAATCTTATTAAAACGATTCTTATTTAGCTTGTGTAGAGACCAATGCTATAAACATCCTTTCAAATCTAATTAACCCATAGCCCGCCAGTCACAGCTATCGTTGTATTTGCAAACAGTGTCGACCCAGATGAGAGAGCTCCTGCAGAAGACTGCACTGCTTGCGATGGTAATTACATGCCTGCAAGCATACTCTTAACCTTTGCCTTGGAAAATCAATTAAGACAATTTATCATGTATATGTTTGTAAAAAATTGCCTATTTTAACTCTTCGCTTGCTATTCACGTCAATATACCTACCTGTAAATAGTGAAGACCTAGATGAGACATCTCCTGCAACAATTTATCCTGTATATGTTTGTAAAGATTTGCCTATTTAACTCTTCGCTTGCTATTCACGTCAATATACCTACCTGTACATAAATGTAGTGAAGACCCAGATGAGACAGCTCCTGCAGGAGCTGTCCCATCAGTGTCTGCACTATTTACAAGTTGATTGTGCAACCGGTGCACTCCACAGCAGTGATTGCACAGCGAAATACTTGTACACAGTGAAGATATATGTAATTATACAACAGGGTATGGGTTAAGAAGGAGAAATGTATTTTAAAATTCAGCAAGAGAAGGGTTAATATTCAAAGAAGGCAAAGTGATAAAAAATATGTGGCGTGCTAAGAGTTAAAACAATTCTTATCTAGCTTATTTGGTGTCTAACAATTGGTATTGTCTTATTTTCAGTTTACATCAACATCGCTGTGTAGAATTAAGCTACTATAAGACGTTTGTTCATACATTAGACCCTGTCTATAGCGACTATCTAAAAGTCAATTTTGAGTTAAGATACAGGATAGCTGAATGCAGGATGAAAAACGGTAGCTGAATGCAGGATTAAAATAATGCAGAAAGCTCCTCTAGGACCATTTTGCATTACTTTCGAGGCTGCATCAATAAACCAACTGGTCCTAAATTCAGCATATGGTAAAATTTCGATTATTCGAACGTTGAAATACGTATCATTATCAATCTTTAAGGCAGGTGGCAGCTTAATGCAAGATAATTGTCATGCAGAAAGCTCCTCTATGAGCTTTCTGAATGACATTCACCATGCATTAAGCAGCCACCTGCCTACAAAGGTCTAAATATGTATACTAAAATATCGAATAATCGAGATTTTACTGTATATGGTTAGTATAGACAGGCTCTGCTGTATACAATTATAATGCTGATAAACTATTCCTTTCAGGGATGGCAGAAGCTGCCTGGTTATTGTGATGTTGGAGAATGTTGCCACAAAACACATGCCCATGGAAATGTTGGACTGGATACAGAAAGAGTCTTACCTAGAGTATTCCTCGGACGAGAATGGCGAGCAGCTATTTTGGAACAGTTTAGTTGATGCAATTAACCAGTAAACGTGTATATAAATCAGGCTGCATTTGCAGTGAATTTATATATGTAAACATACGCCCAGTAGCCCTTGACATGAATATAGGCAAACTGTATAGACCCATGCAAGATGACTTCTTCTATTCAGAGTGTGTGCTTCTCATATTTCCCAAATGTCATAACGGCACAGAAGTGGTTCACAAACATCCCTAAAATGAGCTGGACACGTTCACCAATAATTGTAATGGGTAAAGGTGCTTAGCGATTTGAATATTATAAACATGTTCAAAATGTGATTAGCTTTAGGTTTCATAATTTTCTCTTTTGTAAACTACTACTGTTTATAACTTATATAATTGTGTATGATTGTGTATGACAAATTGTATTTTCGTGCAAATAAGCAATTATTGCACATGTTCATTTAATGATGAGCAAACATTGCCAATTTTTTTGGAATGTACAGGGAACAAAATATTTTAGGTAAACTCCTTTTTATGCTCATTCTTTATAGAACTGAAAGTAGGTGTATATTTTATGACTATATAGTTTTTTAATTTCATCTCTTAATAAGACATTTGCAGACGTCACTGTTCTAGACTTCACTTTTAGATGGTATTTTTGTTTGTTTCAAGTGTTTTATTTTATTTCTAAGTAGAAATGAACATGTTTGCACATAGTTCAATATGTTTGTTTCAAGAAAGGTACCCTATACAAATTCGGCTTCATTTATTAGGGTTCGAGTCATTAAACTTACCTTATGTATTTTAAAGAGGAATTCACGTAAATAAGCTAACCTTTCCATTATTCAGAGTATTATAGTACAGTTAATATTTGTAACGTTCTTGAAAGCATGAGTCTCCAAGATACAGCGCAGTTAATCAAAGTTCACCTGTTTAACCTATTTCCTCATAGCCTATTTTCACATCCAAACTCCTTGACTAAATCTACCGAAAAGGAGCATCTTCAAGAGGACATTTTGGAATTGTGTATATTTGAAACCATATAATAAATAGAGTATTTGCTTCTATGGAGCAAATGCTGTATTTATCACGATGGTTTCAAAAGGTGACTTTAACAGAGACGTCAAAAGGCGTCAATATAAGGAAATGGGTTAAAGAGGATGGACCATCTTCTGATCTTTAACAATGGTAATGCAATTCTAACCGAAAAGAAATTGGGGTTTAGAGTCAGCACTAGTTTACAGGGTCTACTCCAATTGTTAAACTGTTTATTCCATGAACATTTGTTAAGGTATAATTCATATATGAATATCACGTGGCTGATTGTTTATAGTGGCATTATGAACAAGGCAGTTTACCATGGTTCATCGTTTATAGTGGCATTATGAACTTGGCAGTTTACCATGGTACATTGTTTATAGTGGCATTATGAACAAGGCAGTTTACCATGGTACACTGTTTATAGTGGCATTATGAACAAGGCAGTTTAACATGGTATACAGCTTATAGTGGCATTATGAACTAGGCAGTTTACCATGGTACATTGTTTATAGTGGCATTATGAACAAGGCAGTTTAACATAGTATACAGCTTATAGTGGCATTATGAACTTGGCAGTTTACCATGGTACATTGTTTATAGTGGCATTATGAACAAGGCAGTTTACCACGGTACATCGTTTATAGTGGCATTATGAACAAAGCAGTTTACCATGGTACATTGTTTATAGTGACATTATGAACAAAGCAGTTTACCATGGTACATTGTTAATAGTGGCATTATGAACAAGGCAGTTTACCATGGTGTACAAACTATATTATTTCATTAGCAAACAGAGCAGACCCTGATCAGACGGCTCCTACGCGAACCATCTTATATTGGTCTACTCTATTTGCAAAAGTGTATCTATGGAGTAAAGAGTTAAATTGGTAAATTTATTTTTTGTGTATATATAATGTACGTCTGGTCTTGCCATTTGAAGTTCAAGAAAGTTTAAAAGTTGAACACATAAGGGACTGCTAAGAATCTAATCTACAATTACTCGATTATGATGTTGTCAATCGGGAAGGGGTAAAATGCAGTTCAAATATGATATAGTGTAAGCTGAGAAGAACGTCAATGTTGAATATTGGTTTTAAGAACTTGCAATGAAGTGAGATGGTTCAATGGTCATATTTATGCCGTCACATTTTATGATTGAGTATACAGTATTGAATTTGCCCGTACGTCCGATTCGTGTATATATGCGTCTGTCCCAAACATTGAGACTCTGCCTCTTCCTACACCAAACGGACTCCTCCCACATAGCCTATCGGAAGTGTTTCAATCTTCCACACATGGCCGCTCTTGTTGTATTTTTATATGTGCATAAAAGAATTCCAAAGAATTACAGCGGCGATCAGTTTTGAGAGAATTATTGCTCTTTGTTGATGTTTTCTGTATAATACGCCGGTTGTCTTCGTTAACCCTTTAATCCATAAATATGCCTTCGCGAACAGAGTAGATCCAGATAAGACGGCTCCAAAGGAGCAGTCTCTTCAGGTTCTGCTCTGTTTGCTTATAACATAACTTAGATATGATTCTATAGCGTCTGCTTCAGCAAATTTTCATTTGTTACGACGCCATTTAATTTTTTTTAATTAATATCCATCATGTCATCATTTATTTCATGAACATTCATGGAGTAAAGGGTTAATGCCCCTTAATATGAGACACTATATATAGTATAAACTCGTGTGTGTCGAACCGCCTACATTGCTGATTCACTTCATTTGAGATTGTCACAGATGCAAACAATTATGTGGAGATGTACATAAGGAATTTCGGTTACAATATTATTTCACATAATTATGTCTCATTGGGATATCTTTCTAATGCCTTTCAGTATTTACAATATATGTAGTAAATACTTACTGTTAACTGACTGTTTTTCCTTTTTTCCATCGATAAACAACATTGATGTGAATATATGATAATATCAAGAAAATAATGTCGGCTGTGGCCATTCTGACAGAGTTTGACCAGTTGTTGTTTATAAGACAACACAAATTCTTGTGTATCCAACTCTCTGAAACGTTTTTCAGGCATTGTTTGAAACTCTCACAGATGAATAAAGATGTGCATAAAATAGTAGGCGCGGATATAGAGGGACGGGGCCGGCGTACGCCCCCCCCCCCCACCTAAATTGCCAAAACATTTTTTTAGTAATATGTTAGATCTATATACAGTAAAACCTCTCTGTAACGACCATTAAATTGTGTTAATTAGTTGGTATTTAGAGCAGGTGGCTGCTTAAAGCAAGATGAAAGTAAAACAAAAGGAGGCTCCCATGTGCCTTTAACACAGCTCTTTTTCAAAATGTATTACAAACACTATACGCCCCCCTCCAAAAAAATTCTACGCCCCCACTAATCTGAAATCCTAGGTAGGAAATCACACTTGTGATAATGTGTGACAGAATTGTGACGATGTGTTAATACAAATTGTGACTTAGTGAAAAAGAGGGGACATCTATGTCCTATAGTCATAATTCAAGGTCAAAACTGAAACAATGTTATTTATATCATTTCCTGGTGCATGGCAGCACACATTCAAAATAAGATGTATCGCCATATGAAATATAATCTTTTATTGTTTGAACACATTTAACGCTGAAATTGATATAAACTAATTTTTACGCATTTGCAACAGAGTAGACCCAGATCAGACGGCTCCTGTAGCTCAAACGGAGCAAATATCAACTAATAAAAGTTCTGTTATAAATGACACACAACTAGGTTGCACGTGCATGCGTGCGTGGGTACATGCGTGTCTGCGTGATCGTGTGTGTAACGTACAATGCAAACTGTATGAAGAACGGCTTGCTCTTCCACAGGGTTTTAACACAACAGCATTACCCAGTGATACAATCAAAGTGTGTATTACATAGGATCGAATATAATTTTAAATACAGCAAAATGTCGACTCAGCGAACACTCAAATACATTATTGCTCTTTAAGACAAGTTGCAGCTTAGTGCAGGGTGAACGTCATGCTGAAAGTTGCTCCATGAGCTTTCTGCATGACTTTCACCCTGCTTTAACCCTTTCCCTGTCCTGTGTTTATTCCAAATGTCAATACCTACTGAATACTAATGGACAAAATAGCTATAACGAAATACGGAAGGAGAAACAGTGTAGCCATTTTAGAAAGAAAAGTAACATATATTTCAAATTCTATTAGCAAACCGAGCAGACCCTGATCAGACGGCTCCTATAGGAGCAGTCTGATCTGGGTCTACTATGTTTGCAAATGCGTGAAAGCACGTTTATATGAGAGAAAGGATTAAGCAACCTGGCTACAAACTCATAAATTCTTTTTAACTAAATTTCATAGTATCGAGTGTTTACTTATAGTAAAACACAAATAGACCACTAAAACAGGTATCATTATCGGTCTAAAGACAGATTGTAGCTTAATGCAGGGAAAACGTCATGCAGAAAGGTCCTCTATGATTTTCTGTCTGATTTTTTACCCTGCATAAAGCGGCCAACTGCCTAAAGGGACCAATTCTGCATTCATATAATTTCGAAATATCTAGTTTTTAATATATTTCCTACTCAATTAATTTTTGAAGAAAAAACAACAACAACAAAACAACAACAACAAACTATTGACCTAGTACCAACCAGTTTTAATTATATTATTCTGATAAAACACTGAGTTACACGATGTCTAATGTGGGTACACACGTTTTGAAAATCCGGATCATGTCGCGCAGAGTGGGATAAATGTTGATAAAGTTAACATTTTGGAACACTCCCGTCAAAACATGTTACCCGAAGTCACCTGAAACGAAACAGTGCCATTTTGAAGTGGGGGCTTCACTCGACTGAGCCTTTGTATTAAAGGCAAACATCGGAGTTTAGCATTACAAAATTAATCCGATCCCTCATATTGATGCATTTTGACGCTTCTGTGAAAGTCGCGTATTGAAACCATTGTGATGAATAGACCATTTGCTCCATATGAGCAAATGCTCTATTTATCTCAATGGTTTAAAAATAACACAATTCTAAAATTTTCATTTCATCCATTTAATGCTCATTTTTGGTAAATTTGTGCAAAGAGATTGGGTCTAAAAATAGCATACGAGGGAATGTGTTAAGGAACTGTAGTGAACGCCATAGCTGCTTCGCCATTGGCAGACTTACTTTGCATTGTGAGTATGGCGTAAAATGGTGTACATATTCAATTATACAATGTATTATGTTCGTTTTTATTGTTTGATGACAATATTTCATTATACGCTGTGCATGTATCATTGTATGATGTGCATTTGTGAATATACGATGTGCATGTGTCAATGCACAGTGTGAATTTTTCAATATACGTTGTGCGTGCGTCAATAGACACTGTGTATTTGTCATTATACGCTGTGCATTTGTCAATATACGTTGTACATTGTCAATATACAATGACAAATTTTCATTATACATTGTGAATTTATCATTATATGATACGCTTTTGTCAATATGCAATGTTCGAAACGCATTGATATGCTAAACCTTTACTTTTATAACAAGAAACACCATTATACATATCAATGTCTGGCTCTTTGTTATAACCATTAAATCTTGCACGCTAAGTAATTTCGTCTGCAACAATTGTCGTCTGCTTCAATTCTTAAAATAAAATTTCTCTAATTTCTTTGCAAATATATAGTCAAGATGACAAAATGTTTGGATCCTGATGAGACGCCGCATTATGCGGTGTCTCATCTTGATCCAAACTGTTTGCATATAGGTAATCACGGTTTCGCCGCTAGCATGCAACGAGTTAATAAATCTTGTATATGGCTACTTAGGACTTGCTCTACATGTCCACCAGATTTTCCCGACCTTGAATTTTAAGCCTGGGCGAAAATTAAAGATTCAAATATTGACATGTAGATAATGATAATTAAGTGTTATATTTTGTACTTAAATGTACAATATAAAAATAAAAGATTTAATATGCTTGCATTTTGTGAAAGTACATATAATATTGAAAACTCCCAGTGTCTGCCTTTATGCCTAATCCTATTCTGAAAACTGTCGTCTGATCAAAATTTCTTGTCATGTACTCTTATAGGTTTTCAAAATTTAATGTTATTTTTTAACCTATTGACAGGGTTGAAAACGTGACAAGAGCCCTACTTACCCTGCTTTAAGTTTTGATTCGAGCAGTTCTTTGGCATAAGCCTGATATTTTATCACTTAGCAAATAGTGTTACGCACTTGTCGTAAAATTGTCGTTTAACGTCATGTCTTCTGCTAACCATTCGCCTGCTAAGCGCCTCCTGCCTCTCATTTGCAAACAGCTTGGATCCAGATGAGACGCGGAATAACTCGGCATCTCATCATGATCCACGCTGTTTGACACTCAGTCAATAGTTTCTCAAAAGATTTATCGAATTCAAAGTCAGCAACAATGGAGCAGACGCTATTTTTTTCCAGCAGGCTAAGGGTAAATATTGCCGTTTGCTGCAATTCTAATCGTTGCTATCTCCGTACTTTCTCCTCGAAATGCAATGAAAGTGTCAGTCAGTTTAAATCATAATGAGAAACTAGATGACCCGGTTTCTCATCTAGATCTAAACTGAAAACGTATTCGCACATTCGTCTCTAGCATTCTAAGAGTTGAGTGACGTATATTATCAATGGACTCAAGCTGTTCTGTACAGCCTGTTTGCCGAAAACTACACTAGTGTATCTTATCATTACAGAGCATGACTCCTTTGCACGGTAGTGTCTCGCTGAAGCACCCATTTATTGTATTAACATAAGAGTCTGTATAAGCAGGTGGTTGCTTAAAGAGGAAGTCCCTACAATGATCGCATATTTTCAATAATATCATAAAACTTGGTATTTGTTATGCCCTATCATTATTATGAAGCTTCCCAATTTGAACTTATATCGAAAAATGCCCTGTGATACAAATACATGTAAACCGATGTCATCAATACTGATAATTTTTGTTCTACAACACAATATTATCGGCCTTTTCCGTTAAATTCTTCCGCGTTTTGCCGATGATCACCCGATCCCTCCATTGTTTACGTAATAGCTTTCTCGGAGTGGTCGGAGAATCGCGAATAGGGCGAACAGTTACGAAACTAAAACCCAACCCGAATAAAACTGAAACATCGGGGAGTAAAACTGGGATCGGCGATATCAAACACATGGATGTTTTGTAATTACGACAACTCTCCATCGTAGGATTGTCGTATAGCGATTTGTTTTATCTTGCGACAATGGTAGGGGCCTGCATGTAACTGCCGGGGGGAAATTATACCTTTAACATGCTTGATCGATCTCTTTCTCACAACTGTTAATTATGCTACACATGTCTCACTTGAACGCAACAGAAACACACCGAAATCATCCAATGTCTTCTGGGTTAGTACCGCTGAACCCGTTCGGCTAAGAAATCGTCCGACATGGGTGAAATGAATTTTAGCACGGATAGAGCTGAGATCCTACGACTGACATTTTTGTAAAACACACTAATCCTTAGCCCGATATCTGCGGAACTTGCCCTGCATTTGCAAATAGGAGAGACACAGTCGAATCAAACGTAGTCATAATTGCACTAAATCTAATTTTAAACAGATATGTCTTTTTTCCATGATTAAGCTCTCGTGACCGACGATTTGTAAGTACTCATTGACAAGAAACAAAAAAGAAGGAGCGACAGAGGAAAGTAAACCGTTTTGAAGCTGGCATAGTATATTTTGATGAATTATCTCCCATAGAGAACGTTTCGGCAATTTGAATGCTATCCATATCCAACAGTTGACAAATTATTACGTCTTTCCAAACAGAGTAGACCCAGATCAGACGGATCCTCTAGGAGCCGTCTGATCAGGGTCTGCTCTGTTTGCTCATGATATAATATAGATATGATTCTACAGTTTCTGCCATGGCCAAAACAGCCTTTGTCTGTGTGCTATCATATGATTTAATCTAATTAATATTCGTGATGTAATTATCATAGGTATCTATTGACAGAACTTTATCACGAAACACTGGACGGGAAATATGTCTATTCAAAGATGGAACTGTAGCATAGACCTAATCAAATATCATAAGTATATACCCCAGCAATGTCATTAAGATTGCGATTAACTGGATGAGACCGCGGTGATTGCCATGGAGACACTGGCGAGACTAAAATAGGCTAGATGTCATATTGCAGTGTCAATTACATTCAAGATTAACCCTTACAGTGCGGGACCCGAGTCACTAATTTCCTTTGCAAACAGTGTAGACCCAGATGACCTCTCACCAGGGTCTGCACTGTGTGTCATGTTACACTTTTCTTTAGAAAACATCCCTAAATATTCACTATAAGCTTGACCTATTTGAATTTTGGAAGAGTCCATTTAAAACCTCAGCGTTGTAAGGGTTAATTCGGGGATTGCCGTACTAGGTTGTGTGATCTGAATATTTTAGCACATATATATACATATACATATACAGTAAAACCTGTCGTAGAAGATCGTTATAAGTATACTTCCTGGTCTTCGAGGTACATTTCAACCTGTCTTTATCGACAATATAATGCATAAACTTGGGGTGTATAAGAACAGGCGTTTGCTTAATGCTGGACGAAAGTAATGCAGAAAGCGCAATGAGGAGCGTTCTGCGTCTATTTCGTACAGCATTAAACTACTACCTGTCTTTAACGCCCATTATTGAACTTTATTGTTACGGTCACTGTAGACGGAATTTACCGTATATACATGCTTTATACAGGGCTAAAGTAATGGAGACAGCTGCCAAAAGAAGCATTTTTACATTACTGTAGTCCCAGCATTAAAGTGAGCACTACATGTTTTATCAGGAATTGGTCGATCAATCGTGAAATTATGCAATTGCGAGTGGCCTTTGCATCTGAAAAAGCGTGTACTGGAAGATGGAGAGTAATCTAAAGGTATCACATGGGAGTCTTAAAATCAGGTGGTTGCTTAATGCAGGGCAAACGTAATGCAAAAAGCTCCTATAGGATTTTTCTGTATTGTATTTGACCTGCATTAAGCTACCACCTGCCTTACATACCTATAACTAGATTTTACCATTATCTCGTAGGCTGTTTTAGACCCAATCTCTTTGAATCAGTCTATTGAAAAGTAGCATTTACTAGATAAAAGGAAAATTGTTGGAGTATGTAGTATTGAAACCATTGTGATAAATAGAGCATTTGCTCCTATGGAGCAAATGCTCTATTTATCACAATGGTTTCAGAAAATGGCTTTACAGAGGCATCAAAAGGCGACAGCATGTGGGAAAGGGTTAAGATATTATATATGTGAATTCCATGAACAACTGACATGCTAGGAACTATTTCATTCACACAACAACAAATTCAGATTCAGGCTTCTGGCTGGTTCAAGTAGTCTGGACCCCGGAGGAGACACCGTGTCAACATTTTACCTGATTAATAATTATGCAAGACATAATGACAATATGAATATTGAATAGCTAAACTGTTATAATAGTATAATGAGTAAAACGATGTTTTACCATGGCAGAAACTAGAATCAGATCTGCATTGGTTAATAAGCAAACAGAGCAGACTTTAATCAAACGGATCTAACAGGGACAATCTGATCCGAGTCTTCCCTGTTTACAAAGGCGTAAAACGGTGCATATAGCAAGTCAAGGGTTCATTGGCTTTTACAATGAACCGATACTGGTTTCAAAGGCGGTCATTGTTGCGTCTACTGCATGCTTAAGATTAATTACCATTCCAGGAAGGTGTAAACATGCAGCATAACTCAGCATGAATATTAATTAGCTGAAACTTCAAAATGGTATACGCACTCTTGCATGACAGAATATACAGTAAAACCTCTCTATAACGGACATCAGGTATTTTTTGTTAAAGACTGGTGGCTGCTTAAAGCAAGGTGAAAGTAAAACAGAACGCTTTAAGCAGCCACCTGCCCTAAAAACTAATTAACACAATTAATGCAGGCCAGAAGTAATGCAGAAAGATCCTATTTGAGTTTGTTGCATTACTTTTACCCTGCATTAAGCAGTTACCTGCTTTTTAACATCCATATGTTCAATAAATGAATGACAGCTTAAAACATGGTCTACTTTACTACTATATCATGAGGGCACTTTAATAATTATTTAATAAACAATGTAACACGAATGGATCTCCAAGAGTAGTTTTATTCAATTCAAACAAAAGAAAAAAGGTCAACAGTATCACAGTGCTAGACTCATATCTATAAAAACAGACAACTGTCATAAAGTAACAGAACATTTACATGAGCAAAATTGTATTACACCGGAACTAGCAATACATACAAAAACAGTATTTGATTTTTCAATACATAAACTGTAAAGCATGTTTTAAGTGACCATTAACAAGATGCTTGAGGTAGGTAGTAGCTTAATGCAGAATAAAGGTTATGACGAAAGCTTTATTGAGAGCTTTTAACATTACGATTAGCTTGCATTAAGCGACCATACAAGTCTTAACTCTGCACGCTAGCGGCGAAACTGTGATTACCTATGCAGACAGTTTGGATCCAGATGAGACGCCGCAGGATCCATCAGGATCCAAACTGTTTGTCATCTTGACCATATTTTTGCAAAAGAATGAAAGAAAGTTTATTTTAAAAATTGAAGCAGACGACAATTGTTGCAGATGGAAATTTACTTAGCGTGCAAAGAGTTAAGCCGTCTATAATTCATCAATTAGTGGGCATTTTAACCCATTCCCTCATAGGGTATTGTAAGAACCAACCTCTTTGGAAGAAAAAAAAACACTAAAAAAGGAGCATTAACTAACTAGAAAAAAAGGAAAATTTAGAATTGTGTAGTTTTGAAACCATTGGGATAAATAGTTATCATAATGGTTTCAAAAAGTCAATTTTACACAGGCGCCGAAAAACGTCAATATGAGAGAATGGGTTTAAACAGGTTTGACTGTTGGTGACATAAATACGGATGCTTGTTTGTAACATAGACTAAAAGTAGTCATCGTATTAATCGTTGTCTCAGAACAAAAAGAAACAAAATAATTGATTTTTTAAAAAATGAACGTTACATACTGGACAGTTTTAACTCTTTCGCTACCAGTGGCGATTCTGTGATCACCTTTGAAAACAGTTTAGATCCAGATTATGGCACTTAGTAAATCGTTGTGCCTTCAGTTTCGATGCCAGAGCTATATACCGATAAAAGTGCGTACTCAAAATACACCAAACCGTATGTTGTGACCAACTCTTTAGAATCGTCTCGAAGAGACTATTTTAGAGAGTGGTCACAACATAGGGTTTTGTGGAGAAACAAAGTAGTTATCTTGAAAACGTTTTAATTAAAGAATATTATCTGGACCTCTGTGAACCAGATGACACATGTTTAAGGCGACCATATGCGGTAGCGAAACATTCAAACTGTAAGGAATGCATTGTACGAGTAGATAACGCCTTTACAAGCAGAGAAGACCAAGATCAGACAGAACCCGCAGAAAGAGCCAGAATAATTTAAATATACACATTTCTGTTAAGAGCCGAAGTATTCCTGATCAGGGATCAAGATCTATGTACCAGGTTTAAATGCCGAACTCATCATTCTGTACATATTATAAAACGCTGATATAGTAAAATCCCTATAACCCGAATGTTAAATTTACTATAAATATCGGTCTTGGGGACAAGTGGCAACTTAATGCAGGGTGAATGTCATGCAGAAAGCTCCTCTGCATGATTTCATCCTACATTAAGATGCAATCTATGTAAAAGTATCTAAAATTTGCTCTACTAGATTTCCGGGTTAGAAGGGTTTTATTGTATCGAAAAATATGTCGAAAATCACTGCACAAGACAAGTTTAATTCATTCTTAAGGTAGATGATAGCTTAATGCAGGATTGGTGGTATACAGAAGTGCCTGCGGAGCTGCATTAAGCAATCACCTGGTTTATAGGACATGTGTGGCCATTCATTCCGTTGTCATTTTAGCGACGTTCCACTGTAGAACTGTAATACATATAAGTGTACAGTACAACCTGTCTTAAGCAGTCATTCATTTATTGAACAAAGGCGTGATAAAAAGGTGATGGCTGCTAAATGCAGGACAAAAATAATGCTGAAAGCTCCTATAAAAGCTATTTGCATTACTTTTGACCTGCATTAAGCCCCCACCTGCCTTACAGACACATAGGCAGACCGCGTTTTAGTTTAAACATATTATAGTTACGTCAGTTATGTACAATTGCCGCTTTAGACAAATTCTATTGTAATGGTGTACATTGGTAGTGAGAAATGAAGAGAATGCGTAGAACAACAATACAAGACAACCCCATATACTTAAACATAATAAGAATATTACTATTCGCAAATTTGTATCAAGTCTGGTATAATATCTATCATCCATTTTCCACAAGAAAATCCACAAGACAAATGATTAAGTGTGGGCGAAATCTCATACATACAAACTCACTTTTGTCAGCATAAATGTTTACAAATGAAACAGCAATAATGTTAACAATATTCTGTTTAGTCTACATCTTTGTTTTCTATATACATGTATATACAGTTATTATCGACATTTAACCCCTTACCCCATAGGCTATTGTTAGATAACAACATTTTTGAATAAATCTACCGAAAAGGTGCATTAACTAGAGAAAAGGAAAACTTTAGAATTTTGTAGTTTGAAACCATTGTGATAAACAGAGCATTTACTCCTATAGGAGCCAATGCTCAATTTATCACAATGGTTTCATAAAGTGACATATACAGAGTCGTCAATTGTCGTCAATATGAGGGAATGGGTCAAACTGACTGTTGCAGTAGACTTGTCGATTGCAATCTGCCTGGATTTTGCAAACATTTTGAATCCCGATGAGACGCGATGCATGTCGGTGTCTCATCAGGACCCAAGCTGTTTAACTCGGTAACATATACTCAAAACGACTCGGGAGTAAAGCGCAGAAAGGCGTATTTATGGATCAAATGTCTAACCCTTCTCTTGCTGAATTTCAAAATACATGTCTCCTTCTTTGCCCATATCATGTTGTATAATTACATATATCTTCACTGTGTACAAGTATTTCGTTGTGCAATCACTGCTGTGGAGTGCACTGGTTGCACAATCAACTTGTAAATAGTGCAGACCCTACAGGTATAATATTAACTACTTGAGTGATACATGCAGCATCAACATGCCTTTAAAGACTTAAGTGTTAGAATATGGGTGTCATTTAATGGAGTAAATCCTGTACGGATCTTTTCCTCGAACGTGTCCATATCGTTTTGAACCTTCGTACTGCTATTATACTCATAAACATACAGAAATGAAAACATGGAACATACTCCAATCGGCTAACAACCGATACACGTTTCGATATTGCATATTAACCCTTCTCCAATAAAATGCGACCTCACTCGCGTTTGCAAACAGCTTGGATCCAGATAAGATGCCGAATAACACGGTGCCTCACCAGGATCCCAAATTGTTTGACCTTAGGTCAATAATTCCGCAAGGGAGTGTTCGAATCGGAAGTAGATCTAGCAACAATTGCACCAGGTCGAAATTTGAGCAGACATTTTGTATAGTTGGGGAAGGGATTAAGGGTAGGATGATAGATCTGTTTCTTTACTTTTTAAAATGGTAATAATGTTCCACCTTCCATATTTCATTATAACCTTGTTGTCCATGAATATTCAGTAGGTATTGACAATTTCAATAAACATAGAACAGGGACAAGGTTAAAGGTAGGTTGAAAGTAATACAGAAAGCTCCCCCCAAGGAGCTTTACACAACAACCTGTCTTAAGCGACCATCAAATAAAGGTCTAGTTATGGGTCTGTAAAGCAGATTGTAGCTTAAAGCTGGTCAAAAGTGATGCAGAAAGCTTTCTGCATTACTTTTGCCCTGCATTAAGCAATCATCTGAATTTTAAGACTCCTATGTTCAATAAATGGTTGACCGCTTAGGACAGGTTCTACTTTAAGTGTCATTTCCATTGTCATGGAGCAGTTCTCTACTGTTTAAAATACTGATGTTCGATTCTCCGATGGTGCATTTCTCAGGAGGTTCCGTAGTATCTTAATCTTCACGTGCAAACACTCACTCACTGCTTGTTTCTGCCAAAGACACTTTTGCTGAATGTTGGGGAGGATTTGCCCGAAGGGTTGTCAGGTGAGATCGCCCGGTACGATGACCCTTTCTATAAGAATAAAATATATTATTGACCCAGTGAATGCTTAGTGCTAAATATAGAAGTGTCTATCGTTGTTTAACAATAGAGTCAATTCAGTATAAAAGTGTATGCCTTTCTAGAGGATACTGATTATCAAATGACCTGACCAGAGGGTTAGGAACCACCTGATCTTGGTCTAAACAGTTTGAAATGACACGCATTGTAGAATCATATGTACATTATTTCATAAGCAAACAGAGCAGACTCTGATCAGACGGCTCCTATAGGAACCGTCTGATCTGGGTCTACTCTGTTTGCAAAGGTGTAGATTCGCTACCACTGAATCTGTGCTCACCTTTGCAGACAACCTAGATCTGGCTGAGCCGAAGAATAACTTGCCGGCTTATCAGATCAAATCTGTTTATTACTGTCAGTATATTTATCGAAAACATAAGGGAGACACGTTAACCCATCTACAGTGCTCCCTCTCTTCAACGACACCCTTTGGGATACGAAGATTGTATGTGTTGTTCAGAGGGAGTTGTTATAGGGAGGGAAAATCAAACATAATTAGCTTGTTCGCAGATCCCCAGATAAGGTGTATGTCTAGAACTAAAACTGTTATGCCTCAATCAACCCTGTGTTGTGACCACTCTTTAGAATCGTCACAAAGTGACGATTCTAGATAAGGTGTATGTCTAGAACTAAAACTGTTATGCCTCAATCAACCCTGTGTTGTGACCACTCTTTAGAATCGTCACAAAGTGACGATTCTAAAGAGTGGTCACAACATAGGGTTTGATGGAGGCATAAAGAAAATACGATGGAAAAAAGTTGTTTCTGGGGCCTTGTTGTTTCGGAAACACTGACATGCGTTGTTGTAAGGAGGGAATCGTTATTGAGAGGGTCGTTGTTGGGAGGGAGAACTGTATCCCCATATTTGTTTAACCCTTTCGCTGCCAAACTCTGTCGTCTGCTAACTTTGTCGTCTGATACAAATTTTCATTTTCTTTCTTCATTATTATATCAAAAACATACAAACAGTTTGGATCCTGATGAGACGCCGAGTTACTCGGCGTCTCATCTGGATCCAAACTGTTTGCACAGGTAATCACAGATCCGGCATTGGCAGCGAAAGGGTTAAGCCAACACGTCCAGATCTTTCTCTGGAACCAAATCATTTTTCATATGGAGGGGTCACAGTTAACATACTACTTGAGGAATAATCCATTGACATTCATTGGCGGATAGAGCAAACAGTGTAGACCCTAATCAGAAGGTCTCATTCAGAAGTCCTCTGATCTGGTTCTACACTGTTCGACTATGTCCTTTTTTAAGAGACACGGGATACAAATAGGTTAAATATGCAAACTGAAATACATGACGAATTTTACTTACAATATCCTGTAACTGAACAGTAGAACAAAGTAAAAATAACTGTTTGTAAAGTCGTTTAATTACAATCTTAATTCAATTTGCCTCAAACGGTTCTGTGCAATACGACCCCCTGCCTAGGTCTGTAACTGATAATTTGCAAGCGCTGGGATGTAAACATCTGAAATTAATTTTCCAAATATGTAGTTGTGTAAGGGGATGTATGTAATATCTTGTAGACTCAAAATAATTGGAATTCTCGGTGCCATATACATTTTACGATGCCATAAGCTTGGAAGAAATAACTAAAATAAAATCTCCCTACAACAATCACTCTAAAAGAAAATATAATGCTGGATTTTAATACACGCGATAGCTTAACGCAGCACAAAAGTAATAGGAGCTTTCTGTATAACTATTGCCGCGCATTAAGCAACCGTTTGGTTTTCAATACTTCTGTCTTAATAAAGCATGCACTCGTCGACGAGACATTGCTCCTAGCATTAAAGGTTATAGGCCCTGAAGTTGTAAAACATTTCCCATGAGTCTGGGATCTGATTGGTCAGATTCTGAGCAAGTCTGACAATCATATACTTAAGACTGATCTTAGACGCAGACTCAGAAGTTTTATAACCTTGCGCCCAGGTGACTGTAGACACTAATTATAATATTTTCTTTGTCTCCTGTATGTATATACAGAGTCAATATTATACATTCCATTGCAATATCAACGCTATAATACACTCGCAGACATTAAAACGCCCCACATCAAACACGCCATACTGAAAACACTGGAGGCTAACTACGTATTATCATCAAAAGTTTTGCTACGACAATTTATATGGGTATTTTAGACCAATTTCTTTCCTACGAAGCCAGTGTATATATTGGGAAATGTTTTCCTACGAAAACAAAGTTGCCTTTGTAGAAAAACAAATCTATTATAATACCTATATAAATTCTCGTAGCAAAACATTTTATAACAATACGTAGTTGGCCCCCAGTGGAACAGAAACACGAACAGTACGAATATCGTCTGTTTGATTCGTAATAGTTATGCATATATGCGGTGTCATTAGAATTAAATGAAAGCACCAGTCGCTTTTTCGATTGTGTGCTTTTACTTGAGTGCATTACAGAGTGACAACCAAGGCCACCTTCTGTAATAGTCCGGGACTTTTAGTAGCGGGCGTGTGCCCCGTTTCATCTTAAACACTCTCGAACTGTAGACGGCATAGATGCCAAACACACACGAATACGTCAAATTCCTTCCAAACATTTCCTAAATTGCATTCGCCATCTCATCCAGGTTCAGGTTGGAGAACATTGACATTGAATATGCAAGTTTGAATTTTTGCAGACAACTTGGAAAAGCGTGGGTACATAAATGTTAGTATTGTGAGTGTATAATAATATGCATATTGGTTGTGTTACCATACTGCGTATAACTCTATGATAATTAGACGTGTAATTTATTTATTTATTTTTGAATTTGTGTGTAAGTGTATATTTGAGATATTTTTTATAGAGGTGAAAGAAATCTCGGGTTTAGAATTGCTTGTGTTCCAAATAAGGGGGTACTGATAATGCAGACCCAGATAAGAGAAACTTATTGAATCACAAATCTGGGTCTACATCACAGTAAGTCATCATTTAATTAAGACAGTTATGTCAACTAAAGAGTTTATTTTCATTAGTAAGATTTGATTTTATAGTCTCAAATGCAGTATGTATCAAGATATATTTATAGTGATAAAAGGAACCAAATATTTGATTGAAAAGAAAATGCGGGACCCCCCCCCCCCCCAAAAAAAAAAAAAATAAAAAAAAAAATAATAAAAATAAAAAATAAAAATAAAAATAATAATAATCTGACAATGTAGACTCTGATCAGAGCGACCTGTAAGTGAGCACTTATCGGGGTCCACGCTGTAGTAGCTCACTTAAAATTTACTATAATTGGAGAGTGAGAGAGAGGGAGACAGAGAGAGAGACAGAGATAGAGAGACTGAGATAGAGAGAGAGAGAGAGAGATAGAGAGAGAGAGAGAGACAGAGAGAGAGAGAATTATCAAATGTAGTGTACGGGTACTGCATAGATAAGACACGGCCACGATACGAAATAGGAACGAAGACAGCTTAGGACGAAACTCGATCCCATCGCAACTGAAACTAACCACCCGGAAAAACGGAAAAACGACAACAGAAAAACAGCAAAACAACGGAAACATTTACACGCTTTTTGTATACCTATAGTTCATAACGGTTAAAGCCAGTATTTTATATCCAGTTTTACAAATCATTTAGTCCCATTTTGAACATAGAGTCACCGTAATAATCCATCACTATAAGCACATGGTTAGCAAAGCGTGCAACTCATGGATAAGGTGCGCTTCGGCCCCGGGACTTTCCGTCAACCGAAACAGACATCCCCGGTAGTAAAAGTATGCATGTGTGTGAGTGTGTTGTTCTCAATGTAAGATAACTTATTAAATATTGATTCTTTTTCATATTATACTACCTGGCTGTATTTGTTTATAATTTAGATGTTAATTAGGATAGTTCTCATGTTTTTGCCTGTTATATGCAAACTGAGAAATAAAATACTTTGACATGACTTGACTTTCTATTCATCCCATAACTGTCCTAACATATTGTCCCATATATTCTCGATGCGTTTAAGATTTGTGGAATTTAGAAGGTCAAATCAGTTATATTCTATTGCTGTATATAATCCCTTATTTGTCTCACTATGTTCGACTGGGCGTTGTTATACTGGTATTTGAGGCGGTTACGTTGATCGTCTAATGAACCCTTTGAATGTGAGAAACAAGTTCACCGATCATTCGAAAACAATGACCCTCTGGTCAGGGTCTGCATTGTTTGTCAGTCAAAATTTTCCCGGAAATTTTACCCTGCCATAATTATATAATATTCACGACGTCTTATTTTGCTAACATGAATATTTATTGAAGACAAGAGGGCCAGAATGGCCCTGACATCGCTCACCAGACAATCAGAGGAGAAGATTTTCAAAGTTTTCACATGTTTCTATTGACAACTTAACACCCCAGGGGCGGTGCCAATTTTGACCCCGGGGACACAATTTATATAACTTTTGTAGAGGACCAGAACATGATGCTGAAAGAATGTAGTGAAAGAATGGATAGAGCATAGACCACTAGAAATTGTATTAATTCTTTGGATGCTAGAGGCAGATTATCCCACCACTAATGACCTATGCAAACAGTTTGGATCCAGATCAGGGCCCACATAATGTGGGGCCTGATCTGATATCCAAATTGTTTGTAAATGAGACTGAACTTCTGAAAAACTTAGAAAGAAAGTGTGTAGTGGGATTCTCCCACCACTAATGACCTATGCAAACAGTTTGGATCCAGAGCAGGGTTAATATAATGTGGGGCCTGATCTGGTATCCAAACTGTTTGTCAATGAGTCTGAACTTCTGAAAAACTTAGAAAGAAATTGTGTAGTACGGATAACTTATGAATATGCTGCAGACAACCATTTAGCAGATGACAAAATTACCCAGCATGCAAAGAGTTAAGCTGAAATTCACAACAGATATGCTCTATATTGATATCTGGTAGCTTAATGAAGGGCATAGGTATGAAAAAAAGCTTTAAGAGTGTTCTGCATATTAAGAACTATCCACACTTTTCTCAATCTTAAATGAGAGTGTGTTATTTGTCTAAACACAATTTCTACTCTACTGATCAGGCTAAGGGTGATTATATAAGAACTCACTCTGACTGGTCTGAGCTCTGCAGGCTGATATATTAAGGAGAAACCTTTAGGCTGTCGTTTCTGAAGTGAAGAAGACTGTACACACAGGGCAGGGCCAATTTTAACCCAAGAACTATGATACTTATAAAACTCATAAAGTTATGCTAAGTAAATCTATACACCAAATATCTAAGCTCTGGGACATGTAGTTTCTGACAAGAATACTTTTAAAGTTTTTCCTATGCATAACTAGTGATCCTATGGGCTGTTTAAGTAGTCAGCTTAAAAAAACTGGCAATCCCTGGGGTGAGACCAATTTTTACCCTAGGGGCATAATTTATATAACTTTTGTAGAAGCCCTGAAGTTGAAGCTATGTGCCAAATATGAAAGCTGAGGACCTTCTAGTTTTAGAGGAGATGATGTTCAAAGTTTTCACTATATGTTTCTATTGAAAACTGAAAACCCCTGGGGCAGGGCCAATTTTGACCCCAGGGGTATAATTTATATAACTTTTGTAGAGGACCAACAGATGATGCAATATGCCAAAGATGAAAGCTGAGAACCCTGTAGATTCAGAGGAGAAGATTTTAAAGGTTCAAATTGTTGACGACTGACGACGGACGACGCACACCGCACGACGCACGACGGACGACGCACGCCGACGGACGACGGACATCAGGCAATCACAAAAGCTCACCCTGAGCACTTTGTGCTCTGGTGAGCTAAAAAGGTAAAGGGCACCAGTGCTATCAGCATAGCGGTATAATACCTAGCATTAAATTGCTGTCAATGTTGGTACGTCTCAAGCGGGATTAATAATCAATATTTACATTCGCCCTGCAACGTCCTTATATAACCTTATTCTAAAAAGAATTTTCCCATGAACGTTCATTTCAATACTCGATCCGTTGAAATATAAGAAATACAATGGAATATAAATATAAGAAATGAATGACGTGCTCCCGGTGTTCATGAGGTTATGCAATGCATAGCTTTACGAGCAAAGATTTACGTGAAGCCCTTCGGGCTTCACTAACTTTGCTCGTAAAGCTATGCGTTGCATAACCTCATGAACACCGGGAGCACGTCATTCATTTCTTAAATGACACCCAGACCATTACGCTACCACCCTCGAACACGCTGCCTTCAAAGACGACGCTAAAACAATCAAAATTAATAGTTTAACGTTTAAAGAAAATTGTAACATGACAAACAGTGTAGACCCTGATGCCGGGATGTCTATAGAATATATCTCATCTGGGTCTACACTGTTTGCAAATAACATTAGTGGCACCTTGTTTTGCTCTGATAGGTCTAATTTTCTCATAATTGTGGTATAAACTGTATTTAACTTTATCGCTGAATTCAACTTTTAACAGTTAAATGTGTACAAATCTAATGAAGTGTACACATCTAATAAAGTAGCTTGTGACGTATATTCAATACAGTAAAACCTCTCTATAATGGCCACTAAATTACATCAAGTATTTTGTGTTAAAAAGGTGGCTGCTTAAAGCAATGGGAAAGTAAAACAGAACGCTCCTATAGGAGTGTTCTGTTTTACTTTCACCTTGCTTTAAGCAGTCACCTGCCCTAAATACCAACTAATTAACACAGTTTAGTGGCCGTTATAGAGAGGTTTCACTGTATTGATAGTGTCCTTCGATGGAATGGTTCACCCCGAGTCCCGATAACCACTGTCATTTAGACTGAGCCGTTAAAGAATGGTGTCTAAGATGACATTGACAGATTAATACTTGTTGACGTAGGTAGGTGTGATACTGGGGATTAACTTGTTTCTTGGTCAGTCAGAAACACTTTTGATATGGCCGTACGCTACCAACTAATCGAATAACTGCTGCTCAAGTAAAACCCTCTAAACCGGAATTTAGATACTTGTATGCTGGGGTGTGTTTTATTATCGCAAATCTGAATCAGGATAACAGCTCATGATTGTGATTCGGTCGTTTTTTTTATACGCCCACCTAATAAAGGTGGTCGTATATTGGCGTGGCCCTGTCCGTCCGTCCGTCCGTTCGTCCGTTCGTTCGTTCGTCCGTCAACATTTTGTTTGTCCGCAGTTTTCTCGGAAAACTATTTGACAGATATTAATGAAACTTCACACAAATGTTTAATGCATCAAGATCTGAAGCTGAGTTGATTCTGAGGTTCATTTGATTTTTCGCTTCAGAGTTATGGCCCTTGTCCTTAAAAATCAAAGGCCTGAACAGCCATGATTGCTTTCGAGTTTGATAAGGATGTTAAGTGTAAGGGAAGAAGTTGCTGTACATGTTAATCACCATTTTTGACGTCTTGGAATTGTTTAATGTAATACTAAAAATATGACAGACTGTAGCAACAGTCAAACCATAAGCAAAGTGGTTATTAGTAACACTCAGACAGTCCTTGACCTCAACAAGTCAGAAATGCAATGCTGAGTGACAGTGTCCATCTTTCAATTCATATCAAAGCAATATCAAATGCTGTTGTGTATTTCAAAGCACTACCCTCCTTATTAATTACGAATCCTAGAATTTTAACTACTGTTTAGACAATGTAGTATGAAATTTTAGTTAAATTTTGTTCGGGTTTATATACATGTATGCAAACACACACACATTAATCCAAAATCTTGGTTGATTCATAATGATATCAAATGTACAGTTAATTCCTAATAATCCATATGATGTTTTATCCTATCAAAACTCCGCCATGAATTCCACTGATCATAAACTTATATGAATCCCAACTTTTATATTCCAATTTATTCTTGAAATTTGGACTGACAGCATTTTGTTATTAACACTCAAGATTACAGATAAATCATTTTCAAATGAATTCTATAATTGTTCTATCATTACTGGGTCTATTCAAAATAGCCAAACGGAGACTAACCCCTGTAAATATACATGATCAGAGTAGACACTGTTTTACACCTTTTTAAAATATAACTTCATTTCCATCAGATCAGGATATTGATGGCCAAGAATGATATCATCTCTGGCTATTTCATATCAAATTTGTTGTCAAATGTTCTTTGCTATGACATCTCCCAGGGTTTTTTCTTTGATTTTAGGGAAAGGGCATGGCCTTACCGGGGGGGGGGGGGGGGGGGGGGAATAAGCGTGAAATGAATGCTTATGGGGAAAAGGTAAGAAAATATCAACATAACATTTAACATGTTCATATTTTCTCTATCAAGTGACAGTAAAATTCAATTAAAAGCATTTCATGCAGTTCTGATATTTTAATGGTGTTTTTCTTGTGTGTTTTGTCTGCAACTGCATAACTCTTGGATATTACTAAAATTGTAAACACGTCATCAATGAGTTTTCATAAAAACCCATTATAAATCAGAAATCACAGTAAATCTCAACTATTCCATTAACCAAAACAAATATGATCGGACTTTTGGTAGATAAAGATATCATCGGCATTTTTTGTAAATGAAGAAGCCTACATGTATGTCTCGCATTTTTGCGATGACAATGGCATGAATGGAAAGTTCCATCTCGGTTTGTGGAGAAACTAATTAAATCCATTGTAGAGAGTAATACGCATACTAGCCTGTTACCACTGCAAGAGAAGTTGGCATTTCTATCGTGTTTCATCAGTAAAATTACGCTAATAGAAAGAAATTGTTGTGGTACTGCTGGTATGAAAGCGAAAGTACAGACACTGCGATTCATAAACGCTATACGGATTACTCGGATCTCTAGGTTAGACGGATGTATAGAAATGCGGTTAGCGTTTTATCACGTACACGGTGTCGATATAAAAAAATCCCTCTCCCTCCCTATCGGCGGAGAGGTAATTGATCAATGAAAAACACAACAGGTTTTCTAGTTGGGAAGTCTTTGCTATCGGCGGAGAAGAAATTTATAATTTACAGACAAGCTATTGCTGCTGTAGAAACGCCAATGTGTTGCGAAAACAATGTTTAACTAAACACCAGGAATGAGGTTCATATACGCGTATATGATAAATGCTGATTTTCAAGCTTGCGCAACTCATATCCGCGGATATCTGGTCGGATCCGGTGTTTAGCCATACCGATATTCTTTCGCGTTTTTTGGGAGTATATTCAATAATTCAAGCTTTTAAAAGGTTGATCTTGTGTAGACTAGAAGTTATCTGACAAAGCGAAGTGTTATTAAATGCATGTAAAGTAAATAAATTAATGAACAATTTACAACAAAACTAGTTTAGAATTGAAGAGAACTATTTTCTCTTGCGCATGTTCACAAGAAATAGTGAACTCTTTGCCGTAAAAACGACCGATCGCTATATTGCATTCATCGAAAGCAATAATAATGCAAATACATGCAAATAGTTTGTCCGCTGTTTTCTGGGAAAACTTTTAACATATATTAATGAAACTTCACACAAATGTTTAATGCATCAAGATCTGAACCTGAGTCGATTCTGAGGTTCATTTGATTTGTCGTTTCGGAGTTATGGCCCTTTATAAAAAAAATGCAAATACATGCAAATAGTTTGTCCGCTGTTTTCTGGGAAAACGATTTGACAGATATTAATGAAACTTCACACAAATGTTTAATGCATCAATATCTGAAGCTGAGTTGATTCTGAGGTTCATTTGATTCAGAGTTATGGCCCTTGTCCTTAAAAATAATGCAAATACATGCAAATAGTTTGTCCGCTTTTTTCTGGGAAAACTATTTGAGAGATATCAATAAAACTTCACACAAATGTTAAATGCATCGAGATCTGAAGCTGAGTTGATTCTGAGGTTCATTTGATTTGTCGTTTTGGAGTTACTGCCCTTGTACTTAAAAAATAGTGCAAATACATGGAAATAGTTTGTCTGCAGTTTTCTGGGAAAACTATTTGACATATATTAATGAAACTTCACACAAATGTTTAATGCATTAAGATCTGAAGCTGAGTTGATTCTGATGATCATTTGATTTTTCGTTTCAGAGTTATGGCCCTTGTCCTTAAAAAATAATGCAAATAGTTTGTCCGCTGTTTTCTGGGAAAACAATTTGAGAGATATTAATGCAATTTCACACAAATGTTTAATGCATCAAGATCTGAAGCTAAGTCTATTCTGAGGTTCATTTGATTTGTCGTTTTGGAGTTACGGCCCTTGTCCTTAAAATTTAATGCAAATGCATGCAAATAGTTTGTCCGCTGTTTTCTTGGAAAACTATTTGAGAGATTTTGATGAAACTTCGCACAAATATTTAATGTTTCAAGATATGAAGCTGAGTCTATTCTGAGGTTCATTTGATTTGTCATTTCGGAGGTATGGCCCTTGCACTTAAAAAAATAATGCAAATCATGGCCATAACTTTTTCATTTGAAATGATATTTACTTCAAATTTTTTATATGGTTAAACCTTAATATGAATTTTCACATATATTGCAGGGTTTTTGATATGTCATTTTATGTTAAGTTATGGTCCTTGAAATTTGTGTGTTCGTTGCTTTGTTTGTCGGTCAACTTTTAGTTTGTTGTTACTTGGAAAACTATTAAAACGATATAAATGAAACTTAACACAAATGTTTTAAGCAACAATATCTGAAGCTGAGTTTATTTTGAGGTTCATTCAGTTTGTCTTTACAGAGTTATGGCTGTTGCACTTTACAAAAATCTGCAAATACGAGGATCAGCTGTAACTCCTTTATTTAATAAGATATTCACTTCAATTTTTTTTAAAAATAGTATCACCTTAATATTGAAAACAAGATCTGAAGCACAGATTAGAAAATGTCAACACTTATAAGGCATGTTGAATCGGAGAAAGTTTGCAATTGGGCGTATTATGTACCGTATGCGGTACTCTTGTTTATCGAATCACGAACATGATCTTTAATCGGACTAATCAAGCTCTGACCTCGATTAAAATCTAATCATAATCAAAATGGCGAAACTTACACTAACAGCAGAGGAGACACAACTTCAAACCATTCTCAGAATGGTTATGGAAGGTAACAGTTGAAGTAACAGTTACATTTCTATTTGCTCTCGAAGTGAAATATGTTCCCAAAATATTTTTATTTAATTTTATTAGATCTATTTTTTTATTATTATTATTTTATTTATAGTTTTAGTTTTTGTTTACAACATGTCATATCAAATTGTTTTAATACCATAGCAATCGTGATTAAGATTGTGTGTATAATCAAAATCATTATTCAAGAAATAAAACACCCCCAGTAGACTGCTTAATGCAGGGTGAAAGTCATGCAGAAAGCTCCTAGAGGAGATTTCTGCATGACTTTCACCTTGCATTAAGCTGCAACATGTCTCCGTGATCGATATGTACACTAAATTTGACGTTCGGTTTAGAGAAGTTTTATTTACTGTACTAATCCATTTACGAACACCAACGTCAAGCATCTCTAAAATTTTATTTGCATTATTGCTGTTTAAGCGATACATCTTTCAAACAAGATGTGTTTGTGAAACACTATGTCCCCCTACATTTGTCCATTAAGGATGACCTTGACCTTTGACCAATGGACCTGGGAGTTAAACTCGACACATCGTCTTTGTGTGGTGAACATTTGTTCAAGCTTATTTTGAAATCCATTCACAGATGAAAAGTTTTAGAAGAGACAAGAAATTCGGGACGGATGGAGGGATGGATGGACAGACGGACGGATGGACAGACGGACGGACAATGCGATTACTATATGCCCGCCGTTGGGGGCATAAAATGAAATAATTTCAAAGTCATTCCAAAATGGAATGCTATTTTTATTTAAATAATGTTTTGTACTGAATGACACAGCGCGGTACATATAGTATACCAGGAGGCACGTGCTTCAGGCCGTACACTCCCGCCTTGCATAGCACGCTTTTGATTTCAACCAAATAACTAGAACAATTGTGTCTGTAAGACACAGTGGTGCCCCCGTGTGGGTGCTTGCCTAGCTGTACGTAAAATTCCTAAGTCATTTGACCTTGACATTGGGCTTGCGGGCAGCATGGGCTGGGTGTGCAATGAGAGTATGGATGGTGTTTAATGTGTATTTATTGCAATTCCATGGCAATAGCTACAGTGGTTAGGGAGATATAAGACAATGAAAACACTGTGACAAAAAACTGCACGTAAATGTGACAACCAACTGCATGTAAAATTTCCAAGTCATTTGACCTCAACCTTGGGCTTGCCGACAGCATGGGTGGGATGCCAAATGATAGCACATATGGTAATTGATGTGTATGTGAAGTTTCATGTGCATAAGTGTAGAAATTACTGACTTATAACACTTGAAAAACATCCAACTGCACCTAAAAGCGTGACACATGGACAGACAGACAGAGAGACAGACAGACGGACGGACATGCAAAACATAATGCCCCCTGACTATCGTCAACGGGGGCATAAAAACTCGCGCACGACAAATTTGTGCATTTTACTAACGTTGATGCATTTATTTTAACCGTTTACTCCATAAACACGTTTGTCTGTGTCTTTTGCAAACATAGTTCACCCAGATCAGGTAGCTCCTATTGGAGCTATCTGACCAGGGTCTGCACTGTTCGCTTATATATAATATAAATATAATTTTACAGTTTCTCTCATGACCAGGGTCCCTGCTTATAAAACTTTTAGTTGAGTCTGAGTACGTTCTCAAGCGTTTGATTGGTCAGATTTGAGCCTCTGGCTCAAATCTGACCAATCAAAAGCTTGAGAACTCAAATCTGACCAATCAAAAGCTTGAGAACGAAACTCAGACTCAACTAAAAGCTTTATAAGCATGGACCCAGATAGTCCTTTGTCCATGTACCATTATAACAAATATCTAATTAATATTCAGGATGTCATTTTTTCTTACATGAATATTCATGGAGTTAAGGGTTAAAGCGACGTCTCATCAGGATCCAAACTGTTTGACACTTTGACCACGATTTTGCAAAGAACTGGAGAGAAGTTCAGTTTTAAAAATTGAAGCATTCAGCAATTGTTGTAGACGAAATATCACTTAGTGTAAAAACCTAACCCATTTGCTCCCACAGCCCATATATGGGACGTAGGCAAACAGTATAGACTCTGATCAGACGCCACATAATGCGGCATCTGATCAGAGTCTACACTGTTTGCTGAAGGAAATTCAATATAAAACAAAACAAAAATGAAAATTTAGACCAGGCACCCCTTAGATAAAAAATGGATTAATCAAAAACATAAAAATGGAAGAATCCATTGGGCGCAAATGGGTTAACGATCCAGAATCTTATTTTGAGTGGTCGTTGTATAATTTACCGTGGCGTCTCCATTTGTGTTGATGGTCCTTAGGAACAGTCTCAGTTCTGATAAGATGGCGTTCAGCTCAGTGTCGGAGTTCCTGCGCTCCGTAGGTTTATACTTTGAACCTGTGAAAAACAGTAAACCCCTCTGATGCGACAACAACAAAGAAATCGAATTCTGGATTGTGGAGGCAGACGGTAGCTTAACCACATTCCTCCTATACTTTTTTAGATCCAACTTCTTTGAAGAAATATACCGAAAAGGAGCATTTACTATAAGAAAAAAAAGAAGAAAATTTTAGAATTTTGTAGTTTATAAACCATTGTGATAAATAGAGCTTTGCTCCTACGGAGTAAATTCTCTATTTATCACAATTGTTTCAAAATGACTTTTACAGAGACGTCAAAAGGCTTCAGAGGACAGGAGGGAATGGGTTCCCTCATATAAATGCATTTCACACCTTTGCAAACAGAGTAAACCCATATCAGACGGTACATGTAGGAGCCGTCTGATAGGGGTCTGCTAATTGCTTATGAAATGTTATAAATGTCACTCTACAGTTTCTACCCAAACCAGCAAAGCCTTTGTACATATGTCATCATAAAGATCCAGCGAAGTTATATTAATAAAGGCAATACAGTAAAATCTCTGTATAACGGCCACTTGATTGTGTTAATTAGTTTGTATATAGGACAGGTGGCTGCTTAAAGCAATGTTAAAGTAAAACAGAACACTCCTATAGGAGCGTTCTGTTTTACCTTCAATTTGCTTTAAACAGCTACCTGCCTTTAACACAAAATATTTTATGTAATTTAGTATCCGTTATAGAGACGTTTTACTGTATTTTCTAAAATAAATAAATTTTCAACAGGGAATGTTTTTAAGAATGATGAAAATTAAGCAGAAAGATCCTGCTGGAACGAATGTTATATTTATCACAATGGTTTCAAAACGAAACAATTCTAAAATGTTCCTTTTCTCTCGTAAATGTTCCTTCTTAGTAGATTTATCAAACAAACTGGGTCTAAAATGAGCCTATGAGGGAATTGGTTAAAACAACAAACATTAACTAATTCTGCTCATCTGCAAATATTTCTAATATGAACGCAATTAAAATGCAAATTAGATTCTTTCTTTCAAAACACCAATTAAGGCACGTGTCTGGGAAAATAAGATCTAAATGAATTAACTCTTTCACTGCCGAATTCGCCGGAGATCGATTTACAGGGATTGCAGCAAAGGGCGAATATGTGATTATGTTTGCCAAATGCTTGGACCCAGATGAGACGCCGAATAACATGGTGTCTTATCAGGATCCAAATTCCCTGAAACATCACTTACGTATTAGAGAAGACATTAAGACGCCTATGTGTATAGACGAAACTTATTTTGAGCTAACCATTTTCATTTTGAGCAATATTACAGTATAACCTCTATTAACCGGAATTCTGGTAGATAAGAATTTAGATACTTTTAGGCAGATGGCTGCTTAATGCAGAGTGAAAGTCATGCAGAAAGCTCCTAGAGGAGCTTTCTGCATGACTTTCACCCTGCATTAAGCTGCCACCTGTCTCCAAGATCGATATTCATACTAAATTTCACGGCCGGTTAAGAGAGGTTTTACTGTAATTACTTCACGACTCTGTCTTTACAAACAGTGTGCAGTGAAACCCTTTCTAAACCGGATGTTAAATTTTGTATAAATATCGGTCTTGGAGACAGGTGGCAGCTTAATGCAGGGTGAAAGTCGAGCAGAAAACTCATCTAGGAGCTTTCTGCATGACATTCACCCTGCATTAAGCAGTCACTTGCCTAAAAGAATCTAAATTCTTCTCTACTGGAATTCCAGTTTAGAGGGGTTTTAGAGCACACCAAGATAAGCCAACCCCTGTAATGTCCGATTGCTTCTTTGTTTTATGTCTAATTAACTCCCGCTTGCCATCAGTACAAAATCTTTTTTGAATTAACCCTTTCATTCATATAAACGCATTTCCGCGCCTTTGCAAGCAAAGAAGATCCTGATCAGTGTGACCAGGGTCTGTTCCGTTTGCTTATGGAATTATTTTAGACCCGACTCTATAGTCTTTTCAAATACCAAAACATGTCTACATAAATATGACATTTTAAAAAATCTGCTAATAAATATGCACCAGGTCATTACATCTTATATTTTACTCTGATGAAGTCATATGGACGAAACATGATAGTTTAAAAGCCAATTTCTAAAAATCTGAAGTTCTTTTTTCATTTTATCTTTTAATTACTATAGAATGAAAGTCGTGCAGAAAGATCCCAAAGAAGCTTTCTGCAAGACTTTCACAATGCATTTAGTAGCGATCTGTCTGAAACAAGATCTTAATTATTCTTTACCGGTCTAAAGGAATTTATTTTATTCACGCTTACAGATTATAAGGATAAGGCCACAGAAGTATAATACTTACCCTTCCTGTCGGTCAGAGCTCCTAATCGACGGAAAACTGAAGCAATCCTATCGAATATGACTTCCACGATATTGGTCGGGGCTAATTTTACTGTTTCTTCTTTCACCTCCGTTATGCTAAAATTCAAGATGGCTGCCGCCATCGTCATCAGTGTCATCAATACAAATAAGACAAAAGTGAAGTAGTAGAACTCAGCGAAGCCTGGTTTAGAGACGAGGATATTCGCAAGTCTGTTCTTACCTACCACAGCTTCTGTCAATGTTCCGTATGTTTGGAACATGTCTTTGTATTTTGCAGTCTCTTTTCCGAACAGAAGATATCCATAAGCAACATAAGCGAAGTAGGTAATTGCGAAAATGACCAAAAACGCCAGTAAATCATCGGCAGCCTCTGCGATGACCGCTGCCATTTCGTTAATTTTACCACTGTATCCAAGAATTCTCGACACTCGCATGGACAACAGGAACACTAATACAGCGTGCGTTGTATTGGTGAGAAAATCGTAGAAAGCAATGTTTTCGAATCCAACATACGCATTTTTGTCTTCGTGGAAAACCTCCGTTGTTCTCTGCGCGATGATCAGTTTATAAACATAACAAGAGATAGTAGTGTAACTCATGAATAGAGCCAATATGTCCAGCAAGTTCCACACAGATTTCAAAAAAGTGATCGCATCGGTTGCAATTTCATGGATCATTTTTATAGTAGACGCAATGACACACAAAAGGAATATGAACTCTAGGAAGAGGACAAAATTTCCTTCCGGACCGTAATGCGTATACAGTCTGAAGACCTGGATGTCTAGATAAGTCACAACCCCACCCACTTCCGGAAACTCGGCGACAAATTTGGAGTAGCAAAACAAATTGGAGTTACCGTTGTAGGTTGCAAACTCAAGTATGACAGCTCTTGTTGCTCTGTCGATCCAGTTTAAGCTTACAAGCTCCTTGAAAATGTTAACACTGACTTCCATATTGACATCAAGGGTCATGAAATATCCACCACCGCCATACGTGGTATATTCTGCAACAGTGGGGAAGCCCCAAACCTCGTCTGCTGATTTGTAGAGCCACGCGGCTGATGTGAAGTATGTGGACTTCTGGGTTACGTCACAGGGCTGGAGCGTCCAACGTATACAATAATCTCCCCTTTCAGATTTTTCTTCTTTATAATTGTTGTAACAGGTTTGATTTTTACCCAGTGGACCTTGACAAGGTTCTGAAAATGTCAGAGCGAGAGAACAATATTGATGTGGACCAAATATGTTTCTAATAAAAAGTACAGTAAAATCAATACAACGAAATTTTAGTAATGAAGAAGTTATGTCTTCATAAGCAGGTGGCTCATAGAGGAGCTTTCTGCATGACTTTCATCCTGCATTAACTCTTCGCTTGCTATTCACGTCAATATACCTACCTGTAAATAGTGAAGACCCAGATGAGACAGCTCCTGCAGGAGCTGTCTCATCAGGGTCTGCACTATTTACAAGTTGATTGTGCAACCAGTGCACTCCACAGCAAATATTTTTAAAATACATTTCTCCGTCTTTGCCCATGTCCTGTTGTATAATTACATATATCTTCACTGTGTACAATTATTTCGCTGTGCAATCACTGCTGCGGAGTGCACTGGTTGCACAATCAACTTGTAAATAGTGCAGACCCTGTTGAGACAGCTCCTACAGGAGATGTCTCATCTGGGTCTTCACTATTTACAGGTACGTATATTGACGTGAATAGCAAGCGAAGGGTTAAATAAATCGGCATCTCATCAGGATGAGACGCCGAGTAACATGGTGTCTGATCAGGAACTCTGTGTGACTGTGACTATGATTTTTAAAACAAATATGAAGGGAAAAAAAGAAAATTGTACCAGGCAAAAGTTTGCAGACAACAAATTTGGCAGTGAAGGAGTTAATTGGTCTTTTCGAGGATTTCTATTTTATAGTAAAAATTCTCTCCAAGAATAACTCAAACTTCGTCTTGATGCAGGACTGAAGTTAGTAAAAAACACAAGGTGCTTTCTGCATTTCCTTCGTCAAGCATTAGGCATAAACTTCTTCATTAGATGGTAGCCATTGGTGTAAGTTTAAATATTTGTCATTCAGTTTTGTTCATTTAATTAACTTGAATAACTGATACCGAATTTTAAGAATATTTTCGGCCCCTCGGCCCCTGTCGCCGTCATAAAAGCAAAACATAAAAAACAACAACAACAACAAAGGAAACAAACAACCCCAACTAAACAGCCCAAAAAAACAAGAAGAATTAGAAGAAGAAGAATAAAAACCACAACCACCATACAAACCCTCAACACCAACCCGTACCCCCGTAATAATGGAAAGAACAACAACAACAAAACGAACACATATTTCGTAGGTGACTTGACTAAATGATTTTGTATGTAGACCACGGAATGGGACTGAAATAACCAGAAACTACATTTTTACAGAATGTTCCACACCATCATTGGACTGATATAAGTCATCTTGTCTAATATTCACACGTATTACCTGATAGTACTCGGAGCTGTCGCAGTCTGGCCGGGCCCACCCGGACGTTGGCTAGATCCTCTGTGTAGTCCCGAAGGTCGGTCTCCTCGTACGTGGCGCCAAAATAAGTGTTTGAGAAGTACGTGTTGATAAACGTCGTGTTCAGCCACTTGACATAGGACTCCTCGTCATTCACCTGAAAAAGGTATACAGTAAAGCCCATCTAAAGATAAACGTCGTATTCAGCCACTTGACATAGTTCTCCTCGTCATTCACCTGAAAAGGGTATACAGTAAAACCCATCTAGACCGGACGTTAAATCTAGTAAATATATCGGTCTTCGAGACACGTGGCAGCTTAATGCAGGGTGAAAGTCATGCGGTAAGCTCCCCCGGGAGCATGTATTTCACTTTGCATTACGCAGCCCCTGTCTAAAAGTATCTAAATTCTTCTCTACTAGAACTCCGGTTTAGATTGGTATTACTGTACCGGCTTGGTCGAGTAGGTATCATCCGTTGTTTAGTACCATAAAGTGTACGTGGGAGGATAGGGTTGTGGTGTCGTGTCGTGTGTTGTTAGTGGTGGTGGTGGTGATGGTAGTGTGTGTGGTTTCGGGTCGACAGCTACGACGTTGTGCTTACGAGTAGCATGCGTGAGAACAGCATCATCAATTTAACGTTGTCGCAACCACGTAGCAACATTGATCGGCTGAACCAATTAAGATGTTTTATATGTCCCTTTTCTTTTAAACAAACAGTAATACATAGTGTGTATCTAGATGAGATGCCGATATACTTAGGGTTTTCTTTAGATTCAGACTGTTTACAAAGGTGATCATAAAGTTGCATTTGGGCACAAAAGAATTACTATTAATGCCATTGACTCAGGGGCGTATGTTTACCATTTGTCAGCTGCTTTCTGTCTTTGTCAAAGACGTGTCTCCTACAGTGAAAAACACTCGCAGCATTTCTGTTACTGTGTTTACAGTAAAAAGTCCTCAAGGCGCGGGACGCGCCGAGAGGACTATACTCTGTAGTATGAAATAAACATGCTCTGCGCTATTTAGCACAATGCTCTACCTTCGCCGTCAATTGTCCCGCCAAAATATTGCAAAGCTGCAAAGGAAACCATACTGATTGGTTGAAGCGTTTCGATCAGGTAAATTGAAATGAACAAGGTTTATCGCTAGCCTCATTCTTCGTTGAAACATGCCGGACGAAACACTGCATTTCGACTTATATTGGAGACAACTTGATCTGGAAATTTGTGTAAATTGTTTTTAGTAATTCGTTTAGAAGGGTATTACTGTATTAGCACTGTTTCAATAATAACTTTCGACGTATTGTTCAGTTGGTTAGAAGCCCTGCATTGTATAATCTTAATAATGAATGATGTTAAGAATAAACTGCTCTAAAGCAGCAGATCCTTTCGAGCAAATTATCTTTTTAACATAATCGTTTCAAAAAGATTTTTACTATTCAAACAAATAAAATTGTATTTAGTAATTCGTTTAAAAAAGGTGCTACTGTATTTGCACTGTTTTCAGAGTCCGCCCTTTCTTTTATTTTTGTTTCACCGATAAATGGACAGTTTCCATTCACAGCTGTCATTTTTCGATGAAATGGACAGAAATTTACGCAATATAGTATTGAAGCCAAAGCCCTGAAATCTTGCAACCTTATTGGTTAATAGCACAGCGACGATGTAGAGCATGTGCTAAATATTAATAGTAACGTCATCATCCGTACGCTATCAAATCAAAACATCGATATATTTCGGCAAATTCTGAAATATATCCGATGCAGAACATGACGGTCGAAAATTGCTGAAGTTTACCGAATACGTTGATATATCTTGAAAGTGGAAGATCCTTCGAAAGCAAACGTAGCAGTGCAAGAAGAGAAATTTGCAGACTCGGTTTTATTGTGTCTGTTCATGAGTAGTAATTAAAAGTGTAACACTACTCACGCCCTCTAGCAAATTTTCTCTAGCAGTAGCAATTTTCAAAACTAATAACATCAAAACTAATGATCCCGAAGGACCAGAAAATATAACAACACTGAGAATGAAGTACGGGGCGACTTTTTACGGCCGCCACACAAGCACTTAACACCTGCTGTTGTGAAGTAAATATATCCTGAAACCGGGAGATCCTTCGAAAGCAAAAGTAGCAATGCAAAAAGAGAAACTTGCAGGTACGTTTTTTTTATAGTTTATTCATGAGTAGTAATTAAAAGTGCAACACTACTTACGCCCCCTAGCACCGGCTTAAGAAGTATTCAATTTTCAAAACGATATTCGGATTTCGTAATAAACATGGGATATCTTAAAGTTAGCAATAAGTGTAGTCACTGATTCGGACTTTCTTCACATAATCATATAATGAGAATGCAAATATACAAATAAGCCTTAATGCCATACATTTTCCTGTGCAAATTGCAATTCATGTCTGTATAATTTGCATTTTTGCATTATGCCATATATTTTAATGCTATAAAGTAATTTGCAGTTTTAGCCGTTGCAAAAAGAGTAGACTCTTGTAGGACGAGGACGAGGACGAAGACGCCGATGATGATGATGATGATGATGATGATGATGATGATGATGATGATGATGATGATGATGGTGATGATGGTGATGATGATGATGCCTGTAATATATCACTAATATAAAACTAAAATAGAAATTTGACATCCGTGTCAGTAACATCTAGCTCACTGTCAAAAACAGCAATGTTACGCCTTATGTGACTATTACCTGGCCTTGAAAGTCGAACAAGTTGACGATGTGGTCTTTCAGGTAGAAGGAGAGCGGGTCCCTGCTCTGGTAGCTGATGTAGTAGACAATGTAGAGGATGGCGCTGAAAAAGACGAGTTGCGTGAAGATCCGCAGCAGCTGGTGGTCCCGGATACGATGGATCTTGTTCTGTTGTAAAGTCTCTTCATCCGGATTCACTGGTGTTTGAAGGACATTTTCAAATTCTGAAACAGCATATTGTTTTAAATATAAAGGACCGCATGCAATAAAATATCTCTGTAGAGACCGTGCAATGAACAGACATATTTAAAAGTTAGTGCCTATTAATTTAGACGCATTTTCACACCTTTGCAAACAATGTAAGCCCTAGACCCAAATCAGACGGCTCCTGTATACTAGGAATCGTTTATCAGGACATGTTCCATGTTGCTTATGACAACCTCTAACCAGAGCTACAGATAACGGTGCGTACCCAAATACTAAAATCGTCATTTCTCTATCAAACCCTATAATGTTACCACTCTTTAGAATCGTCTCCTCGAGACGATTCTAAAGAGTGGTAACAGTATAAGGTTTGGTGGAGAAACAAAGGAGATATGCTTGAAAATGTTTAAATATACGCATCTTATCTGGAGCTCTGTCTAACAATACATGTACCAACGCATCATGTGTATATATGTCATTATAAAACTACAGCAAATAAACATGCATTATGTAATTATGTCTTATATGCATATTTAACACGGGAAGGGTTTAATGAAGAATGAAAGTAACGCAGAAAACTTCAGAAATATAATCTTGTGAATGGGTTGCTTTTGTGAAGTTTAACAAATATGTTTGAACAAATGTCCCATGCCTGCCCATGCTCGTGTCCGGACATTGTAACATAGGAACAGGTTGGGTAGTTCATTTAACCCTTCACCTGTTCAATATTCATGGAAGATATGCAATGAATATTTATAAGCTAAATTTCATAAACCATTTTCAAGGGATTGCTTTTGCTCTGACAGGTATTGTAGAGTCAAATCTATATCACGTCATTAGCAAACAGAGTAGACCCTGATCAGACGGCTCCTATAAGAAACAGCCTGATTTGGGTTTACTCTTTTTGCAAACGCGTGAAAAGCGCTAAATAAAAGGGTTAACCCATTACGTCATAGGCTATTTTTAGATTCAACCTCTTTGAATAAATATACCAAAAAGGAGCATTAACTAGAGAAAAGGAAAATTTTAGAATTTTTTAGTTTGAAACCATTGTGATAAATAGAGCATTTGCTCCTATAGGAGCAAATGCTCTATTTATCACAATGTTTTCACAAAGTGACTTTTACAGAGTCGTCAAAAGTCGTCAATATGAGGGAAAGGGTTAAAGAAGAGAACAGAGTTCGATGTTGCACAATTATTCAGTAAATCGTATTCACAAAACGCATTTATAAGCTCTCACATCTGGGCCTACACTATTGCAAATGACATTTGTGTATCCTGCATTGTAAGGGGTGATGAAAATAAAGCTCCACGTGCCGTGTAGATATTACAGAAAGGAACAGCTATTCTAATTGCTCTAATTTTTCAGACACCAAATATTTCTTTCAACGCGGATTTGTAAGTCTGAATACAGTAGAACAGGTCTTAACCCATTCCCTCATATTAGGCTATTTTTAAATCCAACCACTTTGAATAAATCTACCGAAAAGCAGCAATAACTAGAGAAAAGGAAAAATAGAATCTTTTGGAAACTAAGTCTCTACTACAGAGGCATAGAAATGCGTATTTATTGAGGAAAGGGTTAAGCGAACCCTTTACAAAGGTCAATATCTGGGGTTTTGAGACAGATGGTGCCTTAATGCAGATCGTAAGTTCCTATAGAATCTTTCTGCAGTACTTTAGCTCTGCATTAAACAACAAACTGCCTTTTTAAAACGTATTATACAGAGCTACAGATAACGGTGCGTACCCAAATACTAAAATCGTCATTTCTCCATCAAACCCTATACTGTTACCACTCTTTAGAATCGTCTCTTCGAGACGATTCTAAAGAGTGGTAACAGTATAAGGTTTGGTGGAGAAACAAAGGAGATATGCTTGAAAATGTTTAAATTTACGCATCTTATCTGGAGCTCTGCCGTATATGTTCAATAAATGATTGTTCGCTTAAGACATGTTCTACTGTTATACAACTTCACATTAATTTAATAAATTTGAGTTTGACTGACATAATAGCAAATATTTAATAGGAGCGGTTTGATCCGGGTCTGTACTATTTACCAATGTCTGCCTGTCCGATAATAGGGCATCTAGGGCACAGTAGCACCCCTTAAAACCGGAAATAAAGTAGAGAAGTTTGATACTTTAAGGTATGTAGTTGCTTAATACAGGATAAAAGCCGTGCAGAAAGCTCCTAGAGGAGCTTTCTGCATGACTTTCACCCTGCATTAAGCTACGATCTGTCCCCAAGACCGATAGCTATACTCGCCCGGTTTAGAGGGGTTCTACTGTAGTTCCGGATGACACTGACAGGGTACATTTAGGCCTTTCACAACAGGATTGAACTTACGTGGTCCGTACATAAGCGTAGCAGAGTTGTGTTTCGTTATTTCCTGGAGACGATTTACGTCAATATATGGATCTGGAGGTTCGTAGGCCCGAGGACAAAACAACGAGTAGAACAACAGAATGATGAGTATCTGTAAGAAAGGCCGATCGATGTATTCAACGCACTTCTGTTGTAACAAACAAACAAACAAACAAACAAACAAACAAACAAAAAAACAATATCCTGGAATAAGCCATTGACATTTATAGGTTTAGCAAATAGTGTAGGCCCTGATCAGAGGGATCATTCAGGAACCCTCTGGTCTGGGTCTACACTGGTTGCTTATTCCCTTTTTTCTATAGTTTCTGACATATTAAACTATTTTACTTATGGTGCCATTACTAAAATTAAGCTAATAAATATCCATAAATTATTATTTCTGCATCGTTTGTCATGTTACATTTTTTTTAAATCCTACAATATTCATGGAAAATTTGACAAGTTTAACTCTTCGCTTGTTATTCACGTCACTATACCTACCTGTAAATAGTGAAGACCCAGATGAGACAGCTACTGCAGGAGCTGACTCATCAGGGTCTGCACTATTTACAAGTTGATTGTGCAACCAGTGCACTCCACAGCAGTGATTGCAAAGCGAAATACTTGTACACAGTGAAGATATATGTAATTATACAACAGACAAGAAGGAGAAATGTATTTTGAAATTCAGCAAGAGAAGGGTTAAATATTGGAACTGTCTATTCGAAAAGTCAGCGCTGAAAGCTCATATTTACCTTTCATGCCGACAAATAAAAAAATGAAATTTTATTCTTCAATGATATTATCATCAATATACACTGTAAAATGCATTCAAATTAAGATATTAATATTTACGGGTTAGACGTCATTATATTACGCAATTAAAGGTAATGTGTCTATAAATGAAGCGTTTTTTATTTTTTTTTATAACAAATGAAACATTACCGTTTGGATGACTTTCTGTATATTTTCCTGAACAATTTACATGCATATCGTAGCGTATACGAAACCAGTCGGAACACCGCCGAGTGCTTACGATTGATAGACTGTCTAAAACTTACAGAACTACCCGAGGACGGAATACAAAACTGTTGTAAGTACAATATATGAAGTAAAACAGTGAAGTCCTTTGAAAACAATTTGAATCAAGATGAGACGACGAGTAAATATGAATCTATCTCATCATGATCCAAACTGTGTGACTGTAGAAAGAAATGCAAGGAATGAACTGAACTTCGGAACAATATGATAAATATAATTAAATTAACCTTTAGCCTGCTGAGCAAATAGTTTTTAGAAATTTTTTCAACTACTTCATCTTCAATATTCAAGCTATAATCAATTTGTCTACCAAAATGCAATCAAGCTGTCAAACAGTTTGGATCCTGATGAGACGCCGAGTTACTGTTTGCATAGGTATTCACTCATTCGTCTATAGCAGGCTAAAGGTTAAGTGTTCAAAAAAGTGTCTGACACAGATAAGTCGAGGGTGAAAATGCATACCGTGTGTTACTGTGTTAGTTGACATACAGCTGAACTTCGATATCTCGAACTCGAATAACTCGAATTCCTGGATAATCGAACTCAAAGTTCGGTGCAGGTCGAAAGTAATGCTGAAAGCTCCTACAGGAGCTTTCAGCATTACTTTAAACCTGCATTAAACTGTAAACTAGAAAAAAGTTGTTTTGAATAGAAGTTGGATGGCTCGAACCTCTGTTATCTCGAAATGAGTACGTCAGATACGCGTACAAATAACTGACCTTTGATTCTCATAAATGGCGAGTGCGTTTACGTTTGTTTCCACAGCATTGGATGGTTATATATGTAGTGTTTATACACCTACACTTTCAGTACCATTAGATGTATTTTGCATTAATCTAGATTCAGGTAAACGTATACGCAATAGTTACGATAATTTAACCCATTCCCTCTTAGGCTATTTTTAGACCCAGCCCCTTTGAATAATTCTACTAAAAAGAACCATTTAATAGAAGAAAGGATATTGTTTTATAATTTGGTAGTTTTGAGACCATTGTGATAAATAGAGTATTTGCTCCTGTGGAGCAAATGCTCTATTTATCACAATGGTTTCAAAATGTGACTTTTACAGAAGCGTCAAAAGCCGTCAATATAAGAGAATGGGTTAAGGGATGTAGTTATTATAGTTTTGTGCTAGATCCCTATCTTGGAAAGTCGTTATGGAAGCGTTCTACTGTGTATGTGTATCACCTACCTTGATTGGTTCTACTATTACCATAGACGAAAGGAAAGCGACAAAGATTGCGGTCATCCACTCCTCTGACTTGACGAGCTTCCAGTCGTCACTGAAGATAATGATGAGGTACGTGGCTATACACACGACGCTAAACAGGATGGTCCAGCCTATATACTTGCAGAAATGCGGGAGAAAATGGTAGTCGTAAGCTACTGTGGCCTGTGCTGGTGGGTCATAAGTTGTACTCAAGACGGACTTATCCAGCTTGAGTTTGTCGTTGACATTTCTATACATCCGTCGGGTGAATGAATGGATATCATTAGGGTTCTCCGGAGATTCCGCGTTGCGGAAGAAAAATGTCACAATTAAAATTACTAATGTAGCGACTGAGACGGCTATCAGAGATGTCCAGAAATTTTCAAGAGAGAATCGAAATGGTTGTATTACCACCTGGCTCATGGTATATTCGTCGGGAGTTTTTAAAATCATGATACATACAATCATGGTGACGTAGGCAAGGCCCATGAGGGACGCAAGGCGTTGTATGCGTGTAAAATTGCTGCGCATTGGTCGCAAGAACACGGATACCCAAATATGACTCTCGGCTATGGTGTAGGACACCATATCCTTGAAACACTTCATGTCTTGGATAGGACGGGCAACAAGGGTACGGTCCACTTGCTGGTCCCCGCTGTCAAACGTTAACCATTTACCACACAGGAAAAAGTACCTACAGGAGAAAAACAAAGTGCATGACCATCTACAGGAGACAGAGTTTATACCAGCTCAATTACAGTAGAACCTGTCTTAAGCGACCATAAAATGGTATGATTATGGGTCTGTAATGCAGGTGGTAGCAAAATGCAGGTCAAACGTAATGCAGAAAGCTCCGATTAGAGCTTTCTGCCTTACTTTTGGCCTGCATTAAGCGGACACATGCTCTTTAAGAATCATATGTTCAATAAATGAATGGTCGCTTAGGACATGTACAAATAAAGGTACTCTCTAAGAGCTTTCTACATTACTTTCACATTGCATTATGCAGCCACCTGCCTAAAAGTATCAAACTTCTAGAATTCCGGTTTAGAGGGGATTTACTGTAAATTGGCATTTGCAAACAGAGAAGACCGAGATAAGATATCTCATAGAAGAGACCCCTGCTATTTATATGCATTGTTTGTCATTCCAAATCCACTAGCAAATTTAAGCACTGTATACTGAATTGACTCTACAATAAACTTTTCGCCATTCAGGTTTACGATACAACGAAGACAACTAACGCTTCTGGATTTACTGTCGGATTGTCAAATAAAAATAAATGCGCATATGTCTATCGACGGACGTGGGAACGGACTCGTTCTAGAATAAACCCTATCCTATTTAACTGGGTGGGATATATACAATGTACAGCAAAACCCTGTTAACAGCAATTCTAGTAGAGATGAAAATTGAATTTAGATACTTTTAGACAGGTGGCTAATTAATGCAGGATGAAAGTCATGCAGAAAGCTCATAGAACAGCTTTCTGCATGACTTTCACCCTGCAATAAGCTGCCATCTTCCTTAAAGACTGATATCTATACAGTAAAACCTAGTATAAATATCGGTCTTGGAGACAGGTGACAGCTTAATGCAGGGTGGACGTCAAGGCTAATAGTTCCCAACACTAACTGAACAAACCACATAATTTAATATTGGGTTGCGATAATTTCATAAAGATACATACCTGACTCTGCCCTGTAGATCTTCAATGACAACTTTGTCGAGAAACCATGACGCCGCGGCGTTGCCCGAGTCATCGTGCCATATCCGAAAACAGAGTAATTCGCCCAACTTCTTGCGCGTGCTCATTACAAAAGTTCGAACACTGCCTCGGTCGAATCCCTGCAATTCAAACATGGATATTGGTTGCCAACATACCCCGAACATTGTGTCCATTTTAAAGCCAGGCATAAGGATTTGAATTGGAAAGTTACTTAATTTTAATTCACAAAACGCAAAAGCAAGCTGAGACATGTCTGTTGTCACTTTATATTACAGTAAACCCCTTCTAAACCAGACGTTCCATTTAGTATAAATATTGGTCTTGGAGACAGGTGACAGCCTAATGCTCCTCTAGAAGTTTTCTGCATGACTTTCACCCTGGAGTAAGCAGCCACCTGCCTAAACGTATCTTAATTATTCTCTACTAGAACATTCCGGTGTAGAGGAGCTTTAGAAATTACTGTATAACATTTAATACATTTATACCGAAAGATTATTAACATATCCATTCTTGGCTATTTAGTTTTTGTGTCGGCCAAACAATTAGGCGGTGAAACAAGCTCATATAAATCTTCTAGAGTCAATTACGCAAATCCGTTAGACTTACTAGCACCATCACCGGCAGTAGAGGAATCGGTAAGGACCTTTGCATTTTGGATCCAGGTGAGACACTGTGTAACTCAGCATCTCATCAAGATATAAAAGGATTGACACTTTAAGGATCCCTTTTAAATAAGTAAAAACCTCTCTATAACGGGCATTAAATTGTGTTAATTAGTTGGTTTTCAGGGTAGGTGGTTGCTTTAAGCAGTCATCTGCCTCTATAGTAGGAGTGTTCTGTTTTACTTTCACCTTGCTTTAAGCAGCCAGCTGCCTGTAACACAAAATAATTGATGCAATTTAGTGGCCGTTACAGAGAGGTTTTACTGTAGAACCAAAAATGTTCCACTTTGAAACCCGAAGCAAGTTGTAACCTTTGCAAATAATCTTTATCGTGGCGAAAGGGTTAAGAATATAAACGTTATATGTTGGAGATGTTGGTATGTAAATATCTTATTTATCACATTGGTTTACAAACTGAACACTTCTAAAATGTTCACTTTTTCTAGTAAATACTCATTTTTAGTATACTTATTCAGAGAGTGTGTCTAAAAGTAGTCCGGGGAGAGGGGGGGGGGGGGAGTTAAAGTGGATACAGAACAGCAGAGTATCTTAAGCTGCCACTCGTGAGGAATCTAAATGTTTGTTACCTCACGAATATACATATAAAAGAAACGAAAGTACGAATAAGAACTGAATTTTCACAATCGCATTATAAACAGGGGATTTTTTTTACCCAAGGCAGATACTAAAGAATATTTTAATATAGATTAAATTTTGTTGTTTCTATCGTGGTCAAAATATGACATCGTCATAAGTAAACAAAGCAAAGACAGGAACAGTCTGATCAAGATACATGTAACTACAGTAAAACTTCGATTATCCGAACACTAAAATACGTATTATTATCGATCTTTAAGACAGGTGGCAGCTTAATGCATGGTGAAAGTCATGCAGAAAGCTCCTCTAGGAGCTTTCTGCATGACTTTCACCATGCATTAAGCAGCCACCTGTCTAAAAGGGTCTAAATTCTTCTATACCGAAAATTCGAATAATCGAGGTTTTACTGTATACTGTTTACAACGAAGTTAAAAGGCGTATCTTTGTTAACAGATAATGCAGGACAAAGGCAATGCAGAAAAGTCGTTTAGGAGATTTCTGCGTTACTTTCGTTATGCACTAACCAATTCTCCCCTACTGTCGCCTTTTTGCGCCTCTGTAAAAACTCTGTAAAATTCGTTTTTTTAAACCACAGGAGCAAATGCTCTATTTGTCACAATGGTTTCAAAAATATTCTAAAATTCTCATTTTCTATAGATAATGCCCCCTTTCAGTAGATTAATTCAAAGAGGTTGGATCTAAGTAAAATAGTCTAGGAGGGAATGACTAAAGTAACTAAATGCATTTGAAGATGAACAGAGTTTACAACATTACAGTAAAACCCCGCTAATGCGACCACCCAAAAGAGGTATAAGTCTGGGTTCTAGATGCAGGTGGTAGCTTAATGCAGGACAAAAGTAATTACTTTTTGTCCTGCATTAAGCAACATTCGTTGAGTGGTTGCATTAGAGGAGTTCTACTGTACTGTATCCATACCACGTGTGACTCGTCATCGAGTATCCTCTCTTTGGTGGTCCCGTCCTCGCCCATTAGAATAAAACCGACCTTTGATTTAGTCCCGGAATAGGCTCTCAAACCTAGAAAACAGAAGACATAATCATTGGTCAATTAATGGGACTCACTGCGTTTTCAGACAGTGTAAATTGGGATCCTGATCAGATGTCGCGTCTTTGATAAAGCGATTTGTCTGTGTCGAAACTTTTTGCAAGATGTCAGAATCAATGAAACACATTTTCTAATGGAGCGTGTCTATTGGTCTGTATTAACTTTTCCTTCATCAAAACGGGTTTTCAAGCATTTGAAAACAGAGACGACCCAGACAAGACGGCTCCTGGAGAAGCCGTCTGATCTTTGTCTGCACTGTTTGCTAATGGAATTTGATAGATTCGATTCATTTGTTTCTGAAATGGCTACACTGGTCCACCTTCCAGATTGCATTATAACTATTTTGTCCTTGAATATTCTGTATGTATTGAAAACTGGCCTAAATATAAAACAGGTAAAGGGTTAAGCAACTTTCCGCCGTTATGTGTAACAACTATATGGTCATTATAGAGAAGTGCTATATGAAGTTCAGTAGTTTCGACCCTCTGAATATTGAATATTTTCTACTTTGAAAGGTCCTTCGTTGTTTAATGATAGAGTTCAATCAGTATGAACAGTTATACTTTGCGAGGGAAATTGGAATCAGAAACAGTGCAGACCCTGATCAAAGGACTCCATCACAGAGAGGTTTGATCTAGAGATGTCACGCCGAATTATTGGACGTCTTATCTGGATTCAAACTGTTTTACTCCCCTAACATTTCCCCTGCTCTGTGTTCATTCAAATTTTCAATACCTACTTCAAATGATTAATGGACAAAATAGTTACAATGAAATATAGAAGGTGGAAAAACGTAGCCATTTTGGACCATTAAGAAACCACCAAAAATTATCGGTCTTTAAGGCAGGGGCTTATTGCAAGTCAAAAGTAATGCAGAAAGTTCTTGTAGGAGCATTACTAGAAGAGCCATATAATCTGGGTCTGCACTGTTTGTCATTCGAAACCCACTAGCAGGTATACCCCTTTCATACTGAGTAGACATGTAGTTAACCCTTCTCTTGCTGAATTTTAAAATACATTTCTCCTTCTTTACCCATGGCCTGTTGTATAATTACATATATCTTCACTGTGTACACGTATATCGCTGTGCAATCACTGCTGTGGAGTGCACTGGTTGCATAATCAACTTTTAAATAGTACAGACCCTGATGAGACAGCTCCTGCAGGAACTGTTTCATCTGGGTCTTAACTATTTACAGGTAGGTGTATTGACACGAATAGCAAGCGAAGGCTTAACCCTTTCCTTCATATGAACGTGTTTTCATGCATTTGCAAACACAGGAGACCGAGAACAGACCAAGATTTCTAAGTGACTTCCACCTTGCACTAAGTAGCCACCTAAACGTGTGTAAATTATTCTCTGCTAGAATTCCGGTTCAGAGGGGTTTTACTGAACCAACTTGTTCCCTCACATCTCAAGCACCTGGTGCAAGACACATATGCTGCTGAAAACAACAACAACAACAAAACCTCTTAATCCTTACAATGCTAAACTTTCCAATGGACTATTCCAAACTTCAAACAGGCCAAGCTTATATTGGATATTCAGGGATTTTTCTACAGAAAAGTGTAACATGACAATCATTGCATACCCTTATGAGGGTGTTTCTCTAGGAGCCCTCTCATCAGGGTCTACACTGTTTGCAAAGCCATTAGTGACTCGTATCCCGCACTGTAAGGGTTAAACACCATACATCATTTTGAATCTGAGATGTTTGTAAACGCTGGTCCAAGTCTAACAAGGCACGATCTATGAGTAATGAACGAATTGTGCAAATAGATATGCAAATATAAACATACAGCACGTGACAGACGAATCCGTTAATTGCACAACACATTATGGAAATAAGTATGCTAATATAAACCTATAGCACGTGATAGACGAAACTGTTAATTGCACGACACATTATGTAAATAACTATGCTAATATTGCATTAACCCTTTCCTTCATACAAACGCTCTATCTCTGCGGACGAAAGTTTTAACAGACTGCATTTATTCAGCCTTCAAAGGATTAAAATGGTATATTAAAATGATATATTATATTTGATGATTGTGTTCATGAAATATCTGATGAACTCTTACAGGTGTTGTATTTAGAATTCTAATAAAACTATATGAGTATAGTACACGTAAGTCAACCTCATAAGTATGTTCAAATTATGAATACATTGTGGAATTACAAAACTGTTTATGTGATTCGGTTACATTATTGTATATTCTAAAAATATTTTGTCATGTGTGTGTATATATGATGTATGTAACGAGAAACATTATATGTTTAAGTTACAATAAAACTTTTTGAATCTTGAATCTATCACGCCTTTGCAAACAGAGTAGACCCAGATTACACGGCTCATGTAGGTGCCGTCTGCTCAGTGTCTGTCCTGTTTGCCTATGACATTTATAATTGATCCGAATCTACCAATACCAACACGTTATGTGTGGTGCCATTACAAAAAATCGGAAAATAGATATTCATGATGTCATAATTAATTTTCTGACATGAATATTCATCAGGGAAAGGGTTTAAATATAACACGGTACGGACGAATCCAGGAGCCCTCTGATCTGGATCTACACTAAACGACAGAGCACACGTTCAGCATTCGAAGGGTTACAATGTATGTTAGACTGATGTGAAATAGATTCCTCCGAGGCACTAATTTACTCAGTATAGTTTAAACCTTTCCCTTTAAGTAAGCGCATTTTGACGCATCTGCAAACATAGTAGACCCAGATCAGACGGCTCCTAAAGGAACAGTCTGATCAGGGTCTACTCTGTTTGCTTATGATATAATATTGATCTTATTCTACAGCTTCTGCTTTAGCCAAAATATTATTTATTCATATGCCATTATAAAAACAATCTTATTAATATTTTGACGTCATTATTTCCTACATGAATATTCATCAGGGAAAGGGTTAAATGCTATCACGCTGAGTTTCGTTTGCAAACAGTTTAGATCCAGATAAAACTCCGTGTAAATCGTCATCTCATCAGGATTCAAACCGTCTGACACTCAGTCAACGGACGAATAACAATGATAACCAAGAATGGTATCGGTGGAAAGAGTGCCATGTGCAGTATAGTTTCAGATAAAACCGGTGATAAAATACAGTGTCGCAGAATTTTTGTTTCATAAAATGGTTTTTAGCATACACTGTCCTGTACAGTAAAGCCGTTTAACGCTTCCCCCCTCATATAAACGCATTTTCATGCTTTGCAAACAGAGTAAACCTAGACCAGACGGCTCCTATATGGCTCTGCTCTATTTGCTTTTGCTTTGATATGGATCAGATTCTACAACTTCTGTCAAAAAGAAATGCTTCATTGAAACGTTTACACTTTTAAAACTCAGGTATTAAATATTTATGATGTCATTATTTCTTACGTGGATATTAAACAAGGAAAGGGTTAAACGAGCATCTAAATAGGTCTACCGCTGGTTCTTAACGGCAGTGGTAGCTTAATACAGGACGAGAAGTTATAAAGAAAGCTCCAATGTGGACTTGCTTCTGCATTACGTTTGTACTTTGTTTGACACTCATGTTTATTCATTAAATGGTCGCTGTAGAGAGGAACTACTGTATTCTGTATTCTAACAAAGGTTTATTTCAAAGAAACGTCAGCTTTGTTGTCTGTTTGATAATCTACACCATATAACTTAGAGCAGATGTTTTCATAGATCAAACAAAATAATAATATATCATCAGTATTTTATCTCATCTCTGCTAGAACACAAATATGAAATTGAATTCAGATAGTTTGAGTCAAACATGCCACCAGCTTCCTTACATTATAGGTATTGTTATTGCTTGTACAGTAAACGTCTTTAACCAAACCATAGGGATCTGTACCGCTTCATGGGAGTCTACATACACTATACAATAAACAATGGTTCTGACAGAACGGACACCCGTGTACCTAAAGTACAAACAAGACTGTAACTCTCACAATTTATATGACAATTTCGTAATGCTTTCGGCTGCAGAAAGCCATGATATTATACTACCAAGTAAGTATAACCTTCTTACGGTATGAAATACATTATTCTGAATTCGGCAATGTTTTTCTCAAAATTGTACGTGTTTTCTGGGTCATTAACAAACGTTCGTTCAACCCGGCCTCACCCTATAACACCTAAAACCTGACCATAATTATGCAGTTCAAAGGATGGTGTGATTCAATAAAACTACTCGATTATATCACCAATCTCCGTCTTCTTGGTCCCCAGCATCAAAAACAATGATGTAAAACTAGCGATTCTTGTCATTTAGCTTCCAATAATCGAGGAAGGAGGCATTGTATGTTTCCAAGTTTTCCTTCGCTCATCCAATGAAATGGCTCCTTTCGTATTTCTTCCAAAATGGCACCATCCGAAACAGAAACTAACGACAGTCAGAGAGGCCGCTGTTGCTTACGTATTTAGAGGACAAAACAAATGGAGATTGGTGATAGAATTGAGTTGTTTATTGAACCACGCCATATTTTGAATTGCAAATCGCCAGGTAATTGCCGTGATATAGTCATACCGGGGTGAACGAACGTTTGTCAATGACTCAGAAAACAAGTGAAATTTTGCGAAAATCATTTGTGGATTGGTGATTTTGCATAAGTTACCGTCAGAAGATTATATTTATTTAAAATCAAAATATATTGGCTTTCAATAGCCGAAAGAATTACGAAATTATCATTGACCTTGTAAGAGTTACATTCATGGTTGTACGTATTGTCACGGATGTCTGTTCGGCCAGTTGGAACCCTGGTCATCATTGCGCGGGAGTCTGAATGTCCGGCGCTATATATGGAACGCTGGCATTTTAATTGCACTGGTAGGAGGCTGATATATCAAGAATTGTGAGTGATTTTTAATGTGTCTTTATGATTATAAAAGAAAATCATATATGAAATAATGCAATTTTATATAGTTGGAAACAGGTCGACATACCTTTTTTCAATGTAGAATTGTTTGTACTTTTGAAATGAAAATATTAGAAAAGTATTGCTCCTAGGTCAGGGTTAATAATAAAATACCGCAGCAGAATGATCATCAACGATAACAGCCGAGGAAATGACTAGGATAATGCGGAACCGATAGCTTTTGTATTCGGAGCAGTAAATTTATGACAGCCGTTTAAATCAGGGTCGGGGCTTAATTAATAAAGATTCAACTAAAGAGTGTTTGTTGGTTACTATGGCAATCTGACTGAAATTACTGCTTTTTAAAAGAGATCCAGGGGTAAGATAGTGACAGCTGATTCTGTAATCGAGAAATCGATACAGAACACATTCTTTACGGAAGTGAGTGTCCGAACTGTAGACCTGCAATAAGCTGTGGACTTGAGAAAGTGTTCGAAATTAGAAATCGAATATTTGTGTGCATATGTGATTATAAAATATCAGCTTACAAAATATTCACGATGTCTTTAAACCTTACATGAATATTTAACAAGATGGGGGATAAGGTGTCTAGTGTTAGACTGGAAGGGTTATTGTATAACAAGGACCATCTGACTGAAATGGCTGCTGTTTCAATGATCCCTTATAGTGGTGAAACGGAATAACTGTGTTGTGTTTCTAAGGCCATAGGAGTAATACATTTTGTTGTAAAAAACAATAAAAATAAACATTTTGTTGACAATATATTATATAAAACACGTTTGAGATGTATTCACTATTCAGTAATTCGTGCCTTTGATGTCTTGCAACAATGGTGTTCTTGTACAGTACAGAAAACCCCCGCTAATACGACCACCTAAAAGATGCATACTTCTGGGTGCTAGATGCAGGTGGTAGCTTAATGCAGAACAAAGGTAATGCAGAAAGCTCCTAGAGGAGCTTTCTGCATTACTTTTGTCCTGCATTAAGCAACCACCTGCTTATAAAGACACCAATATGTGTTCATTAAGTGGTCGTATTAGAGAGGTTCTACTGTATTATAAACTCCCATGAAGCGGTAGAGACCCCTATGCACCAAACGAGGCACAATGTTTGGTAGCTTAATGCAAGACTGAAGTTATTCAGGAAGCTTCCATAAATGTTTTCTGCATTATTTCATTCGTCTTGCATTAAGCAATCGTCCGCTATAAAGCGTCAAATGCTCATTCATTAACTTTACTCCATAAATACGCGTTTAACTCCTTTGCAAATAGAGTATACTCCCACAGAAGTCTGCTCTCTTTGCTTCTGGAAATACATAGATCTGGGTCTACAGTTCCTGTCTTGACCAAAACTGCCCCTGTTCATAATATTATGTCAATATAAAAATAATGTAATACTTCATTATGTCAATATAAAAATAGTAATACTTCATTATGTCATTATTTCTTACATGAATATTCGCTGAGTTAGGTGGTCGGTTTGAAGAGATTCTGCTATACATTCTACAACAGTTTTGTCCTGCTATTATTAACCCATTACCTCATAGGCTATTTTTAGATCCTACCTCTTTAAATAAATCTACCGAAAAGGAGCATTAACTAGAGAAAAGGGAAATTTTAGAATTTTGTAGTTTGAAACCATTGTGATAAATATAGCATTTGCTCCTATAGGAGCAAATGCTCTATTTATCACAATGGTTTCACAAAGTGACTTTTACAGAGTCGTCAAAAGTCGTCAATATGAGGAAATGGGTTAAGGATTGATCCGTTTGATAACTGAATTTTTGTGTTCCAAATTTAATGCCTACTAAATGTTTTAACCCTTTCCCTGTTCTGTGTTTATTCCAAATGTTGATACCTATTGAATATTCATGGACACAATAGGTATAATGAAATATGAAAGATGTAAAATTGTAGCCATTTTAGAAAGTAAAGAAACAGGTATTTCAAATTCCAATAGCAAACAGAGCAGACCCTGATCAGACGGATCCTATAGGAGCCGTCTGATCTGGGTCTACTCTGTTTGCAAATGCGTGAAAACACGTTTATATAAGGGAAAGGGTTAAAGATTTTCCCACTTATTTTCTAAATTAATGTGATAGTCAATATTCATTGCACCTTTTATTTAAAAGAATCGAATTCCTACAATGGAATCAGTGATGATATTTGAATTGAATGGTATTCAGTCGAATGATAGAACTCGACGTATCGTCTCGGTACAAAGAGTTTTGACATTTATCTTTATAAAGAATGACAGAAAAAAATGAATAAATGAAATATGCGACGAACTGAATTGACATGTGTCCTTGCACAACTAGATCATTTCCCTTGAAACGTGTACAATACAGTCTCGCTTATACGACAATTAAAACATGTCTAATTCCGGATTATAAAACAGTTGATAGCTCAATGCAGGTTATAGCTTAATACAGGACAAAAGTAATGCAGAAAGCTCCAAGAGGAGCTTTCTGCATTACTTTCGTCCTGCATTAAGCAACCAAGTAGAACCTGTCTTAAGCAACTTTTAATTGATTGAACGCAGAAATCTTAAAAGCAGATGGTTGCTTAATGCAGGTTAAATGTAATGCAGAAATCTCTTATAAGAAGTTTCTGCATTACTTTTGACCTACATGTACATTAAATTACAACCTGCCCAACATACCCATACAATTAGACCTCTTTTGAAGGTCGCTCAAAATAGATTCTACTGTACATACACAAGCAACCAACACATGTGAAATTCAGTCCACGTGTTTATTCAGAATTGAAATAGTGTTATATATCAAACTTTTCGCTACATAAATGTACTTGTTTAAACTGGTCTTAAATCGGTGCTTTAATTGTAACTTTTGTATTTGATTTAGCTTTGTACTTACAAATCATGCATGTCTGATCCTGTTCTAATTTTTAGGGTTTCGGCTTTTGCCGAAATCCTTATAAAATGGATTGCGACTCAAACTATGGCGGAAAACCCTATTGCACGAGCGCTACCTAGCGGGAATCCCCCTAAGAGAATACGCGCATGTGCAGTGCTTGGCTTACAATCCGGTTCCGGAATCTTACAAAATATTTATAATGAAATATGGAAGGTGGATCCATTAGCAAACAGAGCAGACCCTGAATCTATGGGAGCGAGCTGTCTGATCTGGGTCGAATCTATTTGCAGATGCATGAAAACAAGTTTACATGGGGAAATTAAGGGTTAAATGAGCTTATTAGCATGCATATATATAGTTCTTTACGTCCTTTACAGTATAAAGGTTACAGCGCACTGGTGGTCAGTAGTGCAGGGCAACTGTTACATCATGCTAAAATCTCTAGAGGTCATACGCTTAACTCTTTGCACGCTAGCGGCGAAACTGTGATTACCTGTGCAAACAGTTTGGATCCAGATGAGAGGCCACATAATTCTGCGTCTCATCAGGATCCAAACTGTTTGTCATCTTGATCATATTTTTGCATAAAATGAAAGAAAGTTTATTGAAGAATTGAAGCAGACGTCAATTGTTGCAAACGAAACATCACTCAGCATTATAAGGATTAAGCAAGCTGTAGAGATATCGTCTGCTTCAGATTTGTCATCATTTGAATTTCTAAAATATCAGTTTTAGGCATTTTGACCTAAGGCAAAATTGCCACAAGTTGTAAACAGTTTAGATTTTGGTCAGACAGTTACTTGGTATTAGATCTGAATCCAAACAGGATGTCCCACTTTGCCAGCCTTTATTGTTTAAGTAGCTTGGGTGGTAGTATTAACAATTACTATTAAAAGGAAACAAGGGTTTTTGTATCCTTTATATTATTAAAAAATCATTAAAATGAAGAAAAGGAGAAAGGCAAACAAAATGAGACAAAGCACTTTCTTATCTTTTAATTTATATACATTTCATCATTTATTGATTTACGTGTCAGGCTTGTAGTATCTTATAGTGTATTATAGTATCTTATAGTAATGTATGTAATTTATTTCTAATTCATATCATTTATTTCTATGACGCCGGTTACTGATCAGGGTCTGTAGTGTTTACTACAGCACTAACTGTAATTTGCATGTATGACTATAATTTATTTTTAATTATATCATTTATTGATATACTTGTTACATGTATGATGCTGCAAATAGAAAAGACCCTGGCCAGTTGTGGTAACTGATCGGGGTATGTATTGTTTGCAGCACAGACTCACAAATTGACCCTGAACAGACTCACACTCGCAGTCTCCTCAGGAAGAAGTAAGAAAATACAACACAATCACACAACAAGAGGGCCAGAATGGCCCTGAAGCGCTCACCAGACAATCAGAGGAGAAGATTTTCAAAGTTTTCACTATATGTTTCTATAGAGAACTAGCCGGCCCTGGGGCTGGCCAATTTTGACCCCAGAGAATTAATTTAGAAAGACTTGTAGGGGACCTGAACACGATGCTATGAGCCAAATATGAGAGCTGAGATTAACCTTCCAGTTTCAGAGAAGAAGATTTTCAAAGTTTTCTCAATATGTTTCTATTGAAAACTGTCTACTACCCCTGTAGCAGGGCCAATTTTGACCCCAGGGTCATAATTTATATAACTTTTGTAGAGGACCTGAACATGATGCTCTGTGCCAAATATGAAAGCTGAGAGCCTTCCAGTTTCAAAGAAGAAGATTTTCAAAGATTTCACTATTTGTTTCTATTGAAAACTGCCCACCCCTGGGGCGGGGCCAATTTTGACCCCGGGGCCATACTTTATATAACTTTTGTAGAAGACCTGAACATGATGCTATGTGCCAAATATGAAAGCTGAGAACCATCCAGTTTCAGAGGAAAAGATTTTCAAGGATTTCAATATTTGTTTCTATTGAAAACTGCCCTACCCTGGGGCGGGCCAATTTTGACCCAGGGCCCATAATTTACATAACTTTTGTAGAGGACCTGAACATGATGCTTTGTGCCAAATATGAGAGCTGAGAGCCTTCCAGTTTCAGAGAAGAAAATTTTCAAAGAGTTCACTATTTGTTTCTATTGAAAACTGCCCACCCCTGGGGTGGGGCCAATTTTGACCCAGGGGCCATACTTTATATAACTTTTGTAAAAGACCTGAACATGATGCTATGTGCAAAATATGAAAGCTGAGAACCATCCAGTTTCAGAGGAAAAGATTTTCAAGGATTTCACTATTTGTTTCTATTGAAAACTGCCCACTCCTGGGGCGGGGCCAATTTTGACCCCAGGGCCATAATTTATATAACTTTTGTAGAGGACCTGAACATGATGCTCTGTGCCAAATATGAAAGCTGAGAACCTTCCAGTTTCAGACAAGATGATTTTCAAAGATTTCACTATTTGTTTCTATTGAAAACTGCCCACCCCTGGGGCGGGGCCAATTTTGACCCCGGGGCCATAAATAATATAACTTTTGTAGAGGACCTGAACATGATGCTATGTGCCAAATATGAAAGCTGAGAACCTTCGAGTTTCAGAGGAGAAGATTTTCAAAGATTTCACTATTTGTTTCTTTTGAAACCTGCCCACCCCTGGGGCGGGGCCAATTTTGACCCTGGGGCCATAATTTATTTAACTTTTGTAGAGGACCTGAACATGATGCTATGTGCCAAATATGAAAGCTGAGAGCCTTCCAGTTTCAGAGGAGAAGATTTTCAAAGATTTCACTATTTGTTTCTATTGAAAACTGCCCACCCCTGGGGCGGGGCCAATTTTGACCCAGGGGCCATAATTTATATAACTTTTGTAGAGGACCTGAACATGATGCTGTGTGCCAAATATGAAAGCTGAGAGCCTTCCAGTTTCAGAGAAGAAGATTTTCAAAGTTTGCACTATATGATTCTATAGAAAACTGCCCACCCCTGGGGCGGGGCCAATTTTGACCCCAGGGCCATAATTTATATAACTTTTGTAGAGGACCTGAACATGATGCTATGTGCCAATTATGAAAGCTGAGAAGCTTCTGGTTTCAGAGGAGAAGATTTTCAAAGTTTTACTATATGTTTCTATTGAAAACAAGGCACCCCTGGGGCGGGGTCAATTTTGACCCCAGGGGCATAATTTATATAACTTTTGTAGAGGACCTGAATATGATGCTATGTGCCAAAGATGAAAGTTGAGATCCCTGTAGATTCAGAGGAGAAGATTTTTAAAGGTTCAAATTGTTGACGACGGACGACGAACGACGGACGACGCACGACGCACGCCGACGACGGACAACGGGCGATCACAATAGCTCACCCTGAGCACTTTGTGCTCTGGTGAGCTAAAAAGACAAGGTATAGGCATGGATAAACTATTAAGGGTCTTTTCTGTTTGCAAAAGCACAGAAAGGCTTATTTTGCTCAGACAAATTGTACCCGATATGGAACCCTGAAATCGTCTTCACTATATAATATAAAGTGAAACAATATTATGTGTCTTAACAACCCATATACCAATGGGAGGTTTTACTTCAAATTTTCACCCATGATAAGCTGTCAACCTTAATGTGAAGATTTTCTTAAAGAATGTAATTATTGCTCTGACCATTTTACCAGAGTTATGGGACTCTGAAATTTTCTTCACTGTATAACACATAGTCAAAAGTGCTTGATATAGAGACACTATTGTTAGGGGGAGTGGTGCATCAGAAACAATTTTCTAGTTAATTTTATTTTCCCTGTTGTATCCTGCCATGCTAAGTTGAAATATATTTGTTACTTTATAATTTGTCATATTGTTAATATCACCCCACAGTATATTTGGCAATTATTGTGTAGGGTATTTAGAATCATAAGGAATATGTCTAAAATTGGTGGAAGTGTATATATGGATAAGTGAATGATGCTTGCTAATTACTGTTATGGTCCACCAGATAGTAGCAAAAGTTTGACCCTTACTTTCAAATAATGCAGTGATGGCTCTATACTACATTAAACATCAATTTTGGCTCTATTGACACAAAGTGGCAAGTTGAGCTATTGGAATCGCACTGTGTGTGACATGTTCATAAAAAAAATATTTAAATGTCTTCCAAACTACTGACATGATTTTCAGAAAAATCCACAGCAAACAATCAATATAATAAATATATATTATGTCCGAAACCTTCAGTACTGTCAGTACTTTGATTATATAATATACTTATGTTTGTCGGAATAAAAGCCCTACAGGGCTTATGTTAGTTTGTTATATACTATCCGAAGTGAAATAAAACTGGTCTAATAAAATCTGTCTATGTCTATGCAACAAACGCAAGACACATTTTTTCCTGAAAGACATCGTTTAAATCAGTATCTAGGCGGGAATATAACGACCAATTTGTTCTGAAATTGTTATACATAATCATACATAAGCACCACCCAGTATACCTAAAGAATTTAACGGAAAAGGCCGATAATATTGTGTTGTAGAACAAAAATTATCAGTTATTGATGAAATCGGTTTATTTGTATCACAGGGGCATTTTTCGATATAAGTTCAAATTGGGAACCTTCATAATAATGATAGAGCATAACAAATACCAAGGTTTATTAATTTATTGAAAATATGCGATCATTGTAGGGACCTCCTCTTTAATAGGGCGGTATCCCATTTGTCGATGTCAATTTGGACATACAACATAGATATTATTTGCGAGGTGATTAACCACGGTTTGCTATCCACGATGGTAGTTGTTGCACCGTTTGCAATGCACAATGGTGGCTGTCGCACTGTTTGCATAGCACAATGGTGATTGTCGCACTGTTTGCAAAACACAAAGGATGTTGCACAGAAAGTAGAGAGCAGCTTATGCATTAACGTAACACAGCATCTATAACATATATACAAGATACAAATATACATATGCCATTATATACATTCATTTAATAACTTTTCGTGATATCATTATTTATTAGACATAGTTTTCAACAGGGAAAGTGTTAAACCATGTTCCTATGAGCACTATGGCAATTTGAATAGAAATATGAATATTCTGACATTAAGAGAACCCAATAGCATCAGATTATTTCAATTTTTTTTACGCAATACTTAAGATAAATTCACATAAATCTCTTTAGATGCTAGTGGCAAAACATGATAACAAACTTGATCCAGATTAGACGACACGTTACTCGGAGTTTCATTAGGATCCAAATGCATGTGTACAAGTAGCAACGTTAAATGTCGCACCGACGTTAAATGTCGCACCGACGCTAACTGTCGCACTTGACGTTATATGTTGCAAGGCTGACGAAACTGTCGGAACCAACGCTAAATACCGCAAAACCTGACGCTAAATGTCGCAACAAATTGTGCTGCCGCTATATGTCGCAACATTGGCTAAATGTCGCACTTATTTATAAGCATTCGTTTGTAGTATTAATGCGTTAGTTTAAGCTCCCGACGTATTTCGGAACAGTGATCCAGGGTTTATCGGGATTAACCGGGTATAGCCGTAAAGGCCTCCTGTGGAGCAAATGCTCTAATTATCACAATGGTTTCAAAAAGTGACTTTTACAGAGGAGTCCAAAGGCGTCAATACGAGGTAATAGGTTAAATAAAGTATTTCATTCATGGACAATGTTTACTAGTCATACACCATATAAACTACCACTATATACAGCGGGAGATGCTTAACCCTTTACATGTTAAATATGCATGTAAGAAATGATGGCACCATGAATATTAATTAGATTGTCTTTTATAATGGCTTGTGAACACAGGATATTTTAGTTTGAGTAGAAACTGTACAATCAGATTTATATTACAGTAAAACCCCGCTAATGCGACCACCTAAAAGAGGTATAATTATGGGTGCTAGATGCAGGTGGTAGCTTAATGCAGGACAAAAGTAATGCAGAAAGCTCCTAGAGGAGCTTTCTGTATTACTTTTGCCCTGCATTAAGCAACCACCTGCTTACAAAGACAACCATGTTTATTCATTAAGTGGTCGCATCTACTGTATACATGTACTATAAGCAAACACAGCAGACGGTAGTCAGACGGCGCCTATAGAAGCCGTATGATCTGGGTCTACTCTGTTTCTAAAGACATGTTTATATCAAGACAATGTTTAACGTGACAAGTTAATGAATATTCATGACCCTAAAGCTTCTCTAAACCCTTTAACCAATGAAAAGTCATGTAAGAAATAGTGACCGTTTAAATATGTATTAGCTTAATGTTTATAATTGTATATGAGCATATGATGTTTTAGTCATGGCAGAAACTGTATAGAACTATACAATGCCATAACCAAACAGAGCTGGTCCTGATCAGGAGCCGTCTGATCTGGGTCTACTATGTTTGCAGATACATGTATGTGAAAATGCGTCTCTATAATTTAAATGGTTAATCCATTCCCTCATATTGACGACTTTTGACGACTCTGTAAAAGCCACTTTGTGAAACCATTGTGATAAAAAGAGCATTTGCTCCTATAGAAGCAAATGCTCTATTTATCACAATGTTTCCAACTACAAAAATCTAAAATTCTCTTTTCTCTAGTTAATGCTCCTTTTCGGTAGGTTTATTCAAAGACATTGTATCTAAAAATAGCATATGAGGTAGGGGTTAAGAGAGGAGTTTCTGTATTTTATGTACTGTCTCTTGTTTACTTGTAGACTGAACACTGGGGCAGTAATGCATGTCTGATGGATCTCACATCTTTTGGTTATTTTGTAAGACATGTGTGTTATTGTTGTCCTGGTAGATTGTAAACAGTCTTGACACGTATATACAATAAACCAATACATGTCATGAAGTGTCTATTTCAGAAATACCAACAGTGTTGTTGAGATTGTAAATGTGATGTAAACTGCTATAGATTTATGCCTGAACATAGTATACGACGTCTGACAAGATGTCACGTGTAATCTACGTTGACACAGACCAATCCTACACTTGTATGTTTTTTTCTTTTCCTATTGGGCGAGTATGGCATCTAATATCAACTCAGATTATTGAATATCCAGGACATGCGAATTGTTTTTGATTTATCCAGTTGGCGAGTAGACCATTTGGTATCAAATCTAATTCTTGAATAATCAGGATCTGCGCTTTGAAAACGTTTTTAGTTTTATCAAGAGGGCGAGTAGTACATATGCTATCAATTCAAAATTAGGATATGCTCTGAGAGAAAATTACATTTAGATGATCAATGCAATAAAGTGCAGATTCTGACACACCGCCATGCCTAATCTGTCTTTATCCTACAACAGAACGTATCTAAGCGACAACTTAATTTATTGTCATGAGAGTCTTACACATAAACTATCATAAAGGAGTTTTCTGCATTACATTTGACCGTAAGCAACCTCTAGTATTAAGTACAGTAAGCCCCCTATAAACCGAAATTTTATTAGAGAATAATTTTGATACTTTTAGGGCGGATAGCTGCTTAATGCAGGGCTAACGTCATGCAGAAAGCTTCAAGAGGGAGGACCTTTCTGCCACCTGCCTCCAAGACCGATGTTTATACTAAATTCAATGTCGGATTTAGAGGGGGTTTATTGTAGTCAACATAAAAAAACCACATAGTTATAGTCTACTTTAAGTCCGAATGACCGCTCAGCCGACTGTACATTTACTCCCCTGGTCATTGAGTCATTGGCATACAATATTGAACACTACTAACATATGGCGCAATCATGCAGCCGCAGTACCGGCTAGTGACCCTCACAGGTACCCATTTGAACCCCTGGGTGGAGAGGAGGTGCGGGTGGGAGACACTGAAAAGCGTGTCTGAAATTTTCGAGAGAGACCGGGATTTGAACCCCGGTCCACCGGATTGTTAGTCAAGCACATTACCACTAGACCACCGAACACCACACATTAGACTGCCTTTATGTGGTCTATCTAGAGAGGTTTTATGTCGTCAGCATCTGACATTATTAATGTACAGTACAGTAGATCCCCTCTTAATCAGAATTATAATATAAAACAATTTAGGTCTTTTTACGCAGGTGACTGCTTATGCAGGGTGAAAATCATACAGAAAGCTCCTTTGGGAGCTTTCTGTATGACTTTCAACCTGCATTAAGCTGTTACCTATCTGAAATACTGGTACTAATATTAGATTTAATGTCAGGTTTTCCTGCATTGCTTTTATCAGATGATTGCTTGCTACAGTACGAAAGTAATGCAGAAAGCTCATCAAGGATCATTTTGCATTACTTTCACTCTGCATTTAGCAGCCATCTCATTTTAACCATGTATTTCATAGATTTTGCAACCAGAGTGGGCCGATATCAAATGGCTCCTGTAGGTGACATCTGATCAGGGTCTGCTAAGTTTGGTTATGGGCTAATACCGGTATACAATGTAGATATGGATCTACAGTTTCTGTCTTGGCAAACCGTCGTCTTCATATGCTTTAATATATTTTATTAATATTCATGATGTCGTCAGTTCTTACATACATATTCATAAAGTAAATAATTAAAAATTCCATGCTGACTAATTAAGTGAGATTCTACTTTAGCAGTTAAAGTTTATTTTAGAGTTTGCATGGTACAGTAAACCCCATCTAAACCGGAATTCTAGTAGAGAACAAAAAGATAATTTGGGCAGTTTGGTTCCTTAATGCAGGGTGAACATCATGCAGAAAGCTCATAGAGGAGCTTTCTGCATGAATTTATTATTATTATTATTATTATTATACCACATTTATATAGCGCTCTTTTCACACGGGATATGTGCGTTCAAAAGCGCTGTACATGGATGAAATCAATAATCGGAACGAACCGCATGATTATCTATCCAGACAATGAAAGATTTACAATAGAAGTGCAATAAATATAAAAATCACTAGCCGGACGGTTAGTGAAGGATATACAAAAAATATACAATAGATATGAAATCATAAACCGGAAGGAACGGCATGGTCGTCCATCCAGTCAATGAAATGTATGCAATATATATACAATAAATATAAAATCACTAACCGGTAGGAACCACATGATTATCCACCCGGTCAATGAAAGATATGGAATAGATATACAATAAATGTATAACCACTAACCGGTAGGAACCGCATGATTATCCACCCAGTCAATGAAAGATATGCAATAAATATACAATAAGTATAAAGTCACCAACTGGTAGGAACCACATGATTATTTATACCAAGTCGGTGAATTATAAGCAATATATATACAATAAATATGATATACAATAAATACGAAATCACTAACCGGTAGGAACCACATGATTATCTATTCGGTCAGTGAGAGATTGATTCCTACAGCATATCCCAAGAGCTGCAATGGCAAAGGAATCGCAAGGTATGAGAATTGATGATTATAAGCTACTTTCCCTAAACTGTCCTAGTAGTATATGTTGAAGAAATGTGTTTTCAGAGATCTTTTGAAACATGCCAGTGAGCTTGCATCTCTAATGCCTGATGGCAGAGCATTCCAGAGTTTTGGAGCTGCATTCATGAAACTTCTCTCACCGTATTTTACCTTACGACTTTTTGGTACAACCAACGACAAGGAGCTACTTGCTGACCTTAATTCTCTGCGGGGCCGATACACGTCAAGCATGTCGACAATGTACTTGGCGGATTCATTGTGCATGGCTTTATACGTAAGTGTCAGAATTTTGAATTCAATGCGATGTTGAACCGGAAGCCAATGAAGTTCTTTCAAAACAGGCGTGATATGATCATATCGAGGAGTCCTGGTTATGATGCGGGCTGCTGTGTTTTGAACTCTTTGGAGTTTCTGCAGTGTGCTTTTTGAAATTCCATGCAGCAATGAGTTGCAGTAGTCTATTTTTGATGTAACCAGAGAGTTCACCAAAGTCTTGGTAGCATCAGGTGAGAGATACTTTCTTATATGACCTATTCGTCGGAGATGTGCATAACTAGACCTACACACCGAATTGATGTGTGATGCCATATCCATTTGTGAATCGAGCCATGTACCGAGATTCTTTATACACAAAGACGGTTTGATCTTAGAGGGGCCTACTTGCACATGAATGTCTTCAGGTACTACTGTGTTTTTTGCATGAAACAGGATGACCTCAGTTTTGTCAGTATTGAGCTTCAGCATGTTCTGGTGCATCCAAGAGACTATTTCGTTGAGACAGATCTCAATTCGTGATAAAGCTTCTTGTTGACAGGAAATGTCTTTGGGCTTAAAGGACAGGTATAATTGCGAGTCATCGGCATAAAAATGGTGCTTTAGCCCATGGTTTCTGCAGATTGAGCCGACAGGTTTTGTGTACATGATGTAACTCGGAACCCATCGAATCGAGTATGCAGACGACAGATGTTGATGAGCTGGTTAAGTCATATACACAAACACTGGCGGCACTTGTCAATAAACATGCACCACTGTGTACAAAAACCATAACGCTCAGACCATCATGCCCTTGGTATACCCAGGAACTGCATGATGCTAAACATGTAAGGCGCAAGTTGGAACGGAACTGGAAAAAGTCCAAACTCACAATAGACCATCAGCTATATAGAGAACAGTGTGCCAAAGTCAACAGGCTACTAATTAAGTCAAAGATTGATTTTTACTCAGAGAAAGTTGAAGCATGCCAGGCAGACTCAAAAAGTCTTTTCAGAGTCACTAAGCATCTGCTAGGTTTAACTAGTGACATCTCATTGCCTAAGACTTCGTCCTCGAAGCATCTTGCACAAGAATTCAGTGACTTTTTCGTTGACAAAGTGGACAAAATACGTGCTGATATTGCATCAGGCACTGTATCCAGTGCGACGATTGACACTGAGATGCAGCAGTCAACAAACGTATTAGAAAAGTTTGCTACAGCTACAGTAGAAGAAGTAGGACAGATCATTAAGGCATTAAATTTCACCCTGCATTAAGCTGCCACCTGTCTCAAAGAGCGATATTTATACTAAATTGAACGTCCGGTTTGGAGGTGTTTTTTTTACTGTATACCTTCAGTCTCAGTTTCTTCCTTTATAATACTACCACCTACCTGTGTATACTTTTATAATGTAGAAGTAGCTGTCAGCGATATCATTATCTATCAGGAGAGCATACGACCACTGAAAAGAGAAGAACAAATGGGTTACATTTTGAATAATACAGCAAAACCCTCTAAACCGGAATTTCACCCCGCATTAAGCTGCCATCTGTCTGCAGTGCCAATATTTATATTAAAACATCCGGTTGAGAGAGATTTTGCTGTAATTGGAAAACACAGTGGTCTTCTTTCGACGCAGTTTGACACTCGTTAGGTTAACTGATGTGTTTCAAAACGTTCGTAAAGCTCACACGCTATCTAGGCGCATAAAGAGAATTTTAGACCGAACATTCTACCTGATAGAGGCGCTTTCTCGCGTCTTTGTAAACAGAGTAGACACATGTTAAACAGCTCCTACTTGAGCAGTCTGGGTCTACTCTCTGTGCCAAAGGCAGTAGACATGTTTCCCGAATTCAAAGACTTGCTACTGACCTATACTTATTATCACTAACTTTGCTGATCGTGGTCTGTCTAGACATTGAAAATAGCTTCGACCCAGATCAGACGTTTGAAACTTGGTCAACAGTTTCTCTAATCTGGAACGAATCTAAGATCTAAAGTAAACAACAAATCAGATTTTGAGCACCACACCAAATCGTACCGCAGGATATGGAACTGACATGTTTCTATTCTCAACATTTACCTTGTACTGGTCTTTGGCGTCCTCTCTCCATGCCCAGGTCACTAACAAGATATAAGCGATCATTGTAATACCCAGCATGGCGAATACTGGGGCTCTCCCGTACTCCTCCAGTGTATCCTCGAGATTTTTGAAGTCCACTTTGCTCGGGGGTACGTAGAATGTAGTCCCCACGGTCATAGGTCGCCCATCCCCTGGGTTATCGCAGATACACACCGTGTCTTTTCTGCTGCTGGTGCGGGAGACCTAAAGAAGACAATCAAAATACTGGAGGTACTGCTAACCTTAGGCAAGCATCAGGGGCCTGTGTTCCTAATAATCGTACGACCAAATTAGCTTAACCCGTTCCCTTATATAAACACATTTTCACGCATTTGTTAACAGAGTAGACCCAGATCAGACGGCTCCTATAGGAGCCGTCTGATCAGGGTCTGCTCTGTTTGCTTATGAAAATTTAAAGATCTGATTATGTAGTTTCCTCAATAGTAAAAACATGTTCGATTTTATTGATTCTGTACAGGAATATTCATGAGGTGAAGAACTTTTTCATTAATATGAAACAGGAAAAGATTTCAGTCCTAATTTTCCGACGATCGCTTCTGCCCGGAAAGCCGAAATCATCGCATTTTCTAGTGCGCAGCAATAAAGAATATGTTCGTACGACAGCAATCATCGTAGGTTCTAACAAACGAAGATCACAAACTACAAGTTGCTTTGGTCTCATGGTACATTTTACGACATTTTCAGTCGTGCAATCTTCGGTTAAAGTGACTCCAGATCAAGTAAAACGGTGTCCTATCAACATAAAAAATAGTCGACCCTCTAACTACGTCTTCTAAACGAAAACAAAAGGAAGAATAAAGTCAAAATTTAAATGAGAAGATATTTTCTGTCGACGAATTGCCAAACATGTTCAATATTAAAAATGTGTGATGTGTCATCTGATCGGCATAGGTCTCTACTGTTCGGATTTCTACAGGCTCGTTAGTTTCACAAAGGAACACAGTAGATCCACAATAATCAGACCACTCCTATCGGTCGTCTTTACAGTAAGCTGCCTCACTTTGATTCAGCATTAACATTTAATCCATAAATACGGCTTTCTACCCCTTTGCAAACAGAGTAGACCCAGATCAGACGGCTCATATAGGAGTCGTCTGATCAGGGTCTGCTCTGTTTGCTTATGACATAATATAGTTTAGATTCTTCGGTTTCTTTAATTCAAAAAATCTTTTGTTCATATTGTCATTAAAGAAATACAGTTAATTAATATTCATCAGGTCATTGTTTTGCCTGAATATTTAAGGATTAAAAGTTTAAAGGGTTAACAGGTTAATCCTTTTCATGCTATATTTGAATTGGGGAGAAACACTGTTAAACAGATTTGATCCTGAGGAGACATTTAGTCTATGTCAACCTTGTTTGGCACATTTAGCTGACAAAATGCTCAGCGTGCAAACGTTTAACCCTTACAGAGCGAGACACGAGTAACTAATATCCTTTGCAAACAGTGTAGACCCTGTTGAGAGGGCTCCTGGAGGAGCCCTCTCATCAGGGTCTGCACTGTTTGTCATGTTTCAATTGACATTTGAAAATTCAATGTTGTAAGGGTTGACATATGAATAAATTCGAAAATCTTACGTGACACATGGTTTTGTCCCAGAAGTATTCTCCCTGGTCGTCCTGTCTCCAGGCCAGGCAGTTGACACTGGTCACGTTGGCACAGAATGGTAGCGTCAACAACGACAAATCCGTAGACTTCTCTGTAAAGACACGAAAAATCCGTTCGTCTGATGAATGCCTCTTTACAGATTCTTTCTTGGTCCGTATTCAATTCGTTTTGAGTACAGTAAAAACCCTTCTAAAATGACCACCAAAACGTGGTATAATTCTGAGTCGTGAAGTCAGGTTGTAGCTTACTGCAGGTCGAAGGTTATGCATAAAATTCATCTCGTAGGATCTTTCGGCATAACGTTCGATCTGTACTAAGTTAATCACCTGCTTTTAAATACAGTGAATCACCTTCTTTTAAATACAGTAAATCACCTCTAAACTGGAATTCTACTTAAGGAGAATTTAGACAGATGACTGCTTAACCCATTACCTCATACGCTCTTTTTAGATACAACTTCTTTGAATAAATCTACCAAAAAGGAGCATTAGCTATAGACGAAGGAAACTTTTAGAATTTTGAAACCATAGCGATAAATAGAGTATTTGCTACTATAGGAGCAAATGCTCTATTTATCACGACAGTTTCACAAAGTGACTTTTACAGAGTCGTCAAAAGTCGTCAATATGAGGGAATGGGTTAATGCAGGATTAACGCCTCATACACTACATTAAGCTGCCACCAGTCTTAAAGACCGATCTTGACATTAATTAGAACGTCCGGATTAGAGTGGTGGCATGTTTTACTGTACGAGTACACACCTGTTGTGTCATTAGTTGGTCGTTTAGAAGGTGTTCTATTGTGTTTTAACCCTTACAAAGCTGAATTTTTCAAATGGACTATTCCAAAATTCAAACAGGTCAAGCCTATGGTGAATATTTTGGATGTGAGTAAACAATTCAGCAGAACAAGGTTGCATCAGGCTTATCTTCTTGCATTTGTTTCCTCTCGGTACACAATGAACACTCTATATAGGTATGCATGAATCTTAACCCTTACAATGTGGGACATGAGTCACTTATGTCCTTAACAAACAGTGTAGACCCAGATGAGAGGGCTCCTAGAGGAGCCCGCTCATCAGGGTCTGCACTGTTTGTTATGTTACACTTTTCTTTAGAAAAATCCCTAAATATTTACCCTATTAAATATTAAACCGTTTTAACCTCATACAAACACCTTTTCAAAACTTTGCAAGCAAGGCAGACCCAGATCAGAGATCCCTGTAGTAGCAGTCTGATCAGGGTTTGCTATGTTTGCTCATGAAATTATACAGATCTGAAGATACTGAAGGAGTAATGTTGTCAGGGCCTACACTATTTTCTAATATGTCAGTCTTAGCTTAATTCATACAAATAGTATAAACTTATTAATCAAGTTTTACAAACTGAATGGAGCGGGCTGTTTATTCAATACATTGATCAGGGTAGGTCATAAGTGTTTTACACGAATAGTTAGATCAGAGTATAGTTACAAATGAATCATTGTTGTCAGTAGACACCCAATCGCACATATCACGCAAGATTCATATGTGCTGAACATGCGATGCGTTCGTAAAGTGCAACGTATGAAAGAAAATTACTATTAATCACATATGATCATACACATATATTATTCAGCTGTTGAGTATCCCAGTGTTTGCTCCAGACCAATGTAGACAATGACCGAGGACTAAAACCTTTATGAATAGTGCATTGGTCAAGTCCAAGGACTGTGCCATTCACAGATACCATCATGCAGTAACTATTATATTAACCCATAGCCTACCAGTCACAACTACAGTCGCATTTGCAAACAGTGTAGACCAAGATGGGAGAGCCTCTTCCATCTGGGTCTGCACTGATTGCCATGGAATAGCCATGCCTGTATGCTCTATGTTTTTGCATAGGAAAATCATTTCAACATACCCTGTATATTTTTGTAATTTATATTCAAAGAGGGCAGAGTGATAAAAATATATGTATGTGGCAAGCTAAGGGTTAATTGTCAAAGTTTATCACCGTGTGCCAATTTCGTTTTTAACTCTTGTTATTGCTTAACACTTTACCTTGACAAACAGAGTAGACTCAAATCAGACGGGTGCTAAAGGAGTCTTCCTTGTTTGATTATGAAGTAATATAGGTTTGATCCTAAATATTGACCATGGCAAAAGTATACTATGAACATATTCCTAAACAAACATTAATATTCATGGTGTCATTTTTTTCTTAAATGAACATTCATCAGAAACATGGTTAATACTTAACAATCATGGTTCTTGCTATATCTTTATCTTAGCACGTTTATTTGACCTTTAACCCTTCGCTTGCTATTCGCGTCAATATACCTACCTGTAAAAAGTGAAGACCCAGATGAGACAGCTCCTGCAGGAGCTGTCTCATCAGGGTCTACACTATTTACAAGTTGATTGTGTAACCAGTGCACTCCACAGCAGAGGTTGCACAGCGAAATACTTGTACACAGTGAAAATATATGTAATTATACAACAGGGAATGGGTAAAGAAGGAGAAATGTATTTTAAAATTCAGTAAGAGAAGGGTTAATATTGCACGACGTTTGGAACTTTCATGTTAGTGTTTCCCTACGATGTCAAGGCAAAACTTCGGAATTCCTGGGTATTCCGCTGCTAAAATAGCACACTGACCAAGCACATGTAGTTACATGTGTATATACGCAATAGTCCTGTGAAACAAAATAAACCAATACCATCAATATTTATCATTTTTGTTCTACAAAAAAGCATTAATGGCCTTTTCCGATTCAAAATTCCGCGTTTTGCAGATGATCACCCGAATCCTCCATTATTTAACTAAAATCTTTTCTCGGAAGTAATTGATGTTTGACACTTGGTCAATAGTAACTGATGTTTGACACTTGGTCAATAGTAACTGATGTTTGACACTCGGTCAATAGTAACTGATGTTTGACACTTGGTCAATAGTAACATATGTTTGACACTCAGTCAATAGTAACTGATATTTGACACTTGGTCAATAATAACTGATGTTTGACACTTGGTCAATAGTAACTTATGTTTGACACTTGGTCAATTGTAATTTATGTTTGACACTTGGTCATCAGTAACTGATGTTTGACACTTGGTCAATAGTAACTTATGTTTGACACTTGGTCAATTGTAATTTATGTTTGACACTTGGTCATCAGTAACTGATGTTTGACACTTGATCAATAGTAACTGATGTTTGACATTTGGTCAATAGTAACTGATGTTTGACACTTGATCAATAATAACTTATGTTTGACACTTGGTCAATAGTGCCTCAGCAGGTTGAACGAATCGAAAGCAATTAAAATGTATCACACCAGGATTTGAGCAGACAATGTTTTTAGCTGGTTAATTCAAAAGTTCTGAAAACCGTACTACAGTGTAATAGAGGTCATGAAATATTCAAAATTAACGCACTAACCAAGCAATGGTCTGAGGGCGATCCATATCTTGCCTGTGGTGGGGAAATCTGATGCCTCTATCATCAATTTGTAGCCATCCTCTAATGTCCACTTATCCGTTTTGATCTCCGTACTGTAGATGTACTTGTTGTCTTCAATCACAGGCTTTTCATCTTTGTTAAAGTATAACTGGTAGACCTTGGACAAAGACGGCAAGTGTTTGTAAGTATAGTATATCTTAAGCGGCCATTAAACAGTCTAAATCTGGATTTCTAAAACAGGTGGTAGCTTAATGTAGGCAAATAATGATACAGAAAATTCTTATAGGAGCTCTCTGTGTCACTTTTTACCCTTGTATTCAGCAACCACCTACTTTTCAAATACTCTTATTTTCAATCAATAAATGGCCGCTTAAGACATGTTCTACTGAAATGTAATAATGTATAGCTGTGACACATAGGAGGCAGGTAATAGTGTTACGTTGTAACACATTGAAGTGAAAAAGTAACTTAGTACCAATGAATATGACTGTAGAGTTGTAAATAAGAGGCATATTTGGGTATTCTAAGTAGAATAGAGTCAAACCCCTCTAAACCCGAATGTTAGTAAAGAAGATACGTTTTTGTGCAGGTGGTTGCTTAATGCAAGATGAAAGTCATGCAAAAGACTCCTTTGGGAATTTTCTGTATGCATTTTTCCTGCATTAAGCTGCCACCTGTCTTAACCCTTCGCTTGCTGATTTTTAAAATACATTTCTCCTTCTTTACCCATGCCCTGTTGTATAATTACATACATCTTCACTGTGTATAAGTATTTCGCTGTGCAATCACTGCTGTGGAGTGTACTGGTTGCACAATCAACTTGTAAATAGTGCAGACCCTGATGAGACAGCTCCTGCAGGAGCTGTCTCATCTGGGTCTTCACTATTTACAGGTAGGTATATTGACGTGACTAGCAAGCGAAGAGTTAAAGACACGTATTGATACTACAGTAGAACCCCTCTAATGTGACCACTAATGAATAAACATGGCTGTCTTTATAAGCAGATGATTGCTTAGAAACTCCTACAGGAGCTTTCTGCATTACTTTTGTCCTGCATTAAGCTACTACCTGTCCCTGGCACCCAGAAATATATCCCTTTATGGTGGTCGCATTAGAGGGGTTTTACTGTAATTTGAAGATCTCGTTTTAACAGGGTTCCCACAAAACAGAAAAAATAAAATTCCCTGACTTTTCACTGACTTTTCCCTGACCGAATTTCAATTTTCCCTGACCCCATTTTAACAGAAGTTTAAATGGTCATCTATGAGCATGATCAATAAATGTTGGCCTCCGTCCTCCCCATCAGCCTATCCTTACCACCTCTCTCTTTATGACAACTATATATACAGCAGTAGTGTTTTGATCATTTAAAAAATGTTTTTGACTTTTTCATTCTTAATTGCTCAATACTGAATGTAACATGCATGATGCCAAACATGTCCTAATATGCACCCTAAGTATAAAGTCTCTTGAATCTTTTCTACCTCTCTTAACCAATGACTCCATGCATTTTTATTAGAGACTCCATCTACTATGAATATATACTTAAGTAAAAATTTATTTTTAAGCAAAGTTAAGAAATATTTTGGCAGTAGACTAAAGTAAAAATTCAGATTTATGATATTTTTCTAAGCAAACAGAGTAGACCCTGATCAGGCAGCTCTCATACAGGAGCTGCCTGATAAGGGTCTATTCTTTGTGCAAAGGTGATAAAATGTGTATATATGGTGGAAAGGGTTAATCTTTCAGTTTTTCTGTGTAAGCTGAATTTTAAAATAGTACATATAGTGTGTAAGACACTGATATAGCATGCTATTAAAATGGGGTCAAAATTGGCCCTGCCCCAGAGCAGGCTAGTTTTCTATAGAAACACATAGTGAAAACTTTGAAAATCTTCTCCTCTGATTTTCTGGTGAGCGATATTATTGTCTTTCAGGCCCTTTTGTTTTGCAATTTAATCAAAATTTTGCATCACTTGGGAAGTTTTTCCCAAATTGGGAAAAATAGGTCCTTTTAACGGGTCTCTGTAGACGCCAGAAAAGGGTCTGCATTTTCAGTTTTCATAATAGCAGACAAAATATTGCTGCCCTTACAAGTGAAGACAGTACAGTAGAATGTCCAATATCTAGCACTGCTGCCAAGCCTGTCCTAACAAGTGAAGACACTACAGTAGAATGTTCAATATCTAGCAGCTGCCCAGCCTGAGACACTACAGTAGAATGTCCAATATCTAGCATTGCTGCCCTATTCTAGCACTGCTGTCAAAATGGATGCTGGAGTCTTGCAGAGGTGCCAGAATTCTCCAATGATTTTGTTTTAACAGACTTCATGACAGAGATACTATAAAATTTGGATGTGAAATATACAAAGCTAATCAAAGATGTATAAAGATATTTGGTTTGGTCAAAATTGACGAAACTGCCTTAGCATTTTATTTTCATTCTTTCTCCTTTTTGACATATTTCCTCAAACCTCATCCTTTGGTTCCAAATTTCCCTGACTTTTCCCTGACTTTTGCCAAATTTCAAATTTCCCTGACCAATTAAAAAATTCCCTGACTTTTCCCTGACCTTGAAAAAAAAACTTTTTTCCCTGACTTTTCCCTGTCCGTGGGAACCCTGTTTAAGGGTTTTACTGCATGCATTGTTTACTGCATATTTCTCCTACAAACCATTTTATTGTATATGCATGTGTATAAAGGTATACACTGTGCCACTGGGACGGCAGATAAGAGTGTTACAGTGTTCGCGTTACATCTTATACGTAGTAGGGGATGATAATCTGAAAGTGTAACTGTTACACACGAGAGTTGGGAAAGAGTGTTATAGTGCTACACATAATACGGGACGATAATGTTAAAGTGTAACTCTTATACCAGAGAGGTAAAAAAGAGTTTTAAAGTGTTACACATGGAACGGGATAATAATGTTAATGTGTAACTGTTAATCTTGGGCGGTACAAAAGAGTGTTAAAGTGTTACACATGGTGCGGGATAATAATGTTAATGTGCAATTGTTACACCTGAGAGGTGGAAAAGAGTGTGAATGTGTTACACATGGTATGGGATAATAATGTTAATGTGCAATTGTTACACCTGGGAGGTGGAAAAGAGTGTGAAAGTGTTACACATGGTATGGGATAATAATGTTAGCTTTTTGTGTAACTGTTACACCTGGGATGTGGAAAAGTGTTAAATTGTTACACATGTCACGGGTTAATAATGTTATTGTGTAACTGTTACACCTGGGACGAGGAAACCAGTGTTAAAGTGTAGCTCTTGCACACAATTGAGAATAGTAATGATAAAGTGTAACTGTTAAACATGTGATGGGCATACGGGTGTTACAGTGTAGCTGTTACACATGGTAGGAAATGATAATGGTGAAGTGTAAGTGTTACTCCTGGGACGAGGGTTAGTGAGTGTTTATTCCAAAGTTTGATACCTACTGAATATTTATTGACAAATAGTAATAACGAAATACGGAAGTTGGAACATTGTAGCCGCTTTAGAAAGCAAAGAAGCATATCTATCAAATTACATTAGTAAACGGAGCAGACCTATAGGGGTAGTTTGATCAGGGTCTTCAATATTTGCTACACGTACTCTGCCAGTCTAATTCCAAATGAACATTATCGTGTCAAACTGATTTATTTTTCACAACCAAAGAAGAGGGATTATTTGGTATCCGAATACTTAGGGGATTTAGCATAAGTTTAACCCATTTTTGTCCAGTGTCTCTTAACACTTTCCCTTATGTAAGCGCATTTTGACGCATCTGCAGAGTAGACCCAGATCAGACGGCTCCTACAGCAGCCTTCTGATCAGGGTCTGTTCTGTTTGCTTATGGCGTAATATACATCTGATTCTGCCTGAGCATGTGTTCATATGCCTTTATAAAAATAATCTTATTAATACTAATGGCATCATTATTTCCTACATGAATATTCATCAGGGAAGGGGTTAAAAAGGACACAGGTACACAGTGTAGACCCAGATCAGAGGACTCCTGGAAGAGTCATATGATCAGGATCAGCACTATGTGCTGAACATATCAATGTAAATGGCTTATTTCAGCAAATATTTTGTTAGTTGCGCTCCCTCAACATGAAAAATAAATAGGTCCTAAATTAAGATCTGGATTGGTTTTCGTTAAAGAATATGGAAATAAATGGGATAAATTAATTCACATACTAGATCGGTGGCGTTTGGTCTGATGAACAACAGAATATCATCGTCTCCATACTGGCGGTCGAACAGAATGTATATCATCTTGTTTGGATCGTCCTCATCGTAGGTGGGTGTGGCATCTCTGTAAATGGAAATTAACGGCGATGTCTTGTATACAATAAACCTCTCGTAGCTGTACGAAAAATAGCATTAATGCCAATCTTAAAGACAGATGACAGCTTAATGCAGAATGAAAGTCATACTAAACACTCCCCTGGGAGCTTTCATGTTGACCTTCATCCTGCATTAAGCAGCCATTTTCCTAAGATACCTACATGCCGGTGTATCAAAATACCAGTTTAGAGGATTTGTACTGTACTTGTGACTTAGTTTCTTACAAAACATTGTAAAGGTATATTCAAATATTGAAAGGATGGCATAAATACATCTTTATACGAACACCTTTGCAAACAGAGTAGACCATTACCAAACAGCCCCCGTAGAAGCCATCTGATCAAGGTCTCCTCTGTTGGCTTCTGAAATAATATACGATACTAGTTACAGTTTGAGGAGTGTATAATCTGAAAGCAGTGGGAAGTTTAACTTGAAGGTTTTTTCAAATACCAATACGTATTTACATGGTGATAAAACTTTAACTCCAAACTCAGCCATGTATAGTGATTTAGGGACATTCCCACTGACATTTTATGTAAGGAAAGGACAGTAGACACGTAAAATGAAAAAAGAAACGTAATTTGAAAACAATTTTCAAATTGCGTCAAGAAATGGGACATCTAATGCAAAATGTTTTTTTTTTCAAATCACGTTAAACGTTTTGGGCAACGCAACATATTTGAAAAGAAATTCAATGTCATGGTACTGTGCCCGCTTTCTTCACGCAATTTGATTTCTTTTCGAATTTCTACTGTGTCTACACAGCTAATTCCAGGTGTTAATTAACCCTTTCCCTCATATAAACGTGTTTTCACGCATTTGAAAACAGAGTAGACCCAGATGAGACGGCTCCTAGACCATCAGGAACTGCATGATGCAAAACATGTAAGGCGCAAGTTGGAACGGAAATGGAAAAATTCCAGACTCACAGTAGATCATCAACTGTACAGAGAACAGTGCGCCAAAGTGAACAGACTGCTTGCAAAGTCAAAGGTTGATTTCTACCCAGAGAAAGTAGAATCATACCAAAGGGACCCGAATAATCTTTTCAAAGTCACCAAGCATCTGCTAGGTGCTACTAGCGTCATCACATTGCCTGAAACGTCTTCTTCAAAAAAACTTGCGCAAGACTTCTGCGATTTTTTCATTGACAAAGTAGAAAGAATACGGGCAGATATTGCTTCAGGCTCTGTACCCAATTGTGGTCCAGTTACCACTGAAACGCAGCATTCAACAAACTCTTTAGATTGTTTTGATCCAGCTACATCAGCAGAAGTAGAGGAAATAATTAAGGCATCCCCCTGTAAGTCCTGTGAACTGGACCCAATACCTACATGGCTGTTAAAGTCATGCCTTGATGAACTACTACCGTTTTTGACAAAAATTGTAAACTCCTCTTTAGACACAGCGTACGTTCCCAAACAGTTCAAGGTGTCACATGTCAGGCCCCTTCTAAAGAAACCGGGTCTCGATTCAAATGAACTTAAAAACTATAGGCCTGTATCAAATTTGCCGTTTGTCTCCAAGGTGTTAGAAAAAAGTGGTCGACAAACGCATAGAGTCACATCTGACCTCAAGCAATCTTCATGAGCATCATCAGTCTGCATACCGGAAACATCATTCAACAGAGACTGCTCTTCTGAAAGTTCAGAACGACATCTTTCAATCCCTGAATAGAAACGAAATTACAATTCTGGTGATGCTGTACTTATCGGCTGCGTTTGATACTATTGATCATGAAGCGTTGCTAAAACGCCTGGAAAATGACTTCGGAATAATTGGAAAACCCCTTGAGTGGATGACCTCCTATCTGAAAGACCGCTACCAAACAGTCTCAATAGATGGAGAATTGTCCACCCCAGTTCACATGAAATTTAGCGTGCCACAGGGATCGGTCCTAGGACCGAAACATTACATCATGTACACAAAACCCGTCTGCTCAATTTGCAGAAACCATGGACTTAACCACCACTTTTATGCCGGTGACTCAAAAAGTAGCTCTGACACGAGTCGAGGACTGTCTGAAAAGTGTAGTCTCTTGGATGCATCAGAACATGCTGAAGCTCAATACCGAAAAAACTGAGGTCATCTTGTTCCACACAAAAACGCAAAAGTACCTGAAGACTTGCATGTGCAAGTAGGGTCCTCTAAAATCAAACCATCGCTGTGTGTGATGAATCTTGGTGCAAGACTTGATTCACAAATGGATATGACACCGCATGTGAATTCCGTGTGTAGATCTAGTTACGCACAGCTCCGGCAAATAGGTCATATAAGACAATACCTATCGCATGATGCTACCAAGACTTTGGTAAACTCCCTGGTTACATCAAAACTTGACTACTGCAACTCATTGATGCATGGGATTTCGAAAAACACACTGCAACAACTTCAAAGGGTCCACAACACAGCTGCACGTATCATAACCAAGACTTCTCGATATAATTATATCACTCCGGTCTTGAAGGAACTTCATTGGCTTCCGGTTCAACATCGGATCGAATTCAAAATTTGGACACTTACGTACAAAGCCATGCACAATGAATCCCCCAAGTACATTGACGTGTATTGGCCTCGCAGAGAGTTAAGGTCAGCAAGTAGATCAGTGTCGTTAGTTGTACCAAAAAGTCGGACGGTAAAATACGGGGATAGAAGTTTCATGCATGCAGCTCCAAAACTTTGGAATGCTCTGCCATCTGGCATCAAAGATGCCACCTCACTGGCATCTTTTAAAAGATGTCTTAAAACGCATTTCTTCAACATATTTTACTAGGATGGCAGATATTAGTCGGGTAATTACCTGTCAGTTATTTAGTTCGGCACTGTTTGAGGGCACTTTGTGTGTCACATTGTGCTGTGTGGTGGATCTTGACGGTAGGGATAGCCCAATCTCTTTTGAAACCATTCGGATTGCGTCTCGGGACAGCATTGTGTGTCTCATTCAGTGTCAGTTGGTGTAGAAGAAAAAACGCTTGCCTTTGGCATATTTCACTAGGACATTACTAGGGAAATTAAGGGGTGTAGCTCATGATTATTAATCGCTATGACTGTTGCCTTGGCCACGGAGTGCTGGATCTTGACGGTAGGGATAGCCCGATCTCTTTTGAAACCACTCGGATTGCGGCTCGGGCCAGCATTGTGTGTCTCATTCAGTATCAGTTGATGTCTGAAAAACGGGTTTCTTTGGCATATTTTACTAAGGAATTATTAGGGAAATTAAGAGAACGTAGCTAATAATTATCAATCATGATGACTGTTGCCTTGGCCACGGGACATTTTCGAATCCCTCCCATATTGAGCATTTTATTACTTGCAAATTATTGGTCAGGGAATATCCTGTCAGTTGTTTGGATGGGCACTGTTCGTAGGCACCTGATGTTTGTGTCGCTTTGTGCTGGCTGGTGGATCTTGATGGTAGGGAAAGCCCAATCTCTTTGAAACCACCTGCGTCGCGGCTTGGCACGGCATTGTTTGTCTCATTCAGTGTCGGTTGGATTGATATTACGATACTCCTTTGCCAATTTTGCACACGGGGTGTATATATTGGTGATTTGTTTGTAATTGTTGTAATTGCATTGTGTTTGTTTATATGCATTAGCTACAAAATTGACCTATTCTGTTAACCCATTGTCCTACCTGTGTAAGGCAATATATTATTTTATAGTGTTGTATGTCATACATAAACCCGATCCAGATGTTTCTGGGTCGTAACTTTATGATGTACTGACACTGTACATATAATGTTTCATTTGAGGTTGGTAACATAAGTGGGCGGACACAATATACCAGTAGTCACGGTGTGCGTCTGTTTCCCTTGAATTGCGGACATAAAATGTACAGAAAAGGATGATTTTGTTTTTATCTATAGTTCTTAAATTAATTCAATTTTTGATAGTTTTATTGATATCTCTATCTTAAATTTCATTTGTTTTAAATATTCTATATGCATAATATATACTCAATTCTGTACATGCAATTTAATCATGTGAAGCGCTTTTGAACGCACACATCCTGTGTTAAAAGAGCGCTATATAAATGTGGTATAATAATAATAATAATAATAATAATAATTTGATAGATCTGTTTCTTTACTTTCTAAAATGGCTACAATGTTGCACCTCCCACACTTCATTATAACTATTTTCCCATGAATATTCAGCAGGTATTGAAATTTGTAATAAACATAGAACAGGGAAAGGGTTGAGACGTCGTGTTGGTTCTCCTTTGTGAGAATCTTATATCGATCAGTGCATTAACGTAAACAGTTCTTGCTGAGCCAAAATATGATTTATTAAATAATCTCGGACTTAGTTATGTACGGCTTAGTTTTGATGGTGATACTAATTATGTACCGTTAATTAATACAGAGGCGACTGAGAGAACAGTATATTCAAAATTGGAATTAACTCCGTGGCCAAATTAAATGGATATTGTAAACCTAAAAATAGTCTTTGCTTTATTAAATGAAAATTAAAATTGATGAATTGTGCCAAATATTCACTCGTTTTAGACTAAGCTCTGTTAGACCACATTCGTAATGGATGACATTCGTAACACGCGTTACGAATATGATCACATTCGTGACATCCGTAAAATTTTGTAACGAATGTGATCGATGCCAGTTTTTGATGTGACATACAATCACAGTTGTAACACGTCAAATGTCATACTGAAAAGGAAGCTAAAAGTACACGTGTACAACTGAAAGACAGTTGTCAAAAGTTGTGAGCAATTACAAGATGTGTTATATTTCCAGTCAGACCATAATTAGTATCGGAATGAAACCATGATCATCTAGTCATCATCATCAACATCATCATCATCATCATCATCATCATTATTATTATTATCATTCATCGCAAAAATATAACCTTGTCCAAATTTTAACAACAAACTTAAACTATTATAAAAATTGCGTATTACACAATTAACATCAAATAAAGGGACTAAGAAGTAATTTTTATTTTATCATAGGCACACATTTACAGTATTACATTGGTGCGTGTATATGACAAGTTCTATGAAAAATGGAAACTCTTCAAGATCTTTTAGGCAGGCATCCTGAACATGTTACAACCATATGCATTGTATCTTTAAAATGTAATGCTAAGGTTGTGACATGATCCTCATTGAAATATAATAAAGATACAATGATAATCCCTATTAATAGCCAGGAACTCAACCTGTTACATATGTGATTCTAATGTCAACCTCCATGTCGGACACCAGCATTTACAACGCAGTTTACCTTTTACGAATGTGGTCTAACCAAAGCTCTCATACCCTCGAGATATAATCTGGTCGTTTTAAACGAATAGAAATATATTTTGTAAACCTTGTTGAAAATGAGCATCATTTCTTACTGTGTTACCCTAATTACACAGAACCAATAGCATGCTGGAAACATTCAATTGCAAACTGTTAACAGATTTAGTTCTTAAATGTCGACAACAATCAAGACTTGTTTAACAGATGCAAGTAAATATTTTAAGGAGTATATGTATTTGTGTAAAACTACCCTGGATTCTCTTGCTGCTATTAACAATTTAGTTCAATACATGTGTAATAAATACAAGTGAAAATATTAAGGAGTATATGTATTTGTGTAAAACTACCCTGGATTCTCTTGAGACTATTAACAAATTTAGTTCTTAAATGTCGATAAGCAAGACATCTTCAATAAATACAAGTGAATAATATAAATTTGCAAAGGTGCCGAAAGGCGTTTTTAAGTTGAACATATTTGCAGGCAACATCTACTGTGTGCAAAGAGTTAGTCAGAGGAATGCGAATAGACCACAGTGTTCCACTATTACAAACAAAGAAACCTATACCGTCTCAGACAAATATATTATACCCATGTATCGTTATCCGAATTGTCGTATAATGAATATAAATTGCGGATTTTAGTGCTTTTTAATGACCTGTCGCAGTATACTACACTGCTAATAAATTTAAAATGGAAGCTATGCCAATGTAGTCCTCTGTTATAGGAGATACAGAAACGTTATATTCTCATATGTCTGAATTAAAAACGTTTATCTAACCAGACAAACATGTATATAGAACACAAGTGTCTGCAAACAGCCATGTTTTATAAGTACTAGTTCTGAATGATAAATCACAAATGTCTCCTTTGTTACACAAGACTGGTTGAAAGGAAATGGTCATCGTCACCGAAAAAAGTGTACTTGGACACTTTCAAACAGTTGTAAATCCAGATCAGTCATTGCATTGGAAGACAATTTCTAAAACAAATCCAGTAGTAGCATCAGCAATGGTAAGAAAGAGTAGTGTCTGAGTGCCCATTTCCATGCCATCATATCTCACTCTTTTCTTTAAAATTTTAACATCCAATAACCAGGTATGTGACAATTTAGCATATCCAAACATTTAGCATGTTACTAAGAGATAGTAAAATATCCACAGGTCATTAGGTCAAATATTTGACATGTGACTAAATGACAGTAATATGTAGACTGGCCACGAAGTCAATGTATATCTGTCGCTTTAACGTCATTTGTTTGTGTTTTCGTTCGTAAATTGTCTTTTTATAAACAATTAAAGCATCCACTGATGAAGATTATTCAACAAATCTGCACACGGTGAAATCGTGTCACACTATTACAGATGCCCATTGGAGGCGGTTAAATTTTGAAATATACTCTTTATGATTGAGACTCAAACAACACAAAAGAGTACTGAAACCATGTGTTGGCTTTCTTCGTGAAGTTTTCCGGAATACTCTTTTCTTCAAAGAAACGCTAGAAATTCTACAAAGTTGCCTGAAATAGCGGTTAGGTATAATAAGCCAGTGTTTCAGACATTCATAGTGATAAACAGGATGTCACCGTCGGTTTCCTCTTACGTAACATTTTGTTTTACCGGTTGACAAAAATAATAACTTAACCATTCAAATTCTGAAGGTAGGTGATCCCCCGAGAGCAAACATTGCAACACAAAAAGAGAAAACTGCAGACGGTTTTATTGAGTCTGTTCATGAACAGTTATTGAAAGTGCAACACTACTCACGCCCCCTAGCACCGGATTAAGCGATAGTCACTTTTTGAAAACATTTTGATAAATAGAGCATTTGCTCTCACTTAAATATTTATCACAGTCTTTAATTCTAAATCTATAGTTTATTCCTTTGAAATTTGCATTCATTTATTGCACTTCCTTATTTTCTCGAAATGTTTTAACAAAATTGGGTTGCAGACTATACGTAGAAAATTCTCACCGAAAAAGTTAAATGGAGAAGAAATGTGTATGGTTACATACCGACACTCAGGCGTTATGCTGTTTTCAAGGCGGAATGTTATTGTGTCGGTTTGGATAATTCCACCTTCTAGCTCGAACACGGGTACGTAGGAGGATATTCTGTCGGCAAAAGTTCCCCAGAAGTAAGGGTTGCTCTTGAAGATAATTGTCTGCAAAGAAATATGCATTGTGGCGTGAAGTAACCTTTTTATCGCCACGGTTGCTGCTGGAATGCGACGTACAGGGCTTGTTGCAATGGATGAATCTACGTTTACACAGAGCAACATATAGCGGTGTGTACTCAAATACTGAACTCATCTTTTCTTCACCAAACCCCATGCTGTGACCATTCTTTAGAATCGTCTCAAAGGGGCCATTCTAAAGAGTGGTCACAACATAGGGTTTATTGGCGGAATGAATAAGTTACCCTTAAAAATGTTTAAATTTACGCATCTAATCTGGAGCTTTGTTCACCTTTTTCAAATAGATTGAATCCAGATGAAACGCCGAGTACGTTGGCGTTCTCATCACATTCCAAGCTGTTTGACACTTCACTTATGTTTTGAGAAGAAATGGAAGGAAAGTCTATTCCGAAATTCAAAGCAGACGACCATGTTTACGAGGTCAAAAGGCAATTAGTCTTGTAGTGTTGTGTTCAGAGCTTATATCTATATAATTTGGTATAAAATATCCTTTTATGCTAACCCCCCTGCGGTTTTACTCGGTAATAAATAGTGCATCCATTGCATCATAGTTCTTTTCGAAGTGCATATTCGCACACCAATCTGATTTTATCGTAACTTTATCACACGAAACCTTTATAGCTATATAACAAATAATCACTTTCCTTATTTCTATTACATGTAGATAAGGCTTCATTAAATTTACTTGTCGTTTTACATAAAAAGAAGGCAGGATATGCTCTGAATCTTACCAATAAAAAACATTTTACTAGATACAGTACACATAAAACGACCACTTACTGAACAAGCGGCTGCTTAATACAGAACCAAAGTAATACAACAGCTTTATGCATGACATTTACTCCATAAATGCGCCTTTCTATGTTCTTACGTATGGAGTATACCCAGATCAGACGGCTTCTGGAGGAGCAATCAGATCAGGGTCTGCTCTGTTTGCTTATGAAATAATATAGGTATTATTATTCTGTTTATACTATATCCAAACATACCTACGTTCATGTAACCTTATAAACACAGTAAAACCTCTCTATAACCGCCACTAAATTGTGTTAATTAGTTGTTATTTAGGGCAGGTTGATGCTTAAAACAAGGTGAACGTAAAACAGAACGCTCATATAGGAGCGTTCTGTTTTACTTTCACATTGCTTTAAGCAGCCACCCTTCTTTTAAGAAGAATCCTACAGCAGTATTCAATCTAGCTCTACACTGACGGAGCACCAGGCGCACATGGATTGGGGTGGGGTTTACTTTGTTTTCACATTTCAACACATGATGTACTTTGATTCATCAGAGCTGAGATGCGTATCAAATACAAAGAAGGTAAGTGCCAATACCCGGATATATATAGCACTCGAATTGCACTGCTTCGGATTTGTTTCTGACAGTGACGTAACATCAACAGCAACGCGTGGCCTGATTATGGTAAATCCTTGCAACTCGTAGGCCGGAACTATTTCCGTGGACACGTAGATGACATCATCTTCCAGGACCACCTCCTGTTGTCCAATTGCTGACATTGCTTGAAACACGAATGTGAGATTCCGCAATGCTTCCGTGATGTTCGGAAGTGCCTCTTTCGACTGTAAATGAAGACCAAATCTCTTTATACAATGATGACGATATATCGCTCAGCTGTGCAATTAGTAACATCCCTCTTAACCTGATTCTAGAAGGGAAGAATTTAGATACTTTTAGACAGGTGACTGCCACCTGTTTCCAAGACCGATAAATATATACCAAAGTTAACGTCCGGTTTAGAGGGGATTTACTGTATGTGGCATTATGTTAAAATAATAAATAAAAAAGTCCCTTCAGTTTCAGACGAAAGTCCTGTTTCCACCATAGCAACATATGGCATATAAGTCATACATGTACCACTGATGGACATGGATTTTCGTCGCGCAGTACAATGGTTTGAAGAATGTTGAAAGATATATTCCATAGAAACATTTCTACGAATACATTTTCACTAGTCATATACGCAAAAATATCCCACTCAAGACGTCTAGCTATATGTTTTGGGAATAGAATTGTTCAATCAGGCTTGTTAGTTTGTCGTTTCCACCAAAATAACATTGAAATTCAGACAGCAATTTACGGAAGAATAACTTAGATATTTCACTGCTGTCATACATAGAAAATAAGCCTTGCCTCGGTGACTATATATGCTCTAATTTGAACAGCCTTTGTTTATAGTCACCTAGACAAATTATACAAACTTTGTTTGAAGTTTGGCAAGTAGTTTTATAGAAGAGGTTTTAATACTGTTCACTAAACAGTAAACCTCTCTATACCGGATGTTAGATTTAGTACAAATATCGGTCCTCTAGGAGCTTTCTGCATGGCTTTCACCCTGTTTTAAGCAGCCATCTGCCTCAAACTATCTTAATCATTCTCTGGTAGACTTCTAGGTTAGAGAGGGTTTACTCTACGTGGATATAAAAAATTAACACCGTCCCTGGCAGCCATGATTTTCTGACAAACTGAAACAGCTTGAACAATTGTCCTAATGATGTCTGCTAAAATATTGAAATCCGGCCAGTGACTTCAGAGTAGAAGTATCTCCAAGTCTCATCTGGATCAAAATTCAGTAAAACCTCTCTATAACGGCCACTAAATTACATCAAGTATGTTGTGTTAAAGGCAGGCGGCTGCTTAAAGCAAGGTGAAAGTAAAACGCGCTCTGTCTTACTTTCACATTGCTTTAAACAACCACCTGCCCTAGGTACCAACTAATTAACCCTTTCCCTCATACAAACGTGTTTTCACTCATTTGCAAACAGAGTAGACCCAGATCAGACGGCTCCTTGAGGAGCTGTCTGATCAGGGTCTACTCTGTTTGCTAATGGGAAATTCAAAGATCTGTGTCTTTACTTTCTAAAATGGCTACAATGCTCCGCCTTCCATATTTCATAATAACCTTTTTGTCCATGAACATTGAGTAGGTATTGAAATATGTAATAAACATAGAACAGGGAAAGGGTTAATGCAATGCAATGGCCGTTATAGAAAGGTTTTACTGTTGTTTACACATGCCAGTTAGGTTGGTCTCAGCATGATAGGATTATTAACAGAGGAAAATATAATATTCAGCATTCTACTGGCGACTTTATGATGATATTTAGAGATAGTTTGGATCAAGATGAGATGCCGTATAACTTATCGTTCATCACAATCCAGATAATATTCCGTTTAACTTATCGTTCATCACAATCCAGATAATATTCCGTTTAACTTATCGTTCATCACAATCCAGATAATATTCCGTTTAACTTATCGTTCATCACAATCCAGATAATATTCCGTTTAACTTATCGTTCATCACGATCCAGATAATATTCCGTATAACTTATCGTTCATCACGATCCAGATAATATTCCGTATAATTTATCTTTCATCAAGATCCAAACAGTTTCCACTGTGACAATGATTCTTTAAAATGGAAGTAAATGTACTTTTTGAATATTATGTTAAAGTTCTCTATGAATAGTCATGTAGGAAATAATGACGTTATGAAACTTAATTATACTAGTTTGTTATAATAGCTGATGAACACAGGAAGTTTTAACTATGGAAGAGACTGTAAAATCTATGTTACATCTATATTATATCATAAGCAAATAGAGTAGAACCTGACAAGACGGCTCCTATAAGAGCCGTCTGATCTGGGTCCTGTTTGTTTGTTAATAAGTAGAAAGGCATAGAAAGGAGTAAAGACTTAACCCTTTCGCTGCCAATGCCGGATCTGTGATTACCTATGCAAACAGTTTGGATCCATATGAGACGCCGAGTAACTCGGCGTCTCATCAGGATCCAAACTGTTTGTTACTGATACTATGTTTTTGAAACAAAAATTTAGAAAATCAAAAAATTGAAAATTTGTAGCAGACGACAAAGTTAGCAGACGACAGAAATTGGCAGCGAAATGGTTAAAGAATGAAGAAAAGGCTGTACTTTTCCTAGGTCACTCCACTCACTACATTTTGTACGACCGATCCCACAGTTTGCAGGAGATACCGGAGACTTTCGTTGTTGTTTAACATTATTTCTCATTACATAAGACTATACCATTAAAACTTAGACAATGGCTTCCGCTAAAAGACATAATGACACTTACACTTTAGCCTGCTGACCAAATAATTTTTACAGAAAATCATACCTACTACATTTTTTTTAAATTTAAGCTATAATCAATGTTTCTACCAAAATACAATCACGGTGTCAAACAGTTTCGAACCTGATGAGACGCCGAGTAACTCGGCGTCTCATCTGGATCCAAACTGTTTGCATATAATTATGTATTCACTCATGCGCCCATAGCAGGCTAAATGTTAAATACATCAATCAATGAATACAGCATTAGATTACTATAGGACACAACGATTGTACTGACTGTGATAAAATTACTCGCTTGAATTCTCCTACAAAAGAAACGAATGTAAAATGGACCAACCAGGTTTGCAAGCCCTCATACATGTACAAACGCCTTTTCGCGTATTTGCAAACAGAGTAGACCTAGATCAGACGGTCCATATAGGAACCGCCTGATCAGGGTCTGCTCTGTTTGCTTGGTTGTGACTTGTTATAGATATGACTATACAGTCTCTATCAAAGCAAAACATTCCCTTGAAAAGTTTATATTATAAAAATCAGCTAATAAATATGCATGATACCATTATTTCTTACATGAATAATAAACAGGAAAAACGGTTAAGCAGTTTGCATTTATGTTGGGGGGGGGGCATGTAAATTTGAATCTGGAATCTTGACCAATACAAATATGCTATACTAGGGAGTCTTTACCGCTTCAGATTTGATGTATTTGGCGAGGTAGTACTTCTGAAGCTGCTTTTGTGCCAAGAAGGTTTGCTCTTGGAGACTCAGGGGTTCGCTGGCTAGCTGCTCGGTGGTCTTGAAGATCTGCATGTACTCCAAAAAGTGCCGCATCTCATCAACAGTGGGATCCTCTGGAAGGTTTGGTGTAAGCACCGTCTGCAGTGCCAAGACAACATTTCGCACAAGGGTTCTGATAGCTGAAAGTACATATATACATAGACAATTTACCATTGTTGACTAAACAATTAATGACTGCACAGATAAATGAAGAATAATAATAAGAAAATAAAGAAGAAGAAGAAGAAGAAGAAGAAGAAGAAAGTAAAGAAGACGAGGAAGAAGAAGGATCATGATGATACGGAGGAGGAAGAGGATCAGGCGAAAGTGGCTGGGTATAATGAAACAGAAAGCGACAAAGCCAAAGGTAAAATGTGAACACGCTGTCAATTAAAGGAAAAAATAGATTCCAAATGAACTTTGGAGTTTTAACAGAACAAACCTGTGGCAGCAGCCCAAATCATTTCCGTATTTGGAAACGGTCTGTCTTCGATCTCATCGTCGACATGGTATGCCAGATTTAGGCACAAAATGTTGGCGCACTCTGCAGCCATTTTCTGAAATGGGATTCAACATTCTTTTAATAAATAAAAAATTACGACTTCCTAGTCCGACTGACAAGTTTGTACTCTTTAAAAAGTTCTAGTATTCTGTTTTTGTTGCTTTTTAAATGAAATAAAACAAAACAAATAATGAGCATCTTGTCTTACTAGGAACAATGAATGGAAAGGCTATTGACCTCGTGTCAGTCTATTAACCCTTCCGGTGCCAGCATTGTCGTCTGCTGGGCATAGTTTCGTTTATTTTTAGTGTAAGTGTGTGCACTTCTTCCATTTTCTTTATAAAACAGCAAACAAAGTGTCAAACAGTTTGGATCCTGATGAGACGCCGAGTTACATCTGGATCCAAACTGTTGCATGTGATATCATAAACCCGTCATTGTGCCACGGAAGGGGTTAAAACATTAATCTGCCGAGTAAGTAATTTCTAAATATTAATTAAACATAAACTTGTATCAACATTTATCACTGAAGGAAATATTTCTATGACCAACACAGTAAAAATGTTGCTGTCCTCTAAACCGTCATGGTCGATGAGTTTTGTTTGCATTAACCAGGTGCCTTTTCTCTGAGAGTGCTTGCTGTGTGCCACTACCCAAAATAATGGACTATCTGCTTTATTTATAATACTTCGATACATAAAACTATGTACATGTACCTTCAGTTTTGCTTTTATGGCTTTTCTGTTTGTACCAGATCAGGTCATGTTTTTATCGAAACTACTTAAGTACATGTGTACTATCTAAAGCCATCAAGAAAGAGAAATTAATACAAAATTATTTTTAAACATGACCAAATTTTTCTGAGAATATTTCACTATCTACCAGAAGTTATGCATGATAAAACATGTCCCATGGTGCCCTTGCAATCAAAGAACATGGAATAATCGGACTAGCAGTTTCTGTGAGAATGTTTTTATATGTAGCTATATACAGATGAACTTCAATATCTCGGACTCATTTTACTCGAACTTCGTTAAAACTCGAAGTAATAGTTTGGTCCTTCCGAACTTTATAATACAGACAATCTTTAAAAGGTATCACTACGCATATCTAGAAACACATGTGACAGCTTAATGCAGGTCAAAAGTAATACTGAAAGCTCATTCAGGCTTCAGCATTACCTTAGACCTGCATTATGTGAACATAAGATATTGTTCATATTGGAAATAAATGACTCGAACCTTTGTTGTTTCGAAGTAATGATTATGGTCCCTTGAAGTACGAGGTATCGAAGTATAACGGTAAGGAAAACTGGTTCCGTCTAAAGAATCATTGTAATTTATAACAACAACATAATTTTATTGAAATGTACATGTTTACTTAAGGAACAGTTTGATCGAATTATGTTGAAATTAAACAGGTAGATTCTGAGAAGAGTGTACATGTCATTGTTAAGCCATATATGGAAAACTAACGCCTTTCGTCGTATGAAAATTATATTAACCCTTTCGCTGCCAAACTCTGTCGTCTGCCAACTTTGTCGTCTGCTACAAATTTTTATTCTTTTGATTTTCCTAATTTTTGTTTCAAAAACATAGTAACAGTAACAAACAGTTTGGATCCTGATGAGACGCCGAGTTACTCGGCGTCTCATCTGGATCCAAACTGCCTGCATAGGTAATCACAGATCCGGCATTGGCAGCGAAAGGGTTAAGAACTTTGGTAGATGATAACCAAGGAGCATTTTCTAAAGTTATTTTGAAATTGTACCTGCTAGAAGAAAATGGGCTAAAGTATAACAACGAGGTTGAACTAAACACACAGAACAAACATAATAACGCAACAAAGACTTACAGAGGCAGTAACATTTGTGTATTCCGCTGTGGCCATGAGAGATCCCAGCGCTCTACTCAATGTTTCTATGGCAACTATTGTTATTTTCTTTCCTTGAGGCCACGTTTTTATGGCATCGTATAGCATTTTTGTGTACCTTTCACCTGTCTGGAAAAAAGAATAACTACCAATACAAACACAGAAAAGCATGTCTGCATCAACCATCCCCCAAAATAGAAAAATAGATTTTCAACACAGGTGGTAACATAATGCTTAATGTTATGCAGATAAATCCTCTAGGATCTTTTATTCATTACTTAAAGCGCATCGTATGAAAGGTGCGTACTCAAATACTAAAATCGTCATTTCTCCACCAAAAGTGTTTGGTGGAAAAATAAAGAAGTTAAACTTGAAACGTTTTTAATTTACGCATCTTATGCCCAGATTCCATTCACGCCACATTAACCCTTAACTCCATGAGTATGCCTTTCTATTCATTTACAACCAGAGTGTACCAGATCAGATGGCTCATGTAGGTGCCGTCTCATCAGGATCTGCTCTGTTTGCTTATGTTATAATATGAATACGATTCTACAATTCATTTCATAGACAAAAACTGTTTGTTTCCATGTGCTATTATAAAAACTCAGTTAATTAATATCCATGATGTCATTATTATATACTTGAAATATCAATAGAGCAAGGGGGGGGGGGGGGGGCAAGCAACATTCAACGCATATAGACCTTTATGTTCAATCATAATGCAACCGTTGTTTATCATTCATCATCTGTATCATAATTTCAAAGAACAGATTTGTCTCGAAACACTGTTCACACACACTTGTCTATATTTCAAACATCAGACAGGTCAGCTTTTATCGTTGACAGCCGCGATACCCTGTGCTGCTAGAAATGTATATGACGAGTAGACTGTCACGTTTGAATTAACCCTTTCCCTTATTTTAGCGCATTTGTACGAATCTGAAAACAGAGTAGACTCAGATCAGACAGCTCCTATAGGAGCCGTCTGATGAGGGTCTGCTCTGTTTGCTCATGGTGTAATAAAGATCTGATTCTACAGCTTCTGTCTGAGCCAAAATGGCATGTGTGCATATGCAATTATAAAAAAAATCTAATTATATGTTATATTCATGACGTAATTATTTCTTACCTGAATATACAACAGAGAAAGTTAATACATGTACAGTTAAACCTCGTTAACTCAGTCGTTCAGTAAAGAAGAATTGAGAAACCCTTTCGGTAGGTGACTGCTTAAAGCAGGATTAAAGCCATGCAGAAAACTCCTCTAGCATAACTTTCACCCTGCATTAAGCTGACATGCGTCCTAATGATCAGCAAAATAATACCTGTTTGAGATTTCGAGTTATTGAGAGTTTACTATATAATTATGTAAAGTTTCGGTGAGTCTCAAAGCGGACAACAAAAATTTCAATCTGTGTCCAAGCTTATAAAACTTCTGAGTCTGAGTCTGAGATCATTCTCAAGTATCTGATTGGTCAGATTCTGAGCAAGCTCAGAATCTGACCAATCAGATGCTTGAGAATGATCTCAGACTCAAGCAAAATGCTTTATAACCTCGGAGCCTGAACCGTGTTCCTCTTGTCACGTGACTTACTTGGATGAGGTAGTCCGAGGTTGATGTATCGACGACCTCCACAATCAGCCGCCAGTAATCAGACCAGCTAATTCTCTCTCCGACATTATTCTCCTTGTAGCCCAGGGACAAAAGGTCCTCGGGGGTCAAAGTTACAGAGGCGGACGTGTTCAGTTCCTGTAGGTAAATACAATGTATAGGTATTCTCTGAACAGGTTTCACGCAGAACACGACACTCGGACACGTATCCAACGTTTTATAGATGAACGATATTACGTGGTATGGTAAGAAATAAATGCCAGGTGCGGATCCAGGATTTCAGATTAGAGGGGGGGGGGGGGAGTTGGATGACATCACTAGTGTCTTGAGTCAGGAAAATAAAAACAACTCTTATTAAATCATAGTTTTATTGATTTTTAGATCTAGACCTAATAAAATGACACAAAGATATATTGGTTGGGTAATTTTAAGGGGGGGGGGGGAAGGTTCCGCCCCCTCTAAACCTGTGCCTGAATGCAATAAAACCTAATACTTCATACACTCAAACAAAGAGCATTTTCGATCTTTAACCATTTCATTCAAATAAACGCCTTTTCACGTTTTTTTGCAAACAGAGTTGACCAAGATCAGACCGTTCCTGTCAATACATGTACATGCGACAGACTGCATTATGCAGCCATCTTCCTAAAAATGGTCATTTTTTTTCTAAAAGTGCGAGTTAGCGAGGTTGATAGTTAACCCCTTTTCAGATCACATGACTTCAAAACAACACTTTGACATTCTTTACTGCCACGTTATCTGCTACGATGTTTTGTATTATGTTTCTCCATTTTCTTTCAAGAATCATAATCAAAACATCAAACAGTTTGGATCATGAGGACACATCGATTTACTTGGCGTCTCATCTGGATCAATAAAAGTGTGCAAAGGCAATCTCAGGTGCGCCATTGGCAGCGAAAGGGATACTTTTACGATGGAGCCAGTCTTATGCGACCTTATATTAACTGGATACAGGTATCATAAAAAAGCAGGTGGTTGCTTTATATAGGGCGAAAGTAATGCAGAAGCTCCTATATATGTTTCTGCATTACGTTTGACTTGCATTAAGCTACTATCTGCATAACAGGCTCATAATTACATCTCGCTTTGAAGGCCGCCTAAGACATGTTTTACTTTAGTAAACCCTTTAAACCGGCCATTCAAACTAGCATCAATGTCAATATGTAGACCAGGTGGTAGCTTAACGCAAAGTGAAAGCCATGCAGAAAGCTCATTTAGGAGCTTTCTGCGTGACTTTCACGCTGCATTAAGCAGCCATCTACATTAAAAGCGTTTAATTCGTCTCTACTAGAATTCCGCTTCAGAAGGGTTTTACTGTATACAATATTACTGAAAAACACTTTCGTTTGAATCTAGTTTCATAACGAAATCTGCAAATGTCATAAATCCAGTTAAATCAATGAATCGGGATCCATATAACCTTTATCCTGCTGAGCAAATTATTTTTACATAATTTGTCGCCTTCAACATTTTCAAAACTCAATCGATAATCAGTTTGACTACCAAAATGGAACCAGGAAGTCAAACAGTTTGGATCCTGATGAGACTCCGAGTTACTCGGCATGATATTCCTTGGTGTCTCACCTGGATCCAAACTGTTTGCATATGTATTCACTCATCCGCCCATAGTAGACTAAATGTTAATGAATCTGTCACGAAGACAATATATCTTATGAAACAAAAACAATTCTGTTGTTGGCAGGTTTCATTATTTTTTAAATCTAGTTATTTATAATAACATTTTTCGTTGTCATTGGCTAATCTGTGATTACATATGCAAACAGTTTGGATCCAAATGAAACGACAGAGAATATCATGATAAGACATCGGAATCGAAGCTGCTTGGAATCACTAGTCAGCTTGATTTCGGTTAGAGTGTGAAAATGTGGCGCAAAACTATTTCATTTCCTGTATGTTTCCGCGCGTTGGAATGTATAGTCGAGACAAGAATTCATTTTAGACCCATATACTTTGAATAAATCTACCGAAAATGAGCATTAACTATAGAAAATGAGAATTTTAGAATTATGTAGTTTAAAAACTATTGTGATAATTAGAGCATTTGATCCTTATGGAGCAAATGCTCTATTTATCACAATGGTTTCAAAATATGACATCTTCAGAGGCGATACAATGCGTCACTGGGAGAGAATGTGTTGACCCATTTATTCCCATATTATCTTACTTTGCAACGCGTCCATATTCCATGTGGAGGGGGCACAGCAAACAGACAATTTGATGGAATAAACCGTTGACATTGATGGATTATGCTAACAGTGCAGGGTCACACATTCATATGCAGTGATAACGAACTCTTACATTTTGTAATCAAATTTAGAGTCGTTAAAGCAATGCTTTTTGCATGCTTATTCTTTTCGTAAATACAATTTGATTGTGCAACGTCAAACTCCGGTGTATGTATTCTGTCCTGGTGACGAATATAACATTACTTTTATGTTTTATAAAAGTTTAAATTCTATATTAAATGTACGTGTCGTTATAGTAACTTTTTTAAATTTTGACTGACCTATATCAGCTTTTGTTGTGAACAATTAATATTCTAAGCGTTGTTCCGAAATCACTTCGGAGCTTCGCCGAAGACGTCCGTTGATTTGTTTTGCAGTTGTCAATCTTTTAAAAAGCGGGTTTAAAAGGATTTAGCAGTATACAGATATAACATAATATTATATAGAGGATCTTACATGAGTGTTCTTGATTATTGGATTTAATAAATCCAATAATCATGAACACGAATGCAAGATCCTATTTATAACATAACACACACAAATGTTATTTGCAGCCAATATTTCAGCAGTAACGTGGATTGTTATAAATTCTCCTTACATATAGAAATGATGAATGAAAGGTGTTATTAGGTTCGCTAGGTAACTGGGACAAAGTAGGTCCAAATTTTCCAACTTTTATTTTTACTTACTGTCATATCAACCAGGATCTAATTCAGACCTCTCTGGTATTCAATTTAACTGTGATAGTTTATGATACAAAAACATACAGAAACACGTCAAAATAAATTTTGAGTTACAGTTTTGACATACATAGTTACAAACACGTCACATTATGACGTCATTGTACACAACATGTGTCTATGTAAAGCGCGCCATTTACATGAAGACCCACATACAGTCGCCAACACGTCCGACACTCACTGTCAATGGGATTCGAAATGCGCCTTCGTTTTGGTATATTAAGCCCTTCATTAGTGTTGTATGTATACACATGGACATGGACATTTTCACCGAGAAAAAAATCTCGATTCAAGTTCAGTGAAAATGTTTGAAATGGACAAAAGATTCAGTACGAACTGCTGCATAAAATGTGTTGGAACAGGAGGAAGATTTTCGCGATCAGCTGAGTTAGTGAGTATAGCATATTTGAAATATGTTTGTGCTGTGCTGGATTCAGATGACTATAGTTGTTGATTGATTAGATATTTGTATGAGTAGAAATCTGCATAAACAAAAGGACATCCGGTGAAGAAAATGCAAAGTTGAGGAGGCATTTTAAATGTAGAATGGATTGTATGGGTCAGAGTAGCTGGTAGGTTTTTTTTGGCATACATTTTGTATATGATTCCTGACAGCGATTACAATTTGTATTATTTTATCGAAATTAAGGCGCAAGTGCCAACAATCCTTTGCCATCTATCGTGACTCAATCGTGGACAGGTAGGTCGACCACCGTCCGCCAGTTTGTTTGTTTTGACAGCGCGTATGAATCGTTCGAATGTCATTCGGTCGTTCGAATGTTATTCACTAGTGAATATATGCCCATGATTAGCAAAAAATAAATGATAGTGTTACGTCACGCTGAAGCCACGAGTTATGTTATAAATTATGATATAAAATATTTAACTGAATCCATACATACCGTAGGGAAATGGGCCGTAAACATTATTATGTTAACTGAAGCAAAACATTTAACTGAATAAAATCTTTAATCCTTTCATTCAAATAAACGTGTTTTCAGGCATTTGCAAACAGAGTAGACCCAAATCCTATAGAAGCCGTCTGATCAGGGTCTGCTCTGTTTGCTAATGGAATTGAGGGATCTGTTTCTTTACTTTCTTAAGTGGCTGCAATATTCTACGTTCCATGTTTCATTTTAACTATTTTATTAATGAATATTTAGTAGGGATTGAAATTTGGAATAAACATAGAACAGGGAAAGGGATATGTATTTTTGTAAACATCCAACTCCATCGTCTGCCTTTAACTCTTTGCACGCTAGCGGCCAAACTGTGATTACATATGCAAACAGTTTGGATCCAGATGAGACGCCGCATAATGCGGCGTCTCATCAGGATGCAAACTGTTTGTTATCTTGACCATATGTTTGCAAAAAAATGAGAGAAAGTTTATTTAAGAATTGAAGCAGACGACAATTGTTGCAGACGAGAAATTACTTAGCGTGCAAAGAGTTTATGGGTTTATAATATACAAGACTAAACATGGACACGTTCTGGTCACAATGTACAGCCGCGAGATTTGGAGAAGCGTGCCAGTCATAACAGGATAATTTTCTCTGTGGCAGTCCTCCGTAAATCAGTGCCGACAGATGCAATCGATTATCTTGTTTACTCCTGGGGTCATTATGTGATATGCAACCATTCGAATATTGAATATGCAATGTGGAATGGTCCACCAATAATAAACATTATAGTCCATTGCGTATGAAAGGCAAACTATTGCTACAGGATCTTCAATGTCAAACAGTACTGATCCTGATCAGATGGATATTTTATGAACCCTTTTATCTAGATCTACAGTTTTTGCAAATGCTATAACACTCGTTGCCTATATTCCAAGGGTTAACATGAAGAAGTAAGTGTTTTTGTCTGAAGATAAAGATGCTTCGACTGCAAGGACGTCTAATGTATCATTAACCCTTTCGCTGCCAATGCTGGATCTGTGATTACCTATGTAAACAGTTTGGAACCAGATGAGACGCCGAGTAACTCGGCGTCTCATCAGGATCCAAACTGATTGTTACTGTTACTATGTTTTTGAAATAAAAATGAAGAAAATCAAAAGAATGAAAATTTGTAGCAGACGACAAAGTTAGCAGACGACAGAGTTCGGCAGCGAAAGGGTTAATCATGAAAGGAATCCTTCTGGGAATCCTTTTGGGAGATGTGTTTTATTACCCTGCTATCACTTAACGACCGATGTTAAGTCAAAGTTTCGAATACTGGAAGATTTCATTGAATTGTGTAGTTGTATAATCACATTAACCCTTTACTTCACATAAATGCATCTTCACGCATTTGCAAACAGAGTAGACCAAGATCAGACAGCTCCCATAGAAGTCGTCTGATAAAGGTCTGCTCTGGTTGCTAATGGAACGACAACTCGTGACATATGATATATCTTTTTAGTTGTCGTTGCAGAGAAGATTAAATGCATATCGTATTTTCAAAAACATCTTAAAAAGAGCGCCTTGTCGAAACTCGTATTGCTCAGACAGTGGACATCTCGGTAGTTGCTTGCATTACTTTCGATATGTATTAACTCATTCCCTCCTAGACTATTTTTAGACCTAACCTCTTTCTATTAATCTACCTAAAAGGAACATTAACTATAGAAAAGGAGAACTTTAGAAGTGTGTAGTGTTGAAACCATAGTGATAAATATTTATCACAATGGTTTCAAATTGTGACTTTTACAGAGACGCCAAAATTGCGTCAATAGGAGGGAATTTATTAAGCAGTCACCTGCTATTTAATCATTTGCTCCATATATACGCCTTTTAATGTACTTGCAAACAGAGCAGACCAACATCAGAAGATTCCTGGAGGAACCGTCAGACCCGGAACTGCCCTGACTGCTTATGGAATAATTAACATTCTGGAATTTACAGTGTTCATATGGCATTATAAAAGATCATGCAATTAATATACATGTCGTCATTTTTTCTTACATGAATATGCACGGATTAAATGATTAAATGTGTCAAAATGTATTAATCAATTGTCTCCTCAGAATGAACATCTAGTTATCTACTGCATGCAGTTTTACAAATCATGTCTCGGTTTACAATCGGATCGTCTAACGGACCCATCATGTAAATATAGCGCAGTTGACTCTCATTGGATTCGATTGTTTAATTACAATACTCTAACTCTCATTTTCCCATCAAACCATATGTTACGACAACTTCATCCAATCATTTTAACAAATAATTGTCACAAAATCGTATTTCGTTGGGAATTAATTTAAACAATGTCCGAAATTATTCAGTTTAAGTGCCCCCAGTGCTCTCTGTATATTACTAAAATTTACAGAGAACCTCTCTAATGACTATCGGGAGAATGAGGTCTAATATGTAGGGATGGAAGTAATACAGAAAGCTCCTATAGAAGCTTACTTCATTTTGTTTATCCCGCATTAACCCTTTCATCCTAATTAACGTCTTTTTACGCATTTGCAAACAGTGTAGATCCAGATCAGACGGCTCCTATAAGAGCCGTCTAATAAGGGACTGTCCTGTTTTCTAATGGAATTTGAAAGATGGTTCACTTTCATATCCATGAATATTCAGTAGGTATTGAAATTTGGAGTAAACATAGAACACGGAATCCTCATTTTTACTCAAGACATAGTCACTATAAAGATATGTTACTGTACTTCTCAGTAAGTTGTATTGCTGTATTGACATACCAGTTCATTATACACAGAGGTGATGTCCATGAATTTCCTGGACAGGGTCCGGTAATCATACGTGGTGTTGGCCTTGGTCAAGTTGGAGGCGAAGATGTTGATGAAGGCCTCAAGGGCCGCCACTCTGTTCGCGTTGTTCATAGGGTTTAGATACGCCGTTGTTAGACTCGTCTTCGACTAAAGGGAAAAACAGTGCAGTCGTAACTTGCAGTCTGCTTCAGTATGAAACGCATATATTTGTCTTTCATTTTTAAACCAATAACTCGATAAATACGCCTTTGACCTTTTTGCAATAATTATTAGACTAGATCCAGATCAGACGACTGCTGTAGAAGCAATCTGATCAGAGTCTGCTCTGTTTGCTTATAAAATAATACAGATATGATTCTACAGTTTCTGCCATGACCAAAACGTATTTTGAATACAATTTTGAATTTTGAATTTTAATTTTGAATATTTGAATACGCAGCTTTATCTATAGGTCTGTAAATAAATATAACTGAATATTTCTAACATGTACCACGCGAAGACATTTACATGACATCTCGTCAATATACTTAACCCTTCGCTTGGTGAATTTTAAAATACATGTCTCCTTCTTTACCCATGTCCTGTTGTATAATTACATATATCTTCACTGTGTACACGTATTTCGCTGGGCAATCACTGCTGTGGAGTGCACTGGTTGCACAGTCAACTTGTACATAGTGCAGACCCTGATGAGACAGCTCCTGCAGGAGCTGTCCCATCTGGGTCTTCACTACTTACAGGTAGGTATATTGACGTGAATAGCAAGCGAAGGGTTAAAGTGTTTGCTTTTCCACTTGAAAGGTGAGACACATGTAGTTACTTTACAATAGTTAGCACACGGTGCCTTTGCAGACAATGAATACATAACATAATAGGAAGCGAGGTAAAATACTTACGATAACGTCGTATCTTAATTCTGCATAATCCCCAAATACATCCGTGATTCTCAGAACGACTGTCGCTCTATATGGTTCGGCGGTGTTGTCAGGGTCTCCTAGGTGGAATGTCACGAGATTTGATGTACTTCCGGCTGTAAAATATGCAATATCCGTATAGAGTAAAACCTCTCTAAACCGGACACTAAATTTAGTATATGCATCTGTCTTGGAGACAGTGACAATTTAATGCATGGTGAAAGTCACACAAAGCTCCTCTAGGAGCTTACTGCATGACTTTCATCCTGCATTAAGCAGTTACCTGCCTAAAAGTATCTAAATTCTTCTCTACGCCAGTCTTGGAGACAGGTGACAATTTAATGCAGGGTGAAAGTCACATATAAAACTCCTCTAGGAGTTTTCTGCATGACTTTCACCCTGCATTAAGCAGTCACCTGCGTAAAAGTATCTAAATTCTTCAATACTAGAATTCTAGTTAAGAGGGGGTTTACTGTATCCGTATAGAGTACTCGAGAAAAACCAGTGTCCATGCTTATAAAACTTTTAGTTCAGTCTGAGTTCGTTCTCAAGGTTTTGATAAGTCAGATTTGAGCCTTTGGCTCAAATCTGACCAATCAAAAGCGTGAGAACTCAAATCTGACCAATCGAATGCCTGAGAACGAACTCAGACTCAACTAAAAGTTTTATAAGCATGGACCCTGTCTACAGAAACAATCCGAAATGAGTCTGGTTTTAAACCCTTACAACGTGGAGTTTTCCAATGGACTATTCCAAAATTCAAACAGGTCAAGCTAATGGTGAACATTTCGGGATTTTTCTTCACAAAATTGTAATATGACTAACAGTGCAGACCCTGGTGAGAGCGCTCCTTTAGGAGCCCTTTCATCCGGGCCTATATTGTTTGCAAAGGACAATAGTGGCTCGTGCCCCGCACTATAAGGGTTAAGACAGGTGGTAGTTTAATGCAAGATAATGGTTATGCAAAACTATTGTTTAGGACTTTCTGTATTGCTTTCGTCCTGTATTGAGCAACCATCTGCTCTTATAACCCGCCATGTTTATTCATTTATCATGTTCGCTATAGAGACGATGTACTGTAGTTTCTAGAACTGAACCTAGCTAATCTTACCAAACACTGTATTCGTTTACTGGAATACGAGACATTTGTGGAAATGCGTTCTTGCAAATCTAATATAATAATTTGCACAACAGGAATGACCCTGTATCCCTTTCCCTTACTGAGTTTTCAAATGCACCATTCCATAATTCAAACAGGTCAAGCTTAAACCGTGAATATTCAAGGATTTGTTGTCAAAGAAAAATTACCAAGTCAAAAAATGCATACCCTGGTGAGAGGGACCTTCTAGTAGCCCTCTCATCTAGTTCTGCAGAAGAGACTCGTTTACTGCACTGAAATGGTCAATGGCTTCCAACGGACCAGTTTCATATTACATTTGCTAATCAAATTTGCAGAAAAGGCTAGATGATTCGAACACTCAAATACGTACCAGTATTGACCTTTAACACAGCTGACAGCTTAATGCAGGATGAAATTCATGCAGAAAGCTTCTCTAGCAGCTTTCCGCATGCTGTTCACGCTGCATTACGCAGCCATCTGCCTATAAATATATACATTATTCATTATCAAAATTTCATAGTATCGAGTTTTTACTGTGATACAATAACTTCTAGAAGGTACAGTAAAATCGAGATTATTCGAACACTAAAATACGTATCATTATAGATATTTAAGACAGATGACAGCTTAATGCATGGTGAATGTCATTACAGAAAGCTCCTCTTGGAGCTTTCTGTATGACTTTCACCATGCATTAAGCAACCACCTGCCTGAAATATTCTAAATTCTTCTAAACAAAAACATCGAATAATCGAGATTTTACTGTATTTATATTTAGCGTTTATTATGTCTACATAGCCTATTTTTAACTAGTAAAATTCCTGCTTGATAAATGTATTTTGCCCGAATACCTACTTGATATGTGGTATTTTAGTAAAATGAATAAAAAATCCCCGGGGATTCAAATAATTCATTATGTGTTGGTTCTATTTCGGAAACTTAACCCTTTCTACATTATGGACCGGTAAGTAGCGTGTAAATTGGCTTTCAACAAAATCAAATGAAATGGTGGAGACCGTGCAAAATGATATGTTTTACGTAATAGGAAACCGGATATGGACTCGTTTTCCGCACTGAAACGGTTAACCCTTCGCGTGCTGTTCACGTCAATATACCTACCTGTAAATAGTGAAGACCCAGATGAGACAGCTCCTGCAGGAGCTGTCTCATCAGGGTCTGCACTATTTACAAGTTGGTTGTGCAACCAGTGCACTCCACAGCAGTGATTGCACAGCGAAATATTTGTACACAGTGAACATATGTGTAATTATACAACAGGGCATGAGTAAAGAAGGAGAAATGTACATGTATTTTAAAATGCAGCAAGAGAATGGTTAAGCTTCCAATTAGTCTTCTCTTTCTTTTTCTACATCTGAGGTAATAGCAAACCTTCAAACCCTGAATATTACGAACATGCTTGGAGTTAAACAACGTAAAGTTCTGCATAACAATGAAATAGAGGATCTTACATGAGTGTTCGTTACACATTGTTTCATAAAAAACAACAATGTATAATGAACACGGATGTAAGATTCTTTTTATCACATAATCCTTAAAATACTATAGAAAATAAAACAGACTAGCTGACGACTGTTTCTGCCATTGCTTTACAAACAGCGTAGTAATACAACGGACGACCCGCATGGAGTGCTATGATTGGCTAACGCTTTTTAAATGAGCGCTACGATTGGCTAACCTGCTAATTTGCATAAAAAATGCACTAGTGCAATTCTGCGAAATACGACACTCTGTTACGGCACTCCCACATGGTAGATATAACTACTTTTTTCACACTGAAAACCTGATAGATGCACAACAACTTTTAAAAAGAACAATTTCCTTGTAGCAGTCCACTATGGCAGTTTTTATCTGGAAGGACATGTGACGATGATGTATTGACTGTCTATTATCTGATGTGAGATCCATTGCAACATTATCATATTATGGAATGGAATACGTTGACCATATTGTATCATTGGCTGTAATGAGTTCATTGATTCATTATACTTGTGACTGTGGCAGGGATCCTACAATAAGCCAAACTGTCCGTTGTGTACAGATTCTAATCTATGTCCTTTTTTAGATATGGATCCAAAATATTTGAATCAATATTCTAGAGTCGACATTACAATAGATTGGTTGGCAGCCGATGTAGCAGGGTACTCGTAAACTAAGATGATTTACTAGAAATGTTATTGAAATGAGGGGACTATGAGACATATGAAGAAACGTGCACACCAACGAAAATGACTTGACTTACAACTGCTAGATGCTAACCATGTAGAGTATAATCTTTGGCATTTTATTCTGGCTACATGCATGATATTGTATTTTCTTTGTTAAAAGACATCTTCTTTTTCTACTCCCCTAATGACAAAATGTCACGATCTGGCTGGAGTTGTTAAGAAACTGCAGTTCATCTATATTTTCTGCACATGGATGTGTCACGGTCATCAGCAAAGAGACGTGCATATAACTTGATCACAGAACGCAGATTCATTTGTGTAGAGAATAAATAAAAGTTGTTCGAGAACTGACCCCTGTGGTCTTAACTTTTCATACAAACATATTTCCATGTCGTTGTAAATAGAGTAGACCTAGATCAGACGGCTCCCGTAGAAACCACCTGATTGGGATCTGCTCGGTTTGCTTATGAAATTATATATATCTGAACGTATAGACTTTGTCTTAGCCAAATATTTACCTGAATAGTTTTTAGTTTTGAATATTCATGGCGTCGTTAATTCATGCATTAATGATCACTATGGACAATGTGTAAGGGCTGATCAAATCGTAAGTAGTCAAACTTGTCCCAGATTCAAACTTGAGCAGACATTATCTACGGCATCGGCATTGCTACATATAAATGCGCTTACCAAAATACTAAAATCATTATTTCTCCACCAAACCCTATACTGTGACCACTCTTTAGAATCGTCTCGATGAGACGATTCTAAACAGTGGTCACAGTATAGGGTTTGGTGGAGCAATTAAAGAAAGAGCTACTCTTGAAAATGTTTAAATTTACGCGTCTTATCTGCACCTCTGAACGGGGTAAGAGTTCACTGGTCGCACAACGGAATTAACTTACGGTCAAAGTAGAGAATCTGACGCTGGTTGTCGTCGCCTTCCTTATAGACGAGGAAAAAGAAGTAGAACAGGGGTTCGTTGTTTGTGAACGTATTATCTGTGAACCCCTCATCTGTCCAGTCTTTACACGTGATATTATACTGGCGAAGCGCTGCGTCGTACTGCGTCAGGCTACCTGCAAACAAATACAAGACACACTTTGTTTTTTTTATGCTTTTTTATAGATTTGAGGAGCGATCAGTTCAGGGTAACGAACTCAACTGTTGGGAACAATTCGTATCGTGTTTTCATCTGATTTATCCATTTTGATTTGTCTTTACGAGTTTAAGTGTATATAATTATCTTAAGTTGATCACATGGCTGGTGCGAGGGAACAGGTCCCAGTCTAGTATTTTATTTCATGGGACAGAGGTCCATATAAGATGCGTATATTTAAACATTCACAAAAATAACGCCTCTATTTCTTCACCGAGCCCTATACTATTACCACTCTTTAGAATCGTCTCGTATAGGGTATGGTAGAGAAATGACGACTTTAGGTTTTGGGTGCTCACTTTGATATGTTCCCCCGATGGGATATAGGCTAATTATATACTATATTCGAGAACACTTTTACTTTTGGTCTAAACAAGTACAGTAAACCCCCGCTAATGCGACCACCTAAAAGAGGTACAGTTCTGGGTGCTATATGCAGGTGGTAGCTTAATGCATTAATGCATGACAAAAGTAATGCAGAAAGCCCCTAGGGGAGCTTTCTGCATTACTTTTGTCATGCATTAAGCAACCACTTGCTTATAAAGACACACATGTTTATTTATTAAGTGGTCGCATTAGAGGGGTTCTACTGGACATTCTTCTCCGACTAAGATGAAAGGGCTCACAGACAAGCTCTCTCATCAGGGCCTGCAATGTTTCTTTGTTACAATGCCGAGCCTGTAATGTTTGTCGTGTTACAATGCAGCGCCTGCAATGTTTCCATGTTACAATGCAGGGCCTGTAATGAATGCTATGTTACAATGCAGGGTCTGTAATGCATGTTATATGACAATGCAGGGCCTGTAATGTATGTCATGTGACAATGCAGGGTATGTAATGTATGTTATGTTACAATGAAGGGCCTGTAATGTATGTTATGTGACAATGCAGGGCGCCTGTAATGTATAGTATTTTACAATGCAGGGCCTGTAATGTATGTCATGTTACAATGCTGGGCCTGTAATGTTTGTCGTGTTACAATGCAGGACCTGTAATGTGTGTCGTGTTACAATGCAGGACCTGTAATGTTTGTCGTGCTATAATGCAGGGCCTGTAATGTATGTCATGTTACAATGCAAGGCCTGTAATGTATGTCAAGTTGCAATGCAGGGCCTGTAATGTATGTTATGTTACAATGCAGGGCCTGTAATGTATATTATGTTACAATGCAGGGACTGTAATGTTTGTCATGTTACAATGTAGGGCCTGTAATGTATGTCATGTTACAATGCAGAGTCTGTAATATATGTCATGTTACAATGTAGGGTCTATAATATATGTCATGCTACAATACAGGGTCTGTAATATATATGTTATGTTACAATGCAGGGTCTGTAATATATGTCATGTTACAATGCAGGGTCTGTAATATATGTCATGCTACAATACAGGGTCTGTAATATATATGTTATGTTACAATGCAGGGTCTGTAATATATGTCATGTTACAATGCAGGGTTTGTAATATATGTCAAGTTACAATGCAGGGCCTGTAATATATGTTATGTTACAATGCAGGGTCTGTAATATATTTCATGTTACAATACAGGGTATGTAATATATGTCATATTACAATGCAGGGACTGTAATATATGTCATGTTACAATGCAGGGTCTGTAATATATGTCATGTTACAATGCAGGGTCTGCTAATGTATATTATGTTACAATGCAGGGTCTGTAATATATGTCATGTTACAATGCAGGGCCCGTAATATATGTTATGTTACAATGCAGGGTCTGTAATATATGTCATGTTACAATGCAGGGTCTGTAATATATGTCATGTTACAATGCAGAGCCTGTAATATATGTTATGTTACAATACAGGGTCTGTAATATATGTCATGTTACAATGTAGGGTCTGTAATATATGTCATGTTACAATGCAGGGTCTGTAATATATGTCATGTTACAATGCAGAGCCTGTAATATATGTTATGTTACAATACAGGGTCTGTAATATATGTCATGTTACAATGTAGGGTCTGTAATATATGTCATGTTACAATGCAGGGTCTGTAATATATGTCATGTTACAATACAGGGCCTGTTATATATATCTTATGTTACAATGCAGGGTCTGTAATATATGTCATGTTACAATGCAGGGTTTGTAATATCTGTCATGTTACAATGCAGGGCCTATAATATATGTTATGTTACAATGCAGGGTCTGTAATATATTTCATGTTACAATACAGGGTCTGTAATATATGTCATATTACAATGCAGGGTCTGTAATATATTTCATGTTACAATGCAGGGTCTGTAATATATGTCATGTTACAATGCAGGGTCTGTAATATATTTCATGTTACAATGCAGGGTCTGTTAATGTATATTATGTTACAATGCAAGGTCTGTAATATGTGTCATGTTACAATGCAGGGTCTGTAATATATGTCATGTTATAATGCAGAGCCTGTAATATATGTTATGTTGCAATACAGGGTCTGTAATATATGTCATGTTACAATGCAGGGTCTGTAATATATGTCATGTTACAATGCAGGGTATGTAATATATGTCATGTTACAATGCAGGGCCTGTAATATATGTTATGTTACAATGCAGGGTTTGTAATATATGTTATGTTACAATGCAGGGTCTGTAATATATGTCATATTACAATGCAGGGTCTGTAATATATGTCATGTTACAATGCAGGGTCTGTAATATATGTCATGTTACAAAGCAGGGTCTGTAATATATGTCATGTTACAATGCAGGGTCTGTAATGTATATTATGTTATGATGCAGGGTCTGTTATATATGTCATGTTACAATGCAGGGTCTGTAATATATGTTATGTTACAATGCAGGGTCTGTAATATATGTCATGTTACAATGCAGGGTCTGTAATATATGTCATGTTACAATGCAGAGCCTGTAATATATGTTATGTTACAATGCAGGGTCTGTAATATATGTCATGTTATAATGCAGAGCCTGTAATATATGTTATGTTGCAATACAGGGTCTGTAATATATGTCATGTTACAAAGCAGGGTCTGTAATATATGTCATGTTACAATGCAGGGTCTGTAATGTATATTATGTTATGATGCAGGGTCTGTTATATATGTCATGTTACAATGCAGGGTCTGTAATATATGTTATGTTACAATGCAGGGTCTGTAATATATGTCATGTTACAATGCAGGGTCTGTAATATATGTCATGTTACAATGCAGAGCCTGTAATATAGGTTATGTTACAATGCAGGGTCTGTAATATATGTCATGTTACAATGCAGGGTCTGTAATATATGTCATGTTACAATGCAGGGTCTGTTATATATATCATGTTACAATGCAGGGTCTGTAGTATATGTCATGTTACATGTAGGGCATGCAATGTATGTCATGTTTGACACAGCTGTCACGTTTTAGAAGGTGCATTGAAGGAAAGTTCACACTGAAACGTAAGACAAACGACAATGTGCTGTAGACATACATTCAGACACTTGATTCCATGTTTATAAGAGTCTTACCTGATTACCAGAATCAAACATGTCTGCAAAGACATCACGAATGCCCCTAAGCATTCTACGACTAGACACATAGTTCCATATTCATGCAATTCACTGGTACCAGGCATTTCATTCGTACTTTGCCGTTTGTTTGACCTTTTCACCCAATACTTCATGAATACTCATTTAAGAAAAAATGACATCATAAGTATCAATTAAATAAAAGAACTCAGGAAACTTTGACTATAATCATATCTCTATAATTGCATAAATAGAGGCCTGACAAGGCATACGCAAAACATAGGCAAAAAGTCTTGACCAAGATCAGGGGGTTCCTGGAAGAGTCTGATCAGGGCGACGTATATGACAAGTAACCCTTTGTATGCAGAGTATAATTATATACAAAATGGAACGGCCCATCAGGCATTACCTCATTCCTTCCTGGACAACGTTTAGACCCAACCTCGATGAATTAATCTACCGAAAAAGATCATTAACTATAGAAAAGAAATATTTCAGAATTGCGTAGTATTGAAACCATTGTGATAAATAGAGCATTTGCTCCTATGAAACAATGGTCTATTTATCACAATGGTTTAAATGAATGAGTTTTACAGAGGCGAAAAAATGCGTCAGTAGAAGAGAATGAGTTAACTATAGAGTTCATAGGTACGGAAGGCTAAATTTTGATAGATGATTCTGAATGTCATACAGTAAAGACCCAGATCAGAGGGTTCCGTAAGGATCTGAATCTACACTGTTTGGATATGCCACAACGTTATGTATCTCATTCACAGTGTTGAGATATTCATTCCATGACATCGTTCATATGTACATATATACATGGGTCACCTACTGTAGTCATGCGGTGATTCTGGAAGTGTGGTGTTCAGTGGTAAGGGACCTTCGTCATACGGTATGACGTCACACGTGCCTCCCTTTGGTGGCTTGTTGGTGACGAACTCATAGTAAGCCTTCCTCGTTATACTATCGACGAAGGCTGTCAAGGTGACGAGATACCAGGTACCGGGGGTTAGAGAGTGGGCGTTGATAGTCAGCGATCTGTTGGTATAACCTGTAACGAAATAATGTAGAATTATACAGTTGAACTGCAATATCTCGATATTGGTATAACTCAAACTTCGGGATAACTCGAAGTAAAAGTTAGATCCTTTCAAAATGTACTACCCGGAATTGTTTTAAAATGTATCAATATGCATATCTATAAACACATGTTAAAGCTTAATGCAGATATACATTAATGATGAGAGCTCCTATAGGAGCATTAAGCATTACTTTAGACGTGCATTAACAGATTAGAAATCGGATAACGCGAACATCTGCTATATTCCAGTATTTTGCATGATTTCTTGAATTTCGAGATATTGACGTTCGACTGTAAATGTGTATATATAATTACACGGCTTTTAGTTGAATCTTAACTCCATAACTGGTGAAAAATATGACGTAATTAATATCAATTAGCTATTTTTTTTATTTGAATTATGTACAGGGGACCGTTTAACTTGGACGAAAACTATTTTATCAGATCTGCATACTTTAACCCTTGCGCGCTCAGTAACTTTTCGTCTGCAACAATTGTCGTCTGCCTCAATTCTTAAAATAGCATTTTTTTCTCATTTCTTTGCAAAAATATGGTCAACGTGACAAACAGTTTAGATCCTGATGAGACGCCGCATCATGCGGCGTCTTATCTGGATCCAGACTGTTTTCATAGGTTATCACGGTTTCACCGCTAGCGTGTAAAGAGTTAATAAGCAAACAAGAGTAGGAACCCGTCTGATCTGTATCTCGTCTGTTTGTTTAGGCGCTCAAAGGTGTGTTTATGATGCAAAGGTTAACTGATATATGCTTATATTCGGAATAGATGCAATGTTTACTTACTGAAACTTAATTCGACGATTTGCAAACCTATGGATTGAATATTTAATGGCTTGGATCCAGCATCTGATCTAGACCAATGCAATGAGCAGAACAGGATTAATAATTTACTTTACTTTACATTACTGTTGCTGATGACTCTCGATGTACAGCAATATTATAACTACAGTAAAAAGTGATTGTCAATTGTTTCTTTCTCTGCTGAACATTCATGTGAGAAACAATGAATATGTGACAGCTAAACTTTTATAATGGCATATGTACACACCAAGTTTTTGGTATTAGCAGAAATTAAATAATCAGATCTATTATAATTAATACGCAAACGAAACAGACACTGGGTCTACTCTGTTTGTAAAAATGCATGAAAAAGCGCGTGTATGATGGAAATGGTTAATTGATGGTTATACAGTATAAAAACGTGCCTGATGAAAACTCGTGTAAGAAATAATGGCATCATGAATATTTATTGGATGAATTTACAACAGAATATGAACGAAGATGTTTGCCTTGGCAGAAACTGAATGATTAGATCTATATTTGAACTTAGATTATTCGAACTCAGATAACTCGATCTTCTGGATAACTCGAACAAAATTTTCAGTCCTTCCAAGACTTACAAAAAAGAATTGTTCTAATATTTATCGCTACAGATATCTAGAAACACATGTGACAGCTTAATACAAGTCTAAAGTAATGTTGAAAGCTCCTATAGGAGCTTTCAGCATTACTTTATATCTGTATTAAGCTGTGGACTTGAGAACATAATCAGATAAGAAAATCGGATGATCGAACTTTTATTATCTCGAACTAATATGTATGGTCCCCTGAAGCTCGAGTTATCGAAGTTCACCTGTATATAATTCAATAAATAATAGGAAAGGTCCTGATCGGACGGATGTGACATGGTGTAAATCTGGGCTATGGCAGAATTTGAAAACGTTTATATTGTCTGGACATGCAGACATCTTAACCCATTACTATTGTGAACATTAACACTTACCTCCATGAATATTCATGTCAAAATTAATGACACCATGAATATTAATTAGATTATTTTTACCAAAGCACTGCCCATGGCAGGTACGTTAGAGCCATATCTATATTATTTCAGGGGCGGTCCCTGATCAGACGACTCATATAGGAGCCGTCTGATCTGGCTCTACTCTGTTTACAAAGGCATAGAAAGGCATACTTAAGGAGTAAAGGGTTTACATATGTGTAAATATGCAATATAATGAAAGTAATGCCAAACAGTAAAATATGAAAATAACAAGCAAAGAGAGCAGAAGATCATATAGTCGCTGTCTGATCTGGATCTACTCCGTTTCCAATGGCATTAAATGTTGACATATCAAGTAAATGGCTAACCGTTTCCCTCATATAAACACATATGTACGCCTTTAACTTGTCCAGACGGCTCCTGTAAGAGTCGTTTGATCAGGATACTTATGATATGATATGGGTCTACAATTTCTGTCAAAGTAACAAATACCCTTAAAAACTGTACATTATAAAAGTTTACTAATACATATTCATGATGTCATTATTTCTTACATGATGATGAATGTTCAAAAAGTAAATGATTGATTTGTTGAAATGGTTCTTAAACTCTATTCGTGTTATAGTTCATTAGCTTTTACCCGCCGAAAGATTAAAGAAAGGCATATACGAAACTGCAAGACATTCATTTATTCAATACAGTAGTCTTAAAAAACAGGTGGTTGCTTAATGCATGTCAGAAATAATGCAGAAAACTCCTATATGAGCTTTCTGTATTACTTTTGACCTGCATTAAGCTACCACCTGCCTTACAGACCCATAATTTGACCTCTTTGACTTCCTATAGAAGCCGTCTGATATTGGTCTACTCTGTTTGCAAATGCATCAAAACACATTTATATGAAGAAAACAATTAATATAAAAACAGTACCTGTTTTGGTGATGTCCGATAGGTCTGTCAGCACACTGTAGGAGCCAAGCGACTGGTTCCGCAGTTCCCACGTGAACATGCCCTGACAGTTGTGGTCTAAGTCGGGAACCAGCTGCAAATCTGAGGTCACAGCCACTTTCGCTAAACAGTTTATCTTGCAACTGTAAAATGTGTACAATTAATAAAATAATTGGAGACAAAAAATCATAAACCAGTTATTCCTATTATTTGCCAAAACAATTTTTTTTTATATCAAAACATTTAACCCTTACCCTCATAATTCGGGGGACTGGTGCAAAACTATTGTAACTCCTTCACAAAGTGAAGGAGTTACAATAGTTTTGCACCAAGCCCTCGATATAAACGCCTTATCACGCATTTGCAAACATTGTCTGCTCTGTTTGCTTTTGGTAAGATATAGATCTCGTTCTACAGTTTTTGTCAAAGCAAACATTTCCCTTGAAAAGTTTACATTATAAATATTGGGGGTAATAAATAGTCATGTTGTCATCACTTTCTACATGAATAATAAACAGGGAAAGGGTTAAACCATTTTAAGGTGACCACCTTATGAATAAATGTGTCTTTACACGTAGATGGTTGTTTAATGTAGGTCGAAAAGAAAAGCTCTTGCAGGAGCTTTCTGCATAACTTTCGTTCAGCATTAACTCTTTTGGCGCCAAATTTCTAATTGCCGTCTGCAATCCAAATTTTGTATAATCATTCGGTACAATAAAGAAATGAGATAAATAAATGCAAATTTAAAAGGATTAAAGCACGGGTATAGAAATATAGAATCAGACAAAAATTGAAGTCCCTGATCAGACGCCGCCCTGAAAAGGCGGCGTCTGATCTGGGACTGCACTATTTGTCGTGGTGCATGTATGCGACATCGGCGGTGAAAGGGTTAATCCTTTCTACCAGGGACATGCATGTACTGGCATTTATACACAGTGTAGAGTCAGATCAGAGCGCTCCTAGAGGAGCCTTTTGATGAGTGCCTGTGCTGTTTGGTCATTCAAAACCCTCCAGCAGAGTTACACATTTCACACTGAGTGGACTATATAGTTATATACTGATGGGCTATATAGTTATATACTGATGGGCTATATAGTTATATACTGATGGACAATATAGTTATATACTGATGGGCTATATAGTTATATACTGATGGGCTATATAGTTATATACTGATGGGCTATATAGTTATATACTGATGGGCTGTATATTTATATATTGATGGGCTATATAGTTATATACTGATGGGCTATATAGTTATATACTGGTGAGCTATATAGTTATATACTAATGGGCTATATAGTTATATACTGGTGGGCTATATAGTTATATACTGATGGGCTATATAGTTATATACTGGTGGGCTATATAGTTATATACTGATGGGCTATATAGTTATATACTGATGGGCTATATAGTTATATACTGATGGGCTATATAGTTATATACTGATGGGCTTTATAGTTATGTACTGATGGGCTATATAGTTATATACTGATGGGCTATATAGTTATATACTGATGGGCTATATAGTTATATACTGATGGACTATATAGTTATATACTGATGGGCTATATAGTTATTTACTGATAGGCTATATAGTTATATACTAATGGGCTATATAGTTATTTACTGATGGGCTATATAGTTATATACTGATGGGCTATATAGTTATATACTGGTGGGCTATATAGTCATATACTGATGGGCTATATAGTTCTATACTGGTGGGCTATATAGTTATATACTGATTGACTATATAGTTATATACTCATGGGCTATATAGTTATATACTGATGGACTATATAGTTATATACTGATGGGATATTTAGTTATATACTAGTGGGCTATACAGTTATATACTGATTGGATATATAGTTATATACTGGTGGGATATATAGTTACATGTATATACTGATGGGCTATATACATGTAGTTATATACTGATGGACTATATACATGTAGTTATATACTGATGGGCTGTATAGTTATATACTGATGGACTATATACATATAGTTATATACTGATGGGCTGTATAGTTATATACTGATGGACTATATACATATAGTTATATACTGATGGGCTGTATATTTATATACTGATGGACTATACAGTTATATACTGATTGGATATACACATGTAGTTATATACTGATGGACTATATATTCAGGGTGAAAGAGTTAAGCTATCGCTTGCATTTAAGACTCCAAATTAGAACTCGTTTGTAAAGAGTTAAATACAAGTATGATAACCCATTCCCTCATAGATACATCCGCTTTGAATGATTCTACACAAAAGGAGCATTCACTACGGAAATAGAATCTTTTAGAATTGTGTAGTTCTGAAACTATTGTGATAAATAGAGCATTTGCTCCTATGGAACAAACGCTCTATTTATCACAATGGTTTCAAAAAGTGACTTTCACAGACGCGAATGAAGGCGTATTTATGGAGTACGGTATTAAACTACATAATAAATAGGTATTATTGTGGTTGTCAGGTAGATTTTGGTGCTGTAATGTTAATCCAACCACCCATCGTTTGTTGTTCAAATATGTTCGTATTAGCATATTGGCGCATTTTGACGCCTCTGTGGAAGTCATTTTTGAAATCATAGTGATAAATAAAGTAATTGCTCCACAATGATTTCAAAACTTCAGTCAGTAGGAGGGAGCGAGTTTGTTACAACAGATCATGATAGATTTCAAATTCCCTTTGGGATCATTCATATATACTAACCTAATACTTAGCTCTCCTTCGACTGAGATTAGTATTATTTGCTGGAATACAGCAGTCATGCCACGCTTGTTATTGACTGTTACCTCTACCACGTAGTAGGACTTCTGGGGTGCAGCAGTAGTGTCCAGATTTATTTTGCCTAGTGCCGCAAGGACATATGTACAATTGCCATGACCGTCCCAGGTGGTATGTTTGGTTGCGGCATGCTCGAAGGAGGCGGCGTCATAACTGAAAGCAAACACATTATGTTGCACGTATATCGTTAACACATTCCCACCTAGGCTGTTTTTAGACATTTTAGACCTCTTTGAAAACGTCTACCCAAAAGGAGCATAAATTTACTAGAGAAAAGACAATATTTAGAATTGTGTAGTATTGAAATGGAGCAAATGCTCTATTTATCAGAATGGTTTCAAAAAGCGACTTTTACAGATGCGTCAAAAGGCGTAAATATGCGGGAATGGGTTAACAATTCTTTGATGATTTAGCAAGTCTGAAAAATAAAACTCACAAACAAATAGGCGAGTTTTAATCCATCAACTAGCGCCTTTCCATTCCTTTTCGTACCTTTACAAACTGAGTAGGCCCTTATTAGATGGCAGCTGTCTGATCAGGGACTACTCTGTTTGCTTCTGCAATTATATACATCTGATACTACAGTTTTTGTATAAACCAAGAATTCTGTTTTAATTTTTACCTGATAAAACATAACTCATTCCCTCCTACTGACGCCTCTTGACGCCTCTGTAAAAGTAATGCTTTGATATCATTGTGATATATATACCAAATGTGATATATAGGAGAAAATGTTCTATAAACCACAATGGTTTCAAAATAATTTGTTTTAGAAAATGTCCTTTTTCTAGGCAATGCTCCTTTTCAGTAGATTCAGCGTTTAAAGTAGTCAAGGAGGGAATGGGTTAAGTTAGTGAATACTAATGCATGTATAAATACGTGATCAATGCATGTATAAATGTTCGTTAGGGAAAGGGTTAAATAGTTGTTGTATAGAGGTCTTATCCGTGTATAGAGAGGTCTTACCCTTGTGATTAACTCGAGAAACGGATGTACAATAGAACCCCGATAGTTAGAACCTTAAAATAATTATCATTATCAGTCAACAACACAGGTGACAGCTAACTTCAGGGTGAAAGTCATGCAGAAAGCTCCTCTGGGTGACTTTCATCCTGCATTAAGCAGACACCTGCCTACAAAGACTTAATTTTCATTACTAAAAGTTCGTGGTATAGTGTTTTACTGTACGTTTGATGATTGTAAGTATGTTAACATTAACCCTTTAATCTATGAATATTCATATAAGAAATAATGACATCATGAATATTAATTAGTGTATTTATATAATGGCAAATAAGCACAGGAAATGTTTTCGGACGGCTCCCCAAGGCATATTTATGGAGCAAAAGGTTTTAAGTTTTCACAAGGTAAATTTCGAAGTTTATTTAACCCTGTTACTCCATAAATACACCTTTGCAAACTGAGTAGATCCAGATCAGAATGCTTCTATAGAAGCCGTCTGATCAGGGTCTGTTCTGTTTGCTTATGCTATACTCGTAATATAGATAAAATCAGGAGTCCTGAAATGCACTTCTTATCTGCAGCCTTGATATAAACCCCTTGACATGAATGTTGAAGTAAACTCTTATCTGGAGTTCCGAAAATGCACATCTTATCGAATGTTCTAAAACATACCCTTTTATCTACAGCCCTGAAGTACACACTTGCATTTCAGCTTTTAATTTCAAAGGATCTTCTACTTTCAGGACTAATTTATCTACAGCCCTTCGTTTACAGCCCTAGAATACACCCATTATCAGGAGTCGTAGCACACACCCCTTATGTAAAACCCCTTACCTTCAGTTCAGAAATAAACTTCTTATCAACTGCCCTGAAATAAACTCATTATCTATAGTCATGAAATACATCAACCGTTGACAGCCCTGATATACACCCATTATCAGGAATCGTAGAATACGCCCCTTATGTATAGAGCTGAAATACTCCCCTTATCTACTGTTCACCCCCCCCAATCCCTTGTCAACTGCCTGAAATACAGCCGCAATGTGCTGTCGTGAAATACAACCCTTATCAGAAAACTTGAAATGCACCAATTACCTTGAGCTGCTAAGAGAATAGCGTAGTCATGGTCATCTTCGTTATCGAAGAACGAACATTATATTTCCTATCCAAATAATAGCAATACCCTGCTATACATCCATTATCTAGGAGCCTCCATGGCCGAGTGGTTATGGTATTCGACTGACAATCGCTTAGCCCTTTACCGCTGTGGTTCAAACCCCGGTCTGGGAATTTTGACTTTTCATGTGAGAAAGCCTTCCAGCTGGCTTGTGGTAGGTCGGTGGATCTATCCGAATGTTCTTCAGTTCACGAAACAATACAATTTGTTACGTGCAGAGAAGAACCTCTAAGGTAATTCTCCACCTATAATTAGCTGGACGACGTGATATTACTGAAATACTGTTAAAGCCACATAAAACCCGATAATAACCAAACCAAACATCCCTCATTTGGAGATAAAAAAACCCACCCCTTACTATGATCTTAGAATGAGTTCCGAAATACATCCCTTATCAGGAGTCCTTAATTACATGAGCTCCGAAATAAAACACTTATCTATAGCCTAAAACACACCCCTTATAAAAAAACTTAAATAAATCCCATATCCGGAATTCCGAGATATACCCCTTCTCAGGACTCCTGAAATACCTGAGCTCCAAAATACACCCCTTATCAGGAGTCCTAATATAAAAGCCTTATCTACAACCCGGAAACTCATCCTTTATCCACAGCTCTGAATAACATCCCCATCATCTTAAAATACTCTCTGTCTGGAGCTATGAAATACAAGGTTTACCAGGAGTCTTGAAATGCATCCCTTATTAGGAGTACTGAAATACAACCATTATCTATAGCCTTTAAATATACCCCTTATCTACAAACACAAGATTGGAAACACATTGTAAAAGAAGTCAGGAATGCTTTATTTTATTCAATGCGAGGCATTTCAGGCATATTCACACACATATCTGAAATACTTTTCAACATGACACCTGGAAGTATTCATGTAATATATGTATCAGGGAAACTCAGTCACAAATATGGAGGGGACGATGGGATGGAGTTCAGAAAAGCTACTAGTGTAAGGGGAGAATACAAAGAAACCTGCTGACGGGAGTGTGAGGTTGGACACCCCATAATCGGTTTAAACCCCCAGTGACTATTGTCACTGACCGTTCCAAAGTCGTACTTCTATCTTCCCCCTATTGCGTGTTTGTTTTATCTTTGTGCGTCTCTATGTGTTTTGATAGTTATGAACATTTGCTGCGTTTTCTTGTTGTGGTACTGTTCGGGCGGTTGTTTGTTTTGTATGTGTTGTTTCATGTATGACTCATATTTGTACTTTTATTGATGAACGATGACAACAAGAGACACGTAATTTGTAAAGCATAAAGTAATCATGCCTATGCAGAAACTGTTTTACCTCAGCACAAGAAGAAACTGATACATTGTACCAGGTTCTAGCCAGAGAACAAGACTGCACGACTGTTCAAGTTAGAACGCTAGCCAACGACACATTTAATACTGTTTGATTACACTGACCGTTTCAAATGTGTGGATGCCCTGTTGGGTATTTATGCTTACTGTGACTCTACCAGCACAATTAAGGAAAAAGGTATGTGTCACCAAATAAGGACTCCTGGAAAGGGACCGATGTTCGTAACACCACTAGCAAGTCTTTGAAACTTGGAGTGCTTAAGCTGATCTAATTAGTGAATAAGAATCGTTCACATACACAATGTACGCTGAATTGAAACTGCTGCAGGATAAGGAAAACCGCAAATATAAGCCAATTAATGATTTGCATAACACTGGCATGGGGTATTTGCCATCTTTTAGAATATGCTTAGTCTGACACATTTAACGGATCATCTATCACGGGCGAATTGGGACGAGCTCACATATAGTTTATCCAGTAATACCCCGAGCCTCAGAAGCACATGATTGGAGACATGTCATTGTGGTTCTTGGACAATTCCATTATGAATCTGCGGTTACTTGCCTCCACAAGTCATGGTAGACATTCTGTAATTTGAGGCAAATGAAGATGAAGAATGGGGATCTTTGAAGTCACGGGTTATCATTGGGACTAAACTTGCATTGCAATGAATATAGATATGGTGATGAATGAATGTATCACACACAGAAATGTCTGTTTTGTAAAGCGGCTGAGACAGTCTTTACAGTATTTAGTGACATAATGTTTTGTTCATATACTAAGGCGACAATGATATAATGATTTGTAAATGCACTGAATAATACATGATTCGATTAGTTCAAAGTCAATTGTATGTCATGAAATATACCAATTGAATCTGAATTCTAAAACCCTGATTTCTCTCTGCTTCATTCTATTCTAATACTTCTTCACATACTGTACCTCGTTCATTGCTTTTTCTGCTGGTAGGTTGTAGTGCACAAGTCATTAGATTGGCATCTCCTCAAAAGTTGATACTCTTAATAGAAACATCTTTTTCAATCACTATTGCTGTGATGTACTGAGGCGGATAACGCAAACGAAATTTTATACAATTCACATGAGCCGAGCAGCAGCCTACACATGATAAGTTTTGTTTACTTAATAAGTTTAAATTCTTGATTTAGTATATTGTTCTTTGGTTAAGTCATACAACAGGCTAAATCATTTCAATTCATTTCATGACCGTTTGTGATACCCTGATAATTATTTATAGATAAGCAAGTAAACAGGATGATTTAGATAATCCTTCTTAATTCTTCAAGTGTTTTATTTGAACGTGGTTTAAATTTTCATATCATACATAGAAAATGAATCAGTATGCTATTTGTATTTTAATGGTTAATTTGTTTTCATAACAGTCGGTTCATTCCACAGTTTTTAATACAAATCTTTCTTTTTGTTTGATTAAAACATTGACATTCATGCTAATGAACTGATTAACAACATGCTATTCTTAATAAAAAACACTGTATTTCTTATACATTTGGTAAAGGGGCCGTCACACCATGCCGTCCTGTCAACGTTCTCTGAACATTTCAATCGTTCAATTTTTTAGCGTTCTAGAGTGAGGATGACACATCTGGCGTGTGATAAACGTATACCTAACGCATGACTAGCGTGTGCCTTACGTGCGAGAAGCGTGTAACAGCGACCAAGTAAGATACTCCTGAACATTGTTAGCGTGTGCTAACGTGCTACTGGCTCACAACGAACGATTTGCGAACGTTAGACGAGCGTGTTGAGCGTGTGACTAACGTGTGAATAACGACATGATAGCGTTTTGACGTTCGTTTGACTCTAGTCACACGCTGCGTGCGTTAGGGGACCGTTCAGCGGTCGTTGACAGGTCGCCAGTGAGTCGTTCACTGCAAAGCAAACGATTAGTTACAACCAAGTAACGCTAGAGTAACGACTGACTAACGATATCCCGGCGATCACCGACGTTCACTAGCGTTCACAAGCGTTCACAAGCGTTCACACAACGCTCTTCTGGCGCTATTCCAGCGACCATGGGCGACGAGAACGCTGACCAGAACGTCATGGTGTGACGGGCCCATAACAGATTAATAATGTTAGCCCCAAGCTGCCCATGGCCCTGCGATATAACGTTATTACTTTCTCTATGCGTCGACGCTGTCCGGACGTACATTTGCTATGGAAACTCTAAATCGTAATAAAATGCAGATGGCCCATAGAGACACGTCTTACATTGTACCAGCTAGATTACTCTCAATGAGGTGGTTTTATGTATAAGAACATATTATATCTCTATGCATTTGCAGCATCGCAGATGATATCAGATCTAGTTTTCACCATATTCCTGTCCTGTTCTCTAATCTTAGGAATTTCTCATTAATATTCATGAATATGCTAACGAACTTATTAACAACTTGACATTCTAAATCAAAGACCTGTGTATTTATTTTTTGTTCGGTAACAAGTTGATACTACTAACTACCAGCTCTCAATGCCTTGACATATACTGTTATCTTTTCTTTGCGCTGACGCCGACCGGGTGTACGTCTGCTATGGATACTCAAACACTCAATAACATGCGAATAAGCCATAGAGACAACATATTTTTCATATAATACTCTCCTAGAGGGTGTTTTATGTATAAGAACATATTTGGGTGTATTTGGAGCATCACAGGTGATTTCAGATCTAGTTTTCACCATATTCTAGTCCCTTATAATTCATTTTTCGGTTTTCTCATTAATATTCATGATTATGCAAATGAGGTAATTTACAAAAACATATTCTTGATTAAGGACCAATGTCTTAACTTTAGTTTGGCACCAATTTCAAACTCCTAGTGCCCCAAATAGCATAGATATTCTACATTATAGCCATTACCCACCGTCGTTGTCCAGATAACTGGTTGCCATGGAAACGGGAGAAACACCAATAGCAGGAATGAGTTTTTTCATGGGTACACATTTGATTTGCATTCAGCAGACCCTACTGAACACCCTGGTACCCATGAAAAAGTCGGACCCCGGGGTACAACCGTCAGTTACAGTTTTGAATAAAAAACAACCTTTCAACCCTTAACTGCACTCCTTACCTACAACCCTGAACACATACGTAGCTTATCTACAGCAATGAAATAAAAATCTAATCTACAGCTGTAAAAATATACCATAATCGGAAGTCCAGAATACATCCCTTGTCGGAAGTCCTGAAACACACTCATTATATGAAGTTCAGGAATGCACAAACTATCTTTAGGTTTTAGCTTAGAAATACGTTCTTATTTGGAGCCACGAAATAACCTTTTATCTAGGACGTTGGAATACAATCCTTACCTAGAAGGATCCATGAAGTACATACCTTAATTGGAGCTCAGATATACACCCTTATCTAGATCCCTAAAACATACCCCTTATCGTGGGGACTCAGAAGTACATTTACCTCTTACATGAAACCTCGAAATACACCTATTATATAAAGCTTCGAAATACACGCAAACTTTATTTGAAGCTCCGGATGATAAACGACTGAAAACAGATTGGGGAAATATGAAACGACTCGTTGTTCCGATAGTGTCTCATCCGAATCCACACTGGTAGACATTTGTAACGTGATTTTAAATACATGGTAATACAGTTTAATTTTGGAGAATATTTTGATGACCTATTTTCATGCCGCTTTATGCTTCAAGTATTACACAAATGTAAACACACACTATGGAATGATGTTTGCTCAATATTTCGAAAACAGTTTCTACAAATTATATATTCCAAACTTCTTATAAGGGCACTGAAATTCTGCTATAACCCCAAAGAGCACTCCCTGCCTTTTGCTTTTCTTCCGTTGAACAGTCAAAGAAATACACAAAGCAATTTAATTTCTGTTTTGTACGGGAGTTAGTTTCATTTCGGACTACTTTCTGAACCAACTACAGAGGTATATGTAATGTAACCCGGTTTAGGAGAGTGGGACTCCCTCTTTAACATGAATACTCGTCCTGAATTCGTTCGAAATCAAATTTTAACAGGTGTAAACAGTTTTTGCAAGCGAAACAATACAATGTGCTTTACCCTTTACCAGGATAACATATATGTAAAACATTCGTAAACTAGGTTAAATATTATTATGGTATGTGGAAACCAGACTTTTAGAATGTAGAATCAGATCTATAAAAATCCTTTAGTTTACAGAGCTGACCCTGATCATGGGTCCTACAGGAGACGTCTGATCTTAGTCTACGCTGGTTGTAAATGTGTCAAAAGACGTCTTTATCAGATATAGGATTAAGAGATATAGTAAGACTACCTTTTACAGCTCCAGGAGTATGTCAGCGACGAAGATATTGGTCTGGCTGGGTCGTAGGATAACGTATGGGCATCCACCTCAATCACACTTCGGGGCATCTGCCGTCGTCTACCTCCCACTATCTCCGCATGGGGAGGGGGCATTACTAGCAGTACCCACGTTGGCTCAAAGATGCTATTGTTCTGCTCTTGTAAGAAAGACACCTTGAGTATAATGCGATAAAGTCCCTCTGCAATTTCCCCTCTTGTGAAGAGCAGGCTGTGTCGGTCATATACTGCAGGGTTCATAGTTGCATTGATGGTCCAGTTGTTGTAATGAGTCTTAGATGTTTCGTTTGCTAAAATGATAAGCCTGCTAAAGATTTCTGTATCTCTCATGGCAGAGATTAATAGTGGTGTTTCGGGCTGCGAAAACCGGCGATCAAATGTTCCAGTAAACAGGAAGTCCTTATTTGTTACTATAATGCTCTGGGTGTAGGTGGTAGTATTGATAAGGTTCCAACAATTCACTTCTATCGGATGTAGCCCAAGAGCGATATATTGGAACGTGCCACTGAAAGGGCTTGCCAGAGTTACTTCTTGCGTATCCGTAAAGTCTTTCTTATATATTGGATCGCCAAAATTGATTTTACACGTCAAATGAGGAATATACAAGTCACCGGGCCCTATGCTGAATGCGTAAGAGATGTAGCCATCTGGAATGGCGACAGAATTTGGAAAGCTAAACGTCATATCATCTGGAATTGGATTATCGCAGGTTATGTTTACCTCATCCACTTCGACAAAGCTACCGTTGTTTGCAACTGCAGTGACAAGCATATATCCGTAGGTAGGACACAGGTGATCGATTGAGCACCCGTAGTATGATGAGATGCTACAGCTTTCCGATGGTGCAATACCGCTGAAGTGAAGCGTGTAAGTCACGGTACCCTGCACCCCGTACATGGAGTAATGTACGTAGGTGGTATTGATGAAGGCCACCACGTGGTTATATTCGAAATACATAATGCCTACTCTCAGGGAGTATGTCAGTGTGTTAACTGTCCCAGTGACACCTGCAGTCGTCTCTATCGTAATGGTGTAATTTGCTCTTGTATCGTACAGATTGGTGTAGACTGACGTGTTGTAGGGAACGGGGTCAGCTAGAGCCCGGCGCCGTCTTGCATTTGTATCCGTTCCAAAGTCCCATCTTAGGTACACCTCTAGTGGAATCAATGCGTATCCGCCGCTCTCAACGAAAAAGTCCACCAGCTGAGTTCCAGACACATTCATAGGTACCAATTCCTCGAAGTTCACGCTAAGGCTGCTGGCAATATACTTCTCTACCAGTAAACTGAACTCGTATGTATATTGACTGACCTCGTTTGAGCAAAAGAATGTGCCGTTGAATTCACCTTCACTTGTATAGCTGTGTAAATGGTTTAGCAGGGCGTTGTTGTATTCAATGCCGGTGACCTGTGCCTTCCCGTCTTTCGGTTCAAATGTACACGTTGCATTAGTAGGAAGCGGAACAGTGGCATTTAAAGTGATATTCATTGGAATCTGCATGCTCTGTAAATTTTTCCAGGGATACTTTTTACCAATGGGTTCTAATGTGAAACCTATTTTGGGTACCCGATTTTGCACGAGCACTTGGAATGTTTCGTCCCGGGAGTAGCTGTTCCATCCGTTCCACGCCCGCCAACGTAATGTGTATAAAGCTGCACTGGTGTATACATGATTGAAAATTGACAGGTTGTAAGGAAGGTACCAGATTGCCTCATCCCCGGGACTCGAAACAGAGGATCCATCACCGTAGTCTATTATATATTCAAATCCACCATTAGGGACATTAATAAACTGAAACTGTGCTGTTGTGTTTGTTATATATTTACCTGTACCATTGAATATTTCCAAGTCCAGTGGAAGTAGTGTATCCCAGATCTCCTTTATTTTATCGAATGCTGCGGTCCCCACTTGATTGACTGCGTATGCCTTTACATGATATTGCCCCTGTACATCGAACACGTGAGTGTATGGAAATACGGCGGGCAATGTCACGTTGGCACCTAAATCGAGGCTTTCCGAGTCATTATTGCCATGGTTATAGTATATACTGACGTTAACCGTGTCCATCGGTATGTTGGCTATGCTTTTTGCAATGAATTGAAAATATGCCGCCTCCGTGGTGTTTGAGAGGGTACCTGAGGACTGGAACCATAACTCATTGATCTTGTAGATGACTATTACAGGCACAATGGTGGTCTGAGTGCTGACAAGGTTCGACAGAGTGAACGTCACATCAAAATTACCAGATCTATAGAATAGGAAATATAGTAAACAGATAGAGTAACAGATAAATGCACGTATTCAGATACTAAATTCGTCATTTCTCCACTAAACCCCATGTTGTGAGTTTGGTCACAACATAGGGTTAAGTTGAGAAAAAAAGGTTATTTTTGAAGATATTGTAAATTACACGTACGAGGCATGCAGGAAATACAACATACAAAACACACAGCCGCCCGAACAGCACAAAGGCAAAAACAGTAAATGTACGTGTACATACATACCAACAGACACAAAGAGAAGCACCAAGACATAACAAACAAACAAAAGGGGGAAAATTGGAGTACCGCCTTGGAACGGTCAGTGACACTTATCATTGGGGGTTTAGCCCGGTTTAGGGGCGCTATCTCTTGCTAATACGACCTCTCATAAGACGTATAATTCTGGAATTTTAAATCAGGTTGTATGTTTGTAGCTTAATGCAGGACAAAAATTTATACAGAAAGTACAATGTAATTCTAACCATGCTTATCGCAATCTGACAGATTATTGTATATAGTTTGGATCCAGATTAAACTCAAATTACGAGTATATCCGGGTATTTCGGCGTTTCATCAGAATCCAAGCTGTCTGACACTTAGTCAATGTTTGCTTCAAAGCTTATCGAATGTAAGTACAAATTATAACATACATTGCTCATTCTCTATAAAGACATTCTTTGGGATACGAATATTGTATGTGTTGTTCAGAGGGAGTTGTTATAGGGAGGGAAAATCAAACATAATTAACTTGTTTGCAGACCCCCAGATAAGGTGTATTTCGAGAACTAAAACCGTTATGCCTCTATCGAACCCTATGTTGTGACCACTCTTTAGAATCGTCACAAACTGACAATTCTAAAGAGTGGTCACAACATAGGGTTTGGTGGAGGCATAAAGAAAATACGATGTAAAAAAGGTTGTTTCTGGTGCCTTGTTGTTTCGGAAACAGTGACATGCGTTGTTGTAAGGAGGGACTCGTTATTGAGAGAGTCGTTGTAGGGAGGGAGCACTGTATCAAGGTTTGAGGTGATTATTTTCAGCATGAGAAATGTTGATAATTCAAGGAGTTGAAACACAATGTGGACGAGGTTTACATGTTTCTGGCATAGCGTGTATCATGTTACCACATACTACAACATTAATGCATGATGATGTACCGCAACCATAGATATTCATGTAAGACAAAACAGCATTATGAATAATAATTAGATAATTTTTAATAAGACCACATAGACATATATTTAGTCACAGCAGAAACTGTAAGATCATATGTATATTATATCATAAGCAAACAGGACGGGTCCTGATCAGACGCTTCCTATAGGAGCAGTCTGATCTGTGTCTACTCTGTTTGCAAAGGCATAGAAAAGCATATTTATGGAGTATAAGGTTAAACTTTTTCCTAATGAATATTGATTCGTGACTTTATCACTTAATAGATATATAGGTAAACATTTCAAAGGAACTATTGGCTCTGACAATCACTGTACAGTCACATCTATAAACTGTCATAAGCAAACAGAGCAGAACCTGGTCAGACGGTTCCTATAGGAGCCGTTTAATCTAGGTATACTTTGTTTGCAAATGCGTTTATATGAGGGAATAAACTTACTTCGCACCATATCTAATGGGACATCAAATTAATAAATTCAAAAACTAAGAAACGTGATTCAGAATCCATTAGCCTACTAAAAAGTGTGTCTGTTCATCAACCTCTGACAATCGACACGAGCTACAATAGCTATGATTGGTTAAAACATTTGAAAAAATATTGACAGATTTTCAAACAGCTTGGATCCTGATGAGACGCCGAGTTACTCGGCGTCTCATCTGGATCGAAGCTGTTTGCAAACCCCTGCAAGGTCGCGCTTAACAAGCGTGAGAAGGGTTAACCTGTACAGTAAAACCTCTCTTAACCGGCCGTTATATTTAGTATGAATATCGTTCTTGGAGACAGGTGGCAGCTTAATGCAGGGTGAAAGTCATGCAGAAAGCTCCTAGAGGAGATTTCTGCATGACATTCACCCTGCATTAAGCAGCCACCTGCCTAAAAGTGTCTAAATTCTTATCTATTTGAATTCCGGTTAAGCGAGGTTTTACTGTACTTGTACTTTTCATATAGATGTCCTAATCATGGTTACCGTAGCATCCACCGTTAGAATTTTTTCATGGGTACTAAAATGTTCGTTGGGATTATCAGAACTCATGTTGAGCATGCCCCAAACATATATTTGTCCCAGATATGTTTTATTTAACGGTTTCCATGGTAATCCGAGGTAATTTTCGAAACTATCTTGCATAAATAGGCCTCTCAGACTAAACGACAAACTCCCTTTTTCTAAAAAAACCCCGCATATTTTTACTTCCTCATTAATATTCACAATACATGTAATACATTTATGAACATTAATAGAAGTACATGTCATATTCCAGCTACATGTCTGTGCTTTACTTTGGATCTTGTTTTGTTCCCTAAAAGCAAAATATGATTGATACATTGATCATTTCTGAGTATCCTTTTACAGCTCAGTTCAATGCTGGTAACGGAAAAACCAGCCATGCCGGGCGTTTTGGGCGATAAAGGTAGGGAATTGGTGTCTAAAAAACACAAAACTGTTGTTTTTTCAGTTGAAAATGCAAAATATAAAAATCACAAGTATAATAGAACATGTCTCAAGCAGTCATAAGATAGAGGTATAATTATGCGTCTGTAAGGCAGGTGGTAGCTTAATACAGGACAAAAGTAATGCAGAAAGCTCTTACTGCATTAAGCAGCAGCCACATGCATTTTTTTTAAAAAACAACAACACCCCCCCCCCCAAAAAAAAAAAAACAACCCCTCTTATGTTCAATAAATGACTGACAGCTTAAGAGAGATTCTACTTTACTCTGTCAGAGCTGGTTGATATCCAGGATCCATGCTTATAAAGCTTTTAGTTGAGTTCGTTCTCAAGTTTTTGATTGGTCAGATTTGAGCCTTTGGCTCAAATCTGACCAATCAAAAGCTTGAGAACTCAAATCTGACCAATCAAAAGCTTGAGAACGAACTCAGGCTCAACTAAAAAGCTTTATAAGCAAGGACTCTCTTTTAGACAGGTGGTTGCTGAATACAGGGAGAAAAGTCATGCAGAAAGATCTTAGGGGACTTTCAGCCTGCACTACGCTGTCACCTGTCCTAGTCTTTTATTCTATATAAACGGCATTTTAGCACCTTTGTAGAGTAGATCCGATATTCAGACGGTTTCTATCGGAATGGTTTGATATGGGTCTGCTCTATTCGCATATGGAATTATATAAATCTGATTCTACAGTTTCTGTCATAACCAATCGCTCCTGTTAACATCAGCCAGTATATGAATTCAGCTAATTAATATTTATATAGTATTTCTAACAATAATATCCATGGTTTATCCTTTCCCTCATATTGGTGCCCGTTGACGCCTCTGTAAAATTCTTTTTTTGAAAACATTCTGATATATACAGCATTTGCTCCATAGGATCAACCACTCTACAGATTACGGTGGTTTCAAAGCATATTTCAAAACTACTTACATGTACTTCTATAGCTTACTTTTTTCTAGTCGTGCTTCTTATCATTGTACAGTAAAACTCTAAACTGGAATTCTAGTAGAGAAGAGTTTAGATACTTTCAGGCAGATGGTTCCTTAATGCAGGGTGAAAGTCATACAGAAGGCTCCCAGAGGAGCTTTCGGTATGACTTTCATCCGCATTAATATGTCACCTGTCTTCAATACCGATATTTATACTACACTGAACGTCCAGTTTAGAAAAAATTTAACTGTATTTATCCTAAGAGGTTGGGTCTAAAATAGCCTACAAGGAAAAGGGTTAAATATCGACATTGATAATATTTATTTGACTGTATGGTTTAGAGAGGTTATGCTGTAGGTATGTTATATGGCTGAACATTTCAAACATTGAAATCAATTTACACGAGAAACAGCTAATTGTCTTCTGTTTCACAGACAACTTGACCAGTACAAAGAATGCAATTGCCTCGTCTATTATTTCCTTCCGGCTGTAATCCAAAACACTTGAGATGTCTCGATGGAATAATTATGCTTTTTCTCTTTCAATATCTTATATATGCGCCCTTTTACTCCTTTGTAAACAGCATAGACTCTGCTCACGGGCTCTTATAGGGTTCGCTGTTTGCTTATGAAATAATATATTATATGTATGCCATGGTAAAAAACGTGTGGTATCAGCTGCCACATAAATGCATTTAATTGATATTCATGTTCACTTGTTACCTGGATATTCATAGAGAAATGGGTGAAATTATAAAATATCTGTCTGAACTGCTATAACGCTTTTCATACTACAGTAGAACCTGTCTTAAGCGGCCATTAAAAGGGTGAATTAAGGGTCTCTAAGGCAGGTGGAAGCTTAATGCAGGTCAAAAGTAATGCAGAAAGCTCCCGTAGGAGCTTTCTGCATTACTTTTGCCCTTCATTAAGCAGCCACCTGCATTTTAAGATTCCTGTTTCCAATCAATAAAAAGTCGCTTAAGACACGTTCTACTGTAGGTTCGTCCTGACTCACATCCACAAACAGATTGGATCCAGATCAGATTCTAAACTGACGTTTCATCAGGATCCAAACTGTTTGATACTCGGTCATTAATTTGTTAGGAGTCTGGTCGAATCGGAAGTCTAAAAACCTCAGCAAATCAGACATTGGGCAGAGAATTTGTTTTTCATTCGGAATACGGAAATCTATTGCCATAGCAAACAGTAAAGAATCAGGCCATTCACATATACAGTAAAACCTCTCTAACAGGACGTTTAATGTGGTATAAATATCTGTCTTGGAGACAGGTGGCAGCTTAATGCACGGGTAAGTCATACAGAAAGCTCCTCTTTCTGTATGACTTTCACCCTTCATTAAGCAGCCACCTGCCTAAAAGCATCTAAATTCTTCTTCTCTAGAATTACGGTTTTAAGAGGTTTTGATGTAAGTACACAGGATATATCTTGACCAGATAGTTCCTGTTGGAGCTGTCGAGACATTTTTGTTAGGGCTGTATAAAAAGCTCTTGCTAAAGATATTTGATATTGGTTCCACTCTGTATGTGAATGCCTAAAATGGCGGATTGATATAAGTTAGCAGTTTAAAGTGTTTGATATAACGTAATTGTTGATTAAATTTGCTACTTCACACTCTTAAAGCAAACGGTTTACCGAATGAACGGTGGTTTCGGATCAATATATTTCAGTAGTTCAGTGATGAATGTTACAATTACGTCTGAATGGTTTAAAATAAGACGCAGCTTTTGGTTGGTTGTTTGACGTACGTATTTTTGTCAATTACGGCCAATGGGGTTAATTGGTTCTTTTTACATTTACATGTGATGAATCATTTACATAATAATTATTAATTGGCTGAATTATTTAAAATAGCATAGTGGTCAGTGGTTTCATCCATACATGTAATTCCAAAAGCAAACAGAGAAGTCCGTGATCAGACGGCTCATTTTCCTCCTGTAGGTCCAGGTCTTCTCTGTCTGCAAAGCCATTCATACCAGGCAATTGTTTAAAATGTATTCAATGCAAAACACTGATGCACAGCTTCGCGTTAACCCTTTGTCCGCTATGCGGAATCTGACTGCCAATTGCAAATAGTTTGGATCCCAATCTAACCCATTACCTCATAGACTATTTTAGATCCTACCTCTTTAAAATCATCTACCGAAAAGGAGCATTAACTAGAGAAAAGGAAACTTTTAGAATTTTGTAGCTTGAAACGATTGTGATAGGTAGAGCATTTGCTCCTATAGGAGCAAATGCTCTATTTATCACAATGGTTTCACAAAGTGAATTTTACAGAGTCGTCAAAAGTCGTCAATATCAGGGAATGGGATAAGGGATAACCTACACCTTATACATTATACTGACACAGGGTCAGTCACACCTAGCCCTAATCACTGAGCCAATAGCTTGAGGTCTTAACCGGCCAGGCTTATCTACCACTCGGTAAGAGAAAGCTTGATAATATCGGTACAGGAAATTCTCCCTAAACCGGAATTCTATAGTACAGAAGAAATTTGATACTTTTAGGCAGGTGGCTGCTTAATGCAGGTTGAAAGTCATGAGGGTGAAGGCTTCTAGAGGGGTGCTCTGTATGACGTTCAACCTGCATTAAGTTGCCATGTGTCTCAAAGACCGATATTTATACTAAATTGTGTGTCCGTTGTAGAGGGTGTTACTGTATAAGTGCATTTAGCTTACATGTTGTAGGTATGTGTAACGGTGGCATTTGGGAAAACATCGTCGTAGTATGTTGAATACATGTTTCCATCTCCCATATCAGCTCGGAGGGTCACAGAGGTTCCTTGTGTGGTCGTGACTTCAAAATTGTAAGACTGATCTACAGCTAGGTATATGATAGGATTATCTACCCATGCCTACAATATAAATGTATATGTAAAAACTCGATACTTCGGAATTTTATTAATGAACGATTGATGCCTATTTAGGCAAGGGTCTGCTTATTGTAAGGTGAAAGTAAATACAGAAAACCCATTGAGGAGGCTTCTGCATGCATGACTTCTACCCTGCATTAAGCAGTCATCTGTCTATAAGGGTCTAAATTATTCTTTATTAAAATTCGAATAATCGAGAGTTGAATTATAGGTTCGCCAATAGCAGCAAGCAATACCAGTCGCTTTCTGCTACCTGGCCAACTCTCAACCCTTTCCCTGTTCTGTGTTTATTCCAATTTTCAATACCTATTGAATATTCATGGACAAACTAATAGTTATAATGAAAATTAATATGGAATATGGAACATGGCAGCGATTTTAGAAGGTAAAGAAACATATATATCAAATTCAATTTAGCAAACAGATTAGTCCCTGATCAGACGGCTCCTGTAGGAGTCGTCTGATCTGGGTCTACTCTGTTTGTAAATGTGTGAACATGCGTTTATATGAAGCAAAGAGTTAAATTGTTTTCCGCCATTCCCGAGACCACGATTACATTTGCGCATAGTATGAACGCAGATGAGACGCCGAGTAACTCTGCATCTTACAGGATCCAAGTTATTGAATACAGTGTTCCCTCTCTACAACGACACCCTTTGGGATACGAAGATTGTATGCGTTGTTCAGAGGGAGTTGTTATAGAGAGGGAAAATCAAACTAGCTTGTTTGCAGATCCCTAGATAATGTGTATTTCGAGAACTAAATCCGTTATGCCACTATCAAACCCTATGTTGTGACCACTCTTTAGAATCGTCACTTTGTGACGATTCTAAAGAGTGGTCACAACATAGGGTTTGGTGGAGGCATAAAGAAAATACGATGGAAAAAAGTTGTTTCTGGAGCCTTGTTGTTTCGGAAACAGTGACATGCGTTGTTGTAAGGAGGGAATCGTTATTGAGAGGGCCGTTGTAGAGAGGTAGCACTGTAATGAATATTGTGATTGTGATTTTTTAAAGACATGCAGTAGACAACAAGCCATCTCTGGACAAGAAGTGATTTCATAACCGTTTATAAATCGCATCGGATTGATGCAAATGTTTTATATTTACATGTATGCAGTATGTCGGCATCGTTCCCTGAAAATAAAATGTAATTACTCCTTCGCTGCCAATGTCGCATCTGTGGTTACCAGTTTGGGTGCAGATGAGACGCCGAGTAACACGGCTACTCATTAGGATCCAGACTATTTGTTACTGTTGTAATGTGTTTTGAAAAAAGGAAAGAACATTAAACAAACGGAAATTGTAACACACGACACTTTCTGCAGACTACATTATTTGACAGCAGGATTCGTGCAAACTAACTTTTGTCTGCAAACATGTATTATTATTCTAATCTTCATTTTGTGTTGTACAACCACAGTGTCTGAATGTCAAACAGAGATTCTCGGCATCTCATCTAGTTCAAAACTGTTTCACAGATTGTCAAACAGCGTTAAAGGGGATAAATGAATAATATCAGTCGAAAAGAGTGTAACAAATGTATAACAATTGCTGTAAATGTCACACAAATATTTGTTGTAAATGTACAATCACACTGGTGGTAAATGTATAATCACACTTGTTGTAAATGTGTAACTACACGTGTTGTAAATGTTAAATAACACACAAGTTGTAAATGTATAATTACACGTGGTGTAAATATACAATCACACGCATGTTGTAAATGTGTAATTACACATGGTGTAAAAGTATAATCACACATGTTGTAAATGTGTAATTACAAGTGGTGTAAATGTATAATCACACATGTTGTAAATGTGTAATTACCACATGGTGTAAATGTATAATCACACTTGTTGTAAATGTATAATCACACTTGTTGTAAATGTATAATCACAGACGCTGCAAACGTATTTAATCGCACTTGTTGTAAATTCATAGTCACACAATGTTTATGTTCTAACTCTATAATTACACATTTGGTAAATATATAATCGTAGATAGATATATGCACTGTAAATTAATATTCAGACTATTTGAAGTCTCATTCTCTTTAAGACCGGTGGCAGCTTAATGCAGGATTAAAGCCACCGCGGAAGCTCCCCTGTAAGCTTTCTGCGTGACCTTTAACCCGCAATACGCAGTAACCAGCTTAAACGTTTTTACTTCTTAAATTATGAACAAGCAAGGTTTTATTGTACAGTAAAACCTCTTTAAACCGGAAGTACACTTTAGTACAGTAACACTTTTCTATAACGGCCATTAAATTACATCATGTATTTTGTGTTAAAGGCAGGCGGTTGCTTCAAGCAAGGTGAAAGTAAAACAGAACGGTCCTATAGGAGCGTTCTGTTTTACTTTCACCTTGCTTTGAGCAGTCACCTGCCCTAATACACCAACTAATTAACATAATTTAGCGGCCGTTATAGGGAGGTTTTACTGTATAAATATCGGTCTTGGAGACATGTGGCAGCTTAATGCAGGGAACAAGTCATGCAGAAAGCTCCTCTAGGAGTTTTCTGCATTACTTTTACCCTGCATTCAGCAGCCACCTGCTTAAAGTATCTATTTTCTCTTCTACTTGAATTTAGAGAGATTTTTCCATATTCGAAATTAAATCGAAACTCACTGTGAGCCCCACTATTTCTTCTCCGTAAAAGACTGTTCTGCTGTACTGTGACCATGTTCTTGATCCTCTGAACGGTGACAGGGTAACTGTGTAGATTTTGAAGATGGTGGTGACAATCTCCTCCACAGTAACGTCTATTTGGTTGCCGCCAACAATTTGGTAGCTGACTCCCAGCCTGTTCGGTGACACCTGTACTGTGACGCTGCAATACCCGTCAAAGTCGTAGGATATCGAGGTAGTGTTGACGGAACTGTTCATCCAGTGTATTGCTGGTTCCGAGGCTTGCGCAACCAGACTGTGCTTGACTGTGATAGTAATGTTTTATGGAAGTATAACATGCATGCAAGTACAACAGCACAGGTCTTTGCAAAAATGTTAGGAAAACACTAGAAATGACAATAACAGTACATGTAATGCAGAAAAAGTCTTAGAAGCCCTACATGGATAATTCCATAATGACTAAAGCTACCACTTTCCCTACGTCGCCCCGAAATAGACCTCTTTTGAAGGGCAACTGTAGAGCGATTATATTGTGTAGAAATTATGCTATCAGAGTAGACCAGGACCGCTACGCGAACCTGGTTTGCACTTGTTAAATAATACATTATAAGAGCTAATCGTCTCATCTGGATCCAAGCTGTTTGTAAATATAAATAATGTCGCGGACAGAATAAGGGTTAACAAAGCGTAAATAATGTACCTATGACGTCACTGCAGTTACTATCTTTTATGCATTAACCTCTTTCCCTGTTCTATGTTTATTCCAAATTCCAATAACTGCGGTAACTGAATATTCATGAACAAAATCGTTATGATAAAATATGGAAGGTGAAATATTGTAGCCATTTTAGAAAGTAAAAGAAATCTATCAAATTCCATTAGCAAATAGAGCAGACCATGATCAGACGGCTCGTGTAGGAGCCGTCTGATCTGGGTCTTCTCTTTTTGCAGATGCGTGAAAACACGTTTATATGAAGAGAAGGGAAAGGGTTAAGCAACCATTTACGTTGCTGTTAACCCCCCCCCCCCCCGTGTTTATTCCTAACGTGACCACTGTAGACACATTCTACTGCACAGATAAAATGCTTGTGCAGTGACCCATATCTAAAAGTCCCTTACATGTAAATCATTCGTAACCATAAGTCTGCTGAGCAAACTTTTGTTGGTAGAAAACAGTAACAAATACTTTGGATCCTGATGTGACGCCGAGTAGAATAAAGATTAAATGCTACATGTATATGAGAAGTGAACACGCCTTTCCTAAGTCAAACACTAAGTGCCATGAGCAGTGATAACAGAGACAGAATACCTAGACCAGGTGCAGATCCAGGATTTCAGATTAGTGGGGCGTAGAAATTTTTCTGGAGTGGGCGAGGGGGGCATAGATTTTTACGTTTGATGACATAAATAAATAGTGTGTTTGTAATACATGTTGAAAAAGAGCTGTGATGAAGGCAGGTGGCTGCTTAAAGCAAGGAGAACCTTGCTTTAAGCAGCCACCTGCTCTAAATACCAACTAATTAACACAATTTAGTGGTCGTTATAGAGAGGTTTTACTTTATATATATCAGAGCTAAAATATTACTAAAAAATTGTTTTGGCAATTTTAGAGGGGGGGGGGGGGTTACGCCGGCTTGCCCTCTAAATCCGCGCCTGTAGACAATGGCTAGGTATTTAATATTGATAATGAACTGGTGCTGACGTCACAGTGTGTAAGTTTTTGCATACGACATATCGTGATGTTGTGGTGAAAAATTATGCTGACGTCATTTTATTGACAAAGTAACGGACCGACCAACAATGCTAACACTGGTGTAATGTGACCGTTTCTGCTGGTTACAGACACGGGTCTCGCACGCGACACGTTAACAAATGATTTTATAATATCACTATGCATGGCATTTTAAATAATATCCCAGACACCAACACCATCATCATTATTATTGTATAGTAAAAGTCAAAACAGTTCAAAGTATACAATGGGTCTGGGTCTTGCACACTAAACATTGTCATGATGTGGTCAACATTTGTGCAAAGTAGTTTGCAAACCGATCCATGATTCATAATAGGAGATCGCGCTCAAAGTGTAACATAAAGTGCAACCATTTGCATCTTATAGGTCATACCAGACTCGACTATTTGCCGTGCGATGATGGAGGGCTATATTCTACAACTAAGCAGTGAATACTTTGTACAGCGCTCGGAAAAATGCAAACGATCAGGCTGTAATTCAGAATCCAAACTTTCCAAAATTATTGTAGCTTAGACAATGTTATTTGTACATTGTATTGGTGGCCAGGCAACCAACGATGGACTATCATTGAATTATTGGGATGTCTGTTTTAACTTGTCAATGCTTATAATGAGGTTCTACACTGATGTCTTTAGCCCGTGAGAAAACATGTAAATGTGCCATTTAGGACAGTCAACGGTCCAACAGGAGAGATTGGAGGAGAACAGAAGAACGCTCTTGTTCTCTGGTTCTTTAACGTTCCCTATCAAAATTGCTATTAACAGACCGATACATTATCTTGACACCAGGTCAGTCTTAGAGCTAATGTTAACTTGAATCATATTAAAACCTTTGTAAAACACCTTTGAGGCAATACTTGAAGCCTCACTCTGATGGGAATTATGCTGAGGAAGATATCGCAGAACAATGTTATTATTATATGTTTTCTGTAACTTCTTTGCTAGTGATCGCGGTCAGAGAAACAGTTTTCAGAGAAAGGATGCTGAATGTTGTTGTTCTCTTTGTAACTCAACTGCCCCTTGTTCTAATCCTCCAGATGTGCCATTTACCAGCCTTCACATCGAAATCCTGATCATAAATGCAAACATGCTATTGGTCTGTATAATAAATGTGTTGTAACCGTATTGGATACGTCCGTGCGACTATTAAATCACTAAAAGCATGTATGTAAGATTGACACAGATCTTCATGCAAAGTAGGAGTCGAGAATGACCCATAACTCATCCAGGAATATGTAACAAATAGGGTGATTTCTTTGAATATAGCATATTAAAAAAGAAAGACAATATCCATATTCTTCAACAACATATCGCTGAGTATTTTGTTTGACACTACCTGTACATTCAGTCACAAGGAAGAATATGAACATGACGAAACCCCATACCCATATATCTGCATCAGACAGAAAGTTTGAGGATGTCCCAATCCATACTTACAATGTTAACACTTTAAGTTCAAACGAAAATGACAAATCAGAGCTAAAGATGGTGTAACAAGAACTGTCAGCAACGAATGCTAATGAAAACAACCGCACCACTCAACACCTTGCAGGCTACTAATTTATATTGTGAATAAAGTGGAAACTGGGCATATATATCAAATAATAATGATCAGATCCAAATGAAACTATCAGGTGCACTGGTTACTACAAAAATAAGAATATCAAGTTTTCAGCAAAGTTATAGATTAAGAAACTTGCATCTATAGATGGACAGACAGAATGATGAGCGGACAAATAGAGGGACGGGCATATGGGACGTCATTTCTCCACGAATATCAACATAGGGTTTGGTGGAGAAATAATTGAGTTTCTGTTGAAAATGTGTAAATTTACACACTTTATCTGGACCTCTGTAAAGTGTTAATCACTTAACCCATTACCTCATAGGCTATTTTTAGATCCAAACTCTTTGAATAAATCTACCAAAAAGGAGCATGAACTAGAGAAAAGGAAATATTTAGAATTTTGTAGTTTGAAACTATAGGAGCAAATGCTCTATTTATCACAATGGTTTTACAAAGTGACTTTTACAGAGTCGTCAAAAGTCGTCAATAGGGGGGAAAGGGTTAAAAGCAACGCTCACCTGAACAGTCGAAGTCTACGGGAGGAAATGCACCTGTTTCGTTACAGGTTGTCACATTTATGCCACTAATGTAGTGGTAGTCGGGATCGCACGAATAGACGATATCGGTATTCCAGTCGTGCTCCACGAGGAAAGGATCGTAGTGAGTGTGGCTGATAGGCACAGGGGGATCGCACGTTATGACTGAAAAAACAGCAAGTTAGTCAAAACCTACACACAAATTAAACTCTCAATACCGATCGATCACCCGATCATCGAAATACAGTTAAACCCTTTAAACCGGAAATTTAGTTGAGAAGAAGTTAATGCTTAATGCAGGTAGAATGTCGGCAGAAAGCTCCTAGAGGTACTTTCTGCATGTCTTTCTCCTTGCATTAAGCTGCCACCTGTCTCCAAGATCGATATCTATACGCAGATGAACGTCTGGTACAGAGGAGGTTTACGTTAAATGAAATAATGATGGCCTTTTACACTGGTAGTAGCTTGATGCATGGCGAAAGTAATACACTCAAAATAATTTATTGCGTGACTTTCGATCTGCAACAAGCAACCACCTGTTTTCAAATACCCCATCAGTTTTGACTTTGATGAGACGTCGAATCACTCGGCGTTTTATCTAGATCAAAGTTGTTTGCAACTACTGGTTAAGACGCACACAAGGCGACTGCTGTTGTTCCCATCCAGGTATAGTCTGGTGTAAATGTACTCAGGATAACGCGACCCTGCGCAGATAAGGAGCTGCAACGCAACCATTGCAACGCTATTGACCAAATTGTGATGTCATATGCAAACAGTTTGGATATAAAGGAAACACCGAGAAATTCGGCGTGTCATCAGGATCCAAATTATTTTAATAAACGAAAACGAGAAACAACGGAATCTGAAAATTCTAGTAGGCCATAAGCGTTGTAGTAAAAAGCTACGTAGTATTAAAAGGGTTGAACATATTTCATATGCAGCAAACTGCACATGCTGAATGTAATCTACTGTTAAATTTGTCTGCGTAGTGCCGCAGTTTTGAAGCATCGTAATGTAATCTTGTTCCGAGACTATAAAACATTTTGCTTCAATGAACCCTTATTCAGACAAAGATGTTTTATAAGCTCGCACCCTGTTGTCAGTTTATGTTCAGCAGATGTAGGTCTCAGATGCGCAAACCTCATGGTTAATCCATTTGCTCCAAGTGGATTCTTTCGTGCTTACATGTTGGATTAGTCCATTTTTTTTTATCTAAGCGGTGCCTGGTCAAAATGTTCAATTTTGTTTTGTTTTATATTGAATTTCCTATTAGCAAACAGTGTAGACTCTGATCAGATGTCGCAATATATCCCGTATATATAATGCGACGTCTGATCAGAATATACACTGTTTGCCTACGTCCCATATATGGGATCGTGGGAGCAAATGGATTAAAGCAACCGTCGCAAATGCAAAATAGCTGAATGAACTAATCTGTACATTGAGAGCTCATCGCAAAACTATTGTAACTGCATACTTCCAGATCTATTAACATTTGTAAATTTTCATTTTCCTTAACTTTGGAAATTTTTCAGTTTTATTTCTTTTCAAACTTTTGATCAGATTGTAAAACAGCATCGATCCAGATGAGTCGCACAGCCAGTTCCTCGGTTTCTCATCCGGATCCAAACCGTTTACAAATGTGGTGGCATAGCTTGTAGTTACATTAGTTTTGCGTTAAGCACTTTATATATAGTTTGTCCAAAACGAAATAAATGGCATATCGTAGGCATGTAGTAGCTTATAAAAGGCGCCCCTTATTTATGTGTAAATTTAGCACTGAAAGCATCAGGTAAGAAATGCAATGTTTCCAGTTGTCTTTTTTCTCACACAACCTGTATCTTGTTGGCATCCATCTGAAGCGCATCATAGTGTGGACTCAAATGGATACCAACATCATAGGACTGTATATGATATCTATAATTCATTTCCTTAATATGCCTCTTATGTAGAGCTCTTTTCATCAACCAAACAATAATAATCAAGATATAAGATAACATCAAAGGCATATCTATGGATATAAGCAATGAACATGTATATAGTGGTGTCCAAAACACCTTACGTGATACTGGTTCTCCGACATAGAATGCATAATTCAATATAATAAAAATATGGTTATTAACTACCGTTTGAAAATTCAAAGAAGCAATGCTAAAGAGTTAAAGCATATATTAAACTCTACATGTTGCTATTTGCAACGGTAATTTCTACATCATTTAATACTTTCATGTAATCTAATAGTTTTTCAAAACGATATGAATACATCTGAACCTGTCTAAAGCGACCACTGAATGAAAATATTTACAGTCTTTAAAAGTCTCTTAGACCCAGAAATAGACATAATACTTTTGGTCGCCTTAAAGAGATTTAATTAGAATTATTAAAAAAGATAATCATATCAGATATGTAAAAATAGTAAACTATACGTCTATACAATGTAAGAAAAGAAGCCAGAGGTAGAAAAATGCTTATCCAACTATCTATCAAAAGTAAAAAATAAGACAAAAGCTGATTAAAATGCCGCTGTAGCGATTCAATCTCAGCGCTCGGAATGAAGTGCATTTTAACATGTACTGCTTCTTTTCCCTGAACATCATTTATACTAGCGTTAGTAGATTGAAACATTGTACAGACTTGTGCAGTTTGGAAGTTCTCCGGTCCACAGCCCTGTATAGTTGCATGTTCGAATAAGGTCTCCGAATGTATGGTTGTAGCCAACTACACATGCGTACTCAATGCTCGTGTTGAACTCGTGGATGGCTATTGGCGGAGTATATGTCATATTGTCCACATCGATTGCATCACATGTCACAACTGTAAATGATACAATGAGACCAACAAACGTGTCCATAGTGACAAGTCTAATAATGAAATAGATTCTCAGAGAAACAGATAAACGCACGTACTCGGATACTAAAAGTGTTATTTTCCATCAAACCCTATGGTGTGACCACACTTTAGAATGGTCTTCACAAGTGGTCACAAAGTGTGGTCACATCATAGGGTTTTATGGAGAAACAAAGGGGTTATTCTTAAACATGTTTTAACCCATTCCCTCGTAAGCTATTTTAGATCCAACCTCTTTGGATGCATCTACCGAAAAGGAGCATTAACTAGAGACATTGAAATATTTAGAATTTTGTAATTTGAAACCATTGGAATAAATAGAGCATTTGCTCCTATAGGAGCAAATGCCTTATTTATCACAATGGTTTCATAGAGTGACCTTTACACGTTTGTAACCAATTTGTGACAGTGATCTGTCACAAATTGGTATCAGACTGTTGTTTTAATCAGTTTGGGTATTGTCCTTTGCTGGTCAGTGACAATTATTGATTTCTGATAGAGTATAGTGGCTAATCAGGGTATCTTGTCAGTACTGCAAACAGGTGTGTTAAATCTATTTTAAGCTAGCAAAAGCAGTTAAGTTGCTTGACCAGTGGTTATTTTTGGAATGCATGCATTGCTGGGGTTTGTCATTTTGCTCAGTGAGACTCAGATGGCCAAGCTGTTCGGTTGATGTTAGGTTTTGGAGCTTGGCATGGTAGATGGCTTTGGAGCTGGTTTCATTGTTGCGGCCTGAGATAAAACATATACTGTAAGTTAAACCCCATCCCTGCCCCGTCCTGAAATGCATTTTTATTTCGCTTGGAATGTTTTTATAAACAGTTGCTTGTAGAGCAGAATACTTAGCCAGGCCCTCATTCTCTTTTTAGGTGGCTTATATATTTATTGACAACGCCATTATCCTACCCTTTTCCACTAAAGGAATGCTGTTTTCCTGCATGCAATTTGCGCTATGTGACTGGTCTGCAAGCTAGCCATTGATTAGCGTTGGATGTGCGCGCAGATGTATTATAGTCAGCAGAAGGGTTTATTATAAAAAAACTGATATTGTATAGGTGCTTTGGTATAGACAATTATATAATCATTACTATAGTTATAGAACTTACAATATCTGTATGTTCTTCGCAGATATTTTAACCCTTTTATCATGTTTGGTTTATTTGTATATTGCCGAAACAGTGTTATGCTACAGTGCGGATAGCTGTTTTGAATAGCTTGATATGGTTGCATTTGACTAGTTACAGCATAGTAGTATGTGATACTATAAATAGCTCTAGAAATTCAGAGCATTAACCTATTAATGGGTGTTTTATTCATAGACGGCGATATGACTATAGATATAAATCGCCCTGTGTGGAATAGACATTGCTTGTGTGGTTTATAAAGTAGTGTCCTGTGTGGATAATGACATTGACACTTGCCTGTGTGGCTTAATTACAAGTTTACCGTCCTGTGTGAACATATGCCTGTGTGGTCATAGAACTTTATTCCTGTGTGGAAAATTTGAGACATTAACTTTCACCTGTGTGGTTTAGCGGTTAAGAAGTCTGTGTGTTATATATATAGTTAGTCATTTCGTTACTTGTGCAATACATGTGGATATATACCCGTGATAACGGATGTTAGTTGTCAGTTGTTTAACCTATTCCAGTTTGCTATCAAAAGATGAAAAGAATCCGGAAACACGTTTTTTTCTTATATCCCTTAAGGAAAATCGAGACAGAGGCGTAGAAAGACGTATTGGTGGAGGAAAGGGTTAAGCATTTGACCTGGAACTCTGATTACTATAAGGATTGTCAGTATCTTTATTTCAATACCGTTCTATTATAACTTATTTCATATTACATGTACTAGAAAATGAACCAGCAGAAACCAAACAAAACAACGATTGGCAATAGTAAGTACTACAACCACTACTTTTGAGTTTCCTAGCTTCGCCACTGAAAAACACAAAATTGAAGCTGCATTTGCATTAGCTTATACGTTGTAGCATATATCATCTAAGAGTGACCTGAGTGGCATTTGCAAACAACGGCGTCTGACATCTGGCCAACCGTTAAGTCAGTAAAATGCACAGCAGATTAGAGATTGAGCAGACATTCTTTTTTTCCAGCATGAGACGAGAAAAGCTAAAAGCAGCAAAACTATTCTGCATCATTCATACAAAATATTTAGAGTTCTAATCATTCAGTTTGTATCATTATAATAACCTTTACATACAGTTTGAATCTAGATGAGATGCTGAGTAACCTGGCACCCAATCAGAGTCTAAACTGTTTGACAATCTGACATTTGTCTTTGAAAAGATAAGGAAGAAAAAAGGTAATTTCAGAATTGCAGCAGGCGACAGTATTTTCAGACATTAATTGCTCAGAGTGCAGAATATATTTGGAGTACATTAAGCTGGACAGCAAATGACCTGCACAATGTTAACACCATACCAAAGAGTTCTTGGGCATTAGAAAGCAGTTAAAAATGGTGAGGTGTAAATCTAAAACCTAGTCTCGTAGTAAATTATGGTAATTTCTGTAAAAGAGTGACTGCGGCTTTCGCCGCAGCCAATAAGCATAATTTATACATTATTTAAACTCTAAAACTTACTGATGCACTCTGGTGCGTCACCGGACCACGTTTTGTCATCCTGGCATGTTCTTTCCGGTTCACCCGTGCTGTGGTTGTATCCTATATTACACGTGTAATCAACAGTTGTGTTCCAGTCGTGCTCCACCAGGACAGGGTCATAAGTAGCCTGTATCCCGGCACCAGGCGGCTGACAATGTTTTACTGCAGGAAACCAAAAAGAATAACAAGGTGTAAATCTCGGTAACTACAATTATTAAAACGATAGACATACAGTAAAACCCCTCTAATGCGACCGCTTATTGAACAAACAATGCTGTCTTCATAAGCAGGTGGTTGATTAATGCAAGACGAAAGTTATGCAGAAAGCTTAGGAGCTTTCTGCATAACTTTCGTCCCGTATTAAGCTACCCCTGCCTTTGCCACTGTGAATTATGCCCCTTTATTGTGGTCGCATTGGAGGGGTTTTACTGTACATGTATAATGCATCATTGTCGTCGATGTCTACATCTTATCAAGGCAACCACGTATTGCCAGACATTTGCAAACAGTTAGACCAAGACGAGACACCGAATACATCGATGTCTCATTAGGATTCAAGCTGTTGAAACTCGGTCAATAATTTCTTAAATGTTTAACCCTGTACTCCATTAATATTCATGCAAGAAATAATGCAATCATGGTATTATGGAGTTGAATTCTTATAATGGCATTATAAACACAGCCATTTTCGGTAATTGCAGAAACTTAAGAATCATATTGTTATAATATAATCGGCAAACAGAGTAAACCTTGTCTGATATTGGTCTACTCTGTTTGCTACTGGTACAATATAGTTTCTGCCTGAGTCGAAATGTCCTTTGTGCAGATGCGATTAAAAAGTAATCTAAATAACATTAATGATGTCATTAGTTTTATATAAATATTCAACAGGGAAAGGGTTAACTCTATTTGTTGTATTATGATATATCTACTTATTCCAATTCTGCACATGTTAACAGTTTGATGGGAAAGTATCACTGTGAGTTATTCACCATGTTTGCGACAGTCAGTAAACATTTTAAGAAATAAGACAGTGAGCTGAGTTAATTATTTTCTCATCACCATATACAAATTTACAGTAAACCCCTCTAAACTTGGCGTTCACGTTAGTATAAATATCGGTCTTGTAGACAGATGGCAGCTTACTACAGGGTGAAAGTTATGCAGAAAGCTCATCTAGGAGCTTTTTGCATGACTTTCACCCTGCATTAAGCAGTCACATGCAAATAAATTATTCTCTATTAGAAATCCGATTTATAGAGATTTACTGTATCTAAATTCTTCTCTACCATAACTCCGGTTTAGAATGGTTTTACTGTATTGCATGAAATAACAAAATATAATGTTGAAGACGCGGCCTAGGTAATAGGAATATGATAAAGATGGTAAACTGCACGATATCCGGACTTTAGACACGTGCATGCATTTACGGAGCACTGCATTTAGAAATGCCTAAGAACCAGGCTTAAGCCTTTCGTTGATGAAATATTCATAAAAAGATGACATCATGAATAACTATTAGAATAATTTTGATGTTGTCATATGAACAGAGGACATATTTCGGCTCAAACAGAAACTGTAAAATCAGACAAACATTACACCATTAACTATTTGTACGCTAACGGTGAAACTGTGATTACCAATGCAAACAGTTTGGATCTAGATGAGACGCCGCATTATGCACCGTCTCATCAGCGTCCAAACTGTTTGTCACCTTCACCATATTTTTGCATAGAAATGACAGAAAGTTTATTTTAAGAATTGAAGCAGAGGACAATTGTTGCAGACGAAAAATTACTTAGCGTGCAAAGAGTAATTTGATTTTGGCCTACTCTGTTTACAAAGGCCTTCAATGTGTTTACATAAGGAAAGGGTAAACCGACCTTATATTGATTTGACACGGTAATCATATAAAACAAGAGTTTGCCTATTACAAGGCAAACTTCACGCAGAAAGCAAAGCTCCTATAGGAGTTTGTGACATAGCTTTTGACGTGCATTAAGCTCCCAAGGCTTTACAGACCCATAATTAGGCCTATTGTTCATGGTTGTTTAGACAGGTTTTGCTAATACAATCACATTATTTATCAACATAAGAGTCTGGTAAAGCAGGCAGTTACTTAATGTAGGGCAAAGATAATACAGAATCTCTTCTAGGTTTTATTTTTATAAATGTTGTCCTGCATTAACCCATATGCTCCCAATGGATTCTTCCATGCTTATATATTGGATTAGTCCATCTTTTATCTAAGGGATTTCTGGTCTAAATCTTCATTTTTGTTTTGTTTAATATTGAATTTCCTATCAGCAGTGTAAACTCTTATCAGACGCCGCATTATGCGGCGTCTGATCAGAGTCTACACTGTTTGTATACGTCCCATATATGGGATCGTGGGAGCAAATGGGTTAAGTTACCACCCGCCTTAAAAATCCAGAGTTATACTACTAATTGAGTAGCTGTAATGGCAAGACTTTACTGTACATGGGATATACAATTTAGTAGAGAGGTATATGCGACAGAAAAGTTGGAATTTGCATAGACTGGTTAAATCAAACCATACGACCCACTTTAGCGTAAGTGAATTGAGCAAGTGACTTTTAAGTAGACAGTTTAATAATGAAGAATGAAAGCAATATATATTATATTTGGGAATTTTCTGCATTGCCTTTGTCTTGCATTCAACTACGGTCCTTCTTTAACCATATACTTGGTTGAATAGTCTTGTTCAAACTGGCTTATTTCTTATAATGGTGCACGGATACAGAAAGGCTCGGTTGAAACCATGGCGTCAGATCTGTACAATATCATAAGCAAACAGAGCAGATCCTCATCAAACGACATATACATGTACATGACCTATGTCAACTATGTTTACAACGTGGTGACAAGCGTTGTGTTAGGTACAGGGCTCTAACACATGCAGCCATACCTTTCTCAATTAATTAATGTTCATATGTGTTTATGTAAGGTTTGCGTGATTAATAGCAATACTTAGTCACGTGATACTTGTTTAGTTATTATGTAAATTTGTACAACTAGAAACTGTATCAGTTTGTGTCAAAATAAAATATTCTATTCTATTCTCAAATATTCGTCTTATAGAGATCAGCTGTACTTTTTCCCACTTCTCAGTCGTGCTAGATAAGCTGAGTTACTAAAAATAGCCGTACTAGACATCCTTATCTGGAACACCCCGTGACTAGTGTATTCATACGCGCGATTGGGTAAAATCAATACAAGGGAAGGACTTCTTACAGAATTATACCAACATTTCTATAGGCAACAACCTTATGAATTGAAATTAATATAAGTAATTAGCACGAATATGAAATTCTTTTTATCATATAAAACACTTTAAAAGCCTATTTAATTAACCGAAGACGTTGTTTTGTAGTCACTCAGTCATTTATATTTACGCCAAAGCGTAACGTTTGTGGTTGTCATAACAAATGACGTCATTAGAGGGTTAATACACGTTTTTTCGGGCAATAACATCTGCAGTGTCCCGAGGGACTGTTGTTGGCCCGAGCCCGAAGGGCGAGGGCAACAACATTCCCGAGGGACACTGCAGATGTTATTGCCCGAAAACAAACGTGTATTAACGCTATTCTTGCATAAAACCAATTTTCTGCTCTCCTGCATCAATTTAATTCCTCAAAATACAAGCAAAACAACGGCAGCAAAAATATACACTTCTTTGACACTTCGTCGATTTATGCTGTTTCCGGGCCACTGTTTTCTTTTCGACGTCAATTCATGATTGTATTAAATACCGTTTACACGGAATTTCATTCAATATGTCTATCACTAAAAACAGTTCATTGTCTGTGCTCCTGGAAATACTCACACCCCGGCGTTCACCTAGCTTAGGCCAAAACGCTGTAGCATTCGCGTCCATTGTTTACCTTAGGTCCGTAATAAGTATAATTAAAACCGGTCAACAACAGCGCGTGAGCACGATAATCGCCTTGTTAATACATGGTCTAGCGGGACTACAACAGCACGTTTTATGCAAGAATTTGGTGTCACGCCTAAAGTTATGCTGCGGTCTGTTGCTATTAGATATGGAAGTCGTATTACGCAATGTAAAGTAGTACATCACAAACTTCGTTAATTTTCTTGGTTTTAGGGCGTATTTCAGCGAGAAAATTAATCAAGCATGGGATTTGTTAAAGCCGGGGGGTTCTATACCCTCGTTTGGTCTGTTCCTATCCGAAACTCGCTAAAGCTCGTTTCCGACTGGAACAGACCAACCTCGGGTATAGAAACCCCCGTCTTTAACAAAACCCATGCTTGATTCTATTAATCTGGGCTTACTTGTGCAGTTTGGTTCAGTTCCTGTCCACATGGTCGTCTCGGTGCACTGCCGGCTGCTGTTGCCACTGGTGATTTCGTATCCAATCACGCACGTGTACGTAAGCACGTTCTGATAAACGTAAACGCCTTGCAGTGGAGCATATGTTGACATAGCAACAGGCGCAGGAAATTCGCACTCAACAACTAAAATGGCGCAATGAAGCAAAAAAGAGAAAATATTGGGACCCGTTTCTGCAATTCTAAGACTAAATGTATACTACAGTACACAAAACAGGGAACATCTGGTGTCCGCCCATTTAGTGAAGTAGAGTTGTACATTTGATGGGAAATACGTATATACTTTTGTCTGTGAGAAGAAGGAAATTTATATGTCTGTAAATGAAGAAAACTACGTAGAAATGTAAACATACAGCAAAACCTCGCCAATCTGAACACTATAATAAGTATATATGCACCATAATTATGTGCTGCTGAACCTATTCCCTCCAAGACTATTGTTTTAGTCCCAAACCTCTTTGAATAAATCTACAGAAATGAGCACTTACTAGAGAAAAGGATTTTTTTTAAGAAGTGTGTAGTTCTGAAATCATTGTGATAAATAGAGCATTTGCTCCTATGGAAAAAATGCTCTATTTATCACAAAGGTTTAAAATGATTTTTACAAAATGTGTCAGTAGGACGGAATGCGTTAATGCAAAGTTAAAGTCAAGCAGTTAGCTCCCGTGGGAGCAAGGACTTACCTAAATAGGTCTGAATTCGTCTTAGGTGTAATTTTGGATTAGCGAAATTTTACTGTAGATATAAATACTAACAATACCTATGATTGGAAAAAAGTAAGAAAAGGATATTTACCCTACTATTACAATTACAGGAGAATAAGTTTCGTTTTGGAATATGCAACAATAAGAAATTCCAGGTAAATTACATCTCTGACTGTAAAACTTGTCTACAGTAACCACCCCAAATAAGTCTTAATTCTGTGTTTTAAAGAAATGAGGTAAGTTAATGCAGGATGAAAATTATACAAAATGCTCATGCATAACATTGGCTCTGCATTAAGCAGCCACCTACTGTTATAGTCGCCATTTTTATTGCACTTAACCCCCTCTATTCGGAATTCTAATAGAGAAGAGTCTAGATACTTTTAAGCAGTGGCTTGCTTAATGCAGGATGGAGGTCATGCAGAAAGCTCCTACATGTAGATGAGCTTTTTGCATGACTTTCACCCTGCATTAAGCTTCCACCTGTCTCCAAGATAAATATTTAAGTTAAATTGAACGTCCCGTTTAGTGAGGTGTTACTGAGTAATGATATACTCGCCTGTATTTAAATATATGTAAATATACTTAATTATTATTAACTAGTCCAATTTAATTAAAATTTGTAACACGGATGTCAACCTAAAAAGTACATTTAACCGTTTCCCTGTTCTATGTTTATTACGAATTTCAATACCTACTGAATAATTATGGACAATATAGTTAAAATGAAATATGGAAAGTGGAATATTGTAGACATTTAAGCAAATAAAGACGCAGATCTTTTAAATTCTATTAGCAAACAGAGTAGACCCTGATCAGACGGCTCCTCTAAGAGCCGTCTGATCTGGGTCTACTCTGTTTGCAAATGCGCGAAAACACGTTTATATGAGGGAAAGGGTTAAATCTACAAATTGCTATTTCCAATGATATTTTCTAAATTCCGTATGCTTGCTCCATTTTCCAATACGATACGTAGAAACCGACAATAATATATATATTTTGAATTGGTTATATAAAGATATGATAAACATCTATAAAAGTCAAAGAAAAAAGTCATTAGAGACAGAAAAAAGATTCGTAAACATGACGATATTGTGATCTTTTCTCCATCGACCAAAGCAAGATAGGTAATGTCAGGTGAAAAAAGATCAAAATATCGGTGCAACATTATCATGCAGCGCTTTGGGAGACAGTAAAAACTTGAATATTCAAACACTCAAATACTTACACGTACCATTATTGTTCTTTAAAAAAGGTGACACCTTAATACAGGATGAAAGTCATGCAGAAAGCTCCTAGAGGAGCTTTCTGCATGACATTCATCCTGCATTAAACAGCCACCTGCCTACAAAGATAAATTCTTCAGTGCTAAATTTTCGTAGTATCGAGTTTTTACTGTATATGAAACATGCATTGCCGTCCCCCTTTACTCAACATAAACACCAATGTTGGTAGCTTGAAACATTGTACAGACTTGTGCAGTTTGGAAGTTCTCCGGTCCACATCCCTGTATAGTTGCATGTTCGATTAAGGTCTCCGAATGTATGGTTGTAGCCAACTACACATGCGTACTCAATGCTCGTGTTGAAAACGTGGATGGCTATAGGTGGAGTATATGTCATATTGTCAACATCGATTGCATCACATGTCACAACTGTAAATGAAGATAGAGAAAAAGATTATTATAAGGATCGCCATCGCTATATTATCAATAACTATTATTATTATCATCATCATTATCATCATCGTCATCATCATCATCATCATCATCATCATCATCAAAATCATCATCATCATCATCATCATCATCATCATCATCATCATCATCATCATCATCATCATCATCTTTTTCTTATTCATCATCATCTTCTTCTTCTTTTTCTTCTTCTTATTATTATTATTAGTAGTAGTAGTATCATTACAGTAGAAGTAGTAGATAGAGCAGCAACAAAAGCAATATTACGACTGCTAATAACACCATAATGGTTCATTATAAAAGGTTCTGAGGGACTTTCTAATACAAAAAATAGACAGTTATGTGACCGTCACAAACATCGTGAATCATTCACAATTGTGTTTTCCAATCAAACCGTTAACATGTACAGAATTGGGAATAGTTAGATACATGTATATCATAATACAGCAAATGTGACAAAATAGTTTTAACACTTTCCTTATTGAATATTTATATAAAAATTATGGCATCATTAATGTTATTTAGGTTACTTTTTATAATCACATATGCACAAAGGACATGTTGGTTCAGACAGAAACTGTAGAATACGATCTATATGATACTAGAAGCCTTACTGATGCACTCTGGTGCGTTACCGGTCCACGTTTTGTCATCCTGGCAGGTTCTTTCTCGGTTGCCCGTGGTGTGGTTGAATCCTATATTGCACGTGTAAGCAACAGATGTGTTCCAGTCATGCTCCACCAGTACAGGATCGTAAGTAGCGTTTATCCCGGCACCAGGTGGTTGACAGCGTTTAACTGCAGGGTACCAAAAAATATATATAAAATATGTAAATCTCGGTAACTACAAATTAAACAATTGAACAGAATTTAAAAAAAGTTAATAAATCATGAACCTTGATGGCCTCTAACCCTTTATTTAGATACAAATGATGTGACACAATAAACATGAACGTTCGCCGTTGCATTATGAAAAACATCATGAAGGAGTACGGTTACAAAACATGTAACAGGCATAGACCCGACCGTAAACACGTTAACTCTTTCGGCGCCAAATTTCTAATTGTCGTCTGCAATCAAAATTTTGTTAAATCATTCGGTACAATAAGGAAATGAGATAAATAAAGCACAAAGAAATAGAGCATGAGACAAAAAGTGAAGTCCCTGATCAGACGCCGCCTTGAAAAGGCGGCGTCTGATCTAGTACTGCACTATTTGTCGCGGTGCATTAATGCGACTTCGGCGGTGAAAGGGTTAATACAATGAACTTAACACTGGAAATAGGTGTACCGAGGCTTTCGGTGCTAAATTGCTTCTTGGTCAATGCCGAAATGCAAAGTTATACAGATATCGGCTAAACCGATAATAACACAATAAAGATATCAGCCTAACCGTTTAGTATAGATGACAGTTGTTTTTAATAATATCATACAACAATAAAACTCTGAAACGGAAACATGTATTAACACTTTCCTCCATAAATATTCATGTAAAAATAATGTATACATGCATAATAATTAGTTTAGTATTTATTATAACACTTGTAAAAGACAGTTTTAACTCTTGTACAGACTGTAGAATCAGATCCATATACTTCCATTAGCAAACAGAGCAGACCATGGTCAAACTGTTCCAAAAGGAGCTGTCTGATCTGAGTCTACTCTTTTTGCAAATGATTTAAAATTATTATCTATGGAGTAAAGGGTTAAATTGAAAAAAAAGTGCGTTGTCAAAAAGCAATGGCGGATGCTTAACGCTAGAAGAGACCTTTCGTTCTGCATGAAGACGAGTGTTTGATATCATATGGAAACAGTTTGGATCCAGATGAGACGCCGAGAAACTCGGGTCTCATCAGGATCCAAACTGTTTGATACTCTGTTAGTGAACAAACGCCCACCCTAAAACTGGAAGAAGACGAAAATGTCTCCAGCAAACGAAACTGCTGGCACTGAAAGGGTTATATAAGCTAACATCCGCCCTCAAGACCGATGATCAGACTGCTCTTGTGTTGTTACTTTAGCTCTTCTCAGTTAAACTTATTCCTGTTGCTAACTTTATCGTTTGCCTCGAGTTTCAAAGCAGCGTTTCCTTCAACCCTTTCAATGCTGAAGTACCAACGTCAAATAGTCCATCACTGTTTAACCCATTACCTAATATGCTATTTTAGACCCATCCTCTTTGAATGAATCTACCGAAAAGGAGCATTTAATAGAGACAAGGCAACATGTAGGAGTGTGTAGTTTTGAAACCACTGTAATAAATACAGCATTTGCTCCATTTATCACAATGGTTTCAAACGATGATTTTACAGAGGCGTCAAAAAGCGTCGGTGTGATGGAATGGGTTGACTGTACAGTTCATACGGTATGAAATGTTAAGATTTGTTGAGGAGTTTGAATGACAATCAATGCTGATAAAAATGAGAGGGCGCGCCTAGGAGTAGGAGCACTCTGATCTGTTTAACACTGTTTGCAAAAGACGGCATTTTTTCTCGCATTCACAGAATTGATATCATTACAAAAACAGTTTAGATCCTAAATGAGCAGTCGGATAACTTGGTATTTCATATTGATCCATACTGATGGCATACGACGGTTAAAGAGCAACAACGGTTCTATCATATAAGTGTTCGACGTACTCGTGCAGTTTGGCGCAGTTCCTGTCCACATGGCCGTCTCGGTGCACTGCCGGCTGCTGTTGCCACTGGTGATTTCGTATCCAACGACGCATGTGTAGGTGAGCATGTCGAGATATACGTAAACGCTTTGCGGTGTAGCATATGTTGACCAAGCAACAGGCGCAGGAAATTCGCACTCAACAACTACAATGGTGCAATGTTGCAAAGAGAAGAGTATGGCAGAGGTCCAGATAAGATGCGTAAATTTAAACATTTTCAATAATGACTAATTTATTTCTCCGCTAAACCCTATACTGTGGCTACTCCTAAGAGAATCGTTTCTTCTAGGCGATTATAAAGAGTGGTCACAATATAGGATTGATGGAGAAATGAAGATTTCAATATTTTGAGTACCTACTTTTATCTGTAGCTCTGGTACGGTGACCCGTTTTTGTGACAAATTTAGTTCAATTATATAATGAAATTATTATCCCGAATGACATAAATATAAGATTTGTTATAATACGAGTAGGTAACTTAACCCTTTATTCCATAAATGACCGTGTCAGAAATAAATTTTTTATGAGTAAGTAGAGTCGAACATGTCCTATGCGGCCAGTCATTTATAAATAGCAGGTGGATGCTTAATACAGGGCAAAATAATTCGGAATGCTTCTATAGGAGTTTTTGAATAACATTGGGCCTGCATTAAGCTACCACCTGCCTTACAGACGCACAATTAGACTTATTTTTAATGGCCCCTTAACCTATTTGCTCCCACGATCCCATATATGGGGTGTAGGCAAACAGTGTAGACTCTGATCAGACGTCGCATAATGCGGCGTCTGATCAGAGTCTACATTGTTTGCTGATAGGATATTCAATATAAAACGAAACAAAAATGAAAATTTAGACCAGACGCCCTTTAGATAAAAGATAGACTAATCCAATATATACGCACGGAAGAATCCACTGGGAGCAAATGGATCAATAAAGGTTCTACTGTAGTTAGTTTTACATTTATAATTGCATGCGAATTAGACATATTTGGCCCTGGTAAATACTGTAGTATTTGATATATATCATTCTATGAACGAACAAAGTAGACCCTGATAAGACGGTTCCTACACACACCGTCTGAGCTGGGTCTAATCTGTCAACAGATATGTTGAAATGAGTATCCATGGAATAAAGAGCTATATCTTTACTCTATAAATACGCCTGTCTAGGCCTGTGCAAACAGAGTAGTCTCAGACCAGACGGCTCTTGTAGGATCCACCTGATCATGGTCTGTTCGTTTTGCTTATGGTATAAAATAGATATATTCTACAGTTTCTGCAATGCCCAAATCACCCTGTGTCAATGTGCTATTATTACAATTAATCTAATTAATATTCATGATTTCATTATTTCTTACATGAAATAAAGGGTTAGTCGTTGCCATTGACATTTCCATGGCACATAGTTTAGTTATGGCACATAGACTAGTTTTTGCACACTGGATGTAAATACAAATCTTAGTGAAACTTTTGCATCAAAGTTGGATACTAGTTGGATTTTTCTCAGAATATATATAGTTTCAAGGGTTTTGCAAAAACGTGTCACTCAAGAGGAAACTTGCTAAAGAATATACATACATAGTAAAGTTGATAGTAAGTTTTAAGTATACTTGAGTTAGTGAGAAAAGAGAAAGACATATAAATCATGTAGTGCAGTAAAACCCCTCTAAACCGGAATTCTAGAAGAGAAGAGTTTAGCTGCTTTTAGGCAGGTGGCTGCTTAATGCCACCTGCTTAATGCAGGGTAAAAGTCATGCAGAAAGCTCCTAGAGGAGCTTTCTGCATGACTTTTACCCTGCATTAAGCTGCCACCTGTCTCAAAGACAGGTATTTATTCCAAAAATAACGTCCGGTTTAGAGGGGTTTCACTGTACATGAAACACTCTATGTATCAATGTAGAAATAGATATCAACAGGACAGTTTAGCGGGAAAACTTAGAAAATAGTTTACCTATAAGTATTAAATTAAACCCCTTTAGTTAGAGCCCTTGTATAGTCTCGACGAGGAGTTATTCAGTTTATTCATTAAGCTGCTGGACAGACAAACACGTGCAAAGACAAAGACACACATCACTAACAAATATGTAAAAGAGATATTTTGCTTCAAGTCAAGTCAAGTAGTATTTATAAAATGTCGGAGGTTTACAATAACCGTAATAACACAAACTCTGTGGAGCCTTTAAACCGACTGAGATAGCTTGGAAACTGGTTCAATAACCGATGTTGCAGTTGCTTGCAACCCTAATCAACGCACTTATATGGTATGTCAGATGAATTCAAGTACAAAGCATGTTGGTTTATTGAAACATAGAAAGTTAAGCTATATTTACTGCAATTCCAACGAAATCCCACAACGAGTTCTTCCAGCATCAGAATATAAAAACTGTGACTTGTCTTATCTAAGAATCTCTTTGTTGAACATTAGAATATGTTTCAATAGGAAGGATATATGCACAACATTTAGTAAATTAATAAGTACATAAAATGGTTAAATAAGAATGGGGAGAACCATAAGAATTACATATTTATGTTTTTAAAGAAAAGGTTTTCAATTCAACTCACAATTCTTGAAAAACATACAAGGATCCACATAATATGCGTAAACCAATAGCTCCTTTATTTCTCAACCAAACCCTATACTGTAGCCACGAATCAAAAGAGTAGTAACAGTATAGGGTCTGGTGGAGAAAGAAGACTTTAGCATTTGGGTACACACCTTTGTCTCTAGGTCCGATTATAAATTATATTTGTTTTATAAAAGCTTAACCAGTATTGTCATATGTGTCCTGCTGAAACAACGATTTCCTGACCTCTAATAAAGAACCAAAATGTATATTTGTAGAACAAAATTCTATGGAATAAAGTAGACTAAAGTTTTAGATAAAAAATATAAACTTGCTTTGCCAAAGCTCAAAAGCGACTAATATTTATTCGCAGCGATATAACTACAAGCTAATTCAACTGGCCGGTGTTATTATATGTAGCTAATTTGGATAATACATCTACGGTGTTATAGTAAGGTATATCCAGTCGCGTTAGAGGTCAAATGTCACCCGGATGACTGCAAACCGTGTACACTAATCTTAACCCTTTATCATATGGACATGTATGCTAGAAATAATGACTGTTTGAATACATATATATATAGATCTGACTACGATCGAACATTCCTTTGTTTATAATGCCGTTAGTAAAAGTAGCTAATCAGAGTTATAAAAAAAGTTGCGTATTTGAATACAAAAATCGTCATTTCTCCACAAAACCCTATACTGTGACCACTCTTTAGAATCGTCTCGAATAGACGATTCTAAAGAGTCGCCCCAGTATATGGGTTGGCGGTGAAATAAAGGAGATATTGTTGAAAGTGTTCAAATTTATGCATTTTATCTGGACGTCTGACTTAATTTAATATTTATACAGTCATTATTTTCAAATTACTGGAAAAAGACTTTTTTGAGTGACTGCTGTGAATATTTCATGTTCTAAGTTTGTCCACCTATCTCAAGCTACACAGTTTGCCTATTTCCGAGTATCTATTTTCCAGTTATGCGACTTGAATACAGAAAGAAACACTCTATATTGAAGAAAAGTTTACAAGTAAAAGTTGTTTGTCAATTTAGGACAATAACAATAATAATAACAATACATGACAAAACAGCCGTGTGAGAATAATATGAACAATACAGAACATCTACAGACTATGAACACTGACAAAACAACACATGCACACGTACAAAAACGCATATCGTTTGATTTTATATAAAACTGCTAATATACGTAGAGCTAAAACTATGAATTCCTTTCCAAGTCAGCTGTTCTGTTGTAATAAATGTAATGATTACACGTGTAAACAATAAGTCAACAAGGTTTACATGTACAAATACATAGGTCAGAAACAGGTGAAATACGTATCCATATTTCCCAGTTCAATTATCCCTTTCCCTGTTTAACCTTTTTTCAGGGTTTTGTCACATTATTAATATTCATAGACATAGTCAATAAAATGGAACACAGTGGAAGCTGTATAATAAGATATGTTATGAAATTACATAAGCAAATAGAGCATACCCTGATCAGACGGCTCCTGTTGGAGCCGTCTGATCTGGGTCTTCTCTGTTTGCAAATGCGTGAAAATGCGTTTATATGAAGGAAAGGGTATGTATGAACTGGCATGTATGAACTCCATGTTGGAGGATCGAGTTACATGGTATTTACATGTAACTCAAAACTAGTTGGTCATTATGTTTCACTATTAACTTAAAACGTTGTTTTTTTAGTTTACCTGTAAAAGCTATTTTCAGTAATATCCCGATGTTTGTGCCCTTAAACATTGTCCTTATATACGCAACAGGGCTAGTATACGCAAACAATTTGGAGATAGATGAGACGTTAAGTAACTCTGTGTCTCATCAGGATCCAAGATGTCTGCCACTCGGTCAGTAGTTTCTCAAACGTTTGGTCGAACCGGAAGTATCCACACTTGCAACAGCTCCAAATTTGAACAGACCTTCTTTTTTTTCAAAGGGGAATTCGTTATTTATTCTGTATATAGTAGTACCTGTCGTAAGCTGTCATTCATTTATTGAACATGTGTGTCTTAATCCTTTCCCTGATGAATATTCATAAAGACGTCATGAATATTAATAAGATTATGTTTTATAATGACATATGAACATATGACATTTTGGTTCAGGCAGAAGCTGTAGAATCAGATCTATATTACACCAGAAGCAAACAGAGCAGTCCCTGATCAGATGGCTCCTGTAGGAGCTGTCTGATCTGGGTCTACTCTGTTTGCAGATGCGTCAAAATGCGTTTACATAAGGGAAAGGGTTTAAAAACAGGTGACTCCTTAATGCAAGGCAAACGCAATGCAGAAAACTCCTATATGAATTCTGCATTTCTTTTGACGTGCATTAAGCTATCACATGCCTTACAGAACCACAAGTCGACTTCTTTTTCTTGGCAGCTTACGATAGGGTCTACTACAATATACATTAGTCCATTTCGAAGCAATTATTAAGCTACCGGATAATTTCGGTGAACTTTATAAAATAACTAGATTTTCAGCTTCAAATCGATCGTTCAAAACACATGTTGTTTACCGTGACCCTGATGCGTTTACATGAAGTAGACGTACTTGTACAATTGGGCGGGGTACCGCCCCATGTGGTGTTGGCTTGGCAGGTTCTGACGGCGTCACCGCCCGTCAGGTTGTATCCCAGCACACAGGTCGACTCCACGGTAGTGTTAAACTCGTACAAGTCTTGATCAGGAGACACGGTGGCATAGGCGTCAACAGGCTTAGAACACTTGACAACTGGAACAGAGGTACATGGTCAACTATGGTCAACTATTGAACAATGTCTGTGCTACTTCACGTTTTTCTGAAATTACTCTATGAATATTCATGAAAGAAATGATGATATCGTGAATTTTAATAAGGTTTAATTTTAAAAATGGCATAATAACACAGGACATGTTTTACTGAAGCAGAAAGAGTAGAACCACTTGTGTATATCTATATTTAATTATAAGCAAATAGACCAGATCATGATTAGACGGCTACTATGGGTCTATTCTGTTTGCAAATGCTTAGAAAGGCGAATGTATGGAGTAAATGGTTAGTTAACACATTCGGATCACTTTAACATTTGCCATTTACACAAGCGATATGTTAAATGAAAAGGTGAATTAAACCCCTTTGAATGCAGGAGACAAGTGTACTGACACTAGAACACAGTGTAGACTCCAGGGTTTCCGTTAAAGCAGGATACTGCTTCACTGAAGCAATACTAAAGCCCTGGGACCCTCAGATTATGGACAGCTGCATCCTCCAAGTTGCACTGCCAATGTTTTATGTAATTCCTCTTTGATAGTTTGGTTTGGAGTTTCATATGATAAAAATGTATTGAAATTCTGTTGGAGACAATATATTTAGTAAATTAAGGTTTGAACAGTCTTTGCACAGCCGTTTACCAATGTTTGGGCATAGGGTAGTTGAATATATTGTTTTTGTTTGAAATGGAACCCTCATAATATTGTTGAGAACCTTTAACTTTTTCATCAGAGGGTCCTTGGGACCCTCAACATGAAAGTCCTACCGGAAACCCTGAGACTCTATGGCGCCTCATACATGTAGCAAGGTATACACTGTTTGCGATTAAAAGTACTCTCGCATAGTATAGGCTTCGATACTAAATGGACGGTATACTTAACTCTTTCACTGCCAATTAGACACATGTAATTACCTGTGCAAGCAGTTTGGATCCAGACCAGACACCGACTAACTTGCATATAATTAGATCCAGACTGATTGTTACTGTAATGATGTGTTTGAAAGGAACAGGGAGAAAAGTAAAACACGCGAAACTTTCAGATGACGATACTTTTTGGCAGCGAATTGATGCCTTTGGTGCCTCTGTAAAAGCCACGTTTTGAAACCATTGTGATAAATAGAGCATTTGCTCCATAGGATCAAATGCTCTATTTATCACAATAGTTTCTAAAGTACACAGTTCTAAAAAGTTCCCCTTTCCCTTTTCCTAGTTAATGCTCATTTTCAGCAGATTTATTCAAAGAGGTTGTGTCCAAAAATAGTCTAGGGGAGAATGGGTTAAACAATGATCGGTCATTGCACCTCGTTCATTTAGAATTCGAAGGCTTAAAACCCCGCTTATATTTTATGTGAATTAATATTCACGTTTTTTCAATTAATCTCTCAAAACACTACACATTGAGTTGTGTATAGAAAATGATACCATTTTACATTTTGTTCGCTCAAAAACGACATGGGACAAAGGAACCGTCTGATCTGTATCTACTCTGTTTGCAGATGCGTGAACAGGCGTGTATATGAAGGAAAGGGTTAATCCTTCTCTTCATGAATATGCGTGTAAATATACTGATGTTATGCATATTTATTAGCAGAATTGTATAACGGCATTATGACAAGCGGAGGTTTTGCTTGACCTTGACACAAATTGTCATGTTTTATCATATCGTAAGCAAACAGAGCAGATCCTGATCAGACGGCTCCCTTGGGAGCCGTCTGATATGGGTTTACTCTGTTTGCAAGGGCGTTTAAATGTGTACAGTGGTAAATACGCTATTCCTACCCATTTACCCGTTTTTCTACGCGTAAGAAACGGGTAGTGAACGGTTAACGAACGGTTACACGATAAACGGTTTACACGCGTTAAACGCGTAAAGAAACGATTATACCAGAGAAGTTGCGGTAGGTGCATAAGTTTTCCGTTTCATGCGGAGATTTCGGATCTTATCGATGATAGCCGTTTTCAAAAAAGTCCGAATGAAACGGGTTAGCCAAAATAAGAACCGATTCGTCACTCAACGAACGTTTAGCGGTTCAATCCCGGCTTGTGTCGACGATTTGCTCATTTACCTAACGATATGTTCTTTAATTTTGTTTGTACAAAGCTATAATATCAGATATCCACTGTATATCAAACAAATGGATTGAAGAATTAGTTCTTTTTGAGTAGGTTTCTACATTTCAGATAAAAAAAACTGTCACAAAGTAAACCACCAACTTTTGGATCTAGAATGAAGAAAACTACTAAAGAATTCAGATCTATTCTATTTCTTAACCCTTTCCCATTTGAATATTTCTATCAGAAAAAATGGCATCATGAGTATTTATTAGATCTTGCTGAATTTAACAACGGTATAAGTGCACACGCCTTTTTGATATTTGTAGAAAACATAGTCAGGTCTATTAATTTATAATTCCATAAGCAGAGTGGGCCCTGATCCGACGGCCCCTACAAGAGCCTTCACATGTCTAGGTTTACTCTGTTTGCAAAGGCGTTAGAGTGTTATATCAATGTGTATGTAATTGGATAAGCAAATAGTGCAGACCCAAGATCAAACGGCTTCCACGCGAGTAATCTGATCTGAACCTATTACGTTTTCACGTTTTCAAAGGTGTTTTCATCACTATGAGGTAGATCAAAAGCGTTTTTAACAAATAAGCATATTTCATGCTCACATATAACTATGAAAACGTTCTTATTATTTTGTTACCTTGTGAAGATTAAACCTATGTATGCCGAAATTTAAAAGTGGAATGGTCCATCATTGTTTAACTGTATGTTCTATTCATTATTACCAGGCTTAGATTTGCTAGATGATTTGTAATTAGGCCTATGAAAATACTAGTGAAGACCCTGATCAACACCCTGATTTTGGAGCTATATTGTCTGTGTTTACACTGCTTTCAAATGTCAGTACTTTTAATTCCCGCATTCAAATATTTAAAAAATACTAACTATATAATTGCTATGAATGCATGAAAATAAATTGTCATAGTTGAAGATTTTATTATTTACCCAGCCTAAATATACGATCAAAGCTGCCAGATGGTCAGTAAATCCCCTAGCTATTTTCTCAGCAGGGGACAATGGTATTGACAGTGATCACACCACTGCTTTCTTATCAACAAAGTTACGAACTATTACGCAACAGAAATACCAAATAATGTGCCCAATGATCTAAAAGTATGATTTGTTAGCTTCTCCAAATATACAAGAAAACTATGTTTTGAATAATTGTAGATCTATGACTCAGCACAAAGTTAAATCCAAACGTTTTAGACCAATTTAAAATTTAGATTAATATAAATTCTAGTTTTAAAGATAGTTTAGATTGATATGATCTAGATCTATTGTAAAATACTTCTACTATATCTGCTACGGTACTGTACGTACAGTAGCAAAAAAGACATTTTACAACACATAGATGAACGCAATGAGACTGTAGATCTATATTTTAATATAGATCTAGATCTAGCTAGATCTTATGGAAATGAAAGGAGAATTAAAAGTTTAAATACTGTTGATCTTAATTTTACATATCAGGAGTGCCCAACAGGTAAATGAGAATGTCTCCCATTTCAAAGAAAGGCCATATCAAGGATTACCCCCCTTTCGTCCATGATTAATCCCCTTTCATCCGGGCTCTTAAACGTTTAGGAAACGCGTTAAGAAACGCGTAAACAAACGGTTAGAAACCCGTTTAACGAAACGGCTAAGAAACGGGTAACGAACGGTTAGGTAACGCGTAAGAAACGCGTTAAGTGGGTAGGAATAGCGTATTTACCACTGTATCTCTGAAGTAAAAGGCAAAGCACACAAGAAAATCTAGGTTGTACGGAATGAATTTACATGAGGTAAAAATAAGGAGATGCAATAATTAGCTACAGGCTCATGTGCTTCCCCTTTACAATAAGTATGCATACTGTTACAGGTGGGTGGAGTTCCAGTCCAATTGCCGTGTTCTGTGCACGTGCTCGTGTTGTCCCCACTGACGTAGTAGTAACCAAGGTTACAGCTGTACGTAACGGCCATACTATAGTTGTAGATGCTGAGTACTTCTGAGTACGTCGAGTTGTCAACCAACACAGGTGGGTCACACTGGACAACTGTAAAACAACACAGGTGGGTCACACTGTACAACTGTAAAACAACACAGGTGGGTCACACTGGACAACGGTAAAACGCAATATGAATATTCATGTAAGATATAACGACATCATGCATATAGATTAGATTATTTTAGATAATTGCATATGAACACAGGAATACTTGGACATGGAAGAAACTGTAAATAATAGTTATACGATTTCAAAAGCAAACAGAACAGATCCGGATCAGACGGCTCCTACAGGAGCCGTCTGATCTGGGTCTACTCTGTTTGCATAGGAGTATTTATAGAGTAACGGGTTAAAACATCTCTATGACACCCCCTTAACCCCTAACTCCGCTGAGAGAATAAAACATAATATCCGCTAACATTTGGAACTGGTGCTTTCGATTTTTATCAAGTTTTGGGGAAACTATTGACAGAGTGTCAAACAGCTTGGATCCTGATGAGAAGCCGAGTTACTCGGTGTCTCATCCGGATACAAGCTGGTAGGAAATTGGAGGCGGTTAGAAGGACATGGGGTTAATAAATTAAATTTAATTAACCCATTCCCTTTGAAACCATTGTGATAGATAGAGCATTTGCTCCTATGAAGCAAATGCTTCCTATATCACATTGGGTTTACAGAATCGCAATAAGGCGCCAGCAGGAGAGAATGGGTTAACATAGCCGGGTTAAAAACAGGTGGTTGACTGATAGGGAACAACACAAATGCTTAACCCTTTACTCCATAAACACGCATTTCTACGCCTTCGCAAACAGAGTAGACCCAGATAAGGGGGCTCCCGTAGGAGCCGTCTGATCAGGGTCTGCTCTGTTTGCTAATGGACTTATATAGAACTGGTTTTGCAGTTTCTGTTTTGGAACATTTTTCGTATGTTAATTAACATTTTAAAAATCACTCTAATTTATATTCATGGTGTTACTGTTTCTTTCATAAATAGTTATTGAGTGAATGGTTTAAGCCTTCTGTGTCCATATAAAGTTATGAAAATTAATTCTGAGCAGGTTCTGCCTGTTTGCTTATAATACTAGATCGTGTTCCATGCTTATAATGCGTTTTAGTTGAGTCTGAGCCAAAGGCTCAAATCTGACCAATCAAAACCTTGAGAACGAACTCAGACTCAACTTAAAAGTTTTATAAGCATGGACCCTGATTCTACACTTTCTTCCGAAACCAAGCTCCCGCGTCCTTGTGCTATTACAATAATTCAGCTTATCACTATTCATGGTGTTATTATTTCTTAACCCTTTACCTCGTGAATTATTTAAATTAAGAAATAATAAATATATGAATACTGTATTTTTTATAATGGCAGTATGTACAAAAGGATGTTTTACCATGACATAAACTGTGTAATTAGATCTTATATGGTTTTATTAGCAAACAGATCAAACCCTGATCAGACGGCTTCTACAGAACCGTCTGATCTGGATCTACTCTGTTTGCAATGACATAAAAAGACTTGACTCGATTTACAGCATGGAACTAACATGTTTTCACATGTTAGCAAAGGCGCACACTTACTTGTACAAACTGCCTCAGAGTCCTCGAATAAGGATGTTTCCGTGCAGCGCCTGGTTTTGTCTCCCCCCGTTCGGTTGTAACCAAGGTCACAAGAATAGGAAATGGTATCGTTGTATACAACATCCGCGGCGCTGGGCTCAACCGATCCGTGCGCAGGCGGTGGCGGAATCGGGCACCTGACAACTAGTATCGATGAAAGTGTCAACAATGTTCACCCTTATTCCGCTACCCGTGATCTGACTCGCATTTGCAAACAGCTTGGATCCAGATAAGACGCCGAGTAACTTATTGTCTCATTAGGATCAAAACTGTTTGACTCTCGGTCACTGATTTTCTAAAGGCTTTATCGCATTGTGCGTAGACACAATTGAACAGATCAAACTGTGAGATAGAGATTAAATTTCACTGCGCTATAAGGGTTGATGTGAACAATATGTGTATGTTTCTTTTGATAGGTGTAGAAAGTACAATTCTGTCAGTCTCAAATGGAAACCTCAAGAATGTTCCTTAACACAGTCGCTTGGTTCCAAGCGTCAACGTTTTGAGGCTGGGATCTAAGCAAATACGAGTCTAATATAGCCTTAACTATTACGATATTGAGTCCGGACTGAAAAGCATTTGCACGTGGCAATGATTGCCACTCGGTCAGCAGTTTTTAAAAATACCTGAAAAAATCAGACATGTGTAAATATTGCAGCAGCCCACATATTTAAATATGTTTGCAGTATGATAACCGTTCAGGGTTGAAGCTTGGAATACAGTAGAATCCCTCTAATGTGACCACTAAAAATAATCAAAGCTGTCTTTATAAGCAGGTGGTTGCTTAATGCAGGATGAAAGTTATGCAGAAAGCTCCCATAGGAGCTTTCTGTATAACTTTCATCCTGCATTAAGCTACCACCTGCCTCTGCCATACAGAATATGGCCGATATCAAGCTCTGTTCTAAACACAAATGTTTCCGCAGAAGACAAGTACAGTATACAGTATACAAAACGTTTACAAAACAGTAGTAACGAAGACACGCATTCATTTAGGATAGATACACATTCTATAAATGATTAAATTAACACACGTGTGCCCAGTGTCCCTTAAAATAGTTTATACTTAAAGGGGAAGTCCCTACATTTGACGCGTTTAAAAAAACACACCTAAAATATACAAAACTCTTTTGTTTATATGCTGAAAAGTAGTCTATCGCAAGAAAACCCACCCAATAACCGTTTATAATGACAAAACATCCATGTGTTTGATATCGCCGATCCTGATTTTACTCCCCGATATTTCAGTTTTATTGGGGTTAGGTTTTAGTTTCGTAACTGTTCGCCTTATTCGCGTTTCTCCGACCACTTCCGAAAAAAGATATTACGTAAACAATGGAGGGATCGGGTGAGCATCGGCAAAACGCGGACATTTTGAACGGAAAGGGCCGTCAATATTGTGTTGTAAACCAAAAATTATAAGTATTGGTGAAAGCCGTTTATAAGTATCACAGGGACATTTTTCGATATAAGTTCAAATTGGCAACCTTCATAATAATGATTGAGCATAACAAAAACCAAGTTCTATGATAATATTGAAAATATGCGTTCATTGTAGGGACTTCCTCTTTAAGGAGTCCTCCGTTCAGGGTTTGCTGAACCCATCAATGCCAATGGCTTACAACAGCAAATATTTTGTTTGCTGTAACCCTTCAACCTAAAAACCGGATGGGTTCCAAAAGTAGATTGGACGTGTTTTGTTTTCCTTACACAATATTGGAATAAATGATTTAAATGGCGAATACCACGAATGCATTCCATGTAACGTTTTTGTTGTAGAACCCGCCTAGTGGATGGACTGTAGATACATGTTTTGAGTCATACAATGTATATCCAGTTTATACTGTTCAATAGCCCTTTATCAGATACAGGCGCATTTTAACAGTTTTGGTGTTCTATGTTTATTCGAAATTTCGATACCTACTGAATATAAATGGACAAAACAGTTATAATGAAATACAGAAGATTGTAGCCATTTTAGAAACTAAATTCAATTAGCAAACAGAGTAAACCCTGATCAGACGGCTCCATAGGAGCCGTCTGATCTGTGTCTTCTCTGTTTGCAGATGCGTGAAAACACGTTTATATGAGGTTAAAGCATTTGCAAATAGTGTAGTCCAAAATCAATTGACTGCTGGAGGAGCCGTCTAATCAGGGCTTGCTGTGTTTGCTTAGGGAATTATATAGATCTGATTCTAGTTTCTACCACTGCTGAAAAATACTGTTCTTGTACCATTATAAAAAACAACTAATAAATATTCATGATATCATAATATCTTACACGAATATTCATCAGATAAAGGGATAAGCGAACGCACACCACAGGAAGAGAAATTACCTTACTTTGGTACATACTTTGTTCCTTACTTTGTTTCAGATTTACTCATCTTTGATTCCTACACTTTACAATAAAAATGCTGACTTAAAATATCTTCTCAGCCCCTTTCCGGCTGTACAAATGACGTAGTCTTGACCCGTGACCTTCACCTATGACCTGTTGCAATTGTAAACTATTTAGCGAATGTCAAACAGGTTGGACCTAGATAAGACAACACCGAATTACTTGCCATTACATCAGAATCCAAACTGTTTATAGTAGAAAGGTGGCGGTAACCCTTTAATCCATGAATATTCAGGCAAGAAATAATGACATCATGAATATTAATTCATTGGTTTTTATAATGGTACCATGAAAAAAGTACTTTTCATAAAAAATATATAAAAAACAAACGGAGAAGACCCTGATCAGACGGCTACTAAAGAAGCCATCTGATCTGGGTATATCCTGTTTGCAAAGGCGAGAAAGGCGTATTTATGGGGTTAAGGGTTAAGTGTGATGAAGGGTATTACAGATTTAATTTGTTTTCTGATTAAATCAACCCTTTAGAAGCTGGAAACAAAGCGAACATGTTTGAAAATAGCTTATGGTCGATTTTGAGAAATTATTTGGGGTTTCAAACTCTAGTAATTTCAGGTTTGGCAAAGAGTAATTCCGATACCCATATAAGATGCGTAAATCAAAACATTTACAAGAATAACTCCTTTATTTCTCCACCAAACTCTATGATGTGACAACTCTTTAGAATCGTCTCTTCGATACGATTCTAAAGAGTGGTGGCACCACAGGTTATGGTAGAGAAATGACGATTTTAGTATTTGAGTAAGCAACTTTATTTGTTGCTCTGTGTGTGTCAGTAACTACAAGAGAAGGGTCTCACATTAACTCTTTCCCTGTTCTGTATATAGGCCAAATTTTAGTACCTGCTGAATATTCATTAACAAAATAGTTATAAAGAAATATGGAAGGTGGAACATTGTAGACATTTTAAAAAGCAAAGAAACGGTTCTATCAAATTCTGTTAGCAAACAGAGTAGACCCTGATCAGACGGCTCCTCTAGGAGCCGTCTGATCTGGGTCTACTCTGTTTGAAAATGCGTGAAAACACGTTTATATGAGGGAAAGGGTTAATAGTATATTATATCACGTACGGTAATACTACTTTCTTTCTAACACCACGGAGTTTAAATGCTTTCAAATCATTTACAAAATCACATGAGTAACCATTATACAAAGACTCTGTTCGACATTAAATTTAAAGCAACTACATGTAATTACTTCATAAGCACTTATTTTGTTTATTCTATGTACAAAATACCGTATCTAAAGCAATCATTAAAAAGTATAATTACAGGTCTAAGACATGTGATGGCTCATACAAATGTGCTGTTATGTATTTGACAAGCCGGTATATATGTGTGAGTTGCATGTCTGGTTACACATTAATAGTTGGTGCAATGGCAATACGCCTGTTATATGCATATCGTGCCATGATAATTGACCATAGGCCGAACTATGCGTGCTTGTATTACATATATGTCTCTAGCATGATATAGTTTCAAATTTAATATTAACGTGACTAACAATTGAGAAATTTACAATGCATATATTTATTAATAAAGCAAGAACATTGCAAGGACATGCAGTATAGTAAGCCCCCTCTAAACCAGAATTCTAGTAAATTTAGATACTGTTAGCCAGATGGCTGTTTAAAGTCGGGTGAAAGTCATACAGAGGAGCTTTCTGTATGACAATCACCCTGTGTTAAGCTGACGCCGGTCTCCAAGACCGATAGTTATACTCAATCGAACGCCCGGTTTAGAGAGGTTTCACTGTACCTCCTGCTGAACCCTGAACCCGCTATAAATATACTGTCTTCTCAAATTTTTATCTGGTGCAAATGACCACATTCTACTCGATCAAGTTACCGACCGAGCGTCAAACAGCTTAGATCTTGGTGAGATACCGCGTTACCCGGCGCCTAATCAGGATTCAAGCTGTTTTAATTACAAGTCAATTCGCGAAAAGCGGGAGGAGGGTTAATTGCATGTATATATGAGCGTTCAACAAACATGTATATATGAGCGTTCAACAAACACTGATTCACAAAACAAAACACTCAGTTACTGTTTCAAAATTCCAAGAATCAAATTACATAAGCTATTTACAGATCAACATACATGTGTAATAATACAAATAATGGCGCAATTTAGGCATCATAGTACGAATATAATGCATAAAATATACTTATAATTATGATATTTAGAAAGAAAACGCACATTAAAGCTAGCCAGTTACAACTTATACTAATAATGCGGACTTGCTTCAGGGAGGTGCGCAGTTGCTTTGTTATTCTATTTTAGATTATTATCTATTTGATTAAACACATTTAACAGTATTTTGAAAATGTTTTTATGCATTTAACAGAGCAAACCACCCAGATAAGATTACTCCTATTTGAGCTGTATGGTCAGGGTTTACTCTATCTGATTATGGAATAATATATTTATGTCCATAAAGTCGAATATCATACATTACTATACATGGAGAAAATGGTAAATGCATTCTTTCAAGATTCCTTAGAGAAAAGTTGATGTTAAAGAAACACTCGAATTAGATTCGTTGTATCACTTAACTGCTATGTTCTATAGTCCAATAGATGAACTTTACTCGGATGATGTTACAAGAGTGACTTACGTTTATGATGATGTCATATCTTTTCTTACACATGAGTAACATATATACATAAAAAAGAATTCAGTCCTAATGCAACCCCAGAAGCACAAATCACGTGTCCGCTGACTTACTCAAATAATTCGGGATTTGTAAACGGATTTGTAAAACGGGTGGTGGCTTAACCCTTCGCTTGCTAATCGCGTCAATATACCTACTTGTAAATAGTGAAGACCCAGATGAGACAGCTCCTGCAGGAGCTGTCTCATCAGGGTCTGCACTATTTACAGATTGATTGTGCAACCAGTGCACTCCACAGCAGTGCTTACACAGCGAAATACGTGTACACAGTGAAGATATGTGGAATTATACAACAACAGAACATGGGTAAAAAAGGAGAAATGTGTTTTAAAATTCAGCAAGCGAAGGGTTAATGCGGGACAGGAGTTATGCAGAAAGCTATAATAGTAGCTTTCTGCATTACTGTTGACCTGCATCAAGCAACTCCCTGCCTTTACTCCTATGCTAATCAATTATGTGGCCTATTTATCGAGACTCTACTTAGTACTCCTTGTCTGGCGTGAAAAGAAATTATTAACACTCATTTTATTTGATTCATAATAAACATATTTCGTTTGAATACTTATTTTATGAATCAATTTCTATTCAGATAGAAAAACTGTGAATATAAATATAAAATATTTAATTACATTAAATACAGTTTGGTGCACGAGTTAGAAACGTTAGTCGTGCAATAGACTGATTCACATTTCCTAACCCATTACCTCATAGGCTATTTCAGATCCAACCACTTTGAATAAGTCTAACGAAAAGGAGCAATAACTAGAGAAAAGGAAACATTTAGAATTTTGTAGTTTGAAACCATTGTGATAAATAGAGCATTTGCATCTATAGGAGCAAAAGGTCGATTTATCACAATGGTTTCAATAGGTGACTTTTGCAGAGGCATCAAAAGGCGTCAATAAGAGGGAATGGGTTAACTATTTACTCCATAAATAGTAGTTTTATGCCTATGTAAACAGGGCAGACCTAGCTCTGATGGCTCGTGTAGGAGCCGTCTGATCAGGTTCTGCTCTGCTTGCTTATGCAATGATATCAATATGATTCTATAGTTTCTATCCTGGCAAAAAAATGCTGTATTTATATGACATCTTAAAATTGCATCTATTTATTAGTCATGATGTCATTACTTCTTACATGAATATACATGGAGTAAAGGGTTAATCTATTCAAGACTTTATCTTTTTTAACTTCAAAATGAAATTCAACAATATTTAGGACAGTGGATAGCTTTGCTCTACTTCCCTATTTTGTAATAATTAAATTAGATATATGATACGAGTACATACATGTAGGCTATAGTATCAATAAGACAACTGCATTGTTCGTTACTATTTCCTTACAGTATATTAGTGTTATCAAAGGCAATAATAACGGTAAAATGTTCACATGTTTTGATTCTGTTTGTTTTGTTTGTTTATTTGTTTGTTTTTCATTTTATACAATCTACCTGTAACCACTTACTGACACATTCCGGTAGCGTGCCCGTCCATTGACCACTGCTCTGACAGGTTCGATTGACGTCTCCGGTACTGTAGTTGTATCCCAAAATACACTCATAACTCAAAGTGGCATTGAAATCATGGAGCAGAACGTTTGACGTGGCTTCCATGTAAGTCGCGTTTTCATGGATGCATGCGTATGCTGTGAGATAATGAAGGATAAATTGGATACATGGGAAACAGTAGATAAGAGTATACACTGGTCTATCTAAATACCTTATCTGGTTATATAGTATTATAGCATTACACATATCTATAAACACAAGTGACAGCTTAATGCAGGTCAAAAGTAAGGCTGAAAGCTCCTGAGCATTACTTTAGACCTGCATTAAGCTGTGAACTTGAGAAATTGTGCATGTTAGAAAACGGATATATCGAACCTCTGTTTTGCCGAGGTACTTTTTTAAAATGCTTTATTCTCCCCGTCATAGGTATGTGAGGGACGGGGAGTAACATCCCTCATCACAACTTACAAAAGTCTGGTAGGTAAGTAGCATCATGTCGTGTTTATAATAGTTACATAAATTAACAAAAAACAGAAAAAGACGATTTTAACAATGCCGTTTGAGAAAAAAGTATTATATTTATACAACCACATTTTTGAAGGGTGGGGGGGGGGGGGGGGTTGTATGTATCTATACAGGAAATAATGATAATTGCCAAGGCCATTTTACTTTTTAGCTATTGTTATATATATGGAGGAATTTATTTCATAAAAAAGATAATAATATTTTTTCCATGTTTGATCAACCTGTTCATGATAATTATCCCTTGTTGCTATGTGTTTCAGAGCTGTATATTTAGGTTTTATTTTGGTTTTTAATGATATTATTGTGAGTTGTTTTTCGGTCAAATATGTATAGTACTTTGTCTCTAATAGAATAGGCATGTCAGCCATTGAACAGGAATTGTTAAAATTGAATAAGTATATCTTCTCATCTATTATTTATACATTTTGCTAATTTTATCCACTGCTGAACTTTTGTTAAAAATAATTCTGTTTCTGGATATGACCAAAGCATATGTTGAATTGGATCTCTTTCATCGCAAATTCTGCGATTAGGATTGTCTGTAATCCCCGAAAAACAAGGTTTGTAAAACAAACACATTCCATCTTTTTGAATATCTTTGTTACAGAATAATGGTGCGTCATTAACTCTGCTATGTTTTCAGGAGTGTATGACGTTTGTATTGTATTGAAAGCTTTTATGTCAGCTTGCCAAAATGGATTTGAAATTTCTTTCCACATTTTTTTAGATACTCAGATCCTAAAGAATGTTTTTACTGTAGTCAATACTACATAAAGGACGTTACTGCAACCAGGCATTTCTCAACCAGACTTTTATGGGGATGTTATCTACAAACTTAGGAAATTTCGGGGTCATATCCATTTTCATGATTTGTTTATAAAACACATTAAAACATTTAAGAAGAATAGTTATGATCCCATTATATTGCAACGCACTGCATGATTAGTTATCGACCCTTTTACAGTCGGTAGCTACGCTTCCCTCCTTGCTTGCGCGAGGACAGGCCGAGGGTAGTACTCTATGATGGTATACTTATAAACTCAGATACGGGATGAGCTTACCAGACTCATGTATTACTTTTTCCCTGTCATGCCCTTAACGGCTTCCCTGCAGGTGCCCTGACTTCAGCAAAGTCATTGAGTACATATTTGACGGATTGTCACAGTTATTATGCTATGTTTTACATGTTGTCCTGTGTTCACCGTCGTCTATGTTTATTTACACTATTTGTAAAGCTAGGGTGACTTTGAGAGAAATGTGAGGTTAGGACGTCCGTAAACCGGTTTAAACCCCCAGTGGTATTTTTGCTACTGACCGTGCCATTGTTTGCCTTACGTCTTTGTGCTTGTGATTTTGTTCATGTGCGGAGTGTTTGTCTCTAATTCTTGTGCGTCTGTTGCTGTTTTCTTTGTTCATCTCGTGTGTGAGTGTGCGTTTGGGTGTGTGGTTGTGTGTGTGTGTGTCATGCTATCTATCGGTGTTTTGGTTGTGGTTGCGTCTTGTATGTGGTTTTGCCTGCTTGACTTTACTACTTTTCCATTCTTAGATTTTGCTACATTTACTATAATTTGTTATTAATCTTCTCAACCAAGTTGATTTTAAACCTTCAATAAAACATGTTAAATATATCATTTTAAGACCCTCTTCAAAATATTGTTTAACTAACACAGTTTTTTACCTTTGAATTCCCTTGTCAAATAAAGTCAAAGAACATTGAATTTGTTTCCTATAAGACTTCATTAAGAAGATTTGGTAGTGACATGATGATGTGATTAAGTAGGGGAAGAAGTACTGCTTTGATTACTGTTTTCTCCATAGGTGTTAAATACCGACGATTCCAATTAATTAATTAATATTTCCAATTAATTAATTCCAATTTAATATTAGAACTTTTAGTTTTTGTATTTTTTCAGTATAGTTGACCATAACCATGTTTGAAAGATCCACTTCAAATATAATCCCTAACAATTTAAACCTATTTACTCCCCATAAAAGTTTCCACTTTGTTTTTCAAAGTTGACTTTAAGACCACAGTATTTTGAAAATCTGTGTAATTCATTTAATGTTTCATTTAGAGACACACTAGATCTATCTAATACAGTAAATAGGTCATCTGCATATTGGGATAACTTGTATTCTGTCCCATTGATTGTAATACCTTTAATAATTGTGTTATTTCTTAATTTTATAGCTAGTATTTCTGCACCAAAAAAAATATATATGTGCCAATATTGGATCCCCTTGCCCGCAGCCTCAATTAATTGTCGAGGTACTTTATATGGCCACTTAAAGTTCGAGGTATCGAAGAGTTCAACTATAGGGTAAAGTTTTGCGGAGAGGTATGTATACATGAAAATAATACTCAGTACATATGCACAGCACGATATGTTTCCATATCGAGTTTAATCACTTTATCTTAAAGGCATTTCAAAGCTCCTTATATAAGTGACCCTCCATTATGTAAGAGCATTTTGACGCATCTGAAAACAGGGTAGACCCAGATCAGTCGGCTCCTATAGAAGCCGTCTGATCAGGCAATGCTCTGTTTACTTATGGTGTAATATAAATCTGATTTTAAAGCTTCTTCCTGAGCCAAACTGTCGTGTTCATACGAAATTATAAAAATAATCTTATTAATATTTATGACATCATTATTTCCCATATGAATATCCATCAGGGAAAGGGTTAATGCCTAGCAGTTTATATCCTCAGACGATGCCACGTTAACAAATGTCGCTTCTGGAGTCAACGATTTGAAATAGTATTACACGTTCACCGCTAGCGAGCAAAAAGTTAATATATGACAAGCAATATTTAAATAACGTTTTGCACTTTCATAATCATGACCATCGTCATCAGACTTTGTATCTACTGAATCAGCTTAAGGGACGAACCATAAGATCTAGCAAATCTGGCACTTCCCAGACAGTCCATTCCTTGACAGTATTAGACCTGTTCTTTCGTTGACGTCCACGATGCCGCTTGTGTTCAATAGTCCTCGAAGAACAATCTTAACCCATTCCATCCTAGATCATCTTTAGACCCATCCTTTTAGGAGCAAATGCTCTATTTATGATAATGGATTCAAAACATAGCTTTTACAGAGACGTCAACAGGCGTCAATAGGATGAAATAGAGGTAACGTCTGTTATTAACGTGACCAACGCACACATTCTGCGCTGGCTTACTGTAGATGGAAAGGAACCTGTGCTGTGAGCAATGAAGGCGTATTGAATTCATTGGTTTTATGTTCTTTGTATGATATGCGGAGGAGCATGCGCAGACATTTCATTTCAAATGTCTGGATTCGTACCTCTGACTCAATAAGTATAGTGTCACATCCATACGAGAGGATGCAGACGAAATATAGAGACTTTAATGGTTCTGGAAGTCATACTGCTAAGCGAAGTTGTATTTAGCATTGTCGTGGCAACTGTAGCAGAGCCAATACGGACCCGCATCAGTCATATTTGATTATGCTGACTTCTAAGAACTCAAAGTCGGTCACCTCTACAATTATTTCAAAATTAATGGTAATATAAGCACATATTATTATTTGTATGTTTGATCGAATATAAAATCTGTGAAAAGTTCAGCAGATCAGATGTTGAGTATACATCATGTTTTCACCATTAGAAGGGTTAACCCTTTACTTAATATGTTCACACATCTGTAAAAAGAGTAGATCAAAAACAGACGGTTCCCGTAGGAGCCGTCTACTCAGGATCTGTTTTTCTGCTTATGGAATTCTATAAATCTATTTCGCAATTTTCGCCATGGTGAAAATATCAATTTTCCATGTTTCATTTTACTGACTATGTCTATAATTGTTAATGGAGTGATGGACTCTTGAATAAAGTTTAACCAGGGAAAGGGATAATGCTTTACATTGTGACTTACGTGTACAGGTAGGCTCCGAGCCGCTCCAGGTAAAGTTCTGCTGGCAGATTCGATCCATGTTCCCGGAGGTTTTGTTGAAGGCCAGGTCACATTGATAGGTGACGCTTGTACCGTAGTCGTGCTTGGCGCCAAGATACGGCGTGTACGCACCATCAGAAATGTCACCAGGTGGGTCACACTCAACACCTGGACAGTAAATAAAGATGATTACTTCTAATAATATGACGCTTGAATACCAATACATCGACACCCCACCAGTCATAATATAACGTCCAGGGGGGTCATAATATTATAACCTGGGGTTAATATATAACGGAAAAAGGACCCCCTTGTCGTAATATAATGACCCCCTTTGAAACATTTGGAACCATTAACCCTTTCGGCGACAAATTTCTAATTGTCGTCTGCAAGCAATTTTGCTAAATCATTCGGTAAAATTAGAGAATGGGATAAATAAATGCAAATTTCAAAGGAACAAAGAACAGATAAAGATATAGAATTTGAGACAAAAAGTGAAGTCCTTAATCAGACGTCGCCTTGAAAAGGCGGCGTCTGATCTGGGACTGCACTATTTGTCGTGGTGCATTTATGCGACATCGGCGGTGAAAGGGTTAAACGACACGTTTTGAATATATATAATTTGGATCTTGAGTATACACTGAAATAACTTCCTGTTTGATATTCAATAAGATGATTTCTATATGTTGCAGTGTGACTAATTTTGTGATGATGTCTAATGATAATGTTTTTATTGTAGTACTTAATATTTAATTTTATAGATGTATTTCATTATTGTGAAAAGTGAGAAAGTCTGTGATAACGTATAACTGTTCACGTCTGATGTTATTCAAGTTGATATATTTTTATCATTAACACAATTCTTTAGGATAACGTCTTTGATAAATACTTACTATCTTACTACATGCATGTGATAGCCCCTCCGTTTCATTTGACCAATGCTACGAACCATGATGGAAATAAGGGTATCTATCTATCTATCTATCAATCTATCTATCTATCTATCTATCTATCTATCTATCTATCTATCTATCTATCTATCTATCTATCTATCTATCTATCTATCTATCTATCTATCTATCTATCTATCTATCTATCTATCTATCTATCTATCTATCTATCTATCTATCTATCTATCTATCTATCTATCTATCTATCTATCTATCTATCTATCTATCTATCTATCTATCTATAAACTTATTTATATTCATTATATATTCATTATATCATACATGATTATGCATTAGGTAAAGGGTTAGATTATGTATGAAACACCGGATGATTCTCCGCTATGATGCCGTTTTATTAACACAATATAACAAAATTGAGACAGACGACATGTTTTACATGCGGAAGTTATTTAACCTTTTCGATGCCAGCATTGTCGTCTGCTGGGCATAGTTACTCGTTTATTTTTAGTCTAAGTGTGTGCATTTTTCCATTTTCTTTATAAAACAGTAAACAGAGTGTCAAACAGTTTGCATCCTGATGGATCCAAACTGTTTGCATGTGATATCATAAACCCGTCATTGTGGCACGGAAGGGGTTAATGGTGCATATGTTAATTTTCTTACGATCTATCATTTCAACAATACCTGAAAAACGAGAGATCGGTGCATGCAAATACAACATTACCGGGTAATATCTAATGTAGACAAGGTCATCGCCTGTTAGACTGGGAAATACAATTTTACAGCTACTATCAATCATGTAAATTATTCAAAAAGCAATCCCTGAGCAGATGTCTCATCGTAGTCGTCTGGGTCCATGCTTGTAAAGCTTTTAATTGAGTCTGAGTTTGGTTCTCAGGCTTTTGATTGGTCAGATTTGAGTTCTCAAGCTTTTGATTGGTCAGATTTGAGCCAAAGTCTCAAATCTGACCAATCAAAAGCTTGAGAACGATATCAGACTCAACTAAAAGCTTTATAAGAATGGATCCAGGTCTGCGTCTACTCTGTTTGCAAAGGTGTCAAAGTTTGTCTCTATTAGGTAAAAGGATAATGGCTAGTGATCATATCGAGGGCTTGGTGCAAAACTATTCTAACTCCTTGGAAGGAGTTGGAATAGTTTTGCATCAAGCCCTCGATATCTGTCACTTGTATTTACAGTAGAACCACTCTGAACCGGAATTCTAGTATAGAAAATTGGAGATAATTATAGGCATGTACCTGCTTAATGCAGGATGGAAGTCTTGAAGAAAGCTCTCAGAGGAGCTTTCTGTATCCCGTATTTCACCCTGCATTAAGCTGCCACCTGTCTCCAAGACCGATATTAATACTAAATTTAGTGTCCGGTTTGGAGGGTTTTCACTGTAAAGCACGGGTGTGTGTACGGCAGGGAGATAACTCTAACAGGGAATGGATAAAAACGGGAGTTTGCAACTCACGTGAACACGTTGGTTTCGTGCCCGTCCATAGTCCCGTATTTAGACATGTTCTGACCTCATCCCCAGTGTCTAGAAAGTACCCGGCATCGCAAATGTAGGTTACATTCACACCGAACGAGTAGGTAATATTCACCGGGTCAATGGTTCCTAAGTTTGTAGGATCTGGTAGACATGCCGATGCTGAAATACATTACGAGGTCTTGATTTAACTTTATTGTCACACCTTAGATAATGTAGCCATTAACATGCAATGATTTGTACCACGTGACAGCCTCGCGGAAAGCATACGAACACGTATGTTTTGCCATTGCAGAAGCTGCAAAATTTAACCCTTTCACCGCCGCAGTCGCATAAATGCACCACGACAAATAGTGCAGTCCCAGATCAGACGGCGCCTTTTCAAGGCGGCGTCTGATCAGGGACTTCACTATTTGTCTCAGTCTCGATTTCTATATATGTGCTTTAATCCTTTGAAATTTGCATTAATTTAGCTCATTTCCTTATTTTACTGAACGATTTAACAAACTTGGATTGCAGACGACAATTAGAAATTTGGCGCCGAAAGGGTTAATATACATGTAGATTATGTCTGAATCAAACAGAGCAGACCCCGATGAACAGTTTGATCTTGCTCTACTGGTTTGCTAATACATAAACATACGCCTTGATTAAGCACAGTAGAACGTGTCTATAGAAACCACATGATAAAGTCCCTTGAGGATCTCTCAACATAACGTTCGCTCTACATTAAGCCATATTGTACCACACTTAAATACAGTAACGTACTAGGTTGTTAAATATTTAAAGGAAAATCATCCTGCAGCAAATCATGTGATTGGAACCTCGTAACGATATGCGCATCTCCCATTAATGTTCAAGTTTTTTTTAAATGCAGACGGTTTCTTAATGCAGGGCAAAAATAATGCAGAAAACTCCAAAAGGAGCTTTCTGTATTATATTCGATCTGCATTAAGCTACCTCCTGTCTTAACCCTTCGCTTGCTATTCACGTCAATATACGTACCTGTAAATAGTGAAGACCCAGATGAGACAGCTCCTGCAGGAGCTGTCTCATCAGGGTCTGTACTATTTACAAATTGATTGTGCAGCAGTGATTGCACAGCGAAATACTTGTACACATTGAAGATATATGTAAATATACAACAGGGCATGGGTAAAGAAGGAGAAGTGTATTTTAAAATTCAGCAAGCGAAGGGTTAAAGACACACATTCAGACCTTCTTTTAGTGGTCGCTTAAACATGTTCTACTGTAATAACAATAACATGTCATCAAAATCCTAAAAGTAGATGCTCAGAAAAAACAATAGACAGACGAACGGACCAACCTACGGACGAACGCACGGACAGACGGACAATGCCATTGATGGATTATCTGCCTAAGTGACTTCTATATAACTTTTAACCCATTTGCTCCCACGATCCCATATATGGGACGTAGGCAAAGAGTGTAGACTCTGATCAGACGCCGCATAATGCGGCGTCTGATCAGAGTCTACACTCTTTGCCGATAGGAATTTCAATATAAAACAAATCGAAATTGAAAATTTAGGCCAGGCATCCCTTAAATAAAATATGGACTAATCCACTGGGCGCAAATGGGTCAATCTTCGTTTGTGGGGGTAAATTGGACTCCTCAATGTTATCTCAGAAAGCGTTATACGTACGATCACAGGTAGGTAGTGTCCCAGTCCAACTGGCGTTGGCATCACATTCTCGAACCAGGTCGCCGGCCGTATGAACGAAGGCCAGATTACAGGAATAAGTGACAGTTTTGCTGTAGTCAATTTTCAAATCGGTTGGATTCGGTGTGCCATTCGTTACCACTTCTAGGTCACATTGTTTGACTGAAATATTGAAATGTAGCAACTATAAAGTCAGCGTTTACACTTTAACATTTTGATTGCTGAATATTCAAAGTGAAAAAGCCCACCAGTGATTAGATATAGTATCCATTTACTGTGGAGCGTCCAAAGTTTCTGGAGGATTTTGAATGACAAACAGTACATACCTTGAACGGAACGCATCTCTATGATTCCTGTGATCTTGGTATTCACTGTTTGCAAATGCCAGTGCACTGGATTCGCGCATTCAGGGTATTAAATTTGCATCAAACTCAATTCGCCTTTGACATGATAAAAAGTTACAAGTGAGGGTAAATCCTCTGCCCTCCAAATTCTGCAGACTCCTTTAACCCTTTAACCGCCAATGTCGCATAAATGCACCATGGCAAATAGTGCAGTCCCAGATCAGACGCCATCTTTTCAAGGCGGCGTCTGATCAGGGATCAATCTCTATTTCTATATCTGTGCTTTATTCCTTTGCATTTATTTATCTCATTTCCTTATTTAACCGAATGATTTAACAAATTTGGATTGCAGACGACAATTAGAAATTTGGCGCCGAAAGGGTTAAATATTGAAAACATCCCGTCTGCCTTAACTATTTGCAGCTCCTAGGTGTTGAATTATTTAAATTTTGAACGTGTTGCGGCTGTTACCTAATTAAACAATTATCTCACTCTGAAAAAATAATGTCTGCTAAAATTTAAATCTGCTGTTATTTTGACTACATTCGATTCGATCAAGAGTTTGAGAAATTATTCACCGATTGTCTAACAGCTTGGATCCTGATGAGGGACCAAGTTACTCTAACAACCCATTCCCTCATAATGACGACTTTTGGCGACTCTGTAAAAGTCACTTTGTGAAACCATTGTGATAAATAGAGCATTTGCTCCTATAGGAGCAAATGCTCTATTTATCACAATGGTTTCAAACTACAAAATTTTAAAATTGTCATTTTCTCTAGTCAATGCTCCTTTTCGGTAGACTTATTCAAAGAGGTTGTATCTAAAATAGCCTATGATGTAATGGGTTAACCTGTTTGCAAAGCGAGTCTGTTCAAGAGTAGACTGGAGGTTAATACTTTGTTATGATTGCGGCGAATGTGTCTGTCTATGCGAAAACCCTATTTCGCTTTTTTCGTATGCACGCCCAAGATTCGTTTTGAATTCTTGTCAGTCTAATAAATAGATTTCGGATGTATTTCAATGAGCTGTTTTTCGAAATGTACAGTTTGCTGGAATGCTAAAGATTCTTCTTCGATTATTGGATTGTATAAGTTCAAAGTATCGAAAAAAATAGAATGGTAAAGTTTGTCAAATATATAATAAGCCATACGATTGAAAGGGTAAAGAGACAGATCTATCAAATTTCATTAGCAAACAGAACAGACCCTGATCAGAAGGCTCCTATAAGATGCTTGAAAATGCATTTATATGAGAGTAAATGGTTTAGCAGACGTTATATAGTTCATAGCAAGATAAGGGTTAATATTTCGAAATAGGAATCTGGGTCAATGCCAGACAACGTCAAACGGTTGCTGTCAGGCGTATTTCGGTTAATTAACCATTTCACCGCCGCAGTCACATAAATACACCACGACAAATAGTGCAGTCCCAGATCAGGGACTTCACTATTTGTCTCAATCTCTATTTCTATATGTGTGCTTTATTTCTTTGAAATTTGCATTCATTTATCCCATTTCCTTATTTTACTGAATGATTTAACAAACTTGAATTGCAGACGACAATTAGAAATTCGGCGCCGAAAGGGTTAACTACTCCGCTGCAGATGTTGAATATATGATTACCTGTGACAACAGTTTGAATCCGGATAAGACACCGAGCCACTCAACATTTCATTCAGATTCAAACTGTTGGTTACCGTTGTTATGTTGTTTGAAACAAAAGTTTTTAAACGAAAATTAAACAATCGAAATTCTAGCAGACAACACATTTTTCAGACGACAATATTTAACACTCGGAGAGTAGTATTCAAGTATGACAATCAATATCTGTAACAGTTTTGTCGTGATCATCCGACAAAGTGGATTCAATTAAGTTTAATTAATGTTTTGTCAAAGAGACAATAAAAACTAATTTCGCAATGTCTGTCAGAGCGCCCTTGTACCAGCCAAGGTCAACCTCTGTTTCTGACCTTTAGCCTACTCTAAAACATTCCCCTGCATAAACTCTTGTCCGTTGCCTTGTTTTCTTAAAAATAAAGTAATGTATTGACAGTTTTCTCAACTATATACATGTATAGTTTCGAGGACAAGTGTATAGCCGGAAAACTTATTGGAATCTGCATTCGAATCTATTCAAATCTATTTCAGATCCAAACTGCAGAGCTACAGATAAAGGTGCGTACCCAAATACTAAAATCATAATTTCTCCACCAAACCCTATACTGTGACCAAACACTATACTGTGACCAATCTTGAAAATCGTCTCTTCGAGACAATTCTAAAGCGTGGCCACAGTATAGCGTTTGGTGGAGATATAAAGGAGCTACAGTAAAACCTCTCTATAACGGCCACTAAATTACGTCAATTATTTTGAGTAAAAGACAGGTGGCTGCTTAAAGCAAGGTGAAAGTAAAACAGAACGCTCCTATAGGAGCGTTCTGTTTTACTTTCACCTTGCTTTAAGCAACCACCTGTCCTAAACACCATCTAATTAACACAACTCAGTGGCCGTTATAGAGAGGTTTTACTGTATTATGGATTTTATAAAGTTACGTACCTTATCTGGACCTCTATATTTAATTACTTGCAAAAGTAAGTCAGGTCGCCATACCGCAAAAAATAGAAAATGGCTTACTACTTAATCCTTTCCCTCATGAATATTAATGTAAGAAGTAATGACGTCTTGATTATTCATTAAATTATGTTTTATAATGATGCATGAACACATGAATGTTTTGGCCATTTCAGAATTTATAGAATAAATGCAAACTGTGTAGACTTTGATCAGACTGTTTCTACTGGAGACGTCTAATCTGGGTCTACCCTGTTTTCAAAAGAGTGAAAGGTTGGCTGTTTGAGCTAAAGCGTTGCCGTCATTGTGCTACGGAAGAAAATGGGACTATTGTTTTGCAATTTTTAATCTAGATGAGACACCAATTACGTTGTAACTCGGTAACTAATCAGGATTCAATCTGACTGTAACTGATTACTCGAACTTTGCAGAAAACTCAACCTTGAAACCTGAAACATGTGATGATTTTAGCAGAAGCTTTTGTTTGGCGTCGAAAGGGTTAAATATTCATACGCCGTATCTGTGTAACACGACCACGGTAAACATCATTAAAGTTGATGGCAATAAACGGCAGTATGATTGCAATATATTATAGTTTCAATTGATTTAAGCATGTGCTAACTACAGTTGAACACAAATATCTCGAACCCGGATTACTACAGCTTCGGGATAACTCGAAGTAAAAGATCGGCCCTTCCCTAATTTACAATACAGATTTATCCTATAATGTATCACTACGAATATCTGGAATCGCATGTGACATCTTAATGATGAAGGCTCCTACGAGAGCGCCCGGCATTACTTTTGACCTGCATTAACCCTTCGCTTGCTGAATTTTAAAACATATTTCTCCTTCTTTACCCATGCCCTGTTGTATAATTACATATATCTTCACTGTGTACAAGTATTTCGATGTGCACTCACTGCTGTGGAGTGCACTGGTTGCACAATCAACTTGTAAATAGTGCAGACCCTGATGAGACAGCTCCTGCAGGAGCTGTCTCATCTGGGTCTTCACTATTTACCTACGTATATTGACGTGAATAGCAAGCGAAGGGTTAAGCTGCATTAATTTAGTAGAGAAAAGGGGATTTTTTTAGAATTGTGTAGTTTTGAAACTATTGTGACAAATATAGGATTTGCTCCTATGGAGCAAATGCTCTATTTATCACAATGGTTCCAACAAGTGACTTTTACAGAGGCGGCAAAAGGCGTCAATATGAGAGAGTGGGTTAAACCAGTTCTCTGGCAGTTTTCACTTACTATCAATTCGTTCAAGCGTATATACAAGACGAATACTGATGCAAGGCATTGGATCGCCGGGAAATTTGTGTACAAGGAAGGTTTTTAATAAGGAACTGTTTTGTTAAGACAATTGAAATACAACATTTCATTAAAAACTTAACGAAATATGTAGCCTCTAGAGTGTAATGACGTAGTGACCTTGTTCCGAACCCGACATGATCCATATTTGAACTTGACCAAGATTGCATCCAAAAATAACGTATAAGTTGAAAGAAAAAACACTTAATATGGATAATTATCATTAACTATCCCAGTAAAAACCCAAACCGCCATTTAAAAAAAATAGAAAGGAAAAAGAGAGAAAAAAATCTTTCGTCAGCGGTGAGAATCGAACCAGGGCTGACTGCACGATAGGCGACCGTGGTAACCACTACACTATCAGGCCAGACATACTTCAAGGGAAATTGAAGATGTATATAAAGTTATCATGCTACTATATTGACGACTTTTTTAAATAAACAAAATAAAACGACTTTTTTAAATAAAAATAAATAAAACAATAAAACTTCATTACAACATTTATCACTCTCATGATAATTTAATCAATAAACTCTAACAAGGGCGGTGATGGTCATAGACCTAAATATAGCCTGTTCAGTTCCATTAACGAGTGACGTTAGTCCTATCTAAAAATAGAAACCGAGACGACGGAATTCGATTTTGACCATGTAGAGCCTCCGGTAGAATAATAACCATGTCTGTTTGAATTAACATATCGACTGTCGATTCAAATGATCTTATTTTTCAAATTTGAGCACGTTTTCCCGTCTTATGTCAAAATCTCTGAAGGGCATAATTTAGAACGAGAGCACCGCAAACAGGTGCACGACTACAGTTTTGACCCGGCTTCAATTCTGCGACTTTGACCCGGCTTCATTTATGTTTACAAAACTGTTTTTGGCATTTAATGTCGATACTTCGACGAAATTGTACATTTGTTTGATAAATTTCTTTTTAAACATCGTATGAAGGTTTTTACATCACATATTTCACTACATCAATAATGCAGATAGAAACTATTCTCTGCCACGCTCTCATGAGCCAATTTGTAAAACTTGTCGCTACCCCTCCTACATGGGTAAATACTTTTTAGCATTCCATTAGTGATCGCCGCTCATGCGGCGATCAATAACTACTCATCGAGTATCAAAGTCAATCGCCGCACTTGAAATGTGGCGCTCAATTAGCGGCTGCACGCTCTGCTCTATTTTCTTATGGGCTTATATAAATCTAACTCTACACCCTCTGTCAGAGTCAACATTTCCTTTGATAATAATGCTTTAAAAAAGTTCGGCTCATTGATACTCATGACGTCATTATTTCTTATCTGAATATTGACCAGTTTTAATATGTTCACATGCAAGCCTAATGCTTGATGTAAGCACTGGTTAACGAATAGGCGACAGTTATATACTAGAACCTATCTTAAGCGGCCACCAAAAGAGGTCTAATTATGGGTCTGTTAGGAAGGTGGTTGCTTAATGCAGATCAAATTTAACGCAGAAAACTCCTATAGGAGTTTTCTATACTAATAGTTCCATGCATCAAGCAACCGCTTGCTTTTTAAAACTTCTTTGTCCAATAAATGGATGAAGGCTTAAGACGTATTCGCATTTACTTGTGCAGTGTGGTGCGGTCCCGCTGAAGCTCTTGCTGTCCTGGCACACCCTGTCGAGGTTTCCACTCGCATGCTCATAGCCCGTTATACAGGTGTAGCTGATTTCAGTGTTGTACGTGTACTGCGACGCATCCGGTGACACCTCGGCAAACGCTACAGCCGTAGGCGCTGTGCAATACTTGACTGCAAATTGCAATATATACATGTATGTGCACAGCAGGGCTCAAGCATAGACATGACAGAAAAGTTGTAATTTCTGAGTAAACTTTCGCTAATTCAAAATTTGGCAAGCTTCTTACTAATACATGTTTTCAGCAAAATCACTCTAAACTGGAACTCTAGTTGAGAAGAATTTAGATACTTTTAGGCAGATGGCTGCTTAATCCAGGGTGAAAGTCATACAGAAAGCTCATCTAGAGCTTTCTGCATAACTTTCACCCAGCATTAAGCTGTCACTTGTCTCAAAAACCGATTTTATACTAAATTTAACCCTTCTCTTGCTGAATTTTAAAATACATTTCTCCTTCTTTACCCATGTCCTTTTGTATAATTACACTGTGTACAAGTAGTTCGCTGTAAACTCACTGCTGTGGAGTGCACCGGTTTCACAATCAATTTGTAAATAGTGCAGACCCTGATGAGACAGCTCCTGCAGGAGCTGTCTCATTTGGGACTTCACTATTTACAGGTAGGTATATTGACGTGAATAGCAAGCGAAGGGTTAACGTCCGGTTTAGAGGGGTTTGCTGTATTAGCGTTTTCGCTAACGCGCATTGTCATCTGCCAAACATGTTGTCTGTTTCAATTTCAATTGTTTAGCGTTTTTCATTTTCTTTGAAAATAAAAATAATTCAATCATCAAACAGTTTGGAATCCAAATTTCTCGGCGTCTCATTTGGATCCAAACTGTTTGCATAGATGAGCAGATATGTCATTGGCAGCGAAATATATTCAAAATTATCATACTTCAATAGAGGACCAGATAAGATGCGTGATTTAAAAACATATCTACACCGGTAAGTTGTAACTCTCTATAATCGTCTCAAAGAGTGGTCACATCATAGGGTTTGGTAGAGAAATGACGATTTTTAGTACTTGGGTACATAAATTTATTACTTGAATAAATTTACCGAAAAGGAGCATTAACTAGAGAAAAGGATTTTTTTTTAGAATTTTGTGGTTTGAAACCATTGTGATAAATAGAGCATTTGCTCCTATGAAGCAAATGCTCTATTTATCACAATGGCTTCACAGTGACTTTTACAGAGTCGTCAAAAGTCGTAAATATGAGGGAATGGGTTAAAGAAACCATTGACAGAGGGTCTAATGGCTTGGAACATGAGATGTCAGGCTATACTTCATCGCATCTAGCTAGATCACACTTGGCAAATCACAGTCAGTTCGCGCTTTTGAGGATAGAGTTCATTAAAACCTCTAGTGCCCCATGGCTAATTCTTATTAGTGCGTATAGTTAATTAATATTTTCAACGTTGCATTTTGAAATGTGATATTTCAAAATTCAAACAGATCAGGCTTATCGTGAACATTCTGGGATGTGTTAAAGAAAAAAGTAACATGACAAACAGTGCAGACCCTGACGAGGAGGCTCCACTAGAAGTCCTCTCGCCCGGTTCTACTCTCTTTGCAAATGGCATCAGTGAATCGAACTGAAGGGATTTAGGCACATTCGACAACCAGTCTTAACCCTCTCTTCATAAAAACGTGTTTTCACGCATTTGCAAACTGAGTAAACCCAGATCAGACGGTCATATAGGAGTCGTCTGATCAGGGTCGGCTTTGTTAGCTAATGAAATTTGAAAGATGTAGTATGTCTTTATTATTTAAAATGGCTACAATGTTCTACTTTCAATATTTTGTTGTAACTACTTTTACCATGAATATTCAGCAGATATTAAAGTTTGGAGTAAACGTAGAACATGGTAAGGGTTAACCCTTTACCTCATAGGCTATTTTTAAATACAACCCCTTTGAATAAATCTACCGAAAAGGAGCATTAACTATAGAAAATGAAAATTTGAAACCATTGTGATAAATAGAGCATTTGCTCCTACAGGAGCAAATGCTCTATTTATCACAATGGTTTCACAAAGTGACTTTTACAGAGTCGTCAAAAGTCGTCATTATGAGGGAATGGGTTAAAGGAAAATAAACCTTGCAAATGCTTTCAAATAAAAGGCTAGATGCTTTTATAACTCAGGGAAAAAGAGACGCCTGAAAGTGAAACGATTTTAAACATCTGCAAACATAGCAGACCAAGTTCAGTCAGCCTATGCTGTCTCCATGACTCTATTGTTTCTGCAAAGGCTATGTTCTTTTATTCAGCTAATTAATATTCATTGAGTCATGAGTATTAATTAGGTGAAATGTCAGCATTAAGCATGCTGCGTATTTGTTCGTCTGCAACATTATCGGATTCAAAATGTCGTCTGCATAAATCCGCATATTGTTTAACTTTAATAAACCCTTTCCTTGTTTACTGTTTATTCAAATTTTCTCCGCCTCATCAATATTCATGGACATACTAATAAAATGGAACATAGCAAAATGATTGTTTTCATTGCTGTGGAGATTGCGTAATGAGATGTATAAATGTATTTAAGCAAACAGAGCAGATCCTGATCAGACGGCTCCTATAGGAGCCGTCTGATCTGGGTCTTCTCTGTTTGCAACTTTGGCGTAAAAAGGTGTTTACATGTATATGAAGACAAGTTGATCAAGCAGTTTTGCATCTTATCTGAATCCAATAGGTATTCATAACTGTATACATTCAGCGTGAGCGACAGGCTCCCATTCCCATTTAAACTTAAGTTTAAGATCAGGGACTATCCCAACTTATTTTGCCATGTTCAATCTTTTAACCTTCTTATAGTCTACAGTATACTGTATACTCTTTTCTATATCGACTACTTAACCCTTTCCCTCATATAGACGTGTTTTTACCCACTTGCACAATAGACCCTATAGGAGCAGTCTGATTAGGGTCTGCTCCGTTTGCTAATGAAATTTGAAAGATCTATGTCGCTACTTTCTAAAATGGCCACAATGTTCCACCATTTTTATTTGATTATAACAATTTTGTCCATGAATATTCAGTAGGTATTGAAATATAGAATAAACATAGAACAGGAAACTGGTTAAACGATTGTAAATAAGTACGCATTCGTTAATAAGAGCAACTTATCTTTTTTATGTCAGGTGACGGCTTAATTCAGGGTGAAAGTCGCGTAGAAAGCTCCTGTTGGAGCTTTCTGTGTAACTTCCACTCTGCGTGAACCCTTCGCTTGCTATTCACGTCAATATACCTACCTGTAAATAGTGAAGACCCAGATGAGACAGCTCCTGCAGGAGCTGTCTCATCAGGGTCTGCACCATTTACAAGTTGATTGTGCAACCAATGCACTCCACAGCAGTGACTACACAGCGAAATACTTGTACACAGTAGAGATACATGTATTTATACAACAGGGCATGGGTAAAGAAGGAGAAATGTATTTTAAAATTCATCAAGCGAAGGGTTAAGCAGCCGCCTGTCTCAAAGTATCTCATATCCCCATTATTAAAACTAATTATGCCCCCCACTTTTGATAAAGAACTGTTCTTTTCCTACAAACTGGGACTTGACCAGATTAGAATATAGGAATGTAAAATGGCAGTGGAGTTCAAACAAGTGCAACCCTCAGCAGACGGCATTTGGTACTTAACGTTTAGCACCTTGATTAATGTTCATTTAAATCAATAATTACACCAGTGTTGCATCTCTTTCAAAATTTCTGAATGTCAAAATAGTTTGGACCCCAATGTCATACAGTGGAACCGGGCATTCCAAGCCATTTCATGAGATATAATACAAATTGCCCATCGCAAGTTAATTCTAAGCGACATGCTAATCGCATGCTTCATGCGATCAAATGCATGTTTCGCTGCCATGTATTGTTGTCTGCAGACTATAGCGTTCGCTTCATTATTATCGATGCATCATTTTCCCCATTGTTTACAAACATTTCCACCGTATAAAACGGTTTGTATCCTGATGAGACGGCGAATTTCTCGGCGCCTCATCTGTATCAAACTGGGTCCATGCTTATAAAGCTTTTTAGTTGAGTCTGAGTTTGTTCTTAAGCTTTTGATTGGTCAGATTTGAGCCAAAGGCTCAAATCTGACAATCAAAAGCTTGAGAACGAACTCACACTCAACTAAAAGTTTTATGAGCATGGATATTGTTTACTAAGATTATCACGGATTCGGTTATGGTAAACAGAGCTGCAGATATAGGTACGTTCTCAAATTTTATACTTAAGATCGTCATTTCTCAACCAAACTCTATTCTGTGACCATTCCTTAGAATCGTCTCTTCTAGACGATTCTAAAGAGTGGTCACAGTATAGGGTTTGGTAGAGAAATAAAGGAGTTATTCGTGAAAATATTTAAATTTACGCATCTTATATGGACCAGCAAGTGATTAACCCCATCGCATGTTATGTGCGATCTGACTGGCAGTTGCGAACAGCTTAGGTCCAGATGGGACGCCGAGGAATTCGTCATCTCACCAGGATCCAAGCTGCAAGAGCTTTGGTCAATAATTTCTCAAAAGCTTGAACGAATCAGACGTGAATATTGAAGCCGATTGGAAATGCAGCAGACACCATTTCTGACAGCAGACGAATGGGTTAATGCATCAACAAGCAATCGATATAACTTCCTACTCGTGCATGTTGGTACTGTGCCGCTCCATGTTTGGGTAGCCAAGCATGTCCGTGTTGCGCTTCCGGCTGTGATCTCATATCCGGTCTGACACGCGTACGTTACAGCAATGTTATAGTCATAGCTGGCACTCAGTGGAGTCTTTGTAGCATTTACAGCGTCCTCTGGCGGCTCGCAAGTGAGAACTGGCAATAAAACATCACAAACACAATAAACTGCATGTCTATAGAATAATGCATTTAAGTTCATGCATCATTAACCCTTCATTATAGGTGTACGCATAGTAACGTAACCCCTCTAATGCGACAACTTAACTCTTTCCCTCATAGGCTATTTTTAGATACAACCTCTTTGAATAAATCTACCGAAAAGGAGCATTAACTAGAGAAAAGGAAATTTCTCTAGGAGCTTTTTGCATTACTTTTGCCCTGCATTAAGCTACCACCTGCATCTAACACCCAGATTTATTCCTCTTTCAGCGGGGTTTTACTGTATTTGCAAACATAGAAGGTCCAGACCAGACGACTCCTGTAGGTCTGATCCGTGTCCGCTATGCTTATGGAATAATATAACTATGATTCTACAGTTCCTGCCATGGCCAAAAGTTTTGTGTTTCTATGTCGTTATCCAGACCCGTCTAATTAATATTAAAGATGTCATTGTTTCTTACATACTTGTTCAACAGGTACAGAATTAATGGCTTGTATACAATAGAGCTTGTCTTAAGCAGCCATCAAAATGAAGTCTAAAAATGGATTTGTAAGGCACGTGGTAGCTTAATGCAGGTCAAAAGTAATACAGAAAATACGTATAGGAGCTTTCTGTATTACCTTTGCCCTGTAGTAATCACTCATCTGCTTTTTAAGACACCTATGTTCAATGAATGAAACACATTTCTCATTTTTTACCCATGTCCTGTTGTATAATTACATATATCTTCACTGTGTACAAGTAGTTCGCTGTGCAATCACTGCTGTGGAGCACCTGCCTTTAACACAAAAAACTTGATGTAATATAGTGGTCGTTAGACAGAGGTTTTACTGTAATCTAATTCTGAGTCTTCAAGGCAGATGGTAGTTCAAGGCAGATGGTAGAAAATAACGATGTATGCAGAATGTTCATGTTGTAGCTCCCTGCATTACTTCCGTTCTGCATTGAGCAGTTGTTAGATTAATGCCAAAAAATTAAATGCTAAATCTCCAATTATAACTTTCTGCATTAACCCATACCCTCAAAAGCTATGTTTAGATCAAACTTATTTGAATAAATCTACTGAAAAAGAGCATTTACTACAAAAAAGGAAACGTTTAGAATTGTGAAGTTTCTAAATAATATTTAAATCATTGCTATCAGTAGAGCATTTACTCCTATGGAACAAATACTCTTTTTATCAGAATAGTTTCAAAACGTAAATTTTACTAAGAGGTCAGATGGCGTCAATATGAAGGAATGGGTTAAACCACATGCCATGCCTGCTTGAAGGAACCATTTTTATACTTCTGTTGAATGGCTGTTGCAGAGTCTTTTACTGCATTAGGCAACCACCTGCCTAAAAATATTTCTTTACTAAAATGACTCTAGTCAAGATAAACGTTTTCTCTTGTGTTACACAACGTCATCAAACACCGCGTACAAGTATAGGCTTGCGATCTTTTAACTCTTGTTCCATTGTGTCTCCTCAAACTTGGATCTGGAGTAATTTTGGCTACTTCCGATTCGACAAATATTTAAGAAACTGTTGACCGTGTGTCAAACAGCTTGGGTCCTGATGTGTTACTCGGTGGATCATTTGGATCTTAGCTGTTTGAAAATGCGATTCAAGTCGCGGATAGTGGGAGAAGGGGTTAACACGTCCATGATAAATAGTTATTCAATATCGTGCGCGCGTAGTCCAGACGGCAAGCTTAATGGAACATTGAACTGTGTGAGGAATTCTGTATAGGTATAAATACAGTAATACCTCTCTAAACCAGACAGATGACAGCTTAATGCAGGGTGGAAGTCATGCAGAAAGCTCCTAAAGGAGCTTTCTGCATGGCTTTTCACCCTGCATTAAAAAGCCACATTCCTAAAAGAATCTAAATTCTTATCAATTTCTAAAGGGTGGTGATCCCCCGAAAGCAAAAATTGCAACACAAAAAGAGAAAATTGCAGACTCGGTTTTATTGAGTCTGTTCATGAGCAGTAATTGAAAGTGCAACACTGCTCACGCCCCCTAGCACCGGCTTAAGCGGTATTCAATTTTCAGATCAAGAAGTACTGAAATTCATGATCTCGAAGGATCAGAAGGTATAACAACACTGAGAATGAAGTACGGGGTTTTACGGCCGCCACACTTAGCACTTAACTTAAGTAGAATTCCGATTAAGAGATATTTTGCTGTAAATCAAAGGCACCGGGAGTGTGTACAACAGTTGTAAGCCTTGCTAAGTCGTAACGCTGGCTGACTCTGGCGCTGCACGATTGCCGAAGGCTCGATAACATAGTATCTAAACAGTGTTACTTAATGACAGCGAGTGAGTTCGAAAACACTTGGCTCCTTAATGTTAAATGAAATTGATGTGGAAGTCAGAGAATTCTGTATATAACGTCCGCCATGCATTAAGCTACCAACAATCTTATAAATGAGTGACGGTTTTTACTGTAACTATACTTCAATTTAGCGGCCATTGCACAGATGTTTAACTGTAACCTTTTCGCCTAGTATGACTTATATACGCAATACCTTTTGATGTCCTCTTGCAAAAACGCCAAGCTTACTTGTGCATACAGGGGTATCCCCTGTCCAGGTTTTGTCGAGTTGGCAGGTGCGTGTCTGATCTCCGCTCGTGAGGTTGTACCCTGTATCGCACGCATAGTCAACGGTTGTGTTAAAATCGTAGGAAAGCTCGTTTGGTGTTCTCGCTGAGTTTGGCACCACGTCCGCAGAGCATTGCTTAACTGCAAACACAACAATCAAGTTATGCCTTGACACTAGCATCGTCAAATGCACATTGCAGACAGTGCAATGTATAGCAATTATGAATTATGAATTATAACAAGTCTGTACTTGTGAAGCTAAATTAGAAAGCATATATTAGGAGCAGATAAGACTTTTTGAAGCAATATGCAGTAGAACCGGTCTTAAGCGACCATCAAAAAGAAGTATAATGTAGTTATGGACATGTTAGCCAGGTGGTAGCTTAATACAGGTCAAAAGTGATACAGAAAGCTCCTATAGGAGCTTTCTGTATTACTTTTGCCCTGCATTAAGCGGTCACCTGCTTTTTAAAACTCCTATAATAAATGTATAAATGGTCACTGAAGACACGTTCTACTTTAACACACTAATATAAACAATGGTATAGAAAGGCTTAGCTGTTAGCAAAGGCAGGCGCAATTGCCAACTACAATACATGCAAAATTAAACAGCAAATATCAGTAACGCCATGCTAAAACGACCACTTAAAGGAAGTCTAATTTTGATTTTTTAAAACAAATTATAGCTTAATGCACTGCAAAAGTAATGCAGAAAGCTCCTATCGTAGCATTCTGCATTATTTGTACCCTGCATTAAGCAATCACATTTTACAGACTCCTATTAAATTATATGGTCGCATTTGCAAGACTCTATCGTAGAATCATGTACCTAGAGGTCGTAATTGAGTCAAGCGTTTAGAAGTCATTTCTCAGACATGCGTACAATGCAGCACAATAGAATACCAATGTAACCCCTTACTCCATGACTATCCGCCAATTATGAATATTAATTAAGTATCTGTATTTAAGATAGTGATTATGGCAACAAGTCTAGAATCAGGTTATAAGATATTATATAAGCAAGCACAGAAGAACCTGACCAGACGGTCCATACAGAATCCACCTGATCTGGGTCTTCTCTGTTTGCAAATGTGTTAAAAGTCGTCCCTAAGGAGTAAAGGGTTAGTACAGGAATATCTGTAAATAGGTTGCATGGAGTCATGGAGAAAATATCTGCAAAGAGGTTTTACTGTATTTGTACAGTAAAATGTCTCTAAAACGATCACTTAAATAATACGCATGGGTATTTATTTTAAGAGCTATTGGAAGCTTCATACAGGACAACGGTAATACTGAAAGCTCCTTTGGGAGCTTTCTATATAACGTTCGTTATGCATTAGGCTACCATCTGCATTTAGTACCCAGAATTAGACTATTTGATGGTCGTTTTAGAGAGGTTTTACTGTATAGTATTTGGCGCTGCACATGTGGTTATCATGGTTAACGTGCGACGTTTAGAGCTAGCGTACTAGAACAAACAGGCGTGGAGCCGCTCCAAGATGCGTCGGCCTGGCAGGTGCGTGAAAGAGTTCCGCTAGTAAGCTCGTAAATTGTGTCGCAGCTGTAGGTCAATATCGTGTTGTACGTATAGGGCGGATCTGGAGACATAGACGAATTGGACACCGCGTCCGGCGGCAGGCATATGACAACTGAAACATCCAGACAGAAGAAACGTTTAAATAAAAACAAATATAGTGTAGCAAAACGCTTTGATCTATCAGATTGCACTCATGTGTATGTAGTCAAAGAGAAAACAAGTAAGGGAAGAGTTGAGCGCACGACGCTATCCCTTTCAACACTTAAATAACTAACTTTCTGACTGTGTCTGCTTCATTTCTAACAGAAGTAATTCCTGCAATTTACTTTCAAAAATAGGTCCAGAGTGTCAAACAGTGTCAAATAGTTCCGGAGTGTCAAACAGTCTGAGATGCCGTGTTACTCGTCATCTCATTAAATACTGTTTGCAAAATAAAAACAACACCAATTTGTTGAAAAGGTTAAATATTATGTTTGACCGTTTGAAAGTGGAGAACAAGTGCACTGGCATTTGCAAATAGTGTAGACCAAGTTCAGAAGGATAAAAGAGTCCTCTGATCAGAGTCTTTACAGTTTGTCATTTGAAATTATCTTTCAAATTATACATTTTCATACTGAATGGAATCTAACGTTAACCCTTATCATCATGAACACGTTGTATTCAATTTCTGACCAATCAAAAGCTTGAGAAATCAACTCTGACCAATCAAAATGGACACAGGGGTTTGTTTATAATGCCATTATGACCATGGGAATATTTTACCCTGGCAAAATTGGTATTATCGTATACAGTAAAACCCTCTAAACCGAAATTCTAGTATAGGCAGGTGGCTGTTTAATGCAAGGTGAAAGTCATGCAGAAAGCTTCTATAGGAGCTTTGTTGATAACTTTCACCCTGCATTAAGCTGCCCCCTTTCTCCAAGACCGATATTTATACCAGATTTTATATCCGGTTTAGGGAAGTGATACTGCATGTATAATTTGAAATACAAGGAGAACATAGTCTTATCTGACAGCTTCTACAGAATTTGTGAAATCAGATTTGTCATAATGTAATATGTACACAGAGCACAGCCTGATCAGACAGGTCCTACAGGAGCCGACTGATCTGGATAAACTATGTTTACAAAGCCGTGAAGTTAAACAGTAATTGGCCACTCAACTTTCCAAGGGGGAATTTCTTCAAACTGTCATGGTAAAAGTTAAAGAGGGATACAAAGCCAGTGCCGCTAAGATAAAATATTATGCGAGGAAAATTGCTAGTATTCCTACAGCTAATTGACTAAATACAATGAACCAACACCCACGCAAACATCTTTTCTACAAGTGGCTTCTTGTTATCACGCCTTTGCAAACAGAGCATACCCAGATCAGATAGCGCCTGTAGGAGCCGTCTGACCAGGGTCTGCTCTGTTTGCTTATGAAATACTAAAGAACCGATTTTTCAGTTTCTGACACGGTAATGGTTTTATAACTATGCCATTAATAACAGTTCAGTTAATTAATGTCCACATAAATATTCAGAAGTTAAATTGTTAATGCAGAAAGACAGAATTACTTTCTTTCTGCATTTAGCAGACATTTGCCTTTACAGTTGCACATACTTCATCAACAGTTGTCTCTACAGAATTGGTATACTGTACATATAAATACGATAATATGCGTACATCGAAACATTTTCAAGAATAACTTTTTTATTTCACCATCTCTTCAAGACGATTCTAAAGAGTGGTCACAACATGGGGTTTGGTGGAGAAATACCGATTTAGAATCTGAGTACGCGAATTTATCTGTTGTTCTGAATTGACCTATATAAACAATTTGGATCCAGATGAGACGCTGTTTTACTCGAAAGGTGCTTAGCATATTAAAGGAAGCCCCGTTCCTCCAGAAGACACGACCGTTTCGTCTCATGACGCATTGCCAGTTCGTTTTGGAGACGACCTGTTTTGCCATATGGTGAACGCGGCGAGCCTAGGCGACGCTTATCGATTATGGCAAAGAATTCGGGCTTTACCAGGGAACCAAAACTTGGCTGTTTTGTGTGTCCGTATGATTCCCATGTGACAGCCTATGTTGTAGACTTTCAATTTCTACTCTTGTCAAGTGTTAATCACACAGTATGCACTTTGGTATTGTTGAGTGTTGTGGACAAAGGGCTGGTAGACTTCTATTAGAGTTTAATGTTTGTTTTCCAAAACTCTGTTAAAGAGTCTCAGCATTACCATAATGCTTTTTCGATTGTTACCTGGACGTTGATCTCGGAATCAAGTAAGAGATTGAGTAAGCACATGTACTGCAGTGCATTATGAGCCATCGGGATGACTGGCAAAAGCAGCATCGTCAACAACTATCTCCGTCAGAAGAAAACGAGCTGTAAAGGTATTGGCGAGGGAGGTTGTACAGTTGGCTCCTAGGTTGGTGTGGATATAGATTCCACCGGAGGAGTAATGGAAGGCGCAGTACAGAAGAAAAAGAATAATATACCAAAGCAGTGTCAATACAAGTGTGTTGTTTATCGTCACTGGTGATACACTCAATGTTCATATGCGACCGACAAGGTCGATTACAAACAACAAAAGCTGGCGAGGCTCCTTCATTTCTCTTCCAGACCTGCAATCAACGCGAACAAACATTGCCTACAGAGTACAACATGTTACCTTTGTTTTTCAAATGTGTGACTAATTAAACGCCTAGTCGTCGTGCCATCAGTGACAAAAGAGATGTGTCAGATCGGTTGACATACTTATTGCATTCTGTTGTACTGATTTCTATTGGTTTAGCCCTAGCCAAGGGATTAAAACCTTTCTCGAGGGCTTTGTCTTGGTTGACTCAGTGTCAGGTTCTTTCAGTACTGACAGGGCTGGGATGACATCAAGATTCTCCGTGTATTATGCAGTACAAATCTAGATAGTGTTGTAATCAGTGATGGGTTCACTAAATTTGGACTTATAAGAAGTCGCTTTCAGCTCGGATGGACCAGCTGTCATCATACATGAATTTGGTGTCGCCAGTTATTGATACCTGTTCGATTTAGAAGCACATATGCATTTAGTAATTGTTGGCACAATTCTTGGCAGTTTCTTGCTTTCGTTCCTTGACGTTCTGCTTGAGTTCGTGGTTCTCAGAGTTGCTATATTTTCTGCTCCTTCTTGGTCATCAGTTTTAGTGCTTTTAGTTATGAAAATTGAATTACCGCTGAAACCGGTGCTAGGTGTTGTTGCACTTTTAATAACTGCTAACTGACTCAATTAGACCGGGTGTGCAACGTGCTCTTTTCGCAATGCTGCTTTTGCTTTTGAAGGAACTCATACTTTTTTAATTAAGTTTTGTGTTTGGTTTTGTTTCCAATTGACAGGTGCTGTAACTCAGCGCTCGTATACTGGATGATTACAGGTATGCAACGCCGCATGATGACAACGTGCAACTTTGTCTAATGATAAGTTATGCGCGACATAAATTGAAAACGGCTTACAGCAAAAACTTCAAAACTATGAACCCTCAAATTCGTATCATTATTGATCTTTAACACAGGTAGCAACTTAATGCATGGTGAAAGTCACGCAGAAAGCTCGCCCTGCATTGAGCAGCCACCTGCCTACAAAGACATAATTTTTTCATTACTAAAATTTAGTATACGCAAAATGCTGATATCTTTTACCAGAACAAACTGGAGCTGTGCCATTCCAAGCGCCGCTTGCCGTGCACATTTGTATGAGATCACCGCTTTCACAATAATATCCCGTGTCGCAGGTGTATGTTACGGTTGTGCTGTAGTTGTATAGTGTGTGATCAGGAAGTCTAGAGGAGTTGCCAACATCTACTGCAGAGCAGGTGACAACTGTAAGAAACAGATAACGTGATAAAACATGCAGGCGTGTAACATTTTGAATAGTGATAAACAACATAAAAGTGTAGGCAAATATAGAAACACCAATTCAGTACAAGGTGAAACTAACGACGAATACAACATATAAATTGACGTGAGATAAGAGACATACCGACAGAGATGAAAAGAGAGAAAAACAGACATTTAGGCATAATAACACGCAAATAAGTATTTCAAGATTTTTTATGATAGACTTGCTACATAAGCTGCTTAATCAGAACGATTTCGACCACGCTTGTAACACAATCATATTCATCATCTCCCTTTCCCTGTCTAAGAAATAATGACGTAATGAATGTTTATCAGCTGAATATTTGACAACAGGATGGTTTGGTATTGATAGAAACTGTATAGCTAGAGATCTATTACAGTAAGACCTCTCTATAACGACCACTAATTTGCGTTTATTAGTTCGTATTTAAGGCAGTTGGCTGCTTAAAGCAAGGTGAAAGTAAAACAGAACGCTCCTATAGGAGCGTTCTGCTTTACTTTCACCTTGCTTTAAGCAGCCACCTGCCTTTAACACAAAATACTTGATGTAATTTTGTGGCCGTTATAGAGAGGTTTTACTGTATAATTACGTTCGCAAACAGAGCAAACCCTGATCAGACAACTTTGTAGGAGCTTCCGTCTGATCTGGGTTTATTCTGTTTACCAAGGCGTGAATATGCGTTTATATGAAGGAAATGGTTACCTGGCATTTAAATATGGGCGGTCGTAATCAGAGTACTCTTGAATCAGGACTATGATATTGGTCTACATTGCTTGTCGTAACACTTTCATTGTAAACTATACCGGTTATCATTGATAAACTATTCTACGTTGAGAATTCACCGTTCAAAAGTATTGAAAATTAATGATATTACAAACGACATACGCAATGCCTATTGCCGCTTAACACAGTGCATAGTTTCATGAATAATCTTCAGATTGCCAGAAACAAGTTTCACTCTCGTAAAGTATTGATACTGCAACAAGTCTCATCGACTGATATATTAGTAGTATTGTGTTAATTTACGTGCTTCAGGTTTAAGAAACATTGGTATATTTTAGTAAATCACACCACAGGGATGGTCGTAAAAGGATGCAGTGAGAGGAATATTACAGTTCTCCACTAAATCCAATGTTGTGGCCACTTTTTAGAATCTAAGGAGTAGTGATAACATATGGTATTGTTGAGAAATGAAGGAAAAAATAAATCTTGACAATGTATCAATCTACATATCTCATCTAGATCTCTTACATAAAACATAAATGTTGAAACTTAAATTTCAGCGCTTCATATATCGGAGTGCCGTCCCAATCATAGGTGACACTAAATATTTATTCCAGGTTAATGCTTGCTTCATATACCAGAACATGAGGGAACGGTGTCGTCCCAATCGTCACTTGCTGTACATGTGCACAAGAGATCGCCGCTTAAATGAAAATACCCCGTGTCGCACGTGTATATTAGGACCGTGCTGTAGCTGTATATTACGTAATATGGTAGCTCAGAGGTGTTGCTAATATTTACTGAAGAACAGGTAATGACTACAAAATGACAATAATATGTAATTCGATTAAAAACAATCTATAGAGATTGCCTAAACTACAAACTACAGTAAAACCCCGCTAATGCGACCACCAAAAAGGGGCATAATTCTGGGTGGCAGAGGCAGGTGGTAGCTTAATGCAGGACGAAAGTTATATAGGAGCTTTCTGCATAACTTTCGTCCTGCATTAAGCAACCACCTGCTATAGACGACACCAGTGGATGTTTATTAAGTGGTCGCATTAGCGGGATTTCACTGTATTTGCTCTAATCGTACATGGCCAATTTCCTGTTCACACAAGGAAATTGCTTTTAGAAAAACAAACATATGTCTACTGCGAAAGACAATTTGATTGTCGAAGACACTGTGATATTAACACCAGCAGACAATTGAACAGGTGGATACATATAAAGAATATATAAAGACAGAAATATACATATACAACACAGATTTCCTATTGGCTCTTAAGACTTCACTGGTACGGTGTTCAATCAGCTGGTCCAATCTCTTAATTTGGCGGCAAATGGTGAACAATGATAACGACAACGAGACACGACAAAGAGAAAAACAGTAATAACTGTATAAGCCTTTAGATTTGACATGTCGTTTTTATTTATAGATGACTCGTAGATTGGGATAATACCACTATTGTATTATGTGAGCTCAGCATTTTACCGACTATTTCAACTTATACTATTTAATGTAATCACTACAATGTATAGGCAATCGGACTTCGAGTCTAACCAACTGCACGAGCTTACGAGAAATTCGTTCATCAATTTCAGCAAAACCCTTTTGCATAGAATGGAATAGTTTGGAAAAAACAAATCTATAAATAAAAACGACAGGTTATTCCTACTTGCTAATATTAAAATGCAGTATGTACATGCATACGCTTGCTATGTCGCATTATAATTCGCCAGCCATGACCTAGACAGATCTTGGAACATTTAATAAAAGTAATACTAATATACGTTATTCGCATGTTCTATTAAGTCAACAATAGTTCATGCTTGATGTCTCCATGGAAACGTTTCGCAAAGACAAAATGCGCAATTTGTAAAACATGTTGATAGTTGCCATCGAGATAATGCGCATCTGTTAGAATACATTATAATACATTTGAATATGAATGACCAGTTTACTAATTGTATACATTATCTTTTCAGAACAAATATTTCAGTTCATTTCTATATACCAGAACATAAGGGTATGGTGCCATTCCAGTCGCCGCTTAATGTGCAAGTACGTTCAAGATTGCCGCTTGCATGAAAATGCCCAGTTTCGCACGTGTATGTTACGTCTGTGCTGTGGTTGTATTGCGTTAAATCAGGAAACTTAGATGCGTTGCTAACATTTACTGCCGAGCAGGTAACAACTGTAAGAAGAGAGCAAACAATGGACATGTTTAGGTATGATGCATGATGATAATAGTATGTAACTTGAATAAAAAAGAGAATTACATGAAGATTACCTAAAACTACAAAACTAGTTGCTGTAGTTTCACATGGCAAATATCCTGTGCATTCAAGGAAAGATAAAAAATAGAAATATGTCTACTGAGAAAGACGTTAGACATTTAGAGTGACGAAGAAAACATGCTATGGACAACCAATAGTAAGTTTGACAGGGACATGGATACAATCAAACAAGAAAGAGAGATTGACTGACAGACACAAAGATAATATTTCATGACTGGTATGTGGTCTTTCCCTGAAATATATGTTCAACGAGCTGGTCACGGACGTTTAGAAGATACATTGCTTATTTCAGGAATGAGGATGTCTATAGTTCTCAACTGTCGGCAATGCTTTATAGAGACAGCGATAAAGATAAAAGACAAATATAGTGCAAACGATTGCCAAAGCAATAGACATGACGTAAGTAACCGTTTGTATGTAGAACACAAGAGACACCAAGTATCCTCTTAACCAAACTATTTGCAAATAGTATCACAAAAACTCCAGTAGGGTGTTAATAATACCAAACTTCACTAAAGCAGTAAACATTGCATGATTCGGCCATGTTTAAACTTCATCACGTTGGAAAAACATCGTTTGCAAATATCGTCGTCTACTTCAATTCTAAAAGTATAGTTTGCATCCATTCATTGTAATGCATCAGTATTGAGTTATTAAACCGTTTGGATTCTGATGTAACGTCGAGGTACTCGGCGGTTCCTCCAGACCCAAACTATTTACAATTTTATTCACACATACTCAAGTAGAGTGCTGATGGTTCAATGTTTACTCAAGTAGAGTGCTGATGTTTCAATGTTTACTCAAGTAGAGTGCTGATGGTTCAATGTTAACTCAAGTAGAGTGCTAAATGTTAAATGCTTACTCAAGTAGAGTGCTGATGGTTCAATGTTTACTCAAGTAGAGTGCTGATGGTTCAATGTTTACTCAAGTAGAGTGCTGAAGGTTAAATGCTTACTCAAGTAGAGTGCTGATGGTTCAATGTTTACTCAAGTAGAGTGCTGAAGGTTAAATGCTTACGCAAGCGATGTTGTGTTAGTCATGCACAGGTACTCGATAAGACTGCATATGCAACATTTACAAAATGCCAGGATACAGATGCAGACAGTATTCGCCGAGATAGTATGTCACATTTCATAAAACTAACAATAACATTAGTACATAAGAACCCTTCTAATACGACCACTTAATGAATGAACATGGCTGTCTATATAAGCAGGTGGTTGCTAAATGCAGGACGAAAGTTATGCAGAAAGCTCCTCTAGCATCTTTCTGCATAACTTTCGTCCTGCTTTAAGCTACCACCTGCCTTTGCCACTGTGAATTATGCCCTGTTTTGCTGGTCGCATAAGAGGGATTTTACTGTACTTCACATTTCCTAATGAGCCAAATATCATCGACCAATACTGCACTAAATATTAGCAGAAACGCAATTCGTTACACAAATTGATATTTGTCAAAACAATATGCACATCCGTTAACCATTCGCTTGCTATTCACGTCAATATACCTACCTGTAAATAGTGAAGACCCAGATGAGACAGCTCCTGCTGGAGCTGTCTCATCAAGGTCTGCACTATTAACAAATTGTTGTGCAACCAGTGCACTCCACAGCAGTGATTGCACAGCGAAATACTTGTACACAGTGAAGATATATGTAATTATACCACAGGGCATGGGTAAAGAAGGAGAACTGTATTTTAATATTCAGTAAGAGAAGGGTTAAAGTAGATAATAATGCATGCAGCTATGTCAAATACGTTTGATTATAAAATTACTAGTCAATAATTCTATAGTGTTGATTAAGACAAATAATTTATTTCTTTAGATCTTTTATACCAGAACAAGCGGGGATTGTGCCATTCCAATTGCCGCTTGCTGTGCATGTGCGCACAAGATCGCCGCTTGCATGAAAAAATCCCGTTCCGCAAGTGTATGTTACGACTGTGCTGTAGTTGTATTGTGCGTGATCAGGAAGTTTAGAGGCATAGCTAACATCTACTGCAGAACAGGTGACGACTGCAAAAAGACATTAAAAAGCAAACAGATGAAGATATGATATATAATGATAATAGTAGGCAATGTATTGAAAAGAACGTTGGCTAAAACTAAACATTGAACATTGCCTAAATGTACAAATAAATTGTTATAATCAGATATGGCAAATACCCAATCCACCAAAAGGGATCATGCTAGTTTTAGTAAGATAAAACTAATATTATATCTTCTGATAAAGACATTTAGCAGGTCGACAAAACTGTAATACAGACATCAACGTAGAGTAGAAAAAGTAGATAGACAGGTGGACATGCATATACGATGTTAAAAACAGAGAGACACGATAGTGTTTCCTATTTGGTCTGCAGCAGTTCAATGGAAATAATGTCTAACCAGCTGGTCATATCTCTCAACTTGAAGGCAATATTTAACATTGGTAAGAGGATAAGAGAAAATTGAAGACAAAGAGAATAGCAAACTTTACGAAACAGTAATAATTATGCAGCATAATATGTTTAAGTGCTTACGCTTGCGCTGGAGTGTTAGCACACGCCGGTAATGAATAAGGCTGCCCTTGCTGCAGTTATGAAAATGCCAGGAAAGATATAGTGCAAAGAGCTGTCCTATATCCGCATTAATACTAACGTATAGTAATATAAGTTATTCGAATTTTCAAATAAACCAAACAATAAATGATGCTTGGTGTTCAGCACGTCTTCCATGTCATATTTAGCATATACAGAAATGCAACTTCTTAAATATATTGATATTTTGCAACGACACAACAGTAAGATATATTAAAATACATGTTGAATCGTCAAATATGTTTAGGTATAAATCACTATTTAATAATTGTATAACATAATGTTTTTCAGAAGAAATAGTTCGGATCATTATTTCTTCATATACCAGAACATGAAGGGATTGTGCCATTCCAGCTACCGCTTGCTGTACATGTGTGCTCAAGATCGCCGCTTGCATGAAAATATCCCGTATCGCAAGTGTATGTTACGACAGTGCTGTAGTTGTATTGTGCGTAATCAGGAAGTTTAGATGCATTGATAACATCTACTGCAGAACAGGTGACGACTGCAAAAAGACATTAAAAAGCAAACAGATGCAGATATGATATATATTGATAATAATAGGCAATTATATGAAAAGAACGTTGGCTAAAATTAAACTTTGAAAATTGCCTAAAGGTATAAAACATATTGACATAATCAGATATGGCTAATACCCAATTACATGTACACCCAAAGAGAACATAATAGTTTTAGCAAGATAAAACTTATATTATATGTTCTGATAAAGGCATTTAGTAAGTCGACAAAACTGTAATACAGACATCAACGTAAAGTGAAAAAGTAGCTAGACAGGCGGATATGCATATGATGATGAAAACAGAGAGACAAGATTGTGTTTCTTATTTGACCTGCAGCATTTCACTGAAAACAATGTTCAGCCAGCTGGTCATATCTCTCAACTTGAAGGCAATGTTTAACAACGATTAGAGAAAAGACAAAGAGAATAGCAAACTTTACGAAACAGTAATAATTATGCAGCATTATATGTTTAAGTGCTTACGCTTGCGTTGTAGTGTTATCATATGCCGGTAATGAATATGGCTGCTCTTGAAGCAGTTGTGAAAATGCCAGGAAATATTTAGTGCAAAGAGTTGTCCTACATCCGCATTAATACGAACGTATATTAACATAAGTTATTCAAATTTTCAAATAATCCTAACAAAAAAGATGCTTGATGTTCAGCTCTTCTTCCATGCCATGTTCAGCATAGACAGAACTGAAACTTCTTAAACATGTTAATGTTGCAATGATACAACAGTAAGCTATATTTAGAACACTTGTTGCACGGTCAACTACGATTGGGTATAAATCAACATTTAATAATTGTATAAAATACTGTTTTCAGAAAAAAAATTCGGTTCATTATTTCTTCATATACCAGAACATGAAGGGATGGTGCCATTCCAGTCGCCGCTTGCTGTGCATGTGCGCTCAAGATTGCCGCTTGCATGAAAATATCCCGTATCGCATGTGTATGTTACGACTGTACTGTAGTTGTATTGTGCGTAATCAGGAATCTTAGAGGCATAGCTAACATCTACTGCAGAACAGGTGACGACTGCAAAAAGACATTAAAAAGCAAACAGATGCAGATATGATATATATTGATAATAATAGGCAATTATATGAAAAGAACGTTGGCTAAAATTAAACTTTGAAAATTGCCTAAAGGTACAAAACATATTGACATAATCAGATATGGCTAATACCCAATTACATGTACACCCAAAGAGAACATAATAGTTTTAGCAAGATAAAACTTATATTATATGTTCTGATAAAGGCATTTAGTAAGTCGACAAAACTGTAATACAGACATCAACGTAAAGTGAAAAAGTAGCTAGACAGGCGGATATGCATATGATGATGAAAACAGAGAGACAAGATTGTGTTTCTTATTTGACCTGCAGCATTTCACTGAAAACAATGTTCAGCCAGCTGGTCATATCTCTCAACTTGAAGGCAATGTTTAACAACGATTAGAGAAAAGACAAAGAGAATAGTAAACTTTACGAAACAGTAATAATTATGCAGCATTATATGTTTAAGTGCTTACGCTTGCGTTGTAGTGTTATCATATGCCGGTAATGAATATGGCTGCTCTTGAAGCAGTTGTGAAAATGCCAGGAAATATTTAGTGCAAAGAGTTGTCCTACATCCGCATTAATACGAACGTATATTAACATAAGTTATTCAAATTTTCAAATAATCCTAACAAAAAAGATGCTTGATGTTCAGCTCTTCTTCCATGCCATGTTCAGCATAGACAGAACTGAAACTTCTTAAACATGTTAATGTTGCAATGATACAACAGTAAGCTATATTTAGAACACTTGTTGCACGGTCAACTACGATTGGGTATAAATCAACATTTAATAATTGTATAAAATACTGTTTTCAGAAAAAAAATTCGGTTCATTATTTCTTCATATACCAGAACATGAAGGGATGGTGCCATTCCAGTCGCCGCTTGCTGTGCATGTGCGCTCAAGATTGCCGCTTGCATGAAAATATCCCGTATCGCATGTGTATGTTACGACTGTACTGTAGTTGTATTGTGCGTAATCAGGAATCTTAGAGGCATAGCTAACATCTACTGCAGAACAGGTGACGACTGCAAAAAGACATTAAAAAGCAAACTGATGCAGATATGATATATTTTGATAATACTTGGCTAAGACTAAACTTTGAACGTTGCCTAAAGGTATAAAAACAAATTGTTATAATCAGATATGGAAAATACCCAATATACCAAAAGGGACCATACTAGTTTTAGTAAAATAAAACTAATATTATATCTTCTAATAAAGACATTTATCACATTACTTCCGGCCCGGCAGTGTTATAACATAAGAACTATATTCCGATATTGAAGGGTTGTTATACAACTTGTTGTATATTCTGACCTAACTTGCATTCATACGCGCTGTCAAAAATCAAAACAAACATGGCAAACACGGGAAGCAACCCTCGAGATACATATTCGTTGTGAAAACCAAAAATGTGTGTAAACTCGGACAATCCAAACAGGTGCTCAATAGCAGTATACATAGTACACCCAGGTTATTCCGAGCCCGACTGTCCATTTTACATAGCATCAACAATAGTTACTGTCCACTCATGATCATCTTCGCCGAACAACGTGTAGCCTATACATATAAAGTTCAAGTTGTTCCGTAGTCCTATCGTGTTAACATTGTCTGTAGTTCTGTATCATGATGACACACATAGTCCACCGCTCCGGAATCTCTACTAACAAACACTAGTCCTACCACAGTCCCAGAAAATACATGCTTCCAAAGATGGGTGACGTATCGTAGACTCACCTTCTCTAGAACACCTACTATCCGCGAACCATGCAGATAATGCAAATATCTGGTCACAGGAACATGGCTTCAATCAACAAATACAGTCGCATTAATCAGAATCAGCACAAAATGATCTCATCCATCCTCCACTCAACTGACAGCAATTATAACACCTCCCAAAACTAGGTCACAAGAGCATGTCCAGTGCAGCTGAACTCTACCTCTCTACACGCTGCATCATCGTCAAATTTCCATGTCACTGGTGATTTCCAAAGCATGATCGCCGCACCAATACATGGCATCTTCCATGCACACATCCACCAGAATGACAATCCAGCAAAATCGAACAGTCCAACCAGAAAACGAATCTAGATTGACCGATAGTGACACATTGAAAAGTAGCCATTTATGGCGCTCAAAACTTATATGATTGTTGACCTACTTTGGTCGCGAGACGGTTGTCAAAAATGACGTCATCGCACTTGTAGGTGTTGATTTATACGTTTCTGATGAATAAGATGACACTTGTTCATTTTCGAGGTTGCCTGATTATATAACTAGGTGTTTTTAACAATTAAACACAAGTATCAATTTGTTGTGGACAAAATAAATGAAATTTGTTAGGATCTACTTCTTGCTGGTTAGACCGAATCACACACAACTGTGATCAAAGCACACAAAGTACCAATAGTCAACTGTATTTGGATCTAGTAAATGCGTTGTCTTTGAGGTAATGTGATAAATAGAATACAGCATTCGTAGTCATTGAATATTCCAAGTATAAAACTCGTTGTCTAGATTGATATAATACTCGGCAAAGCCTCGCATTATATCATTTTAGACAACTCGTTTTATATTTGGAATATTCAATGACCACTCATGTTGTATCATCTATTTAGCAGGTCGACAAAACTGTAATACAAACATCAACGTAGAGTAGAACAAGAAGCTAGACAGGTGGACACGCATACGATGTTGCAAACAGAGAGACAAGATAGTTGTTCCTATTTGGTCTGCAGCAGTTCAATGAAAATAATGTCTAACCAGCTGGTCATATCGCTCAACTTGAAGGCAATGTTTCACAACGATAGGAGAAAGGCAAAGAGAATAGCAAACTTTACGAAACAGTGATAACATCTACTGCAGAACAGGTGACGACTGTAAAAAGACATTAACAAGATGTTAACAAAATGTCACAATACACGCCCGTCAAATGTCATGAAGTTGAGAGGCCATTACTGCATATCAGGTGGCATAAAGTAAGGGGAGATAATTGTGGAGTGTCAAGGGCAATCTTGCTATTTATCGAACTTGACTGAGAAAGTATGGTAATATACATGCTGACCAAATTCGAAAAGGATTGGATTACGATTGTTTGAGTTAGTGAGCGGACAAGCAAAATTTCACCAAAATTCATAAAGTAAGGGGAGATAATTCTTGAGTGTCAGAGACAATATTGCTGGATATCGAACTTGACTTGAGATATGATGGTAATATTCATGCTGATTAAATTTGAAAAGGTTTGGCATACATTTGTTTGAGTTAGAGAGCGGGCAAGCAAAATATCACCGAAATTGAAGATGTAAGGGGAGATAATTCTGGAGTGTCAGAGACAATCTTACTAGTTATCGAACTTGAGTTAGACATAGTGATATACATGCTGACCAAATCTGAAAAGGATTGGATTACATGTGCTTGAGTTAGAGAGCGGACAATCAAAAAATCACGGAAATTGAATATGTAAGGGGAGATAATTCTGGAGTGTTAGAGACAATCTTACTGGTTATCGAACTTGAGTTAGACATAGTAATATACATGCTGACCAAATTTGAAAAGGACTGGATTACATTTGTTTGAGTTAGAGAGCGGACAAACAAAAATGTATGGAAATTTATAAAGTAAAGGCAGATAATTCTGGAGTGCTTGGGTCAATCTTACTTGTTATCGAACTTGACTGAGACATTATGATAATATACTTGCTGACAAAATTTGAAAAGGATTGGGTTAGATCTGTTTGAGTAACAGAGTGGAAAAGCAAAAAATCATGGAAATTCATAAAGTAAGGGGAGATAATTATGGAGTGTCTAAGGTAATATTGCTGGTTATCGAAATTGACCGAGATATTCTAGATATATTAATGCTGACACAATTTGAAAAGGATTGGATTGCATTCGTTTGAGTTAGAGAGCGGACAAGGAAAAGTTCACGGACGGACGAACGGACGGACGGACGGACGAACAGCGCCACGACATAATATGTCCCTCTAAAGACGGGCGTATAAAAAGCAAACAGATGCAGATATGATATATTATGATAATACTAAAACTAAACTTTGAACATTTCCTAAAGGTACAAAAACATTGTAATATTCAGATATGGCAAATACCCAATACATGTACACCCAAAGAGAACATAATAGTTTTAGCAAGATAAAACGAATATTATATCTTCTGATAAAGGCATTTAGTAGGTCGACAAATACAGACATAAACGGCGAGTAGACAAGTAGCTAGACAGGCGCACATGCATATGATGTTGCAAATAGAAAGACAATATAGTGTTTCCTATTTGACCTGCAGCATTTCACTGAAAACAATATTCAGCCAGCTGGTCATATCTCTCAACTTGAAGGCAATGTTTAACAACGATAAGAGAAAAGACAAAGAGAATAGCAAACTTTACGAAACAGTAATAATTATGCAGCATTATATGTAAAAGTGCTTACGCCTGCGCTGTAGTGTTATCATACGCCGGTAATGAATAAGGCTGCTCTTGCAGCAGTTATGAAAATGCCAAAAATGACAGATATAGTGCAAAGAGCTGTCCTATAGCCGCATTAATACTGACGTATATTAACATAAGTTATTCAAATTTTCAAATAAACCAAACAATAAAAGATGCTTGATGTTCAACACTTCTTCCATGCCATACCGGTATTCAGCATAGATAGAAATGCAACTTCTTAAACATAAGTGATATGATATGTTGCAACGACACAACAGTAAAATATATTAAAATACATCTTGCATCGTCAAATACGTTTGCGCATAAATCACTATCTAATAATTATATTAAATAGTGTTTTCTGAAGAATTATTTCGGTTCATTATTTCTTCATATACCAGAACATAAAGGGATGGTGCCATTCCAGTTGCCGCTTGCTGTGCATGTGCGCTCAAGATCGCCGCTTGCATGAAAATATCCCGTATCGCATGTGTATGTTACGACAGTGCTGTAGTTGTATTGTGCGTAATCAGGAAGTTTAGATGCATAGCTAACATCTACTGCAGAACAGGTGACGACTGCAAAAAGACATTAAAAAGCAAACAGATGAAGATATGATATATAATGATAATAGTAGGCAATGTATTGAAAAGAACGTTGACTAAGACTAAACTTGGAACATTGCCTAAAGGTATAATACAAATTGTTATAATCAGATATGGCAAATACCCAATACACCAAAAGGGACCATACTAGTTTTAGTAAGATAAAACTAATATTATATCTTCTGATAAAGACATTTAGCAGGTCGACAAAACTGTAATACAGACATCAATGTAGAGTAGAAAAGTAGCTAGACAGGCGGATATGCATACGATGTTTAAAGCAGAGAGACACTATAGTTGTTCCTATTTGGTCTGCAGCAGTTCAATGAAAATAATGTCTAACCAGCTGGTCATATCTCTCAACTTAAAAGGCAATGTTTAACAACGATAACAGAAAGGACAAAGAGAATAGCAAACTTTACGAAACAGTAATAATTATGCAGCATTATATGTTAAAGTGCTTACGCCTGCGCTGTAGTGTTATCACACGCCGGTAATGAATAAGGCTGCTTTTACAGCAGTTATGAAAATGCCAAAAATGACAGATATAGTGCAAAGAGCTGTCCTATAGCCGCATTAATACTGACGTATATTAACATAAGTTATTCAAATTTTCAAATAAACCAAACAATAAAAGATGCTTGATGTTCAACACTTCTTCCATGCCATACCGGTATTCAGCATAGACAGAAATGCAACTTCTTAAACATAAGTGATATGATATGTTGCAACGACACAACAGTAAAACATATTAAAATACATGTTGCATCGTCAAATACGTTTGCGCATAAATCACTATCTAATAATTGTATTAAATAGTGTTTTCTGAAGAATTATTTCGGTTCATTATTTCTTCATGTACCAGAACATAAAGGGATGGTGCCATTCCAGTTGCCGCTTGCTGTGCATGTGCGCTCAAGATTGCCGCTTGCATGAAAATATCCCGTATCGCATGTGTATGTTACGACTGTACTGTAGTTGTATTGTGCGTAATCAGGAATCTTAGATGCATAGCTAACATCTACTGCAGAACAGGTGACGACTGCAAAAAGACATTAAAAAGCAAACAGATGAAGATATGATATATAATGATAATAGTAGGCAATGTATTGAAAAGAACGTTGGCTAAAACTAAACATTGAACATTGCCTAAATGTACAAATAAATTGTTATAATCAGATATGGCAAATACCCAATCCACCAAAAGGGATCATACTAGTTTTAGTAAGATAAAACTAATATTAGATCTTCTGATAAAGACATTTAGCAGGTCGACAAAACTGTAATGCAGACATCAACGTAGAGTAGAAAAGTAGCTAGACAGGCGGATATCTATACGATGTTTCAAACAGAGGGACACTATAGTTGTTCCTATTTGGTCTGCAGCAGTTCAATGAAAATAATGTCTAACCAGCTGGTCATATCTCTCAACTTGAAGGCAACGTTTAACAACGATAGGAAAAAGGCAAAGAGAATAGCAAACTTTACGAAACAGTGATAACATCTACTGCAGAACAGGTGACGGCTGCAAAAAGACATTAACAAGAGTGCCAAAATGTCACAATATACGCCCGTCAAATGTCTTGAAGTTGAAAGGCCATTACTGCATATCAGGTGGCATAAAGTAAGGGGAGATAATTGTAGAGTGTCAAGGGCAATCTTGCTATTTATCGAACTTGACTGAGAAAGTATGGTAATATACATGCTGACCAAATTCGAAAAGGGTTGGATTACGATTGTTTGAGTTAGAGTGCGGACAAGCAAAATTTCACCTAAATTCATAAAGTAAGGGGAGATAATTATTGAGTATCAGAGACAATCTTGCTGGCTATCGAACTTGACTTGAGATATTATGATAATATTCGTGCTGATTAAATCTGAAAAGGATTGGATTACATTTGTTTGAGTTAGAGAGCGGGCAAGCAAAAAATCACGGTAATTGAATATGTAAGGGGAGATAATTCTGGAGTGTCAGAGACAATCTTGCTGGTTATCGAACTTGACTGAGACATCATAGTAATATACATGCTGACCAAATTTGAAAAGGATTGGATTACATTTGATAGAGTTAGAGAGCGGGCAAGCAAAAATTCACGGAAATTCATAAAGTAAAGGCAGATAATTCTGGAGTGCTTGGGGCAATCTTACTGGTTATCGAACTTGACTGAGACCTTATGATAATATACTTGCTAACAAAATTTGAAAATGATTGGATGGCATTTGTTTGAGTTAGAGAGCGGACAAGGAAAAGTTCACAGACGGACGAACGGACAGACGGACGGACGAACAGCGCCACGACATAATACGTCCTTTTAAAGACGGGCGTATAAAAAGCAAACAGATGCAGATATGATATATTATGATATCAACAGAGAGAAGAACAAGTAGTTAGACAGGCGGATATGCATACTATGTTGCAAACAGCATTTCACTAAAAACAATGTTCAGCCAGCTGGTCATATCTCTCAACTTGAAGGCAATGTTTCACAACGATAAGAGATAAGACAAAGAGAATAGCAAACTTTACGAAACAGTAATAATTATTCAGCATAATATGTTTAAGTGCTTACGCTTGGGCAGGAGTGTAATCACGCGTCGGTAATGAATAAGGCTGCATTTGCAGCAGTTGTGAAAGCGCCAGGAAAGACATAGTGCAAAGAGCTGTCCTATAGCCGATTTAATACCAACGTATATTAACATAAGTTATTCAAATTTTCACATAAACCTGACAATAAAATTCCATGCCATACCGGTATTTAGCATAGACAGAAATGCAACTTCTTAAACATATTGATATGTTGCAACGACACAACAGTTAGATATATCAAAGTACATGTTGCATCGTCAAATACGTTTGCGTATAAATCACTATATAATAATTGCTTTAAATAGTGTTTTCAGAAGAACTATTTCTGTTCATTGTTTCTTCATATACCAGAACATAAAGGGATGGTGCTATCTATCACTATCTAATAATTGTATTAAATAGTGTTTTCTGAAGAATTATTTCGGTTCATTATTTCTTCATATACCAGAACATAAAGGGATGGTGCCATTCCAGTCGCCGCTTGCTGTGCATGTGCGCTCAAGATCGCCGCTTGCATGAAAATATCCCGTATCGCATGTGTATGTTACGACTGTACTGTAGTTGTATTGTGCGTAATCAGGAATCTTAGATGCATTGATAACATCTACTGCAGAACAGGTGACGACTGCAAAAAGACATTAAAAAGCAAACAGATGAAGATATGATATATAATGATAATAATAGGCAATTATATGAAAAGAACGTTGGCTAAAACTAAACTTTGAACATTGCCTAAAGGTACAAAACAGATTGTCATAATCAGATATGGCAAATACCTAATACATAAAAAGGATCGTACTAGTTTTAGTAAGATAAAACTAATATTATATCTTCTGATAAAAACATTTAGCAGATCGACAAAACTGTAATACATACATAAACGGAGAGAAGAACAAGTAGTTAGACAGGCGGATATGCATACGACGTTGCAAACAGAGAGACAAGATAGCGTTTCCTATTTGACCTGCATCATTTCACTGAAAACAATGTTCAGCCAGCTGGTCATATATCTCAACTTGAAAGCAATGTTTAACAACGATAAGAGATAAGACAAAGAGAATAACAAACTTTACGAAACAGTAATAATTATGCAGCATAATATGTTTAAGTGCTTACGCTTGCGCTGGAGTGTTAACACACGCCGGTAATGAATAAGGCTGCTCTTGCAGCAGTTATGAAAACGCCAGGTAAGATATAGTGCAAAGAGCTGTCCTATAGCTGCTTTAATACTGACGTATATTAACATAAGTTATTCAAATGTTCAAATAAAGCTAACAATAAAAGATGTTTGATATTCAGCTCATCTACCATGCCATTTTCAGAATTGACAGAAATGCAACTTCTTAAACATATTGATATGTTGCTAACCCTACACAACAGTTAAATATATTAAAATACATGTTGCTCCGCCAAATATGTTTTGGTATAAATTACCACAATGTTTTCAAAAGAAATATTTCGGTTCATTATTTCTTCATATACCAGAACATAAAGGGATAGTGCCATTCCAGTCGCCGCTTGCTGTGCATATGCGCTCAAGATTGCCGCTTGCATGAAAATACCCCGTATCACATGTGTATGTTACGACAGTGCTGTAGTTGTATTGTGTTAAATCAGGAAGCTTAGATGCGTTGCTAACATCTACTGCAGAACAGGTGACAACTGTAAAACGACATCATTTCATTTTTCATCCTGATAATGGTATACATGTAAAATCAAGGTATCTATAAAGATTACCTTATACTGCAAAACAAATATAGTCTGACATTGCAAATATTATGTACACCTTAACCAAACACATCTACTGAGGAAGACGTTAGAAATTTAAAGCATCGAAGAAAGTGTAATACAGCCATCAATAGGAGAACCTAGCGCAAACGCCAGGCATGTGATCCAAACTGAAGTCGACAGCAACACAAAAAGTACAAATCAAACATATACATACATACATACATACATACATACATACATACATACATACATACATACATACATACATACATACATACATACATACATACATACATACATACATACATACATACATACATACATACATACATACATACATACATACATACATACATACATACATACATACATACATACATACATACATACATACATACATACATACATACATACATAACATACATACATACATACATACATACATACATACATACAGACAGACAGACAGACACCACCACCTTTTAACACTGGCCCTTGCTTGCTCACGATTGATGGGTTTTTGCGCTATATGAACAAACACTCAATCAAAATCATCGAAACCAACTGACAAGATATGCCGTCATAGCCTACACATGAAATGTACAGAACGGTATTGCATTGGCTGGACTGGTTGTATTGGTTGGACTGGGCTTAGGACACCGTGACACTGAATTGGATAATTTGGAGTTAAATACACTGCGACACTGAACAATACCTAGCGACAAAGATGGTTAATAAAATGAACTCCACAAGCATCGAGTCAAGTGAATGAATAACGCGGACACGCAGGCATACATTCGACAAAACATTAAACAGACAAACAGGGAGACATGCATATAGTCAGACAGACGACAGACTGATAGACAAGAATGCAAAATGTTCTGATTTTGATGTGTCCATTCATGTATTTAACCAAATGGTCACATTCTTGAAAATAGGATTGAGAATTTACACTAGTGATTTCAAGACTCAGAATTCAAGATTCAGTTTATCGAGAGTATCTGTGTATATTGTAGCACCGCTCATTTGCTAGGACATGCTTTATAGCAAAACCGATAAATTGAAAAGATAAAGTAAAACACAATTTACCAAACAAAAACATTGCATAATAACTCCATGTTTTAACTTCTGCCGTCTGAGCCAATGACGTCTGCAAATATCGTCGTCTACTTCAATATTAAAAGTATATTCCCATCCTTGTATATTCAAATATCTGTATCGGATTTGTGAAATTTGGTCCGAATTACTCGGCGGTTCCTCAAAACCCATACTATTTGCAATTATCACAAATTCTCCTGCAGAGTGCTGAATGTCAAATGCTTACGGCTGTGATGCAGTGTTAGTTATGCACCGGTTACGAATACGCTTATTCTTGCAACGGTTAACAGATACAGATAGTTATCCCTGTTTTTGTAAAACTTATTAAGTTATTATAAATATATATATATATATATATATATTACTTGGAACTCTCGTTGTCATCCTTACTTTTGTTTGTCTTGTGTCGCTGGTGCTTGTGTATTTGTTGGTGTTTTCTGTGTTCTTCTTGTGTGTTTGTGTGTGTTTGGTTGTGTGTATGTGACATGCTGTCTATCGATGTGTTGGTGGTGATTGCCTCCCTCTTGTATGTGACTTTCTACTGTATGTGTGTGTATGAGTATAAATTGCTATATCAATTGCTTTCTGTAGGTGTTTTGGTGATGGTGGCGTTTTGTGTGTGGCTTTTCCTGCTTGACTTTACTACTTTTTCATTTACATTTTCCAATAAGTCAAATTGTTTTAATAGATACTGTATTAAATATGGGCAGAAAGCATTTTGTAGAATATTGAAATGTGCCGAAGACATAATGCACATCTATTAAAATATAGGTTACAATACATTTATCACCGCCAAATACGGTTGATTATAAATCAATATTTTGATAATGGAATAAATGATGTTTTCAGAACAAATATGTCAGTTTATTTATCTTCCTATACCAGCACATGCAGGAATGGTGCCACTTCAGTCGCAACGTGCTGTGCAAGTGCATACAATATTGCTACTTGCATGAAAATATCCCGTGGCGAACGTGTATGGTACGGTTTTGCTGTAGTTGTATTGTTCGTAATGTTGTTGCTATTATTCACTGGAGTACATATGACAGATTCAGATAGGATGTATTATGGAAATAGTACATAATTCATTACAACGAGAACTATTTGATGGTTGCCATTTAGAGTATCAAACAAACTAGATACAGACACCAAACGGACAGTTGGACAAGAAGATAAACAGACAGAAATGCATAGACAATGCAGTACACGCATTCCTAAAGTGTTTTGCACCCTCTTACAACTACCTTGCCACATCCCTCAACTGGACGACAATGGCTAAAAGTATCAACGATAATGACAAAATATAACGAGATAATACCAAATTGTAAATTAAATAGTAATAGCAAATACAGTAAAAACCATCTAAACCGGAGTTTTATTAGAAAATAAGTGAGACACTTTTAGGCAGGTGGCTGCTTAATGCAGGATGAAAGGCATGCAGAAAGCTTATAGAGGGGAGCTTTCTCCACGAATTTCAACATGTGGTAAGCCGCCATCTGTGTCCAATTCCGATATGTATTCTAAATTTAAAGTCCGGTTTAGAGTTTTTTTTACTGTATTACTTGACAGCGAAATTCTTAAATGCCTACGCTTGCATGAATCGTTAATCATGAGCTGGTAATGAATGTCACTCTTGCCAGGAGACGGATAATATCACAGAGCTGTCTCTGATCACATTTCATAAACTAATACTATATCAGTCATTCAAATTTTCTTATAAAAGCCAAAAGGTATTGAATTTTGATGATAATCTCATCTTCCATGCCGAATTCAGTGTAAATAAAAATGCACATTGTTAAACAACGTGATATGTGTCAAAGCTATAATACACACCAAAGCAGACAATAATACATATAGCATCGCTAGATACGTTGGATTATTAATCCCCATTTCAATAATGATTTAAATGACATTTTCAGAACAAACAATTTAGTGCATTATTTCTTCATATACCAGAACATGTGGGGATGGTGCCATTCCAATCGCCGCTTGCTGTGCACGTGCGCTCAAGATTGCCGCTTGCATGAAAATACCCCGTGACGCAAGTGTATATTACAGTTGTGCTGTAGTTGTATTGTGTGGACTCAGGAATGATAGAGGCGTTGCTAACATCTACTGCAGAACAGGTGACAACTGTAAAAAAGACAGTAGAAGGACGGACAGATTCAGATATTACACGTTCTGATAAACGTATATAACTTATATAAACAGATAAATCTATGAACATTGCCTAAAACTACAAAACTAATTGCAAATGGTTTGATATGGCAACTCTGATATCCTATACATATATACAAGTCATGATTTTAGAAATGTTCTACTGGGGAAGAGATAAACCGTCGTATAGTCATTACTGAACACCAGACGTGCATATTTGACAGACAGAGAGTCACGCACAAGGGCCGGGGATTATTTTGTTGGACTTTGGTTAATACGTTGCATACTACATGCCAGACTTATTTACACGGTTAAGATATTAACAGACTTTGTGCAGGAATGTTCAAAATCAAACCATGTATTATATTGGTATCAGTCATTTATACATTGTGTTTATACATAGTAACATGAATTCCATAAACGAAATGCAGCGTCCTGTTATAACATGTCTTGAATGCTGAATCACTGGCTTCTATTTTGAAAGGAATTTCAAATTGATCTAAAGATTTACGCATATTAGTAAGTGCGTTTTATTCTTATGTAGCGCGATTTTGAGGTGGTAGAAGCGACGATAGAGATGGCGGCGGGCGTGCCACGTCCATAATTACGCTTTAACCCTTTCCCTCACATTGACGACTTTTGACGACTCTGTAAAAGTCACTTTGTGAAACCATTGTGATAAATAGAGCATTTTCTCCTATAGGAGCAAATGCTCTATTTATCACAATAGTTTCAAACTACAAAATTCTAAAAGTTTCCTTTTCTCTTACTAATGCTCCTTTCCGGTAGATTAGTTCAGAGGTTGTATCTAAAAATAGCCTATGAGGTAATGGTTTAAGGATAAAAAGTATTGAAAGAACGGCGTGTCACTTTGCAAGACGCTGCTGATATGTTTGACATCTCAAAGAGATCGGTATTTAAGGTAAATCGGACAATTTAGGCATAATGCTGGATGTTTGCCAGTACAGCTATAGACAGACTAAAAGTTGAATCACAGTTTGTGAAGACCTTCTTGCTCATCATAAGTGCGAGGGTGGTATGTTCGACATATAATAACTGGGAAAGAAACATGGATTTATCTCCTAGAGCCTGAATTAAACGTACAGTCATACCTGTGAATAAGAGCCTGTACGCTGCCCTAAAGACGTTTAAAGAGTCGCTTGCAGCTGGAAACATAATGATAATCATTTTCTGGGATGCCAAAGCCTAAGGCAAACGTGCAAAAGCTTAGACTACGACACTGAGTGAAGATTATTATACACCGGCACTTACTCTAGCTGACAAAAACGACTTCTTGATGACGTGTACGTGTAAAACACAGTTACATTATCCCTTCTAGTATGTCCTTGTCGTAAGCGGCCTTTGCGTATTCCAAAGGGAAAATGTTTTATGGAGAGAAAAGTTCAAAGAGAAAAGTATTAATTGGGGTTGTAAATCAATACCTGGGACATCTACCAGAATCATGGTTCGTTGGTAGCATGGCGAAATTCCCATGACATTTGAACATGGGAATTGTGATGGGAGGGAGTGGTTCGAACGAACAAACAAACAAAACTGTTTCCGACCAAGAACATCAAACTATATAATGACCGCCCACGTAGACAAGACAGCCCATGTATTTCCTAATTATTCTGCAGGCTATCACTGGAAACAATGTCAAATAAACTGCTCTCATCTTCCAACTGGCTGGCAAAGTGTAATAGCTACAACCATTAACAGTAAAGCCAAAGAGAATATCAAAATACCAAAGAGCAAATATTATGTTACAGCGCTATGTTTAAATGATTGCGCATGCGCTTTATTTGATTATAGAAGAATAAAGTGCACATCTACTAATAGTATGATCTATGTAGCAATGCCAAAGCCGTTAGATTATAAATCTCCATTTCAATAATGGTATAAAAGATGTTTTCAGAATGACCAATTCAATTCATTATTTCTTCATATACCAGAACATGAAGGGATGGTGCCATTCCAATCGCCGTTTGCTGTGCATGTGTGTTCAAGATTGCCGCTTGCATGAAAATACCCCGTGTCGCACGTGTATGTTACGAATGTGCTGTAGTTGTATTGGGTTAAATCAGGAAGTTTAGAGGCGTTGCTAACATCTACTGCAGAACAGGTGACAACTACGAAATACGGTAAAGTAGTGGAAAACGTGCTGTAGCTGCATATGTCATGTAATCTGCAATTAATTTAAGCATTTGCCTGCTTTGAAAATGATGTCTGTTTAAACTCATATTTGTAACACTATCCACTTATTACGACTCGTTCGGGACATAAGAACCTATTTACCGTGTGTAAAACAACTTAGATCCAGGAGAGACAACGTGTTATTCGTCATCTCATCTAGGTCGGAGGTGTTTGCAAATGCCAGCTATGGTGTGATTCGAAGTGGAAGGGATACACTCTAAAGAGATTCATCGAATGTGTCTGCTACGAACTGTCAAGTAGATAAAATACAGACAGAGACAGGAGAGGATTAGACAGAAAAGTACTGCATGAATTGATGAGATATAGCAAAACTTGTAAAAGCAATGAGAATGGAAGACTGTAGACACGCACACACAATATAAGTAGACACTCGACTGGTAGATGGACAGGCCAACGCCAACTGCATTTCTTGATTGTCAATAACCATTTGATATACGAAAACGTCGACAAAGCATACATAATTTAATTCAGAGGCACTGCTTACACAAGACTATATTGGTTAATGGATGTATGAATAATTTTAACAATAATACATTACACCACTGAACAGTTCTAAAAGCGGACTAGAACAAAACATGTTCTTATTGATCATTATGCAGGTATTACATTATAAAGCTAAATTAATTGTTGCTATATTTCACTTTATATATCGGGACATGTGGAAACAGTGTCACGTTGTGCTTGTGTGCACGAGATCGCTGCTTGTATAAACATATCCTGTGTCCAACATATATGTTGCGGATGTGCTGTAGTTGTGTTGTGTGTAATCAGGAATCTTAGAGGCGTTGATAACAGGTGACAGCTTTAAAAGAGAGAAATAAAAAACGCACTGCTGCAAATACGTCAATATTTCTTGCGCCAATAACATCTTGGCAATACAGTGATTTTAACATCCATATAATATATTGGTTGCCGGGTACACAAAAAAAACCCAACAATGATATGCAGCGCGTGTCCTGATGCTTAAAGGGAATACAGAGATGATGCGAAAGAAAGAGATATAAAATCAAAGCAAACTGATTTTCTAAAAAGTTGTTATGCGCAAGTGCAATCGAGCACTGCCTGCACGTCATTAACACGTTTGCGACTTGCATGAGGCAAAGGGGTAGTTAAAATGCGCATAGCCAAGAAGTTAAAAACATTTTACCAGTAAACTGACGGGCTGGGTCTCGAAACATACATAAGTCACTGTATACAATTAAGCGTCAGAAACAACAGTTACGCAATTGTTTACTCGACACAGTAAAGTATCGCTAATTGGAGCACAAAGTCATAATTCATTAAAATGTGTGTCTTTAAAAGTAGGTTATTGCCTTCGTCCTGTATTAATCTACCTCTTGTTTTAAAAATCCAGAACTATACTTCTGAGTGGTCGTATTAGCCACCTGATTGTCCCGATGTTTTCTCATGTTAATACGTTTTATTACTTTACATTTGAACATAATTTGTTTATCTAAATAATGTCACCTTTCTGTTAAGTCTGTAAAATAAAAACAAAAGGAATGTTTATGGATTTTTAGTATATTTGCGATATTATTACTTGTAATTTTCGTGATAAATTCACTCTGATTTAACCCATTTGCGCCAGGTGGATTATTCTATGTTTATAAATTGGATTAGTCCATGTTTGATCTAAGGGATGTATGGCCTAAATTTTCGTTTTGTTTTATATTGAAATTCCTATCAGCAAACAGTGTAGACTCTGATCAGACGCCGTATCATGCGGCGTCTGACCAGAGTCTACACTGTTTGCCTGTATCCCATATATGGGATCGTTGACACAAATGGCTTGCTTATTCTTAAAAGAAAAAGTAGTAAAGTCACTTATTTTAACACTTTACCCGCTGCAAATTAATGTCCGCTGAAATGTTGATCTGGTGTAACTTTGACTTTTTCCGGCTCGATCAAGATTTTGAGAAACTATTAATCGAATGTCAAACAGTTTCCTTGTGAGACCCTGAGCAACCTTCACACCTGGAACCAAGCTGTTTGCAACTGTGAGTTAGGTCACGGAGTGCAGAATAACTGTTAATTGTTTAACGTATTGCTTTTGTCAGAACAAAATTAAATTCTGTTCTGGTAGGAAAATAAAAGTATTGACTCTGAGAGACAAAATGGTTTCTTAATTGTTTCAGAGAACTTACAGACCTTACATCATATATCACAGTGCATTGAAAATTGCAGTGCAGTCGTTTTAAACCCTTGACGCATATAAACGCCTTTTCACACCTTCGCAAACAGAGTGGACCAAGATCAGACGGCTCCTGCTCTATTTGCTTACTAAATTATAATAGATCTGACTCTACAGTTTCCACAATCCACGTGTACAAATGCCAATATGAAAATCGAAAATTCAGCTAATCAATATTCAATGGTGTCAAATAATACAGATGTGATTTTACAGCTTCTACTATGGCAAACCTTTATCATATTCATCTCATTAACCTTCCGCTTGATGCCATCGTTTCTTACTTTAACCCTTTCCCTGTTCAATGTTTATTTCAAATTTCGATACCTACTGAATATTAATGGGCAAAATAGTTATAATGAAATATGGAAGGTGGAACATTAGAGCCATTCTAGAAACTAAAGATATAGATCTATCAAATTCTGTTAGCAAACAGAGCAGACCCTGATCAGACGGCTCCTCTGATATGGGTTTTCTCAAAAGCAAAGGCGTATAAAAGGCGTATTTATGGAGTAAAGTGTTAAGCAGAGTTGGACATTTGTCGCAGATATAATGAACAAGGGTAAAATGGCCCTCTTATACGTAGCTAACGGCATCATAATGAATTTTGTAATGTACATAATCTCAAGATTAAACCATTATTGATAGGGGCATGTTTTCTCCAGAAATAGACGAGCGTACTTTTGTCTAAGTTAAAACGGCGTGCTTTAATCTAGTTGAATTAGGAATATCATTATGCTAGTATTGTTACCAGTTCAATGCGGGACGCCAGTTACTAATACCCTATGCAAACAGTGTAGATCCAGATAAGATGGTTCCTAGATGAGCCCTCTCATCAGGGTCTGCTCTATTAGTCATGTTACACTTTTCATTACAAAAATCCCTAAATATTCACCATACTCTTGACCTGTTTGACCAAATGGTTAGTAATGTTCCAGAACATCGTATATCAAATTGATATTAACCCATTTCCTGTTCTATGTTTATTTCAAATTTCAATACCTACTGAATATTCATGGACAAAATGGTTATACTAAAATATGGAAGGTGCAATATTCTAGCCATTTTAGAAAGTAAAGAAACAGGACTTTCAAATTTCAAGAGCAAACACAGCAGACCCTGATCAGACGGCTCCTATAGGAACATTTACTCCATGAATATTCATGTTAAAAATAATGACGGCATGAATATTAATTACGTTATTTTTTAATATGACATATTAACACAAACGATATTTACTGATGCAGAAACTGTAGAATTATAGATCTATATTATGCCTTAAGCAAACAGACCATACCCCGATGATGGCGGCTCCTACAGAAGCCGTCTGATTTGGTTCTACTCTGTTTGCAAAGGCGTAGAAAGGCGTATTTGTGGAGTAAAGGGTTAACTGATATGTGAATAAATGTGTTCATATTAGGAAATAACTTGACGACAGGTGGTGGTTGCCTCGTGTAGGGTGAAAGGCATACAGAAAGCTCCCAAAACCACATGCGTAAGTAGATCCCAATTAAGAAATGAATGACGTGCTTCCGGTGTTCATGAGGTTATGCAACGCATAGCTTTACGAGCAAAGTTAGTGAAGCCCGAAGGGCTTCACGTGAATCTTTGCTCGTAAAGCTATGCGTTGCATAACCTCATGAACACAGGGAGCACGTCATTTATTTCTTATATTTATATTCCATTGTATTTCTTATATTTCAACGGATTTTTTTTTAAATATTATATACCGGTCACGTAATAGCCGCTATCTAGGTCGTTGCCAGGTTCGTTTCTAACGTAGTAGGATCTCTATATATGGTATGAAAAATAGTCCCAAACACATATTATAAATATAGAATGAATACAAGATTTTAATCAGTAAATTGTCCAGCTATGTTTAAAGAAAAGATTATCGAGATATTTCAAATCATATATATTTACGAAATGTTGGTATTAAAGCATCTTCTTAAATGTAGGTCGCGGTGTCAAAGCCAATTTACTCACCCGCCATGCTTGATCGACTTATTTATGCTTCACTCATTACTTGATAATATATTTTGATACGCCACGGCTGTTAAAGTTGGCAATATTATGTATTCGAGCGATAATTCTCAGTAAGAAGATGCCACATTTCAAATTTTCAGGGCCGCTGTCACGTATCGATTCCCCATTGATAAATCTTAAAATAGGTCATAACTGGGTCAGTACAGTATTACTCCGCGCTTACACAGCGGAATTCTGGGAAAAGGAGAACCGACTCAAACCGGTATTGAAATGAACGTTCATGGGAAAATGCAACTTTCTTTTTAGAATAAGGTTATATAAGTACGTTGCAGAGCGAATGTAAATATGTACTTATGCAAACATTTTGGATCCAGATGAGACACCGCATAATGCGGCGTCTCATCAGGATCCAAACTGTTTGTCACTATGACCATATTCAAAGAGATCGGGTCTAAAAATAGTATAATTGTGAGGAAATTGATTAACTGTTACTTATGCATGTGGCAATACTCTATTTGTCAGGAGAACAGTACAGGTCATGGATTGCTGTTATCTACTTGCGTTAGATGTCTTAATGCGCTAATTTCAACCTGCTAAAATGATGCCCGCTCACATTCTAATGTGCAACTATTTACTTTCTATAAGTTAAAACTTCTAAGAATGAGTTGACCGGGTGTCAAACAGCTTTGATGCTGATGAGATTCCGAGTAAGACGCCGAGTTACTCGGCGTCTGATCTGGATCCAAGCTGTTTGCAAAGGCCAGTCAGGTCATGGTTAGTACGGCACCAGATGAAGCGCCTAGTAGCTCGACATCTTGACAATAAACAAACTATTTGACATTCTGGTTAAGCATTTGTAAAGAAGTGGACAAAAATCCCATAGAAATTTAAACTAAAATACATGTTTCCTTAGCATGCAACATGTGAAAACTGGCATCGTCCTCGTTGAACCTGTGATAGCCTTTGCAAACAGTCTGGATCCAGAGAAGACGCCAATGATAAGTCAACTTCAAAACTTGAAACAGACGACAATCAGCAGACGAGCGTTACAGTAAAACCTCTCTATAACGGCCACTAAGTTACATCAAGTATTTTGTGTTAAAGGCAGGTGGCTGGTTAAAGCAAGGTGAAAGTAAAACAGAACGCTCCTATAGGAGCGTTCTGTTTTACTTTCACCTTGCTTTAAGCGGTCGCCTGCCTTAAATACCAAATAATTAACACAATTTAGTGGCCATTATAGGGAGGTTTTACTGTATTTGGCAGGGTATATTGTTAACGTTTATCATTAAAAAACAAATTTGTAAAAGGTAATGTCTGTTTTAATTTCAATTTCCTTTTATAAGTTCTCTTCTGTTTTGAATACATATGTAAAACAAAACAGTCCCAAACAATATCGATATCTTAGTGAGATGCTCACTTTCTCGTCAACTGATCTGAACCCAAACTGAGTGCACAGGTAATAGCAGGTTTGTTATAGTTCAGCTACATGGTAATCCCTGTACTCAATGAACTGTTATGAATAATAAACCATGGCATTGAGGCTATCAATTGGATGGCACATTTGTCATATGAAAGTTTAACCAACCAGATCTATATAGTTTCATAACAAACCCCAGCAGATCCTGATCAGAGGACTCCTGCGAGTACGGTCTGATCTTGTTCTACTTTGTTTCCAAGTGCGTTAAAATGTGTCTCCATGGAGAAAAGGGTTAACCATTTCGCAAGATGAATAAACTCTCGACCTGTCAAAGTATAGGGTCCAGGTCATGCCGATTAATCCTTACTTCATAACGGTATTGAATATGCATGAAAGATTAGTTACTTTACATGTTAAGTACTGCATGTATTTATACATTTCTTGCATGTACGACATTTGATTACCTTGTACCACTGGAGAGGACCTAAATAGGCTATGCCTGTTGTCCAATCATTTTCTTCATTGAATGAAATAATTTTGAAATCAAAGTAGAGTTCACCTCAGTATCAGAAATCAAGCTATATAATGTGTTGCTAGAAACAATGACGGTATGTCAAACACTTCGAATCTAAATGTGATACTGAGGTACTCGGCATATTGTATATAATTATTCAATCCGTTTGCAAGTGCATACCTATAGCATATGTTAAAGATAAAATATAATACACATTTCAAAACTCTTTTAATTCTTCATTCTTGCATTAACTGTTCGAAGTTGGTTTTGTTTATTCTTCGGTGATCTGAAAGCTACTTCAAAGCAGACAACGCCGCACTAAATGAACCTTTAATTAACCTTTTCGGCACCAAATTTCTAAATGTCGTCTGTAATCCAATTTTGGTTAAATCATTCGGTACAATAAGGAAATGAGATATATAAATGCAAATTTCAAAGGAATAAGGCACAAATATAGAAATAGAGATTGAGACAAAAAGTGAAGTCCCTGATCAGACGCTGTCTTGAAAGGGATGCATCTGATCTTGGACTGCACTATTTTTCGTGGTGCATTTATGCGACATTGGCGGTGAAAGGGTTAAAATTTAAAACAAATGTAGAAAACATTCAAACAGCGTAAACGATATCGATTCGCCCTTTAACCCAAACTGAATATTACTGGTATGTTTTCTAAATTTTAATTTAGTAATGGATCTACATAGTTCCATGATGGAATTATTGATGTGTATGCTTGTCTATATGTTAAATGGGTTTTTATTATAGTTCAGCATAATTGTACAAAGTCTTGATTTTTTCTGTAGGCTGGTTTCCATGTTAAATGGGTTTTTTGTTCTCTACAAACTATGTTCGGTATAATTGTACGATGTCCATATACTATTTTATATAGAATAATTCTATATTTAAATTAAAGACGTTTAAGCTTCACATTTAATTTTCCTGCAGAAGAACATAATAATTAGTGACTACAGTTACACCTCGCTACGCCGAACAATTATAATCGGGATTTAACCCTTCGCCTGTTCTATATTTATTACAAATTTCAATACTCACCGACTATTCATGGACAAAATAGTTAAAATGTAATGGACCATTGTAGACATTTTAGAAAGTAAATAAGCAGATCTTTCATATTCCGTTAGCAAACAGAGCAGACCCTGATCAGACGGCTCCTATAGGAGCCGTCTGATCTGGGTCTAATCTGTTTGCAAATGCGTGAAAATGCGTCTATATGAGGGAAACGGTTAAGACAGATGACAACTTAATGCAGGGTGAAAATCTACATTGCCTTGAACAGTGACCTGCATGAAACAAAAATAAGTTCTCAATTAGTTTTTACTAAAAGTTCGGAGTACCAGGGCCGTACTGGATTTGTGTAATTAGTGAAATGTGAAAACATGAATTAAAGTGCATGAGTATATGCTTCTCTTAAATATATTCATTTACTGGTAACATTTGCAATTTTGAGAAAAGAAATGTTTACAGATAACGTCGGTCACAGTATGCTTGAACCACAGTGACACACGTTAGAAGTTCGCAGTTTTCTTTTAAGAATACATGTATGTTTTACATTGCAGTGTAGTAAACCGCTCTAATACGACCTCTCAAAAGATTTCTAATTCTGGCGTTTTCAGACAGGTAAATATCTAGTGCTAGAATGTTATTGCATTACTCTCGTGTTGTATAAACAACAAAGGTGAAGGAGTATTCATAATGACTGTAACTCTGCATTAACCCATTCCCTCATACTGACGCCTTTTGTCGCCTCTGCAAAAGTCACCTGCTGAAACCATCGTGATAAAAAGAGCATTTGCTCCTATAGGAGCAAATGCTCTAATTATCACAATGGTTTCAAACTACAAAATTCTAAATTTTTCCTTTTCTCTAGTCAATGCTCCTTTTCGGTAGATTTATTCAAAGAAGTTGGATCTAAAAATAGCCTATGATGGAATGGGTTAAACAGCCACCAGTCTGTCTAAAATGTCTAAATCATTTCCTAAACCACCCCGTATAGAGGTTTTTACGCTATGTGACACAACACTTTATGTCTATTGACAAGACTCCTTCTGTATCAGTGACTTGCATTATTGGCACAATAGTTATTACCAGAACACAAAGGCGCTGTGCCGTTCCAAGTTCCGCTTGCTGTGCACGAGCGCTCAAGGTCGCCACCGTCGTGGAAATAGCCATTGTCGCATGTATATGTGACGCTGTCGCTATAGTTATAACTGTTTATATCAGGCGATTTGCTTGCGTGCGCAACGGGAAGCTCGGAGCATGTTACGACTGAAAGAAGCAAAGTCAAATATGATTTAATGCTTCCTGACAGGGACGCATTTAGACCCGGATCTGACGGTCCTTCAGATCGGACTGAAGACCCGATTCTACAATTCATGTAATTGTCAAAAGTTCTCATCTTCATGTATTATTATAAAACGTCATCTTATTATGTGTCAAAGAAATTATTTCTTACATGAATATCCATTTTGGAAAGTGTTAGTTTATATCATTTACAGTAAAAGCCCTCTAAAATGGACGATGAATTTAGTATAAATATCGGTCTTGTAGTCAGGTGGCAGCTTAATGCAGGGTAAACGTCATGCCAAAAATCCTATAGGAGCTTTTTGCATGACTTTCGACTGGCATTCAGCAGTCACCTGTCTAACAGTATCTAAATTCTTCTTTTCTCCGGTTTAGAGAGGTTCTGCTGTATTGGCTTTAAATCGAAAGTTATTTTTGGCGTTTCAAAATCGGTCATACTGTTAAGTTAAACAGTGGAAGTCAAAAGTACTAAGTAAAAAGGACATTTCAGCCTCAGGGCTGGCATACTTTTGACCTCCCTACTTCTGACTTTTGACTTATGCGTAGTTGATTTTAGTGTATTGTAACACACTGGCATTTCCAAATGGATCCTGGAAGCGGCATGGATTCTGACAATGTAAGTATAAAGTTTCTTAGAACAAATTATTCTTCAAATCTTAAACAATCCAAATCCAGACGGCGATATTGAAATCGTGCTATAATAACTCAAAAGCCAAAAGTCGGAAATCAAAATTCACAAGTGAAAAGGGCACCAGGGCGTCCATGGTTACCCCTGTTGATGTTGCGGTTCTAACCAATACAACCCCGAGCATGTAATCAATCAAATGGTGTGCTATCTACACACACACTATGTCATAAACAGCCAGACAACGGGGTTTTGTGCGAATAATAAGATTTCATGTAAAAAAGACAATGTATACATTCTAAATGTATAGTAGAATGTTGAGCGCATATCGCATAAAGATAATAGTATAATAAAATAAATGCATTTCAATCAATATTGTTTCGCTTAGATTTATAAGCAGAAGAAGTAAATTCCATATAGCATTAATTCACCTTGCTGCAAAGATTAATTACCAGAACAAGTAGGCACAGTCCCGCTCCAACTTGTGTTCGCTGTGCACGTGCGCACGAGATCGCCGCCGTCGTGAAAATAGCCAGTGTCACAGGTATATGTTACACTTGCGTTATAGTTGTAGTTTGATGTATCAGGCGTTTTTGATGCGTGCGGAACAATGAGCTCTGAGCAAGAAATGACTGAAAAAGCAACAATATAAACCGTTTGAAACAGAGATGGAAGATAGCGTACTCATTTTCATGCAGATGACACAGCAAAGTCTTGCTAAATTACTACCACGTGATCTATTAGCCCAGGAGACTGTAAAAGTACGTGATAAATACGGACAAATGTAATGTTGAAAGTTCCTAAAGGAGCATTCTGCATAACTTATGTCCTGCAATGAACCATTCCTTCATATTTACGGTCAGTGTTTGAAACCATTGTAGATAAACATAGCATTTGCTCCTGTGGTCCTAATAGTCCTAATGGTCCTAATGGTCTAAACACTAGATAGTTCAAAAGTTTACCTAATTTCTAGTAAATGCTAGTTTTAGCAGATTTATTCAAAGAGGCTGGTTTTAACAGGATACGGGTAAAGCTACAATCTGTTTTTAAAATCAAGAATTAGACTCCTTTTGAGTGGTGGTGTTGGCGAGACTTTACTGCATTCGAATCTGAAAGCATATTAATTTTCAAGTAGATCATATTATTTTCTATGACGCAAGCTTTTGATTACAGAAAAACATGAACGCCACTCAGTAGTAACAAGCGTATCGTTCTGAAACGAACTATGCACGTATACAGCGAATACTCGATTATTCGAACTTCGAAGACTAAAACACGTACAATTATAAACACTGAAGGGAACTTAATGCAGGTGAATATCATGCAGAACGCTATTCTTGGAGCTTTCTGCTAGGTTTTCACCCCGCATTAAGAGGACACCTACATACAAATACACAAGTTCTCCATTTGTAAATATTTGTAGTATCGAGGTTTTACTGTATATCGAGATACACAGACATGCAGAACACACGCGTTATAGTTCAAAGGACTATAATGTTATGTAGAGGCAAACGGAAATCTGGAAAGATATTGTCTCTACGTTTCTCTATTAAACATTCTTTACCCAATCCCGTATATTGACGTCTTCAGACGCCTCTGTAAAAATCACTTTCTGAAACCATTGTGATAAATAGAGCATTTGCTCCTATAGAGCAAATGCTCTTTTTCACAATGGTTTCAAAACTATACAATTCTAAATTTTTCATTTTCTCCGGACAAAACCTATAGAATCTTACCTATATTATTTCATGAGCAAACAGAGCAAACCCTGACCAGACTGCTCCTATAGGAGACGTCTGCTATTGGTTTACTCTGTTTGCAAATGCACAGAAAGGCGTATTTATTGAATAACTAAAGGGTTAAGTAAACGGAGAAAAACATATTTCAAATAACCATTTTGTGAACAGAGACAAACATATCTCAAATAACCATTTTGTGAACAGAGACATATATATCTCAATAACCATTTTGTGAACAGAGACAAATATATCGCAAATAACCATTCGGCTTTTTAACCCATTTACGCCCAGTGTATTCTTCTAAGTTTATATACTGGATTAGTCCATTTCTATCTAAGGAATGCCTGGTCTAAATTTTTAATTTCATTTTGTTTTATATTAAAATTCCTATCAGCAAACAGTGTAGACTCTGATCAGACGCCGCATTATGCGGCATCTGATCCGATTCTACACTGTTTGCCTATGTCCCATATATGATATCGTGGGCACGAATGGGTTAAGTAAACTGAGGAAAATATATCGCAATATATATAACCATTCGGCTGTTTAAGTAAACATAGAAAAATAACAAATAACCACTCGACTGTTTAAGTAAGCATAGACAACTATATCGCAAATAGCCATTCGACTGTTTAAGTAAACCGAGGAAAAGATATCGCAATTAACCATTCGGCTCTTTAACACGTTCCCTAATAGAAACGATTTCGCGTCTTTGCAAAAAGAGTAGTCTATTGTAGCAAATGCCTGTTCAAGAGCTGCTCTGTTTATTTAAGTGACCAATGCACAGACGTATATGTTCATAATGGAGAGGGTTAAGGAAATCATTCGAAAACGATTTCAAGTCAAATGGATATTAACGTGCTATTGCTAGCTACTGCTTTTTCTAGGAACAGTCGGTATGCTGAAAATACATGGGTTGGTATGCTGGACATACATTCATAGATATTCTGAAAATGCAAATATTTGCATGCTGAAAAAATGCATATATAGTTATAGCATGGAAACAGTGTATTGGCATGATGAAAATACAAATAGGGTATGTTTAAAATATGCTGAAAATGCATGCATTGTTATGCTGGAAATATACATATTGGTACAGTAAAACCCCTCTCATGCAACCACCTAAAAGAGGTATAATTAAAGGTGCTAGATGCAGATGGTAGCTTAATGCAGGACAAAAGTAATGCAGAAAGCTCCCAGAGGAGCTTTCTGTATTACTTTTGTCCTGCATTAAGCAACCACCTGCTTGTACAGACAGTCATGTTTATTAATTAAGTGGTCGCATTAGAGGGGTTCTGCTGTATGCTGAAAGTATAAACACTGGTATAGTATGCAGAAAATGAAAGTATACGTATACAGTAAAGCCTATCGTATGAGTTCATCTATCTACTAAACATAAGAGTCTTCAAAAGCAGGCGGTTGCTTAAAGCAGGAAAGAGGTATTACATAAAGCTCCTATAGGAGCATTACTATTGACCTGTATTAAGCTACCACCTGTCATACAGACACACAATTAGACGTTCTTTTGATGGCCGCTGAAGACAGGTTCAACTGTATTGAAAATACATGCATTGGTATGCTGAACATAGTTTTCTTATATTGATAGACTGTCACAAACATATTGTTTGTGTGCACGAACCTTCGTTTGTAAATGTTGCACCAGTCAATAGGTTACATAATATGGAAGTGAATGGGTTTATTATATGCTTGTGGGAAATATACGTATAAGCTGACATTATAGCTCTATAACCACTTGTTCTTGGACGATTATGCTGCCGATAAAAACAATACGTCGATGTAGTTAAGCAAAAAGGATACACTAATAACAAGCATTCCCTTGCGCCGTGCCAACTTATTGTCCGAGAACTAGCATAGAATGAGTGACTATTCCGTACTATCTAGGTACATTTATTCCAACTAAGTGTATAACACACTAAGCAGCAGTGAGCTTATGTCTTTATTTATATTTTACAGATGTGCATAAAGTATAACCATTTACAAAATAAATACGCATTTCTATGCCTTTACAAACAAACCCAGATCAGACGGCTCCTGTAGGAACAGTCTGATCAGGGTGTGATCTGTTTGCTTATGCAATAATATTGGAATATGATAATCTCTAGGTCTACTTAATATAGTCGGTCTTGGAGACAAGTGGCAGATTAAAGCAGTGTGAAAATCATGCCGAAAGCTAGGAGCTTTCAGCATCACTTTCGTCCTCCATTAAACAGTCACCTGCCTCAAAGTGTCAATATCTTTTCTAATAAAATTCCGGTTTAGAGGGAATTAACTGTAATTGTTTTCCGCCAACCCTTATCATGTAGGTATAATCTACTCATTAGAAACACCTCTACACAGAGATTGGATGAGAAATAATATACAGAACAACCCCTCTAAAGCGATAACCTAATAGAGGTATAATTCTGGGTGCAAGATGCAGATGGTAGCTTAGTGCAGGACTAAAGTAATACAGAAAGCTCCTAGAGGAGCTTTCTGTATTACTTTTGTCCTGCATTAAGCAGCCGCCTGCTTGTGAATACAGTCATGTTTATTCATTAAGTGGTCGCATTAGAGGGGTTCTACTGTATTTTATTAGACCAGTACCCCTGTTATCCTAATATTTACTATAAAGACACGTTTAAGCATGCAGTGGTTCAGTTTGTCTTACTTGTGCAAGTTGGAAGAGTGCCGACCCAGCTGTCTGTGTTGTCACATGTCAATGTCTGATCCCCTGCCGTACGCTCGTACCCCGTGTCACATGAGTAATCCACGGTTTCGCTGGCGCTGTAATTGGCTTGTACTGGAGTGTAGGCAGCATTCGAGATATCTGTCGGCGGGTCGCATCCTGCTGCAACTGGAATACACGAGCACCATGTGATAGAAACTGTGGACTTATGATAAGACACATATCAGTATCGGTCTTTAAGAAAGTTGGCAGCTTAACCCAATTACCTCATAGGCTATTTTTAGATACAACCTCTTTAAATAAATCTACCGAAAAGGAGCATTAACTAGAGAAAAGGAAAATTTAGAATTTTGTAGTTTGAAACCATCTTGATAAATAGAGCATTTGCTTCTTTAGGAGCAAATGCTCTATTTATCACACTGGTTTCACAGAGTGACCTTTACAGAGTCGTTAAAAGTCGTCAATATGAGGTAATGGGTTAATACAGGGTGAACTTCTTGCAGAAACAGAAATTTTCATGTGACTTTCACCCTGCATTAAGCAGCCACTTGCGTTAAAAGTAATCATTTCTTCATTACGAACATTTAGATGTATCGAGTTTTCATTGTGATTCAAAATTATATGTGAGCAACACCAATCAATCTTCGCAAATCTCGAATTGTTAAATATGTTTTACAAACAGTTTTAATCTAGATCAGGCTCTCTGTGTCTGTTTAGAAAAAGGAAATGCAGAAAAAATGATTTGTTTTGCTTGAATATTCAAAATTTTAAAAGAAATGTTTCACATTTATATGTTCAGATAAGAGCAGATAACACACTGCTGTCTGTTTCGAGAGACGACAATGATATCATTATAAAGCAGATCTCAAACTATTCCCTCATAAAGACACTGCTTTTAGTGCAGTTTTATGTTTTATAGTGTATAAGTACTTTCAGTGGGTCTTATTGGTGCATCGTCTGCCTCCCAATGAGGAGTTCAAGAGTCAAAAACCTCAGGTAACATTAAAATGTTTAATCCATTACCTCATAGGCTATTCATAGATACACCCTCTTTGAATAAATCTACCGAAAAGGAGCATTAACTAGAGAAAAGGAAAAATTAGAATTGTGTAATTTGAAACCATTGTGATAATAGAGCATTTGCTCCTATAGGAGCAAATGCTCTATTTATCACAATGGTTTCACAAAGTGACTTTTATAGAGTCGTCAAAAATCGTCAATATGAGGGAATGGGTTAATACAATACATATTAATAAACACATGTTTGCGAGAAACATTGAGATACATGCTTTAACACAAATAGCTTGTTTTCTAAATTCGACGCAGGCTTTGCTTCCAGTAGCGTTTTTATGTGTTTAGACTCGAAATAAATATGCACTCTCTCAGACGTTTAACCCATTCTCTTATAGGTTATTTTAGACCAAACTTCTTTAAATAGATCTACCAAAGGGAGCATAAATTTACTGGAGAAAATGAACAGTTTAGAAATGTTTTGTTTTTAAACCATTGTGATAAATCGAGCATTTGCTCTATAGAAGCAAATGCTCTATTTATCACAATGGTTTCAAAATAACACATTTACTGCATCATGCATGTCACGCATTCTAAGGGTTAATGATTATATATGTACATGTAGTATGCATATATTAAAACAAAACTCAAACATGGAATGTAATTGTGACTATCTCTTAAGTGTCTTTTTAATCTTAAACATATATTTTTACACATTAGAATACACTAAATACTGTAAAGTTTACGTGAAATAAAGTATGTTATGTTATATTATGTTATGTTATATGTCTTTATTCTTTAGCCTGCTATTGGCGGATGAGTGAATACCTATGCAAACAGTTTAGATCCAGATGAGACGCCGAGTAACTTGGCGTCTCATCAGGATCCAAACTGTTTGACACCCTGGATGTTTTTTGATTGATAAATCTATTATAGCTTGAATTTTGAAAATGTTTTACGTGAAATATTTTGTAAAAATTATTTGCTCAGCAGGCTAAAGGTTAAGGTAAAGGTATTTTAATGTCGTAATTTACCGAGCCGAGAGGTGTCTTATTCGCACCTAAGAAGACTCTTGAATAACAATCGCTCGTCTATTAACTGTCGAAATATCGCTATAAACTCTGTCTTAACTTATATAATAAAAAATGTTCATAATGTGGGCTACTTACCATCGTTATATGTGTACAGTAAAACCCCTCTACACCGAACGTTCAGTTTAGTATAAATATCGGTCTTGGAGACAAGTGGCAGCTTAATGCAGGGTAAAAGTCATGCAGAAAGCTCCTCCAGGAGCTTTCTGTATGACTTTAACCTTGCATTAAACAACCACCTGCCTAACAAGACCTGAATTCTTTTTTATTAAAATTCCGGTTTAGATGTGTTCTACTATATTGTAGACGACAATTGTCTCTTTTATTTACATCCAGTGTTTAACCCATATCGTGCAAAGCACGATCTCCTTGGCATTTACAAACAGTTTAGATCCAGATGAGATGCCGAGTAACTCGATGTCTCATCAGGATCAAAGCTGTTTGGCACTCATATAAAAGCCTCTACCAATCGAACGTGAGTACAATTGACCCAGGAGCAAGCTTTGGGCAGACACGTTTCGTTTGTAGCACGATAATGGTGAAATGAAAGACCTAAACATGAATCTAAATCTGACAGAACATCTGACAGTCGTCATTAGCGACCATCTGTGTGATATGGAGAATCTGACATTACAGCTTTCCACAAAAGGCTACAGAAATGTCTCGCAGACAAGAACATATTTCTGCAAAATGAAATAAATCAGGTGTTTTTCTCCGATTATAATATCCCGAAGGAATTTTACGCGTGCTCAAAACATTTTATGAGACAATTAAAGAACTTTAGTGAACTACAGCCAGTTCACATACCTTACGCTGTCACATTGTCAGAGAAAAAAATGGTTCCACATGACAGATTCCTCTGAAAATCGAACTCATCCAAGATTGTGTTCACAATGCATAAAGCTAATTTGAGATAAACTGGTGAAGAAATGAACGTGCTAGAGGAGTAACAGTGTACAGTAAAACCTCTCTATAACGGCCACTAAATTGTGTTAATTATTTGGTATTTAGGGCTGGCGGCTGCTTAAAGCAAGGTGAAAGTAAAATTGAACGCTCCTACAGGAGCGTTCTGTTTTACTTTCACCTTGTTTTAAGCAGCCACCTGCATTTGACACAAAATATTTGATGTAATTTAGGGGCCGTTATAGAGAGGTTTTACTGTATTATGATACACGGACTGACTGGCGGATGGACGGATTACAGATTCCTTTGAAAATCAAACTCAGCCAAGCCTTTATTACTCAAATTACTCCTATAGTAGTCGTCTGATCCGGGTCTGCTCTGTTTGCTAATGGAATTTGAAACATCTGGGTTTTTTTACTTTCTAAAATGACTATCACACATATTTCATTGTAACTAATTTTTTCCATTAATATTCAGTAGGTATTGATATCTTGAATAAACATAGAACAGGGGAAGGGTTAAGACAGGTTCTACTGCACATGTACATGTACCCAGCTATACAACAATCCCTCATATATACCAATACACACTGTTACTCTTTAAATCGCACCATATTAGTGGCTCGTTTTACGCAATGAAATGGCTTACATAGGAAATTTCGCAATTGTCGTTTGTTATTAGGCAATAGTCAAAACGTGCAGACCCAGATTAGCGTGTTACGTAGCCCTCTGACCAAGGTCTGCACCTGTTGGACCGCACTAGTTGTCGAAAGACTACATCCGTAAAACATTCCTGCTAACAGCAAATGAAACGTAGAACCTAGATATCTAGCGACTGAAAGTCTCTACTTGCAGCGTGATTCAAAACGGCTTATAAATTACATAAATCAGTTGTTTATATGCTGAAAAGAAGTATATCGCAAGAAATTTAATCGAAAAAAACCCACGAGGACGACGAAACGTTCATGTGTTTGATATCGAAGCCCCTATGTTATTCGGCAAATGTACAGTAAACCTCTCTATAACGACCACTAGATTACATAAAGCATTTTGTGTTAAAGGCAGGTGGCTGCTGAAAGCAAGCTCTAAGCCTGCCCTAAATACCAACTAATTAACACAATTTAGTGGCCGTTATAGAGAGGTTTTACTGTATTAGTATTTATTCGGGTTGAGTTTTAGTTTTGTTATTTTTTATATAGACCGATGCTATTTTGCTGTAGAACAAAACGTGTAAGTATCGAAGAAACGATTGAATCACAAGGGCTTTGTTCGATATAAGCTTCATAATAATGACTGAACATATAAGAAACGATATTGTTTATATGGGCAAAATGTCCATATCTGGCAATTAACTATATGTGAAATATACCAAATATGAAGTTTTATGACGTCATTGAAAATATGTGTTCACGTAAAAATGTGTCTAGTAGAACGTTAAGGGAAGGAAACATTTTATATTCATCTAGGTTGCCATTAACCCTTCGATTGCTATTCACGTCAATATACCTACCTGTAAATAGTGAAGACCCAGATGAGACAGCTCCTACAGGAGCTGTCTCATCTGGGTCTGCACTATTTACAAGTTGATTGTGCAACCAGTGCACTCCACAGCAGTGATAGCACAGCGCAATACTTGTAGACAGTGAATTATGTAACTATACAACAAGACATGGGTAAAGAAGGAGAAATGTATTTTAAAATTCAGCAAGCGAAGGGTTAACTAATCAATAGTAACCGTTATAGGTTTATGCAATCGCTCGCTAATTTCATAGTTGTATAATACTGTAAGGGATACGGTTGACTGAACGCAAGTTCACGATTACGTGTAAACAGTTTTTGATGTTTTTGTGTTAGGGTGGGGGTGGGGTGGGTGGGGGCACTTTTATAGACATTTGTAAACCGTTTGCATACATATGACTAAGTAGCTTGGTGTCTCATCAGGATGCAATCTAGTATATATACCCTCATTGATATAAATGTACCTTTCTGAAAAATAAAAATATCATTTTGAAAACAGAGTAGACCCAGATCAGACGGCTCCTTTAGGAGCCGTCTGATCAGGATCTGATCTGTTTTCTTAATAAATAACACAGATATGGTTCTACATTTCCTGCCACGGTCAAAACTTCCTGTGGTTATGTGTCATTATAAAAACAAATTAATAATCTCGATGCCATGATTTCTTATATGAATAGTCCTGAAGTAAAGGATTAATTGGATAGAACAGAACAGAACAGAACAGAACAGATTTTTATTGAAGACTTATACAAACGTACATCGTCTTGTTAACATATAATGTTAAATATATCGTAATCACAAGAATATGTACAGCACAGAGTATCTACATATAGCCGATATAAACAAAAACATATAAATGCATAATCAGCAAATATATTGATAGAAAGCGGATGGCATTTCAATAATTGTTTATGTTGTTTGTCTGTTTGCAGCAATTAGGAATTTATTTAATTGGAATTTTTCTGCTAACTGCCTTTATCCGTACATGTATTAGTGATGTCAACAGTAAGCCCCGTCTAAACCGGACATTTCATTTAGTGTAAATATCGGTCTATGAAGCAGGTGAAAGCTTAATGCAGGGTGAAAGTCATGCAGAAAGCTCCTCTAGGAACTTTCTGCACGACTTTCACCCCGCATTTAGCAGTCACTAGCCCTGTCTGAAGTATCTAAATTCTTCAGTACTAGAATTGTGGTTAAGATAGATTTTACTGTATATATAACTGGTCTTTTTATCCATGTCATGGATCTGATTTATTTCACCAAGCATTCCCTACAATTATTCCATCCTTGCTGCAGTGCATCAATAACACCAACAACAACAAAAACCCATCATCACCTTTTTAAATATTCACTGGCGCTGGTATATTTATGTATTGTCACTATTCCATAAACCCAATTCACCCATCTGCCTATTCCAAAGTTTGTCATTTATATAGTTTACACTAAAATTAGCGTTATCGTTTGTAAATACACTGCATCTGGTGTGCAAGCGGAATGGATTTAGGCTGCAAACCGATTTGATTTTGTTTGCGACCGATTGGATATTGGCGTCTCATTTAAGCCTATTCAACACTTGTTTAAAAATCTGTCTTTTTATAGAAATGCATTGACAGTAAAATGTTCTAAATGTTCTTAAGGATTGTTTAGCCCATTTAAATTTGTATTTCTTTTGACTGCACCCAAGTATATTTTTCTATGGATCTAATCTTAATATTGAGGTATGTTTCAAAGACGTATGACTGATGTGATCTTCGAAGAAAAAACAAAATTTGTGGAGCAATCAATGCAAACAACCTTTAACCCTCTGATACATGCTTACGCTTTTCAGTGCCTTTGCAAACATAGCAGACCAAGGTCAAACGGCCCCTGTAAGAACCGTTTGATCAGGGTCTGGTCCTTTGTTTACGAAACAAACAGAGTTTATGCCACCGTAAAATCAGACTGCTGTATACCTTTACAAAATGTCAGCTATTAATTGTCATAATGCCATTATTTCATACATGAACATTCATGAAGTAAAGGCTTGCGTTACTCCATTAATATTCATGTTAGTAATAATAATAATGACGTCAAGATTATTAATTAGATTACTTTTATAATGGCGCAATTATGAGCGCAATATTTATTGGCCCCGGCAGTAAAAGTTGTCTATATCATTTCATAAGCAAACATAGCAGGCATTGATCCTATAGGAGCCGCCTGATCTGGGTCTTCTCTGTTTGCAAAGGCATATGCGTATTTATGGAGTAAACATAGTGACAGCTCATGGGAGTTGTGACCTATACCGATATTGTTTGACTATGCTTCTATCAAGGAAAAATAGCTACAGATTGATCAATATTCAAAGGGACCATACATTGTAGAAATCCTAAACAGGCCAATGCAGTCTTACCGACCTAAGTTTGAGGAGCAATTCGTGATATTGTAAATATATATAACATAAGACGTCAAGTAATTCGGCGTCTCATCTGGGTCTAAACTATTTTCAAACTTAATCAACAGTTTACTAACAGCATGCATAAGGTTGGTCCGTACTAATATCGTTCATGCAGGAATTCGCGCTATGAATTTGACATCGCCGTAAAAGAGCAAACAGATTAGACTATTCTACCGTAGGCAAATAAAATATTCAATAGTAATGATCGTAAACAGCTTTTGAATCAACGAGCATGAACACATCAAGGGGCGTGCGACTCCAATTATAGAATCCAATCATGCATCTATCAAAGCATCAGAACTAGATAAAACAGAGGTACAGATACTGTGTGTAAATTTAAACAATGTCAATAGCTTCTTTATATCTCCACTAAACCCCATACTGTGACAGGAATGGTCATAGTAAAAGGTTTGGTGGAGAAATGACGATTTTAGTATTTGGGTACGCACCTTTATCTGTAGCTCTTAATAAAATATTTAAGAGAAAATATGAGAGTATCGATGCATTGATATAGAACGAGATCAATAGTATAAGGCCTGTTTGTGATGAATTAGTTAATTTAACTTTTTGTACCTGGTGAATATTCATGTACCAAAGAATGACTGTATGAATATCCATTAGCAATATATTTTAACAGCATTATTAACCCTTTCGCTGCCAATGCCGGATCTGTGATTACCTATGCAAACAGTTTGGATCCAGATGATACGCCGAGTAACTCGGCATCTCATCAGGATCCAAACTGTTTGTTACTGTTACTATGCTTTTGAAACAAAAATGAAGAAAATAAAAAATAAATGTAGCAGACGACAAAGTTAGCAGACGACATAATTTGGCAGCGAAAGGGTTAACAACTCTTCAGAAACTGTAAGATCATAACTATAGTCCCCTATAGGAACCGTTGATCTTGTTCTACTCTGTTTGCAAAGACGTGATCAGGTGTTCATATGAAGGATACAGTTAACTCCTTCGCTGCTAAATGTTGCCATCTGCAAACTGTTTTGTCTGCTATCTTTTTGTTTCATTTTCATTTAACCCTTTCGGCGCCAAATTTCTAATTGTCGTATGCAATCCAATCTTTATTCAATCATTCGGTACAATAAGGAAATGAGATAAATAAATGCAAATTTCAAAGGAATAAAGAACAGATATAGAAATAGAGTTTAAGACAAAAAGTGAAATCCCTGATCAGACGCCGCCTTGAAAAGGCGGCGTCTGATCTGAGATAGTTAGAGTGACAAATAGTTTGGATCCTGATGAAACACCGACCTACTCGGCGTCTCATCTTGATCCAAACTGTTTGCATGGGTAATCACTAATCACAGATTCGACATTGGAAGCGACAGAAGTAATTTAATATCAGCTTCATATATATAGAATTTTTTAAATATATTAGAACCTCTCCATAGCGACAGATTAATGAATTAACACGAATAGCAGGTGACAGGTTAATGCAGAATGAAAGTAATACAGACCGTCCCCGGGCATGATTTAACCCTGTCCCTCATATAAACGTGTTTTCACGCATTTGCAAACAAAGTTTAGGAGCCGTCTGATCAGGATCTGCTCTGTTTGCTTAAGGAATGTGATAGATGTTTCTTTAGTTTCTAAAATGGCTACAATGTTCCACCTTCCATATTTCATTATAACTGTTTTGCCCATGAATATTCAGTAGGTATTGAAATTTAGAATAAGTATAGAACAGGGAAAGTGTTAACGTCCGTCATGTATTATGCTAGATATTTATTGAATTACTCTATGTTGCGTGGTCGACGTAAAGAAATCTTACTGTGCATACCATTTCGTCGCTGGGACACTCACTTAATATAGGCGTACTGCTAATTAAGGCAGTACGAAGCAATGAAGGAAGCTCATAAAGACACAGTTTACTGCGCCTTGATTCTGCATCATCAAACTGTCAACTTCTTTCAAAGACCTATGCTTACCTACTGTGTCGTTGCGTTAAGATGTCTTAACCCATTCAATAAAGAAATAATGACATCATGAATATTTATAAGCAAAATTTTATAATGACATAATTATACACAGGAGTTTGTGGTAATGGTAGAAACGGGAGAATCATCCATATTTCATAAGCAAACAGAGAAAGTAAAGAAGCATATCTTTCAAATTCCATCAGCAAATAGAGCAGACCCTAATTAGACTGATTGGGTCTGGTGTGGATCTACTCTGATTGCAAATGCGTGAAATCAACGTTTATATGAAGGAAAGGGTTAAGACTGTGTCTGAATGTTTATGATTTTCACTTGGTTATCAGGGTCTTTGTTAACGAAGATGCTACATGTACGTTGATAAGAGTTTCATTTCAGAAATAAATATTGTCTTTATTTTCATTCATTGAAAAAAATAGCAGAAGTCGGAGTTAGCACTCTAATTAACAAAATGTTTTCAGTCACATGGACACAATAATTCTTAGACAAACACACCTTCATGTAACTACAGTAGAACCCCTCTAATGCGACCACTTAAAAAAGAACCATATAAGCCATCATAAGCAGGTGGTTGCTTAATGCAGGACGAATGTTATGCAGAAAGCTTCTATAAGAACAATCTGCATAACTTTCGTCCTTCATTAAGCTACCACCTGTCTCTGCCACCCAGAAGTATGCCCCTTTTTGTTGATTTGCATTAGAGAGGTTTTACTGTAGTTAGTAATACATACATAAGCGACCATTCATTTATTGAACCTAGGAATTTTAAAAAGCATATGTTGCTTAATGCAGGTCAATAGTAATTCAGATAGGAGCTTTCTGCATTACTTTTGACCTGCATTAGGTATGTATTAATGCCTCAAAGATCTATATTTCGACCTTTTTATATTCGCTTAAGACTGGTTCTATTGTACTTAAGCATGTGCACAAACATCTTTGTGTCATATCGTTATGTTTCAGGTCAAGTTTCTGAGCAAACTAACGTTTAAGCTCATTGACATATATACATGTTTGGACCCATACCAACATATCCCTATATCCCTTGGAAGAAGAGTTTTCTAACAAGGAAAACTTGTACATACATGTCTAGGCATACTCTGTGTGGGAAATGGTTACTTTCGATTCTAGAAATCGAGGTCGATGTACAGAAGAACATGTCTTAAGCGGCCATCAAGGCAGAAATCTCCTATAGGATCTTTCTGCATTATACAGCGAACCCTCAGTATACCGGCATTCGTTACGATGGCACCCTCGTTATATTGGCAGTATGCATTGAAACAAAATCACCGTTAAGTCTTTGAAACAACCACTGAATAGATAGGTGCAATGCCTATAAGACAGGCGATCGCTTAATGCAGAACAAAAGAAGTGCAAAAGGCTCCCAAATGGAGCTTTTTGCACTTCTTATGTTCTCCATTAAGCGTTCATCGGTTGGTATTAGTTTAAAACTAGCCATATGGTTCCTTTCATATCTAAACTCATTATAACGGAAACCTCGTTATACCAGCAAAATGTCTGGAAACAAACACCTCGAAGGTTCAACGTATTTGCCCTGCATTAGCAACCATCTGTATTTTAACCCTTCGCTTGCTGAATTTTAAAATACATTTCTCATCCTTTACCCATGCCCTGTTGTATATTTACATATATCTTCACTGTGTACAAGTAGTTCGCTGTGCAATCACTGCTGTGGAGTGCACTGGTTGCACAATCAACTTGTAAATAGTACAGACCCTGATGAGACAGCTCCTGCGGGAGCTGTCTCATCTGGATCTTCACTATTTACAGGTAGGTATATTGACGTGAATAGCAAGCGAAGGGTTAAGACTGCTATGTTCAATAAATGAATGATCGCTTAGGACATGTTTTACTGTATACCAATATGTCAAACTGGTACCGACATGTCTGATTTCATCTGTTTGCCGTTCACTAACATCTGTAAAACACAAAACAAGGTATAATTATATCTTTTAATGCCAGTGTTGATTTAAACAAACAGTGTCAATACGGTCGTGACGATGCTGATATTTGTTGAGATTACTAGCGTTTCCTGGACCAGTTTGATAATCATCAATAGCTATCGTAACTACTCCGCTGTTTCCGATTACAATGTACACCTATAGTAATGTAAAACCCCTCTAAACCGGAATTCTAGTAGAGAATAAGTTAGGTACTTTCAGGCAGGTGGCTGCTTAATGAAGGGTGAAAGTCATGCAGAAGGCTCCTCTAGGAGCTTTCTGCATGACTTTCACCCTGTATTAAGCTGCCACGTGTCTCCAGAACCGATATTTATGCTAGAATTAAAGTCCGGTTTAGAGGGGTTTTACTGTACACCAATATACAGTAAAACCGCTCTAATGCGACCAATTAATGTATAAACAGGGATGTCTTTATAAGCAGGTGGTTGCTTAATGCAGGACAAAAGTAATGCAGAAAGCTCCTCTAGCATGTAGCACCCAGAATTATACCTCTTTTAGGTGGTCGCAGTAGCGGGGGGTTACTGTATTGTTTCCAGTCCTATATTAACGGTTGGCTTATTTATATACTGGAAGTTTTTGGAATTCAGTCGCTACTTATCGTCTATGTTTTCAGGGTCAGCTATCTTTGTTTATGGTAAAATCTAGATTTGATTCTATAATTTCTGTCTAAGCCAAGATGTCTTGTCTTCATATGTCATTATAATCTAATTAACATTGTATCATTAAGTCTTGCATTAATATTAAAAAAACGAGTTAGGCAGGTGGTAGCTTAGTGTAGATCAAAAGTAATGCAGATCGCTCCAATAGGACCTTTCTACATTACGTTTGCTACACATTAAGCAACCACCAGTTTCCCTGTTCTAAGTTTATTCCAAATTTCAATACCTACTGAATATTCATTAACAAAATGGTTATAAAGAAATATGGAAATTAGACCATTATACAAAATTTAGAAAGCAAAGAAACAAATTTATCAAATTCTATTAGCAAACAGAGCAGACCCTGATCAGACGGCTCCTGGGTCTTCTCTGTTTGCAAAAGCGTGAAAACACGTTTACATGAGGGAAAGGGTTAAGACTCCAATAATCAATACATGAATGGCCGCTTAGTGCAGGTTTTACTATAGGTCTCTATAGCATCAACAATAACACTTCGGAACAACGTTTACTGAAACGTGCTGTGCATATACCTAAGCATGTTGAACGTTTTACTTGATACAAATTCGTTTAAATTTTAAGAAACTATTGACTGAGTGTCAAACAGATAAAATCCTGATGAATATTATCTTGATCCAAGCTGTTTTCAAAGTCCAATCTTGTCGCGCTTAGCACGATAGCAATTAAATCGAGCTGCACAAGCAAATGAGATCTGGTTGTATTAGAGCATGCTACAAATGTTGCACTACTGATCAACCTCATAATACCGTGAATTCTCGCTAAAACGACCACTAACATTTTGATTTTTAAACAGGTTCGACAACTGCAGATGCAAATAGACTGGATCCAGACGAGACACCGAGTAACACGACGTCTCACCAGGGTCAAAGCTGTTGGACTCTCGGTCAATAGATTCACACAGCCATAATTGAATCTGAAGTAAGGTACAAGGGTTATCTTGTTTGCCATATTAGTAACACTTCAAAGAAAAGATGAAAGTAGAATGACGGCCAGTATGACACAAGTGAGCGTAATTATGACCCTTGCAAGTACACTAGAGCTTCTCTAATGCGAGCACATTTGCGCTTTTAAAAGCAGCTGACTGTTTCAGGTAAGGCGAAACTAATACAGACAAGCCTTAATGTGTTCTACACAATTTTCGTACTGAATTGAGCTACTACCTGCCTACAAGACCTAGATTTATACCTGTTTTTCGTAGACATATTACAGAGGTTTTATCATGTTTTGTCCCTTTTTCCAAGATATTAATGTCATGCCATAAAGGCGTTTGGACACGCACATATCAGGACCGGTTCTTTGATCAATATAATACTTTAAGATTAAACTGAACGACACATGCAAATTATTTAATAGACACACTATACAGCCTTTAACTCCCATTCAGTTGGCAATAATTTGCATCGGATATTAGATATGTCAGCTGATGCTTCGCACCGTCCAATTAAGTCTCGCTTTATACACTAACTGAGTTTCCGGGAAGGTCGATAAGTTGTATCGTTTTGCGGCAAATCAGCATTTCAGTTTATGCGTACATTAAAAATATTTTCAAGAATAGCTCCTTTATTTCGCCACCAAACCCTATGATGTGACCATTCTTTAAAATCGTCTCTTCTTGACAACTCTAAAGAATGGTCACAACGTAGGGTCTGGTGGAGAAATTACAAATGGAGTTTTTGAATACGCATCGTGTCGGTTGCTTTGTGTTATAAATCCAAAGTCTTAACCAATTACCTCATAGGCTATTTTTGGATACAAGCTCTTTGAATAAATCTACCGGAAAGGAGCATGAACTAGAGAAAAGGAAAACTTTAGAATGTTGTACTTTGAAACCATTTTGATAAATAGAGCATTTGCTCCTATTGCAAATGCTCTATTTATCACAATGGTTTCACAAAGCGGCTTTTACAGAGTCGTCAAAAGTCGTCAATATGAGGGAAAGGGTTAATAGTGACCTGCTCATATTGTTTTAATGCTCCACTTGTTTGTATAATGGTCCGTTTATCCCCTAAATGAATATTTATGTAAGAAAACATGTAAGTATCAATTTTCATTAACTTTATTTAAATACAGTTAAAGCCCTCTAAACCGGAATTCTAGCAGAGAAGAATTAAGATACTTTTAGGCAAGTTGCAGCTTAATTCAGGATAAAGTCATGCACAAGGCTCCTAGAGGAGTTTTCTGCATGACTTTCACCCTTCATTAAACTGCCACCCGTCTCCAAGACCGATATTTATACTCAACTGAGCCTCCAGTTTAGAGAGGTTTTACTGTAGTGGCATATGAACAAGAAATGTTTGGTTATGTCTCAGGGTCTGCTCAGGGTCTTGTTTGTGAATGTGTGAAACGACGTTTTTGTGGAATAAAGAGTACAAATCAACCCATGAATACTAAACCCATGAATAGAATACCCATGAAGTCTAAATTAGCATGTCATGACACATTGACGAACCATCAAAGTACGGTATGGCTCCAAAATAAAGCATCAATATTAACTCATATCATACATAAATATCTTAGTAGTCTTTTCAAAATAAGTTTAAGTGAATAATTTTTACCTTAGCAAGGAAGAATGTGTAACTTCTTTTTGTGTTGGGAACAAACTTTTATAGTGAATTTCTTAATAACGGCCGGAACCGGATAAGATGATTATCTTAAGGAAACATTTCGTGTTGGTTTAGACAGTTTGCCTATGTCCATATTAAGGGACACTACTGTAGGTACACGTGGCCGAATGCAACAAAATACGCCCATATTAAGGGATACCAGGTACTCGTGTGTTAATGCAATGTTCTGCTATAGCCAAACTATCCTGTATCTATAGTATTAAGCATCAGCAAACCCTAGTGTTTTTATTTCTGGCATAAATTGTCATAAGATAAAGAATTAACACTACAGATTGAGCTCATAAACAGTTGAAAATGATTATGCCAACATTTTGCTTCATATAAACATGTTTTCACATGTTTGTAAACAGAGCAGACCCAGATCAGACGGCTCCTATAGGGTTTTCTGTGTTTGCTAATGGATACTATAACATCTGTTTCTTTAGTTTCTAAAATGGCTACAATGTTCCACGTTCCATGTTTCATTATAACTATTTTGTCCATGGATATTCAGTAGGTATTGAAATTTGGATTAAACAGAACAAGGAACCAGGGTTAAGCTGCTATACTGATATTAGCAATGGAATGGTTACTTAGCAAATATGGTTTTACAGGTTTACCGCCTTTGCAATTTTGCGAAAACATTTTAAAATCCTGGATCCAGGTGAGACGTTGAATAACGCGCCAGTATTCAAGAGGTTGGCATTTTGTTTGGTCATGTTGTAACTGGAAAATGCTAATCAGTCCATTTTTAAACCCTAAACCAAATGATAGTCTCAGCAGATACGAGAGTACACTGTTACAGCGAAAATGTTCAACAGCAACAATATTGTCACTTAACCCTTTACCTGATGTAGACCCATATTGACGACTTTTCAAACAGTATAGACCATGATCAAACGTCGCCGTCTGATCAGGGTGTGCTTTGAAATTGTTCTGATTCTACATTTTCTGTATGATCAAAGATCATGCACTTATATGCCATTTTAAAACTTCAGGAAGAAATAAGACCCAAAACAGACAATATCGACTAAGTCCAGATTTACTCGCCGTGAAGTGGCGATCAAGAAGCTTCTGTGACGCTTCTACTACGATCAGGGCGCTTCTACTGCGCTGTTGCCACTCCTGCTACGATTCGCGGCGTTTTTACCAAACTTTTCAAGCGTAGCGGAATCGCCGCTCAGTGGAATGGGAGTATTACGAAGAGCTGGAGTTAGAGGTTGAGGACAGCCCTCTTCCTGAAGTCAGTCCTATGGCAACAACTATCCATGATGTCAATAAATATGTTATGAATATTAATTTATCAGGTACAGAACGTTAACAACATGTTGTTGATTATTAATAAACATACATGCAGAGCAAAAGATAACGGTGCGTACTCAAATGCTAAATTCGCAATTTTACCACCAGAGCCGAAACAATGACCTCTATTTAGAATTATCTCTTCGAGGCGCTTTAAGGAGTGGTCACAGTATAAGGTTTGGTTGAGAAATAAAGAAGGTATATTTTGTATTCTTGAAAATGTCTTAATTTACGCATCTTATCTGGACCTCTGTGCATGGACGTTTACAAATTATCATACATTTAGAAGTCCTCATACTGGGTTTTTGTTCGTAGCTGAAAAGCATGCTGGGGACCGATAATGATTAAGAAATAAGACTTGCATATAAATTAACCGAATTCACTTGATACATTAATTTAATTCACCGATAACTAATTGTCTCTTTGAAAACACTTTCCTAAGGGGCTCTGAGTACGGACTCGACCCAGAAAAGATGCTTATTTACCTATATGACATGTGTTGTATTTCGTGGTAATTGCATTTAAAATCGTTTATTGTAAACAGACGTGAAAATCAATTCGTATAGAAACGAGCGTGTGTAAACACTCGGAAATGTAATGGCAGGCATTTACAAACTTAAAAGCTCTCATAATATCAGCTGGAGGTCAGACAAAAAAATGAACAAGCCCATATTAAGACAATAAATAATACACCCACGCGATCCTAAACCATGTTTTCCCGAAGGAACCTCTTGGTCTAGATATGTTCTGTTTCCTTCACAAACTTCTTCCTAAAAGTAACATCGGAAAAAACTCTTAACACATTACCCCCTAGTGACGCATTTTGCGTCTCTATAAAATTCACATTGTGAAACCATTGTGATAAATAGAGCATTTGCTCCTATAGGAGCAAATGCTCTATTTATCACAATGGTTTCAAACTACAAAATTCTAATATTTTCCTTTTCTCTAATTAATGCTCTTCTTTGGTAGATCAATACAAAAAGGTTGGGTCTAAAATAGCCTAGGAGAGAATGGGTTAAGGGACATATCCCATTGAAATGAAAATTAGTTTGGTTTATGATACATACATTATTTGGGTAAATGCACTTAGAATTCAACCGGTTAAAGTTTAGTGAAGTTATTTTCATACATTTCTTTCCGAGACTGACATCCGGGTGTAGACTGTAGACACTGTAGACACTATATAGACTGTGCATTGTAGACCGATATGAGGGAACCCCATAGAGGAGTCATCTGACCAGGGCCTGCACTGTTTGTCATTTAAATCATCTAGCAAGTGTACGTCTTTCATACTGAATGCATACCACCGTCAAACACTGATCATTGAAAGGGTGACAGGGTTAATATACAGGTCAATGTAATTATGCTACACCGCAGGAGGGTCCTTTATTTTATCAGTAATCATTAAACAAAGATAATAATTGAACATACATGTAAATTAAATTCAATAATGTAGCTTCTAGTGTTGACTGCCTTCCTGTTTCATAACAGCAACCGAATTCATGAACACGCCATGATGTCCATAGTTAGATACCGAAAAATGAGTTCTTTCATTTGAAATTTGTTTTTATAATGTCATGTATCAATGCGATGCTGTAATCAGACAACTTACAAGTTCAACACTACCGTCTCAGTGACCCTTTATTCAACAGACTCTTCTTTTTACGTCTTTGCAAACAGAGTAAACCCCGACCAGAAGGAACCGTCTAATCAAGGCCTGTTTTATTTGCTCATGGGATAATATTTATATGATTCTGCAGATGTCTGTAATGGTCAACAGTGCCAGTGTTCACATGCAATCACAAAACATAATTTGCTTAACCTTTAGCCTGCTGAGCAAATTATTTTTAAAGAATTTTTCATCTACTATATTTTCAAATTTCAAGCTATAATCAATGTGTTTACCAAAATGCAATCAGGGTGTCAAACAGTTTGGATCCAGATGAGACGCCGAGTTACTCGGTGTCTCATCTGGATCCAAACTGGTTGCATAGGTATTTACTCATCCGCCTATAGCAGGCTAAAGGTTAATATTAATAAAACGTCAATGTTTCCTACATGAAGAAAATGGTTACGACAACAAAAGCTGACGTGGACGTATTTCAAGAACATGATTGTATACAGTAAAACCCCTATTGTTCTAATACTAAGACAAATATCAATGTCGATCTTTAAGACAGGTGGCAGCTTCGTGTAGGGGGGAAAGTCATACATAAAACTCCCCTAGGAACTTTCTGCATGACGTTCATCCTGCATTAACCAGTCACCTGCATTGAAAGGCACCAGTTCTTCTTTACTAAAATTTCGAGGTTTTTATTGTTCATACATAGGTTCATTTCATTATATTTTTACGAGACAATACACGAAAGTTCATTCAATGCAGTAGGAAAACGTGTTTATATTTTATGCCTCTTATTCAGAAGGGAGGTGATCCCCTGAAAGCAAACATTGCAACACAAAAAGGGAAAATTGCAGACTCGGTTTTTTAGCCTGTTCATGAGCAGTAATTAAAAGTGAAACACTACAAACACCCCCTAGCACCGGCTTAAGTGGTATTCAATTTTCAGAGAAAAGTAGAGAAATTCATGATCTCGAAGGATCAGGAGGTATAACAACACTGAGAATGAAGTACGAGGCGACGTTTTACGGCCGCCACACAAGCACTTAACACATGCTGCCCTTATTGTGGTAAGTCCGACCTTGATTGCTTGTGCAAACTGCTTAGGTTTGGCGTCAAAGCGGGACCCAAGCTGTTTGAAACTCGATTGACATATTCTCGTAGATATGAACAACTGGAAACACATTTTATGCCGATGTCACTTTTACAGGATTATATGTTTTAATATTTCAGTACTTTCTGTAAACTGAGAATCTGTACTGGTAATAACACGGAGTGTTAATTAATAATTATGTAGCTAAAATACACTGGTTTCGAATGTTGAAATTCTATCCGCTCTATAAAAAAGGAAACATCGTTAGGAAGGGCAATAGATAGTCTGATCTTCATTATCCGTGAAAGTTTATGGTTGGAATGGTTTCATCATTTCAAATCAGTTTTTCAACAATCCGATATAGTTTATATTGATATAGCTAGAGCTGATGATACTGAATAAACTAGTTATGATAATGCAGTTGATAGCAATATACTAAATGGTTTGATAACGGATGATGATATATTAAGTGTCATTAAAGATCTGGATGAAAATAAGGCGTCTGCAGGGTGTTTAATACCTGAACATTTTAAATTGTGTAGTGATCTTTTACTGCCCTATAATTATACGCCTTCTTTTTTACAGATTGTTTACTAGTCATTACTAGTCATTCTTTTCCAGAAAAAATTGTCATTTTCGATTATTATCCCTTTGTATAAAAAGGTCCGTCAAACGATCCTGAGAGCTATAGCGGAATAGCGCTTTTACAGGCATTCAGTAAGATTTATATAAGCATTCTGAATAAGCGTTTAACATTGTATGCTGATGTAAGAGATAAAATAGCATAAATTATTTCAAGCACTCAACAAACATAAACTTAGAGGGCACCTCCTAGAAGCAATTAAAAGCATAGATGCATCAGTACACGGAATGGTAAGAAAAAATGGGTCACTTAGTGAGATAGTGAGACAGGACTGTACATTAAGTCCTATGTTATTCTCTTTGTTTTTAAATGAGTTAAATGATTATACATCGCGCAGTGGTGTAACTGGTATACAATAATTGGCCCGATGTAGTCCAAGTCTTTATATTACTGTTTGCAGATGATTTAGCGTTACTTTCAGATACAGTTGTTGGACTGCAAAGACAGTTAAATACGTTATCAAATTATTGTTTTGACTGGAAACTTGACGTAAATATCAAGAAAACAAATTAAAGTTTTTAATAATGGTGGAAAGTGTCGATACATGAGAAATGGACGTTACAGGGTGAAAGAATAAAGGTCGTTAATGTGTTTTGTAATGTCGGTTTATTTCAGCAGTAAACTATCGATGTATAAAATGTCATAGTGTATGGCATATAAATCCAAAATAGTTCTAATCGTACACCATCTGATGCCAATGCCTCGATCAGTATTTTTTAAATTATTTGATTCCAAAATAGCTCCTATCTTTATGTGTGGGTCTGAATTCTGGGGCCTGTACTATATTTACGGGCACACAGTACAGTTATCTATAGGGACTATGGAAGATATCCCATGTTTAAAATTGCATCAAAAAGATTCATTAAATATTGGCTCAAAAGTGTAAATATGCCAAGTACAAGATATGTACGGACGTGTTATGACATGCTTAAATATTACGATAGTATTGGCTATCGAAATTGGGTCACCAAATTGAGGTTACATTTATATGGAAATGGGTTTGGATGTGTGTGGGAGCATCAACCTGAAGGTAATGTACCACTCCTTTCAACTGCTTATTCATAAAGATTGCAAGATCAATATCTTCAAAACTGGACTGAAAGTTGTAATACAAGTCCAAAGTTACAGCCGTATAGACTTTATAAAACCGTGCCTAATTATGAAAAGTATCCTGAAGTGTTAGATGTTAGAAAGTTTAGATACCATATGGTGGCTTTTCGCTCTTCGTTCCACAAATTAATGAAACAGAATATCATGTTTTATTGGAATATCCATTGTTTACATAACTACGTCAAAATTACATTCCGAGAAAATATGAACATCCTTCTTTATATAAATTCAATATCTTAATGGCATCTCAAAACGAATACATTATAAAAGGACTTGCCACATTTATATACCACGGTATGCAGTTGAGGAAATCATACATTTAGGTAATGTGTCATGTTAGTCATGCTCTTGTGTGTGTTATGTAGACATGAGTATGTATTTATGTGTGTTGATATCTTGTGAATGGGTCGGTGGCCTAAATCGCAATAAAAATTTGAGTTGGGTTGACTGGAGTTGTTTATTAACAATTTATTCCATTTGTATGTGTATATGTTTATAAGAATTCAGCCAATAACTATTCATGACGTCAATGTTTCTTGCATGAATGATGAACAGGGAAAGGATTAAGCGATCATGTGATATGCAACTGTATTGATATTACAATGAAATGTGACCTCGATACAGTATAAATTAAAATGGATAGTAACACAATTGCCCTTTAAATCGACCATAGCGGATTTGAAACGCTATAGCGACGTACTTTAAATGGCGATTGACCGTGTTCTATACCCATTGGCAAACGAAATGCAATGCATGGGTTGATCTGGATCAGCACCAACGTTGTGTAATAACATACATAAAAGTGTAATTAGTTATTCAGGAATGTGTCTCATTTAACCATTTCCCTGTTCACTATTAACCCATGTGCTCCTACGATCCCATATATGGGACGTAGGCAAACAGTGTATAATCTGATCAAACGCCGCATAATGCGGCGTCTGATCAGAGTCTACACTGTTTGCTGATAGGAATTTTAATATAAAACAAAACGAAATTTAATATTTAGGCAAGGCACCCCTTAGATAAAATGGACTAATCCAATATATAAACATGGAAGAATCCACTGGGAGCAAATGGGTTAATATCAGAAAAACATAAAAAATATCATAAAACATCATGAGGGGACTTTACCTAGTCAGAAACTTTATAATCCGATCTGTATTATTCTATATGCAAACAGAACAGACACTGTTCGCACGATTCCTACATGGTTCGTTTGATCTTGATCTTGGCATTGATATAGCGGAAAGACTTAAGATATGAAAATAGTTTAATGTATATCGGAATTTCGTGTATTGGCCATTTTAGATGGGATTGTGCTACAGTGCTCCCTCTCTACAACGACACCCTTTGGGATACGAAGATTGTATGTGTTGTTCAGAGGGAGTTGTTATAGGGAGGGAAAATCAAACATAATTAGCTTGTTTGAAGATCCCCAGATAAAGTGTATTTCGAGAACTAAAACCACTATGCCTCAATCAAACTCTATGTTGTGACCACTCTTTAGAATCGTCACAAAGTGACGATTCTAAAGAGTGGTCACAACATAGGGTTTGATGGAGACATAAAGAAAATACGATGGAAAAAAGTTGTTTCTGGAGCCATGTTGTTTCGGAAACAGTGACATGAGTTGTTGTAAGGAGGGAATCGTTATTGAGAGGGCCGTTGTAGGGAGGGAGCACTGTATATTCGCCAACTGACACGGTCCGTGCACACATTTACCCCTTATTGCTAGACAAAAGTACCCGCTGAATGCTGATGGTGAAAGGAGAATGACAAGTATGTGTTAAACTACAATCAGCATATTTCCGTCAGAGGATTTTTATTGATAAACAATACAGACCCTGATCAGAGATATCTCCAATTTGGGTCTGTACTGTTTGCGAAGGTAAGTACCCTTGTTTCCCACATTCAAACATTGAAGTGTGTATGGGCCATGTTCAAGTGATGTCACTTATTGGATTTCTGTAGTGTTATGTATGGAAATGTCAACTTGATATATGTGTAGTATTGAATATTAATTGTTTTGTTTCCAACTCCTGTTTTAACTAGTTTATGCTCTGGGTACACCTACACTCGTTTTTCAATCCATCAGTTGTTGACGGTGTAATAGTTTTTATTGACCACCTTGTATTGCTGCGGCTATGGCCTTTCTACTCAGCCAAAATCTATCTATCTCTATATCAACTCTATCGTGCTAAGGGCGACCTGACTCGCATTTGCACGAAGCTTAGATCATAATTATTTTGGTATTGTGTCTTTTTGGTCTCATAATGTCCGTTGGAGAACCATACAATAGTTATTCTAGTCCTATAAAATGTTATTATGGAATTAATTTAGAGATAACCTATTGGCAATATAACGACATTTCGCCGCTGTAAACCAAATGTTTGCTCGAATTTTGATCTGGTGCAATATTTTCACTACTTCCGACTCCATAAAGCTTTGGGAAACTCTAGACCAAGTGTCAAACGGCTTGGATCCTGATGAGACCCCAATGTTTTCGGCATTACATCAGGATCTAAACTGCTCCTATGGAGCAAATGCGTTATTTATTACAACGGTTTCAAACATGATTTTTACAGAGGCGCAAAAATGCGTCAATAGGAGAGAATGTAATAATTGATTTTTTATCTTCACAAAATTGCCCGCCATTTGAATAACAAATATTATACAAAGACAAGGCTTAAAAACGGATTGAACGATCGTGCCGTATTAAAGCATGCCATTTATTCCAATAATATTTCAGGAGAATCCATCTTACTTTGGGTTAATCCATTTTCACGTGGAGGGGGCACAAGAAGTAAACCATTTGCCGAAATAAGCCTGTGACATAGATGGTTTAGCAAATTGTGCAGACCCTAATCAGAGGGCTACCTCAGGAGCCTTCTAATATTGGTCTACATTGTTTGTCTATTTTCTTTCCAGGTACATTTGTCACTAATTGGTGAATCTTTTTCGTGTTGTTATCCTTTCAAACAGGTTTGAACTAGAAAGGGCACAGATCATTGTTTGGGATAACCAGTAAACATCCCTTTAACCTCCGTTTTAGAGGGTTTTACTGTTATATTGGCAATATAGCGATGTAGAACACAGAGATTCCTATGTTACAAACTTCAAATTTGATCAAAGGTTTCAAACACCCTTGACCGAGTGTCAAACAGTTTGGATCCTTATGACACACCGAGCTATTCTGCGTCTGATCTGGATCCAAGTTGTTTATAAATGCCAGTCAGGTTGCGCTTAACACGATAAAGGTTCAATACAAAACAGTGAAAATGTGTGTGACGACAATACAGTAAAACCCCTCTAGTGCGACCACAAAAAGTAAAACTCCTCTAATGCGACCACAAAAAGTAGCATAATTCTTGGTGGCAGAGGCAGGTGGTAGCTTAATGCAGGATGAGAGTTATGCAAAAAGCTCCTATAGGAACTTTCTGCATAACTTTCGTCCTGCATTTAGCAACCAACTGCTTATAAAGACAGCTATGGTTATTTTTTATGTGGTCGCATTAGAGGGGTTATATTGGTATTTCGTCAGATTTACTGCGTTACAAGGACCGCTATTGTATACTTCTATCGAGTCGTGGGATATATTTTTGCGAATTTAGTACTCAGTGTGTAGCCAAATCAGGTGTTAAATAGATCAGTATCCCTTCAGAACACAACTTTTTGACACTCTTATCATTTTGATAAATGGAATGAAAAAAATAAACATGTGGTTTTAGTTTAAATTTCCTGGAAACGGAATATGTTCAATACGCTTATTGTTTGTTACATTTTGACCATTGTAAATATTGTACATTTGTATTCATCAATAAGCTTTTAGCCCCTGTGTGAATGGGCAATAAATAACGATACTGGTAACAGGATATGGGTATCACACTGCAATCATTCTATGATCCAAAGTTAACGCTGACTGGCATAAACGCGCTATATTATGGTGCTATAATGATTGCATAATTGTTCCTTTAATGGATTTATGCGTAACAATTTCCCTCATAAATGCTTTAAAGTCAAAACAGTCCTGTTAAAACAGATAAAAGACAAAAACGTGAACAACCAGTGCAAAGGGCATTCAGTTTGAGGTTTAAACAAGTTTAGTGCAGCTTCAGAGTACCCGAGAACTCGAGTATCACTATCGGTACTCCTTACCATCTCTAGTTGCACCACATTCGCAGTCATAAGGCGATTAATCCATGATAATTGTTGCAAACTGTTTGTATGAGGTACAAAGTAGCTCAGTGTCTCATCAAGAACCAAACTGTTTGACACTAATAAAATTTAAACAGAAACATAAGAATATTTCATTAACCCTTTCCTCCGCGAATATTCATGTAAGAATTTATGACATCATGAATATTAATTAGATTTTTTAGTATTGCATGTAAACAAAAGAACATTTAGCAATTTCAGAATCTATAGAATCATGTCTTTATGATGCCATTAGCTCCTATAGGAACCGTCTGATCTGGGTCTACTCTGTTTGCAAAGGCATATAGAAAGGCGTATTTATTAAGTAATAGGTTAAGGCGACTATTGTAACATCTGTCAGAGTAAAATAGTATCTGTTTGTTTATTACATACTTGTAATTATACTGTTAATATGCATGTCATCATTTCTACATAGATATTCATTGAGAAATTATATTTAATACAGATTGATATAAGTAGTTTAGTTTAAAATTGAAAGGGGTTGGGCCACAAGTCCTACCGACATTAGTTACGGTCCTTCCCCTACAGTTTTAACATTGCAAATGAATATTAAGCAATATGGCAATATATACACAATAACATAAACAAAACAGACAGGAGGAAAAAGTAGGAAAAGAAGTAGAAGAAAATGATGATCAGAGAAGAAAAATATGACTAAATGTTGACAACATTGATATAAGTAGGCAATATTTGTTTGGCGGTGACATGTTCCAAGGTACGAGCAAAACCAATAACAAGTAAACCCCCTCTCAACCTTGAGGTTCAGTAGAACCCCTCTAAACCTTTGGGTACAGTAAAACCCCTCTAAACCTTCGGGTACAGTAAAACCCCTCTAAACCTTCGGGTTCTGTAGAACTCCTCTAAACCTTCGGGTACAGTAAAACCCCTCTAAACCTTCGGGTTCAGTAGAACCCCTCTAAACCTTCGGGTACAGTAAAACCCCTCTAAACCTTCGGGTACATTAGAACCCCTCTAAACCTTCGGGTACAGTAGAACCCCTCTAAACGTTTGGATACAGTAAAACCCCTCTAAACCTTCGGGTATAGCAGAACCCCTCTAAACCTTGGGGTATAGCAGAACCCCTCTAAACGTTTGGATACAGTAAAACCCCTCTAAACCTTCGGGTATAGCAGAACCCCTCTAAACCTTTGAGTACAGTAGAACCCCTCTAAACCTTTGGGTACAGTAAAACTCCTCTAAACCTTTGGATACAGTAAAACTCCTCTAAACCTTTGGATACAGTAAAACTCCTCTAAACCTTCGGGTACAGTAGAACCCCTCTAAACCTTTGAGTACAGTAGAACCCCTCTAAACCTTTGGGTACAGTAAAACTCCTCTAAACCTTTGGATACAGTAAAACTCCTCTAAACCTTCGGGTACAGTAGAACCCCTCTAAACCTTCGGTACTAAACCTTTGAGTACAGTAGAACCCCTCTAAATATTCGGGTACAGTAAAACCCCTCTAAACCTTTGAGTTCAGTAGAACCCCTCTAAACCTTCGGGTTCAGTAGAACTCCTCTAAACCTTGGGATTCAGTAGAACCCCTCTAAACCTTGGGGTTCAGTAGAACCCCTCTAAACCTTTGAGTACAGCAAAATCCCTCAAAACCTTGTGGTACAGTAAATCCCCACTAAACCTTTGGGTACAGTAAAACTCCTCTATTTTTTGTGTCCAGTAAAACCCCTCTAAACCGGTAGAGAAGACTTTAGATATTTTAGGTAAGTGGCTGCTTAATGCAGGATGAAAGTCACACAGAAAGCTCCTTGAGGAGCTTTCTGTGTGACTTTCACACTGCATTAAGCTGCCACCTGTCTCAAAGGCCGATTTTTAATCTTAATAGAACATCCGATTTAGAAAGGGTTTACTATGATACAATAAAGTCTCACTAAAGCGAACACATAATGTTTAAACATAGGAAATTGTACAAGTAAGTGGTTGCTTAATGCAAGGTAAAAGTGATAATGAAAGCTCATATACTAGCTTTCTGTATCACGTTTGTCCTGCATTAAGCTATCATCAGTTTTGAAAATGCAGAATTAGATTTCTAGTGAGTGTCCGTATTGGAGAGGTGCTAATCCTGGGTGGTAAAGACAGGTTGTAGCTCAATGCAGGATGAAATGTATGCAGAAAACGCCAGCTTTCTTGTTTTTAAAGACACACATTGTTATTTATTAGCCCTTTACTCCATAAATAGGAGTTTCTACGTCTCTGCAAACAGAGTAGACCCACATGTAGGAGCCGTCTGATCAGGATCTGCTCTGATTGCTTATGATATCATAGATATATATTGAATCTACACTTTCTGCTATGGCTAAATATTAACTTGCCCGTGTTCCATAATAACAAGTAATCTAATTAATATTCATGATGTCATTAATACTTTACATAAATAGTCCTGGAGTAAAGGTCGGTTTAACCCTTACAGTGCGGGACACGAGTCACTAATGTCCTATGCAAACAGTGTAGACCCAGATGAGAGGGATACTAGAGGAGCCCTCTCATCAGAGTCTGCACTGTTTGTCATATTACACTTCATATTGTCATATTACACTTATCTCCCTAAATATTTACCATAAGCTCGACCGGTTTAAACTTAGGAATAGTTCAGCGTTGACAATTCAGCGTTGTAAGGGTTAAAAGGGGTCTACTGTATATGTCAAACGCAAGCATACCTCTTTGCAGACTATGTAACCATTATCCCGATGGGAAAGTCATAATGCCTGCTCATATTTTGATCTGGTGAAATATTATTACTATCAAGCTTTTAAGAAACTATTGATCAAGTATCAAACATCTAGGATCCAGATGAGACGCCGAGTTACTCGGCGTCTCATCTGGATCCAATCTGTTTGCAAATATGAGTCAAGTCGGGAACAGTGGGATAATGGGTCAATGTCATTTGTAAACATTTACGTATGTCGCAATTGTGAAAGTTAATTGTTCTTTTATTTCTTTTCAAAAATGATAATGCGAAACAAGTAGGACCAAGTAACTGTTTGCTTTGGTAATGACAAATTCCCCGCTATCGACAATAAAATCAGAAAAAAACACATGTTTGCTTTGCATTCAGCCATGTAAGGTTAATCCTTTCGCTGCCGAATTCTGTCGTCTGCTAATTTTGTCGCCTGCTACGAAATTTCTTTTTTTTTTTTTTTTTAATTTTCTTCATTTTTGTTTCAAAAACATAGTTACAGTAACAAAAACAGTTTGGATCCTGATGAGACGCCGAGTTACTCGGCGTCTCATCTGGATACAAACTGTTTGCATAGGTAATCACAGACCCGGCATTGGCAGCGAAAGGGTTAATCGACTGATGTGAACAATGAGGAAATATTAAACAGAAAAAACAGCACAGGAAATCCTAGTTAGACCTTTATCTGATAGAGACCCCTGGCAGATAAAGTAGACCCAAATCACGGCTGAGCAGTGTTGGTCTGTTTGCTTATAGAACTACTTAGATCGTATATTTTAAAGCTTTTACAATGGCCAACATTTCCTATGTTCAGATACAGTTTTAAATGTTCTGACAATAAATATTCGTAGTGTCATGTTATTCGTCTATTCGGGCTGCGATTTAATTCCATGACTTGTCGACAGACATAAGCCGATAATATTTTGCTGTACAACAAAAAGTATCTACGAAAACGGGTTATTTTGTATCGAAGCGGCATTTTTCGATATCAGTTTAAATAATAAAGATCGAACATAATAATATTGAAAATTATATTTATTGTAGAGACCATTACTTTAATGTTATATTCTGGCCTATTTAAATTTAATATAATCAACACCGAATTTTATACACATACTTTTATAATTAAATGATGTTTACATCTATTTTCCAGCAAAATTTTAACGATACCTGTAAACTGCTATTTGAACGTTTTACTGCTTAGAATGCCGCCAATGTTGGGTCCTTTTGCCTGACTTTCAACCAGCATTAAGCAGTCACATGCTATATGTACATACATTCTTCTCTATTAGAATCCCGGTTTTACTGTACCTTAAAATAATTGACCTACATGTATATCAAAATGAGTACGTTTCCGTAGCAATCATCCTTTATAATTATTTCGATAGAAAGAACTCTTTCTTTACCATGCATGCTTAGTACTACGCCAGTTTACCGCACCGTGTATTCCAAAGTCGTTTTGTTGTGCACAATATGGAAACATATGAGCAGACTATTATTTCTCCGCTCTTGTGGCCCAACTCGAGCACCAAGAGAATGGTGCTTTCTGAGCTTCTGACAGCAATAGATAAATGTATGTATTCAAATACTAAAAACGTCACAACTTAGGGTTTGGTGGAGAAATAAAGGAACTATTCTTGAAAATGCTTTAATTTTCGCATTTTATCCTAGGATTCGCTGTAGAAATTACGTTTGCAATAATCGCAATAAGTCTCAGTATCTATGGTTATGGAACTGTCCCATTGCAGCCATGACAACATACCAGATAAATTGAGTCTTGATGTCATGCCTTATTATTGTGAGTCTCAACTATTCCAGTACTAAAACCAACGCATTTCTAACATGACTCCAATAGGGGCTGTCTGATCAGGGTCTGCTCTGTTTGCTAATGAAATTTGATAGATCTGTTTGTTTACTTTATAAAATGGCTACACTGTTCCACCTTCCATATTTCATTATAACTAGTTTGCTTATGAATATTCAGTAGGTATTAAAATTTGGATTGAACATAGAACAGGGAAAGCGTTAACGCAATTATGAAATGATTGTCTGGGTGACAATCTGTTTTGGTCCTGATGACACTAATGGTACTAATGCTAGAAATCTTGTGTCATTGAAACAAACAAAATGACCCTTGTACCCGAACTGTTTGAACAGGTAACAACGTGCCGCGATACACGAATACAAAACTACTTCATTTTATATTGGCGTTTCTTCTTATCTGAGTTAAACACAACGCCCGTGTTATATTGTTTCCTTTAAATAATTAATAGTTTTATAATCTGATGTTTCGTTAGTGTGCAATTTAAATGACATACGACAAGAGTGGAGCCCCCAGAGAATGGTGCTTGTGGGACTAATTTATAACTTGTCAGTATCCGCTAAATATTTTATTAACTTTGGTTTCGAAATGATCAGACACCCACATTGTATTGATAGCAATTGAAATGAAATTAAAACGAAACCTTTCAAGCGTTATGCATGGTTCAATGCGTATTAACAATTTACTTCATAAATACTCTTGTCGACGCATTTGCAAACAGAGTAGATCCTGGTCAGACGGCTCCTATAGAAGCCGTCTGATCAGTATCTGCTCTGTTTGCTTATGATATAATATACATATATGATTAAACAGTTTCTGCCATGATCAAAAATAATTGTGTCTATGTTCTATATAGCAAATTAATATAATTAATATTTATGACTTCATTATTTCTTACATGAATATTCATGGAGGAAAGGATTAAAACAGTAATACAAGTATTTGAATATATTTTTCCATAACCTGACGCATTTTCAAACAGTGTAGACACAGATCAGACGCCCCTATAGGAACTCTCTGATCAGGATCAGTTCTATTTGCTGACTTATATAGATCTGACACTACAGTATCTACTATGGTAAACACTGTGTCAATGTGCCATTATAAGGATTCAGCTAATCAATATTCATGATGTCATTATATCTATCATGATTATGCATCAGGTAAATGGATAAAAACAATTCCACACTTCTCTCTAAACAAATTTATTTAAGTTTTGTTTACATATCTAGCTGATATAACTTCTAAGCCTTGTCATTGGTTTGCCAACATAGCGGCTATGCTCGGTTATGTGCTTGCTAGGTGAGTTACATACACACTTGTCGAAAAACATATCTACAGCTGTCACTTAAAATCAATTTTATTCTTGGTATTTAATGAAGGTGACGGCCTAATGAAGGTCGAAAGTTATACAAAAACTCTCCCTTGATGTACGACGATCATTATACCGAAAACCTTCCTAATGTAAGGCGAAAATACAGAAATGTCACTTAATGCAAGACAAACCTTATGCAGACAATACCCTAAATAAAAGACGAATATTATGCAGAAATGTCCCTTAATGGAAGACGGCCGTTATGCCGAAATCTCAAGTAATACAAGATGACTGTTATGCAGAACTATCCTTTAACCCTTTACTCCATAAATACGCCTTTCTACGCCTTTCAAACAGAGTAGACCCAGATTAGACAGCTCCTATTGGAGCCGTCTGATTAGGGTCTGCTTTGTTTGCCTATGCCATAATATAGATATGATTCTAGTTCCTATTAAAGTCAACAATGCATGGCTCTTTGTGTCTTCTAATTGATATTAATGACGTCATTATTTCTTACATTAATATTCATGGAGTAAATGGTTTAAGAAAAACTGAATGCAAAAGGCTCCCTTAACACAGGACGATTACGTCAAAAGACACACAGAGAGCTAACAGTGGATCTTTCTCCATTGTTCTCGTTCTGTCTTAACCCGTTCCCTGTTCTATGTTTATTAAAAATTCAATACCTACTGAATATAACAAAATAATTATAATGAATGAAAAAAAAGGAAGATGGATCATTGTAGCCATTTTAGAAAGTAAAGAAACAGATCTTTCAAATTCCATTAGCAAACAGAGCATACCCTGACAAGACGGCTCTGCTTGCTTATGATATAATATAGACATGATTCTAGTTCCGGTCAAGGTCAGCAATTCCCGTCTCCTTGTGTCTCCTAACTAGTATTCATGACGTCATTATTTGTTACATGAATATTCATGGAGATTATTATTATTATTATTATTATTATTATTATTATTATTATTATATTATTATTATTATTATTATTATTATACCATATTTATATAGCACTCTTTTCATATCTAAATACGTTCAAAAGTGCTTTACAATTGGAGCATGTATAAATACTAAAGCAAAAATTAAAGAAAATATAAGATATGGAATAGAAATAAAAACATAATAAACAAAACAAAAACATTTACAGTGTATTTCTAAGGTATAAAAAGAACATCGCATAACCTCAAAATTTAAAATCCATATGCCTAGTAAAGTATAATACAATTATGATAAGAGAATAAAGCAAACTTGATGGCATACTATTTCTAAAGTTAAAAATGCAACCGCTGGTTGGACTTAAAATATATATGAGTCACCATAATTCTTTAAAAAGGAATGATTTTTACGAGATCTTTTAAAAGATTCAAGTGTAGCTGAGTTAAAACATGCAACAGCTATTTGGGCTTAAAATATACATCAGCCACCATATATCTTTAAAAAGAAATGCGTTTTAAGAGTTCTTTTAAAAGACTCAAGTGAAGCTGAGTTCCGTATTCCCACCGGAAGTTCATTCCACAACTTATGAGCCGCCTTTGTAAAGCTACGATCACCATACGTAACTGTGCGGGATCTTGGTATTACGAGGGCCATAAAGTCATGTTTTGATCTTAAATCACGCTGTGGCTTATATCTCTTTAAAAAAATTGTGATGTAACTGGGAGATTTGCCATTCAATGCTTTATAGGTGTGAGTCAAAAGTTTAAAGTCAATCCGGTGTTCCACTGGGAGCCAGTGAAGTTCCTTTAACACTGGTGTTATGTGGTCAAAACGTGATGTCCTGGTAATGATACGAGCTGCAACATTTTGGACAGTCTACAGTTTGTTCAAAGTTGTTTTTGGTAAACCACAAAGCAGGGAGTTACAATAGTCTAGTCTCGATGTAACAAGAGAATTTACTAGGGTTTTTGTAGCATCAATGGTAAGATCTTTTCTGATATGGCCTATTTGTCGTAGCTGGGCATAACAAGACCTACAAACAGAATTCACCTGTTGTTCCATGTTAAGGATGTTCAGGAGATACGGGTTAAGAAAAACTGTATGCAGAAGGATCCTTTAATACAGGTCGAATATTATGCAGCAAGTAGCCATACGGCAAGCCAAAGGTTATAGAAGAGAGCTAACAGTGGATCTTTCGTCATTGCTCTCGTTCTGTCGTAACCCTTTCCCTGTTTTATATTTAGTTCAAATTTCAATACATTTTGAATATTTATGAACAAACTAATTATATATAATAATGGAAGGTGGAACATTGTAGCCATTTAAGAAAGTAAAGAAACATGTCTTTCAAATTCCACTAGCAAACAACGTAGATCCTGATAAACGGTTCCCATTGGAGCCGTCTGGTCAGGGTCTACTCTGTTTTCAAATGCGTGAAAACATGTTTATATGAAGGTCAACCTGCTGTGAAAGACGCTCATGCATATTCACCAAATGACAGTGTTAAACATGTTCTACTAGAATATCTCTATAGCGGTACAGATTAGAATTGCTAAACATTCAGAGCAAATATCATAACGTTCATAACATTATAAAATGTCACAATAGGTGCGACGCTTAAGTTCAGCATGCTCACCCATAGAACGCATATTTACCTTTCGTAATGCTATTATTCGTCTATTTAACAAAGAAATGGCGATATCGATTTGTAAGTCCAGTAAAAGGGATTTAAATGCAAGTTCCGTAAATCAAATGTAATCAATATTATTTACACGGTAAATATTCAAACAGTGCGATTCAAGTTATATCATAGAGAATGGAAATTTGCGCACTGGCAGACATAAATTAAATTGTCTGCGTGTTCGGAATATTTGTCTGTCAAAATATGTTGTCTAATACAAAGCTCAATGGTTGATCACTCAAAGGTTGATCCTGATGAGACATCAAGTTCCAGACCCAAACGCTTTGTTAGGTTATCACGGTTCTTATCATTGACATGAAAAGTGCTTAATATAAAATTACAGATGTGGTTGGGGTAAACGGAATGTCCAGTCTGCCAGTTTATAATTTTCCAAGATTAAATGGTCGTAACATGAAATTTGTGCACAGCTGCGCGTTCTTTAGATACAATTGTATAAGGATAGCTAGTTGGGATATACAGTAAAACCTCGATAATGCAGGATGGAAGAAGTAATGCAGAAAGCCCCCCCCCCCCCCCCCCCGAGAGGAGTTTTCTGAATGATTTTCACCCTGCTTAATATTCAGCTATCACATGTCTCAAAGATCGATAATGATACTCATTTCAGTGTTCGAATAATCGACGTTTTGGCGCCAAATTTAAAAGTGTCGTCTGCAATAATATTTTCATATTAAATATAATTCTAAACTAAATAATAAAGGTATATTAGTAAAACATTTTTTTTTAAAAACCTGTATGCTTGGGCTTAAAAAATACAGAAAATAGTGAAGCCCCAGGTAAGATGCCGTCTTGAAAAGGCGGCATCTTACCTGGCACTTCACTGTTTTCAATGGTGCCAACGGGCGATATTGGCGCCGAAAGAGTTAATATAAAGAAAGGATAGAAGTTAACAGCACATATATCTGCCTCCCTATCTGACTGATGACAAGGCTCAGGACAGATGTATTTGTTCTTTTGGGTATTACGTCGCTTTAACCCATTCCCTCATATTGACGACTTTTGAAGACTCTGTAAAAGTGACTTTGTGAAACCGTTGTGATAAATAAAGCATTTGCTCCTATAGGAGCAAATGCTCTATTTATCAAAATGGTTTCAAACTACAAAATTCTAAAATTTTCCTTTTCTCTAGTTAATGCTCATTTTCGGTAGGTTTATTCAAAGCGGTTGGATCTAAAAATAGCCTATGAGGGAATGGGTTAAGAGTGTTTCATTTATATCGCGACGTCCAGTTAATTTAAGATGGAGGAAGATCTCAAAGGGGGTTCCTTTGCACGGGACAAATTACATTGTTTTGTGCTCAGACGAATACCCGGATAGAACCACCAAACTATCGATAGCCAAGGCTTCCTCGGTGAAAAAAAAGACCTTTCTCTATGTAGCGGATTACGACATCGCTCCGTTAACTAGCTAGCGACTAAGTAGGGGTTACTTTTTTATGTCTCAGGAAAACGTCTCTGATATTTCCAAGACAGAAGCACCCTGTACTCGATCAATATTCTATACTTAGATAATGCTTTTTTAATGAACTGAGTAGCCGGCTGTTAGGAATAGGCGAACGCTAGGCTAGAATGAAATGAAACAGTCGCATTCGGTCATGTTCAAACTATTGTTATAATAAAGGCTAAGTTTATACTTGGACCTCTTATCTGCCACACTAGAAAATAACGCCCAACTTAACCCATTTACACCCACGACCCCGTATATGGGATATAGACAAACAGTGTAGACTCTGATCAGACGCCACATAATGCGGCGTCTGATCAGAGTCTACACTGTTTGCTGATAGGAAATTCAATATAAAACAAAACGAAAATGAAAATTTAGACCAGGCGTCCCTTAGATAAATAATGAACTAATCCAATATATAGGCATGGAAAAGCAAATGGGTAAACTGGGCCATTTAAAGCGACAGTCTCTACAAATGCAAGCTTTTAATAAAATAATAAAACAGTGTGTTGGTTATATTTTATTATTCAGATGAAGATTGTCAATTTGAAATTTTATATATAAAAAAAAGCCCCTGTGAAGGGAAAAACGTATTCGTCGGTACTTATAATTTTTGTTTTGTTGTACAACAACATATTATCGGCTTATTTCGAAGAGTTATGAAACTAAAACGCGACCCGAATAAATACTACACATGTAACACATCATGAAATGACATCGGGTTCACACTAGAGTTTTGTCTTCTTTAATAGGCTGGTTTTCTTGTAATGTACTTATTTTCAGCACATAAACAAATGAGTTAGATTTTAAAACATTTTGGATCCTGGTGAGACGGCCAGTTCTCCAGTGTATCATTTGGATCCTGGTGAGACGTCCAGTTCTCCAGTGTATCACTTGGATCCCGGTGAGACGTCCAGTTCTCCAGTGTATCATTTGGTTCCAACCTGTTTGCAGAGGTGAATCTGATCACAACTGCCACCATGGAATCTGTACCTTTAAAAATGTTGTCTTACATTCACGGGTCTCTGAAGCGATGGTTGGTCCGATCTGTATGGTAGACATATTGACCAAACATTGCGATTGCAATACGAGCGAAAGAGCCAAAATAAACAGCATCAAGTCCGAATTCCATTGATCAAACAGTCAAAACGCAGACAGTCTGGGTTGAATGGTAAGTTCACATTCAAACCTTTAAATACTAAACCAACACTGTCTGATTGATCTGTCATCCGTTTCAATTCGTAAAATTGACATTTTCCTTCAATTCCTTCCAAAACTCAATATCTCCAAAGTTTAAGTAGTAGTTGGTGTTTGTTAGTCAGCATTTTCAAAATAAATCGGTCGCGCGGCCCAGAGAATTTGAAAATTACTGCAACGCCATTGAATATGATTTCAATCACTAAGGTATCATACAAGTTATTTCGAGATAACGAGAGTTCGGGTCAGGCTGTTTCTCAACTGGAACTTTCTCGATATGACACCTTTATGCAGATTGCAATTAATGGTGAGAACTCCTGCAGGAGCTTTAAGCATTACATGCTGTGGCTGTATTTATTTATGTACATGTATGCAGCGGTAAAGTTTAGAACACGTCTTTAACCTATTTGCTCCCAAGATCCCATATATGGGACATTGGCAAACAGTGTAGACTCTGATCAGACGCCGCATAATGCGGCGTCTGATCAGAGTCTACACTGTTTGCTGATAGGAATTTTAATATAAAACAAAACGAAATTGGAAATTTAGGCCAGGCACCCCTTAGATAAAGAATGGACTAATCCAATATATAATCATGGAAGAATCCACTGGGAGCAGATGAGTTAGTTGCACTTTTGGAAATGACGGACTTGTTAATTCGTGTTATACCGATTTATCCGATTTCGAGATAACGAGCTTCCATGGTACTTTCTGCTTTTAGGAGTTTCATTACTTTACATATGCATGTGTATAAACATGCCCGTTAGTTCACCATTAAAGCAAATGCGTATTAATTTCCTATGTATTGATAAAGCTGTTTCATTCTTTGAAAACCCAACTCACTCACTCATTCTTTGAGATCTCCAAGTCATCGTATGTTGCACATGGACATTTACCATGCTGAAAACAAACGGCTTGCTCATCTGATCTGCTGAATAGTGTACTGACTCCCGATTTATTTAACCCTTTCCCTGTTCTAAGTGTATTCCAAATGTCAATACCTCCTGAATATTCATGGATAAAATAGTTATAATGAAATGTCGAAGACGGAACTTTGTAGCCAGTTTAGAAAGTAAAGAAACAACACTTTCAAATTCCATTAGCAAACAGAACAGACCCTGACCAGACTGCTCCTATAGAAACCGTCTGATCTGGGTCTACTCTGTTTGCCAATACGTGAAAATGCGTTTATATGAGGGAATGGGTTAACCCTTATCCTGATATAAACATCTTTTCATGACTTTGCAAACAGAGTAGATCAAGAGCAGACGTCTCCTATAGGAGCCGTCTGATTAGGGTCTGTACTGTTTGCTTATGGTGTATTATAGGTCTGATTCCACAATTGCTACCTGAGCCAAACTGCCCTGTGTTCATATATCAATAAAGACAATAATCTTATTATTTATTTTTTTATATCTTATATAAATATTCAACAAGTAAAGGGTCAGGTCTTTCATAAACTATTAATCGAGTGTCGAACAGATTGGATCCTGATGTGACGCCGAGTTATATGGCGTAATATGTTTGCAAAAGCTAAGTCAAGTCGCCCTAAGCATGGGAATGGAACTGTTTATTCGTGCATAAAAATCGTTTTAATACAGATTTAGTAGTGCTCGAGTGGGGACAAAACATATTCAAACAATGTGATTCTCCTGTTAATGTACTTCCTGTTCACATGCTTAACCCTTGCAGTGCGGGGCACGAGTCACTAATACAGTGTAGACAGAGATGAGAGGTCCCCTAGAGACTCTCTCATCAGGGTTGTCACCGTTTGTCATGTTACACATTTCTTTAGAAATGTCCTTAAATATTCATCATAAGCTTGATCTGTTTGAATTTGAGAATAGTCCATTAGAAAATTCAGCGTTTTAAGAGCTAGCATTTTTCATGCTGCAACCAGTTATCTGCCTAAACTCCGATCTGTTGCATTTTTACATACTTCTGATTCGTACACGTGTTTGAGAAACTGTTGACCGAGTGTCAAACAGCATGGACCCTGATGAGACACAGCGTTACTCCTCGTCTCAACTGGATCCAAGCTGTTTGCAAATTCCAGCCAGCTCGTATTTCCATGATAAGGTTTTTTCCGTGACCGCATAAAGAAGAATAATCTATTTTTTTCTTGGCAAGAGATTAGATTACAAATCAAATGGGTAATTGCAACGGACATTTCGTAAAAAGCCAGACAGACGGTGTCGTTCTTTTCATTTTGTCCGCTTGCAATTTACCATGTAATGGTTCTTCATATAAACAACCATATGACATTGCCCCTCTTCTTTCCCACGCTGTTCATTATAGCAATACGATGACTTCAGACGCCTGTCATGCATTATGGAGATCCGTCTTATGAACAATTGTACGACGTTTCAACATACGACGATCGCAACTTCCAGTTGCGATAATTTCAATCGTCTCTTCTCTTGCTGAATTTTAAAATACATGTCTCCTTCTTTACCCATGTCCTGTTGTATAATTACACACATCTTTACTGTATACAAGTATTTCGCTGTGCAATCACTGCTGTGGAGTGCACTGGTTGAACAATCAACTTGTAAATAGTGCAGACCCTGATGAGACAGCTCCTGCAGGACTATTTACAGGTAGGTATATTGACGTGAATAGCAAGCGAAGGGTTAATAGCTGAACACTAGAATCTCCGATAATTTCGGCTTTGTGAGCAGTTATGTCCCTCCAATATTTACAATACAGAAATGTTCTAAAATGTATCATTACGCATATCCAGACGCAAAGGCGACAGCTTAATGCGGGGCTAAAGTAATGCTGAACGCTCCTACAGGAGCTTTCAGCATTACTTTAGACCTGCATTAGTTTGTGAACTGGAGAAATGGCCAAGGCTAGAAATCGGATGCTTCGAACCTCTGTTAACTTGAAGTAATTGGTATGGGCCCTTAAAGTTCCAAATATCGATGTTCAACTGTATATGCATATATATTTGTTTTATTTTTAATCACTAAGCTCTATTTTACTGGTGTCCGTTATAATCACCTCCCCAGGCGATTCCTATTAGCAGCAGCAATAAAGGGATGGCTGAGAAATAAGACTATTTGTATGATTAGTACAGTACTGTACGTGCCTTATAAACTCAATCTTGTGTTTTAAGAATCCCCTGAGTCTCATAAGGTGACTGTGACATTATGCTAGCAAATAAGAGATTACCCTTAGAAACTAGGTCAGGGTGAGATTATTATTTAAGTCAACGAACAATCAAACAAAATTCTCCATAACCATATCGTATGTCATAATTATAATAACTGTCCGTAAACACTTTACTATCGATTGGGTTTTCATTTAACAAACGTTTTAATACATGACAATAACGTGTATATGAAACTTCTGTCAATAAAATAAGTTTTATATTTCAAACAAATTAAAAACATTGACAAAATGCTGCTTAGGAGTTATTTATACAGGGGGGCTGTCCATTGAAACAATATATTAGATAAACATACAGTAAAACCTCTCTATAAAGGCCACTAAATTACATCAAGTATTTTTTGTAAAAGGCAGATGGCTGCTTAAAGCAAGGTGAAAGTAAAACAGAACGCTCCTGTAAGAGCGTTCTGTTTTACTTTCACCTTGCTTTAAGCAGCCACCTGGCATAAATACTAGCTAATTAACACAATTTAGTGGCCGTTATAGAGCGGTTTTACTGTATACCCTTGCACCCCAACGACACACAAACAATTTCATTTGCGAACAGTATATACCCAGATCGGATAACTCCTAGATAAGCTCTTTGATCAGATTCAGCCATGTTTGTCATTCCATATCCTCTAGCAAATTTAAGCCTTTCACACAGATTGGACTCTGTAGCTAAGCACTGACGGTCATTACATTCTGATAATTCAGGGTTGGAAGGGTTACATTGTAACTATAGTTTACCGTCATCCAATTTCATACTTATACCAAATATATTCGCAATTGAACATTTAATTATCTCTGAAATTTATTGGTCCTAAGCATATTCTGTCGGCAAACAATGTCGACTGCTTTAAATTTCAGATTGGCATTACATCAAAGGCTATTTTTAGATACAACCTCTTTGAATAAGTCTACCGAAAAGGAGCATTAACTAGAGAAAGGAAAACTTTTAGGGTTTTGTAATTTGAAACCATTGTGATAAATAGAACATTTGCTCCTGTAGGAGCAAATGCTCTATTTATCACAATGGTTTCACGAAGTGTCTTTTATAGAGTCGTCAAAAGTCGTTAATATGAAGGAAAGGGTAAATATAGTCTCTTAAACGTGAGATGTGGGTCAAACAATTTGGATCCTGACGATACGCCGAGCTACTCGGCGTCTCATCTGGATCCAAACTGTTTGCAAAATAATCACAGATTCACCCGTTACGACAATCTTATGAATCGCTTTCCGGCAACCTCCGCGGTAAAATAATTAATTACCGGCGAAATACAAAGAAACAATATTATCAACCCCTACAGCGATATCTGTTCATGACACATCGCTTTGATAAGTTTAGTAATTTCAGTGCTGTAAAAGACTACAATGTACGTAATGTGAATATACATGTAATTTAATCAGATGGATTTAGAAGCGCACCATATGGTGTTGAAATCATTAATCGCAGGTAAAAAATAATGCATGACTAAAGTCCGATTGGAACAATGTTAAAATAATTGCCACTGCTCTGTACACACCAAGAATATGAATCATTCTGTAAGATTGTCATTCCTTCCAAACGTCGCACAAGTTGTTTCACTACTGAATACATTACTGTTCCCAGGTGTTCGTATTCCTACTTTTAACCCTTACTTCATAAAGACGCCTTACTACGCCTTTGCAAACAGAGTAGACCCAGCTCAGGGTTTGCTCTGTTGGCTTATGGTAAAGATATGGTTCTACAGTTTCTGCCATGGCCAAAATTTCGTCTGTCCATGTGCTGTTATAACAATTAATTTAATTGATATTCATGATGTCATCATTTCTTACATGAATATTCATCGAGTAAAGGGTTAAAGTGATGTCGTAAAGTTGAAGACACGTGACATCCCAGGCTAATATGTTACATCCGGGGTATAAATTGTGCGTTCAATGACGACCTCAAGATGCATTCGGGTCGTCATGCATAAAACACGCGGCCATTATCGGAGTGGCATTTTCCATGAAAGGCCATGTTAGACCACATTCGTAACGAATCACATTCGTAACACGTGTCACGAATGTAATCACATACGTAACATTCGTAACACGCGTCACGAATGTAATCACATACGTAACATTCTTAACATTGTGTGACGAAAGTGATCGATCCCGACCCCCGTTTCACGAACATTCTTAAATAAGTACTTAATACCAGGCTTAACTTATTAAGGGTATTGCATTTGCATATTGAGAAGATAAGTGAAATAAGTTTATCTAAACACAATCCTTAGAGACATTCTGTTATAATTTTAATTAGAAAATGGCGGTTTTTGCATGGAATATTTAATTAAACCCAAAATGAATTCGGTAAAATTCTTAAGCCTGTTACAAATTCTTAAATATTGTTTTTGATTTAGATCACCTTCAGTTAGTATCAAATACAATATTTGCTTTTAAAATGATAATGGAGAAAACCTCGTTTATTGTGTCACAATAAAGACTAATTTATGAAAAGTTATGCTCTTGTGTAATTTGTAAATAACAGCCTGAGCTAAGTAATAGCTTACGAATGTTCGTGAAACTGGGGCCGGGGTTTTTATGTGACATACAGTCACATTTGTAACACATCAAAAGGAAGCTAAAAGTGCATGTGTACAACAGAAATAAGTTTGTCACAAGTTGTGAGCAATTACATGATGTGTCATTTCCATTCAGGTCATGATTAGTATTGGAATGAAGCCACGACCACCCAATCATCATCATCATCATCATCATCATCATCATTATCATCATCATCACCATACTCATCATCATCATCATCATCATCATCATCATCATCATCATCATCATCACCATCATCATCAAATAATTAGATTTATAGTTGCTAAAATATTACTCAAGTATTACTCAAATAACAGCAAATACAGGAACTAAAAAGTAATATTTTTATCATAGGCACACATTAACAACATTGCATAGGTGCGTGTACATGACAAATTCTTTGAAAAATGGTAACTCTTCAAGATCCTTTAGGCAGGTATCTTCATAACAATGGCTAAATGTGTTTTAAATAAAGAAATTCAGACGGAAAGGCATGCTATCAATTTTGAATTCATGTTTGCAATTTATCTCACAATGCACTGACGACACTCCCTTTGAAAGTTAAGACATCAACAGAGTCTATTGCTGTCTGGTTCGTACCGGGTTGGTTTCAATGAACATACAGTAAAACCCCTCTAAACTGGACGTTCAATTAGTACATCGTTCTTGGAGATACCCATAGGTGGCTGCTTAATGCATGGTGAAGGTCATGCAGAAAGCAGCAGCCTGTCTTAAAGCATCTGTTCTTCTCTTCTAGAATCCCGGTGTAGAATGGTTTAACTGCATTGCTAGAGAATTGGCATTAATCCTTTCCCTCATATAACTACTTTTTCATGTATTTCCCAACGGAGTAGACACACATCGGACAAGGATCTATTTTTTGTTTGCTTACAGCATTATACATATCGGATGCTATAGCTTCTATCATTGGCTAAAAGTCGTGTATGCATATATCTTTATAAACATGTAGCTAACAAATACATATAACCATTGTGAAATTATTTCTTACACGAATGTCCATGAGGGAAAAGGATTAAACAAAATCCAGACGGAATCTAGGAATCTCATTTATCCTCATATTATGTCTGACCGCGAGGGGAAATTCGCCATTAATAACCTTTTAAAGCTATTTCGAACTTTGTAATTATACTAAAGTGATCCACTTTCGTCGTTTGCAGTAAACGTCTAGGTAATTGCAACAAGGTTTGAAAACGCCAACGAACTTTTACCCTTACAATGCGGGGAACGAGTCATTAATATCCTTTGCTAACAGAAAAGATCCTTCTAATCAGGGTCTGCACTGTTTGCCTTGGTACACTTTTCTTTAAAAATAAAATCCATAAATATTCACAATAAGCTTGGCCTGTTTGAGGTTTAGAACACTCCATTTGACAATTCAGCGTTGTAAGGGTTAACTGTTAGTACATACAATACAGTGGAATCCATCTAAGGTGACCGCGCAATAAATAAACATTGGCGTCTTTATAATCAGGTGGTTGCTTCATGCAGGACGAATGTAATGCATTAAGCTCCCTTAGGAGCTTTTTGAACTGTTTCACTCTGGCATTAAGATACCACGTGTCTTCAGACCCAGAATTGTGTCTCACTTAAGTGGTCGCTTTAGAGAGGTTTAATTGTATATACATTCAAGCACTGCTGGAATTTGTCTCATATTATGGACAGCAATGCATTTTTTGTGTAAAATTATTCTATTCAGACGATATTTCTACGCGATGTCTTGGTTTTCATTTTTTCTCTCAAACATTGTTTTATTTGGACACGTTCAGTTGGTCAGTAGTTTCTCAAAAGCTTTATAGAATCTCAATTTAGTAAAGCTCTCCTCATTTTTGACAGACATGTTTTTTACGGAAGGATACGAGTTAAAAGATGTATCACTGTATGTTGCCATTATATACGAATATACAATCAAAGCGTCCACCAGATCGTGATAAAGCCCCGGATTTAACCTATACCCATATCCTAGTTTTAGACCTAACCTCTTTGAATAAAATCTACCAAAAAGGAGCATTTTCTAGAAAAAAGGAAACTTATATCATTATGTAGTTTTGAAACCATTATGATAATGGTTTCAACAAGTGAAATTTACAGATGCGTTAAAAGGTGTCAATATGAGGGAATGGGCTAGCCGTTTCCTGTTTCAATATTCGTGTAAGAAATAATGACATCGTGAATGTTAATTAGCTAGATGTGACCTTTTGATATTGGTAGAAACTTTAGAGTCAGATCTATTATAATTGTATTTGCAAACAGAGCACACCCTGATCAGACGGATACTGCTGGGACTTTTCTCTGCAATCGCGTGAAAAGTGAGTTATATTAAAAGAGATACAGATAAAGGTGCATACCAAAATACTAAAATCGTCCTTTCTCCACCAAACCTTATAATGTGACCACTCTTTAGAATGTTAAATCAACAGTCTACAGTATAGGGTTTGGTGTAGAAATAAACAAGCTATTCTTGAAAATGTTTAAATTTACGCATCTTATCTGGACACTGTATACAAAACGTAATCAGGGACTCACCCGGAGTAGGCTGATATCAATAGTCATATATTAAACTTCGTTGGAAGTGTTTTGAGAACATCGCACTGCAGCTTCAGTGTCAAATAAAGAATCAATGCATACAGTATAGCAATATCCGACGGATATTACTTCAGATTGAAATATAAAAGTAACCCCCAATATCGATGAGATTAGACAGCTAAAGTGAAGTAATTGACATAGATCAATAATTCCATAACATCTCCAACCCGTGACACGCGTACACTGTCTTTTGTAAACAGTGTAGACCAAGATCAGAGGGCTCCTGGAGGAGCCCTCTGATCAGGGTCTGCACTGTTTCACATTCAGAATCCTCTTGCAAGTTTAAGTCTATTATAGTAAGTGCAATCTATGGTTAAACTCTAGTCTATGGGCCATTTCACTTTGATAATTCAGGTTTAAAAGGGTTTACAAGCTGATGGCGATCTGACAGATACAGTAAAACCTCTCTCAACCGGAATTCTAGTAGAGTAGAATTTAGATACTTTTAAAGAGGAATTCCCTACAATGAACGCACATTTTCAATAATATCATAAAACCTAGTATTTGTTATGTTCAATCATTATTATGAAGGTTGTCAATTTTAAACTTATATCGAAAAATGCCCCTGTTATACAAAATAAACCGGTTTCATCGATATTTATAAATGCTCTACAACAAAATATCATCAACCTTGGTCGAACAGTTAACGAAACTAAAACACGAGCCAAGTAAATACTAATACATTGAGGAATAACATATCAAAATTTGGGTCTTCTTCAGTGTTTATTCGATTGGTTTTCTTGCAATAATACTTCTTTTCAGTTTATAAACAAATGGATTTTGTACATTTTAGGCATTATTGAAACGTGTCAATAGTAGGGAATTCCCCTTTAAGCAGATGACTGCTTACTGCAGGATGAAAGTCATGAAGAAAGCTCTTAGAGGGGCTTTCTGTGTGAATTCCACCCTGCATTTTGCTGCCACCTGTTTCCAAGACCGATATTTATACTAAATTTAACGTCTTGTTTAGAGAGGTTTTACTGTACATGTATATCCAGACCAGTCATTAGGTAACTCACAGTCTGGTCAGTAGTCCCGGTTAAACTCCATAAATACGTCTTTCTACACCTTTGCAAAATGTGTAGACCCGGATCAAAGGCTCATACAGGGACCATCTGATCAGGACGGCTCTCTATCAGATATAGACATACATGTACGCAAACTTCGTATTGCTATAGACGTCCGCGCGTTTTTAAGTTTACCAGATTGATGAAATGCACGCATCTCTGTTATAAAAAGGCTATCTAGATTTGTGTTTGAAGCATTTATGCTGCGCAATTCTTTAAGTAATTACATTGGCAATTGGTATACATTTACTCACCTTAGCAAGTCCAGTTCCTAATAATTAATGCTCGTATTTATTTATTTCAGGTCTGCATGTTTGATAACAATATCTAGCCATGTGATACTTGTTTAGTTATTATATATATTAGTATGACTAGAAACTGTATCAGTTTATGTCAAAAGTATTCTGCGCTATTCAATTCTATTCTATTTTGTTTACTTATGTTATAAACAAATATTATTATTCTACAGTTTCTGTTATGGCCAAACCTTTATGTGTTCATGCGCCATTATAGATAATCATTTAATAAATACCCATTACGCCATAATTCTTACATGAAGTGAAGGGTTAAGCGCTTTGCATTAATTTAACTGGCTAGAGATACATAAACATTGTTTTTCAGACATTGTTACAGCAGGATAAAAGTCAGTCATTCCAAAACAATATACAGTAAAACCTATCTTAACTCATTACCTCATAGACTATTTTTAGATACAACCCCTTTGAATAAATCTACCAAAAACGAACCATAAACTAGAGAAAATGAGAAGTTTAGAATTTCGTAGTTTTAAACCATTATGGTAAATAGTGCATTGGCTCCTATAGGAGCAAATGCTCTATTTATCACAATGGTTTCACAAAGTGACTTTTACAGAGTCGTCAAAAGTCGTCAATATGAGGGAATGGGTTAAAGTGCATTTCATTTATTGAACACAGGAGTCAAAAAAAGCAGATGGTTGCTTAATGCAGGTCAGAGTAATGCATAAAGTTCCCATAGGAGCTTTCGGTATTATTTTTACCTGCATTAAGATACTTAACCTATCCATACTGGACGTTGCATTTAGTCAACATATCGGCCTTGGAGACAAGTAGCAGCTTAACGCATTACCTCATAGGCTATTTTAGACCTAATCCCTTTAAAGAAATCTACCGAAAAGGAGCATTAACTAGAGAAAAGAAATTGTTTAAAATTTTGTAGTTTGAACCCATTGTGATAAATAGAGCATTTGCTCTTATAGGAGCAAATGCTCTATTTATCACAATGGTTTTACAAAGTGACTCTTACATGTGCTCAAAAATACGTCACTAGGAGGGAATGAGTTTATAGTTATTCATCTTCATGTTACCTTACCATTAAAACCATATGAATCTGAGGAAATGGATGAATGCAGGGTGGAAAGTGGAAACCATGCGGAACGCTCCTCTAGGAACTTTCACCCTGCATTAAGCCGCCACCTGCCTAAAAGTAACTATTATTCTTTACTAGAACTCCGGGTTAGATGGGTTTTACTGTACCAGTACTCATTTCCAGTATTTTTAATGCGGGCAATGGAAGCTATGTTATTTGTAATCAGTGTATACCCATATCAGAGGGACCCAAGAGAAACCCTCTGATCAGAGTTTGCACGTTTTGTCATTCAAATTCCTCGAGCAAATTTTAACCTTTCATACTTTATTGAACTCTATCAACAAACAATGACGGACGATTCTCCTAAGAAAATTCAGTCTTGAAAGGGGTAATCCTCATTGTGCTAAGAGTAATCTAACATTTGCAAACAGCTTGGACCCAGATGAGACGGAAAACCTAGCATATTACCAGGATTTATCCGGATTGACACCCGGTCAGCAGTTGCTTGATATCCAGTTAATGACTTCTGAAAAGTTTGAATAAAACCAACGGAAGAAAAAACATTGCTTGAGGCCAGGGTTTCAGCGGATATGATGTTTTCCTGATGACAAGGGTTGAACTATAGTCCATTAAGTTGATTCAGTTGAAGGCTCCGTCAGATTAAATTATCCAACGGGATCATAAACGTAACAAACACACTCATAGAGTGTTCACATTAACAAAATTCAAATATGACAGGCTTACGGCGAATAATTAGTGACTTTTCTAAAGAAAAGTGTAACATGGCAAACAGTGCAAACCATGATGAGAGGACTCTTCTAGGATCCCTCTCATCTGGGTCTACACTGTTTGCAAAGAAAATTAATGACTCGTTCCCTGTATTGTAAGGGTTAATATAATTGTCTTCACCCTTCTTCTCATATTGGAAAAACAATGTTGCCCAGACTCTGGTCTGCTGACTTCCGATTTGTCCAAGGTTTAACAAAACTACTGTCCAAGCGTCAACGCGTTTGGATCTTAATAACGTGACAGGATAGCCGGTGTCACATATTGTTAGAAAGTGTCACCGATTCTATGGTGGAAACAGTGTTAATAAATATACAAGTTATAAATCGGTATCAACAAATCCACAAATACACGGCTCAGTCCTAATAACCCTTTCACAAAATCTCCTCCAGATGTTTTCGAAAACAATAGGTCATGTACTCTTTTTGTTCTTTCTTTGTGAAATAAAACTGTCCTTGACTATATACGGTAAACCTCTCTAAGTCGAACGTTAAATTTTGTTTTAGATATCGGTCTTAGAGACAGATTGCAGTTTAGTGCAGGACGGAAATCAGGCAGAAAGCTTCTAAGTTGCCTAACGTATCTAAATTATCCTCTACTAAAATTCCGGTATTGAGAGGTTTTACTTTAGTATCATATCTATGTACACTATTGAAAACTCACGCCTCACCCTCTCTTACTATCTGTCTTTGTCTGTCTTTGTCTGTCTGTCTGTTTTATGTCTGTATGTATTATTAAAATAGTTCAACCCTGGAGACGTGTGTACTGTCATTTGAAAACAGTGTAGATCCTGACCATATAGCTCCTAGAGGACCCCTCTGATCAGGGTATTCCTTGTTGTCATTCAAAACCTCTGACAAGTTTTTGGTGAAGACGGGTGAAATGATTGAGTTATTTGCAACCTGTCTTGATTTACAACAAAGACAGTTGTAGTTTGCCAGACGGGTGTTCATATCTCATCAAACACATTTCTTTACTATGAAGGTGTGATCAGCTAGGAATGTTCAGTCGTGTAATGTTATCTAGGGCTGGTAATGTCAGACAATATTCAATTCAGACTTCAACAATAATCTATTCTGACTTATATGTATATAATACATCGCCTTTTTTTTTTATAAATATACAAAACATCCTAACATTCATGTGATGTTTAGGCCACAAAGTCGCAACAACGATTGCCGCTTGGCCCCCTTGTCAAACGGCCATAATCGCGATGCCTCTGGACATCAATATATATGACAAAAAACTATCGTTTACCTCTGAAGAGTCACGTGACCCGCTTCCTTTATAATAACAACATCCGGGTGAAAACTTACCCTATAAGTGTTAACGAGAACGCAGAGGATCATCGCTCGGTCATTCAGGTGCCTTGTTACTAAGTAGAAAGTGGGTCACGTTGTTGCGACTTCTTGTTCGAGTAAGAAAAATCAGCGTATTTAGTACGGCACTGGCTAAGGCTTAGTTGGAATGTGTCAAAAGTTATATAGTTTGAAAAGTACAGTGCCCCAGCTTTACGTTCGTACCAAACATTAGCGGTTTTTTCATCTTGGCTGTCTGAAACCGGACACAGGACACATGTAAAACATAGCAAAGTGAAAGTCTGCCAAATATGTACGCAATGACTTTGCTGAAGTCAGGAAAATTGCAGGGAAGCCATTCAGGGCACGACAGAGAAAAGGCAATACACATGTTTTGTAATCTCACCCCGTTTCCGGGTTTAACCCTTCGCTTGCTAATCGCGTCAATATACCTGCCTGTAAATAGTGAAGACACAGATGAGACAGCTCCTGCAGGAGCTGTCTCATCAGGGTCTGCACTATTTACACGTTGATTGTGCAACCAGTGCACTCCACAGCAGTGATTGCACAGCGAAATACTTGTACACAGTGAAGATATATGTAACTATACAACAGGGCATGGGTAAAGAAGGAGAAATGTATTTTAAAATTCAGCAAGCGAAGGGTTAAGAGGGTACCATCATAGAGTACTACCCTTACTGTCAAAGAGGTAATCGTGGCTACCGATGTCGTATTTAAAAATGCTCACACCGCGTTTCTATAGATAGTATCAAAACTTTAAAACCATATAAAAAGCAATTTGTGTTTTTTAAATTTCATCAACATTGAACGAATGCATTTAAACCAAGTATGACATCTACCGTAGAGCAACGTCGCCATGCAGAATTGTTGGTCTGAAATCCAACCTTTTTTCAATCACGAAAAAACTAATCGCCTGGTTTAAAAAAGCTGTAAAATACTCGTAATTTGGACAAATGACTTAATGGCGTGTCGCTATTAACCTTTCCCCATCATACAACAATAGTCACTGTTCAAATTTGGATCAAGAGGAATTTTGACTTCTTCTGGTGCTGTCAAGCTTTTTAGAAATTATTGACCGAATGTCAAACAGCTTGGATCCTGATGAGACATCGAGTTACTCGGCGTCTCATCTGGATCCAAGCTGTTTGCAAATTTGAGTAAAGTGGCGGATAGCTGGATAATGATTATCTCATTTTTGAACGAGGGGAAAATAATTCGGTGCCTCCACTAATCCGGGCAAGTGCCAGAATCACGTCATTCGCTAATCACACCAATAACAGACCATCATTACCATGTGTTTAGCTTTTTTCCACTTTTTTTTAAATTGCTGATAAAAATTATCTGATTGTTTAGAAAAACAGGGAAAATCTCACCTTACAATGACTTAGAATGTTCACATTTAAGGAACTATATTACAAAATAACGATTGGCATCTACCATACTTAAAGTCAGCCAGGGAAGCATGCACGTATTAAACGGTATGAGCGTAAATGGGAATTACGGTTGATACTGATATAGAGGACGAAAGTAATTTCTATTAATATGCTCTATGTATAATTGATCGTATACCTCAATTCATACGGTTGCTCTATACGGTTCAATTAAAAGTATCTAACGATTTATGTTTGTTTGGCTACTTGATTCTTGCTGTCTAGCTGTCTCCTTTTGCCTCTCTACGTCCGTCTGTCTGTCTGTTTCTGTTTGTTGTAGTAATTATAACACAAATAACACCGTGGACATGTGATCAGGCTTTCAATAACGTGTATATACTATAAAACCTCTCTATAACGGCCACTAAATTGTGTTAAGTTGTTGGTATCTAGCGCAGGTTGCTGCGTGAAGCAAGGTGAAAGTAAAACAGAACGCTCCTATGGGAGCGTTCTGTTTTACTTTCATCTTGCTTTAAGCAGCCACCTGCCTTTAACACAAAATATTTGATGTAATTTAGTGGCCGTTATAGAGAGTTTTACTGTAACTCGCATACGAGAAGGTAATAGAGTAAAACCCTTATAAACCGGACGTAAAATGTAGTACATTGTATATATGATTTTCTTGGATACGGGAGGCAGCTTAATGCAGGTTTGGTTAAAGTCGTGCAGAACGCTCCTCTAGCAGCTTTCTGCGTGCCTTTCACCCTGCATTAACCCTTTACCTCATAGACTATTTTTAGATACAACCTATTTGAATAAATCTACCGAAAAGGATCATTAATTAGAGAAAAGGAAACTTTTAGAATTTTATAGTTTGAAACCATTGTGATAAATAGAGCATTTGCTCCCATAGGAGCAAATGCTCTATTTATCACAATGGTTTCACAAAGTGACTTTTACAGAGTCGTCAAAAGTCGTCAATATGAGGGAATGGGTTAAACAGTCAACTGCCTTAAGGTATCTTAAGTTTTCTCTACTAGAATTCCAGTTTAGAGGGATTTTACTGTACTTGCCTCATATATTTACATGCGTTTGCAACTGAAAGCATGCAGAGGCTTATTACGACCTAAGGCCGAGTGCTTTGAGCATCAGTCACCTATTTTAATTATTTTAACACAATATCCTGACACGAGTTTAATCACACCACAACTATAAATGAAAATTATCAATGAGAGACTGATGTCGTATTTCCTGAAATACTTTTGAAGTGGAGTAAATGGTAGTAGAGTAACGGAAAAACAGGAAATGGTTTAGCAGAGGTAATAAGATGCGTAAATCCAAACATTTTCAACAATAACTTCTTTATTCTGCATTAACCAATTCTCTCCTAAACTTTTTTAGACCCAACCACTTTGAATACATCTACCGAAAATGAGCATTTCCTAGAGAAAAGGAACATTTTAGAATTGTGTAGTTTTGAAACCATCGTGATAAATAGAGCATTTGCTCCTATGGAGCAAATGCTCTATTTATCACAATGGTTTCAAGAGGTGGCTTTTACATAGGCGCAATAAGGCGTCAGTAGGAGAGAATGAGTTAAACCCTACGCTGTGACCACCTTTTAGAATCGTCTCGTAGAGGCGATTCTATTCTAAACAGCAGTCACATGGTGGAGAAATGAGGATTTTAGCATTTGTAAACCTTTATCTGTAGCCATTAAGCAAAACCATGTTTAATCATAAAGTTGTCGCTATATAGAGGGGTTTTATTGTATCTAACACTTTTTTTCTATCTTGACCAGTTATTCGATTAACCCGGTACTTCATGAATATTTATGCAAGAAATAATGACGTCATAAATATTAATTAGGTTCATTTTTATAATGGCATATGAACACATGATTTAGTGGCCATGATTGAAATTGTAGAATTAAATATATATTGTAATATTAGCAAACGGAGCAGACCCAGATCAGACGGCTCATGGGGTAACCGTCTGATTTGGGTCTACCCTGTTTACAAAAGTGTAGAAAGGCGTATTTATAGAGTAACGGGTTAAACAAACTAAATATGCCTCAGTGATTCCCAAAACTTACGTACATGAAACAGCAGTTTCGGCCATATACGTGTACAGTCGAACCTCTCTAAACCGGAATTCTAATAGAGAAGAATTTAGATACTTTAAGGCAGGTGGCTGCTTAATGCAGGGTGAAAGTCATGCAGAAAGCTCCTCTATGAGCTTTCTGCATGACTTTCACCCTGCATTAAGCTACCACCTGTCTCTAAGATCAATATCTATACCAAATTTAACGTCCGCTTTAGAGAGGTTTTACTGTATATATAGGCAACAGTCCACAATTACCACTGAGTCCAGGCAACGCATCTCAGTCATCTAAAGGAGGACATTAAGAGGGACATTATAAAAATCCGTTGGAATAAATGAGATAAGTTCTAATAATTTCCTGTACTTTAACCCTTTCCCTCATATAAACGTGTTTTCACGCATTTGCAAACAGATTAGACCCAGATCAGACGCCTCCTAGAGGAGCCGTCTGATCAGGTTCTGCTCTGTTTGCTTATAGAATTTGATAGATCAATATCTTTGCTTTTTACGATGTCTACAATGTTCCACCTTCCATATTTCATTATAACTATTTTGTCGATGTATATTCAGTAGGTAATAAAATTTGTAATAAACACAGAACAGGGAAAGGGTTAATATATTTCAAAGCAGATAATACACGTGTCCCTGTATTGTAGACTCATCATGCGTCTGACAGTTTGTATACAGTAAAAAACCCTCGAAACCGGATATTAACTTAGCATATATACCCGTCTTTGAAATAGGCGACGGCTTGAAGCATGGTGAAAGTAATGCAGAAAGCACATGTATGATCTTTCTGCATGACTTTCACCCTGCATTAAGCAGCCACCTGCCTAAAAGTATTTAAATGTTTCTCTAGTAGAATTATTGTTTTGAGAGGAATACTGTTTGTTGTGTAATGTGCAACCGCACTGAATTATTATCCCGCTATCTGCGACCGTTGTCGCATTTGTAAACAGTCTAGATTCAGACCAGACGCCGATTAACTTGGCGTCCCATCAGGACACAAGCCGTTTTACATTTATCAAAAGCTTCTGTTATAATGCTTGTTCAATAGCTTCTCAAAAGCTTCTGTTATAGCTTCTCAAAAGTTTGATCGAATCGGAAGCAGTCAAAATAGAACAGATCCAAATTTAAGCCGATATTTTTTCTGTATAGTAAAACCTCTCTAAAACGGCCACTACATTATATCAAGTATTTTGTGTAAAAGGAAGGTGACTGCTTAAAGCAAGTTGGAAGTAAAACAGAACGCTCCCATAGGAGCGTTCTGTTTTACTTTCACCTTGCTTTAAGCGGCCACCTGCCTTAAATACCAACTAATTAACACAGTTTAATGGCCGTTATAGAGAGATTTTACTGTAACGGGGTAATTGTGCCAATGATGATGACCTACTGGTAATGATGACGATGACAACCAATTATGGTCAATTATAATCAATGATTATCAATGATTTCGAATGGCACATTAAAACATCACACGGAATCAGTACCACATAATCGTAATTCGGGTTAGTTTCTGTTAAAGAGGACAGACCATAAACACTCTTAACCTAAAACCACACAGTATAGAAAGACTACTCATCTCGATCCAAAATGTTTGTCAGTACAACTAAGATCGAGGTTAATGGGATACAGGTCATTCCTTAGTGTGCGATTGATGAATGATGTCAAACTCTAACCCAAATTTACTTCAATACAGACCGAATGGCAAACAGTATTGACCCCGATGAGACGCCGATTTACTCTGCGTTATGAGACATTTGATCCATGCTGTTTTCAAATTCGAGACAGGTCCCGCCTATCTGGGTATAGATTAATATAAAGTACCCATTCCCTCTCAAAGGCTATTTTTAAACCCGATCTCTTTGGATAATCCACTAAATATGATCATTTACTAGAAAAGGAAAATATTAGAATTGTTTAGTTTTAGTCTCTCTCTCTCTCTCTCTATATATATATATATATATATATATATATATATATATATATATATATATATCTTCTATCTCTCTCTGTCTCTGCCTGTCTGTCTCTGTCTGTCTCTGCCTCCGTCTCCCTGTCTCTGTCTCTCCCTGTCTCTGTCTCTCTCTGTCTCTATCTCTCTTTGTCTCTCTCTCTCAGTTATAACTGCATTGTTCGTGTAAATATTGGATTAATATACGGATGCGTGGCGAGATTTACTACGCTCCAGTACCAAGTGCTGTGAATATCAATCATTCGTGTTCTAGCGTTTCGAACTATATACTAGCATCAACTATTCCGAACATGCTTTCTGTTACCACTGCTATCATAAAACAAATTCAAATGAAACCAATCAACATATATCAGAAAATACCTTTACGGAAGGGCATTAAATCAATCGATAGACCAACATATTCTAGTATTTTACAGGTTTTATACAGCGGTAGGTTTGACATGTGAAGACAGCAAAAGTACAATTCTATTGTGCCTGTTAGACCCTTCATAAGAAATCCGACATACAGGTTTGGTAAATACAGTGGAATGGGAGCAATAGGCGTGTTTAAAGAGCAGTGTTTTATCGGGTTCTAAACTTTTTGTCGTACAAAGCCTTTTTGAATACGTAAATCGGTGTTTATTTTGGTTGTGTTCATTTTATTGCCTTATTTGTCAGACTGCATTATGTCATAATTGTTCCGACAAAGTCATCGGCATTTACTCCCCTGCATATAATAACGTAGAACAAAACTTTTTATTAGGTAACAGTCTACATTACGGTGTAAATATAAACATCCGGTGCAATTTTGTCTACTTCCAATTGGACCAAGCTTTTGACAAAGTCTAAACCCCCTTTTATAAACAACATGGCTATCACAGCTTGCATATTCTTGAGACACTAAATCAATAGGTATGCCATCCAGATTCATGTTGTTTATAATAGTGGCTACCTTCAAGTGCAAAATGAACAAACCTAATGAGAAGCCCAATTACTTGGGATGCCATCTGGATTCATATTGGTTTTAATGGTAACATGGAGATGAATAACTATTAACTCATTCCCTCCTAGTGACGCATTTTTGCGCATATATAAGGGTCACATTTTGAAACCATTGTGATAAATAGAGAATTTGTTCCATAGGAGCAAATGCTCTTTTTATCCTTCTTTTTTATAGTTAATGCTCCTTTTCGGCAAATTAATTCAAAGAGTTGGGTTAAAAATAGTTTAGGAGGGAATAATCATCTACTACGCTCGTATAAAGAACATGGATTCATCCATGGGTCAAAATGCCATCCATACTACAGTGAAACTCCTCTAAACTGGTGTTTATTATTATTATAAGTTTTAGAGACACATGAATATGGACAAACTATTTAGGTTAAATCTTCTATGCGATATAATATTTAACAGAAGTTCGTATTTTCCTATGATGTAGACACATTGTGATAGATAACTGTATGAAATCGTGTGCTATTACACTGTCCACAAAATCAAAAAAAGATCACCAGCTTATTTCATACAGAGGCCCAAATAAGACGTGTAAATTAAAACATTTTCGAGAATAGTTCCTTTACTTCTGTAAGAAGCCCTATGTTGTGACCAGTCTTCTAAAGCATGGTAAAAACATAACGTTTGATTCAGAAACGGCGACATTAACCATTTCGCTGCCAATGCCGGATATGTGATTACCTATGCAAACAGTTTGGATCCAGATGAGACGCCGAGAAACTCTGCGTCTCATCAGGATCCAAACTGTTTGTTACTGTAACTATGTTTTTGAAACAAAAATGAAGAAAATCAAAAAACTGAAAATTTGTAGCAGCCGACAAAGTTAGCAGACGACAGAATTTGGCAGCGAAAGGATTAGTATTTGAATAGAATAGAAGTCACACAGGACATTGATACGTCATGTGCAGCAAAAAGACGCACCTTTATTTGTTGTTCATAGTTATGGTTATATTGTCATAGAGTTAAGTACTACATGCAATGAATATTTTCACTTTATGCCTTTTTTCAGTTTACGGAGTTAACCCTTTTGCTGCCAATGCCGGATCTGTGATTACCTAAGCAAACAATTTGGATCCAGATGAGACGCCGAGTAACTCGGCGTCTCATCAGGATCCAAACTGTTTGTTACTGTTACTATGTTTTTGAAACAAAAATGAAGAAAATAAAAACAATGAAAATTTAAAGCAGACGACAAAGTTAGCAGACGACAGAGTTTGGCAGCGAAAGGGTTAAATAGGATTAATGAATGCACACATGATTAGTGTTGTTTTTTCTGGTCGTTAGTTGAGTATATTGACAACGCAATGAATTGGAGTTCTAGAATTGAAGGGTAGTCAAAGAATTGTACGTTATCCTATGGCACATATTATATATTATTAGTTATACAGATCATTGGCGGGGTATTTGACTTTTTGTTTCCTGATGAGGAAAATTATTAACATTTTTTAATTATACAGACGCAACATTACTTAGCGAGCAATGAGTTCATTTCTGAACATTGATTTCTTGTGCGTATATATACATCTGTGTTTTACTGTTTTGTATTTTGTATGAACTGCTTTTTGTTTGAGGGCCTCAAGGTAGATTAGTCATTAGACTAATTGAGCTACCCTCGTTAAATAAAGTCTTTCATTCATTCATTCATTCATTCATTCATTCATTCATTCATTCATTCATTCATTCATGTTGCCAGAGCCGTTAGGCGAGGGCTACATGCATTTTCCTCAGCAGGGAACAAAAAGTCAGATATCCCGCCAATGATCTGTATAACGATTTTATTATACTGCAAAGTTTAATATCTGTAGCAGTTAATTAGCGTTGTTAATGTAGGCGTCGTTTTGCTTCCCCCAGGGGCCTCGTACTGTATATCACTCTGCGACCTTAGTTCGCGGTGTATAATAAACAGCTTATTAATGTTGCGGATAGAAAGGGATCTTCCAAGTGCATTAGTTTCTCAAAGGAGTGAAATAATCAGATGTTAGTAAAACTTTAAGCCGATCAGCGGTTAGGCAGACACTGTGAGAACGGTTTAATTGAAAGAATTGGCGCAATTCCGACGTCATTTGGATGACGTCAAATTGACGTTTTTATAATATTCAAATAAATGGGCGTTGGAAAAACGGCTATACTGTAATTTAACGGTACGTGTACTGTGCATGTGCATAAACAAAATCTGAAGCGAATTGGATGTGGAGTGTCTTTGTAAAAGCGTTGGTTTGGGGGCTAATCGGTACGTGCACAAGCACTTTGACAACGTGTGCAGCATCAGAGCAGAATAAGACATTCGGGTTAATTTACATTGTTATACAACCACTATAACACAAATGTGTCTCAGTGGATAACTTTGTTCCGCCCCAAAGCCCTGTTATTTCGTTTGAGAGCGGTTGTTTGGATCGAATCGACGAAGTGAAGCTGGTCGGCCATTTTTTTGTAGCAAGGAAGCGAGGCCCTCGATGGGGGAAATTCCATTGTTGCTCATGACTCCGTATATACATAAGAATTTAGAGGGATACACGGCTTTTATATATGGCTAATTGACCAATCAAAATCAAGGATTTTACTTTGCATTATAATAATAAGTGATGTAAGTATTTAAGAAGTAATAATTTACTGATGATAGAGTATCCTGTCGCTTAGAGGATGGGTATGAACATGTAAACGGTTAGATTGTATGCTTCCTCCTGTGGGAGTGGAGTCCTATTCGCGATGTACACCATCTCTCGTATATGCTGCATGGGAACGCAACATCCTGTTTGGTGCCTTTCATTCGCTGCTCTCTTTTCGCCAGGACTTTAAACGTCCTTTTTGCCTCAAAGGTATTGACTCCCTTGCCACAAAACTTTCTCCAAAGGGACCTATCCTGGACCAGAGCTTCCCATGATGTAGCATCTATACCACAGGAGGTCAGGTTGCTATACCACAGGAGGCCAGGTCTAGAAATCTCTGTAGCGTTTACAGGGACGTCGAATATCACGACGACCTTCCTGAAATTGACCATACAACAGCATTTTTGGGATCCTCCTGTCGTGCATACGTAAAAATACGGCCTGTCCAACGAAGCTGACTCTGAATGAGAAGGTGTCCGATGCCTGACATCCTGCATTTCTCCAGGAATGGCACATTTAAGACATTGTCTTGCCACCTGATATCGCAGACTTGTCTCATGCATCTTTGGTGGAAGTGCTCAAGCTGCCGAATGTGTCGATGATACATGGCCCATGTTTCACAGCAGTACAGTAGAGAGGAAGTACAACAGTTCCGTAGATAACTATCTTTGTGCAAAGGTTGATGCCGTGATCCTTCCATAGTCGTTTTCTTAGCCTAACAAATGCAGAGCTGGCCTTCGCAATACACGTTTGTAATATCGGTATCTATGGAGTCGCCCAGGTAGCAGAACTTATTGGCCGCCTTGATTTCAGTACCTTCTATCGTGATATGTAGAGGAGCTGGGGAGCTGTGATTGTTAATCGGACGAAGGTTAATGTCATGATTTGTCATTGATATATGAGTTTTAAAACTGTAACATTACATCTATTCTGTACCTTTGTATATTTTTCATAAAAACATATTAAAATGTATGCTACTGAATAAAGGTTTGTGGCAATAGAAAATATTGTATTAAACCTTACAATGAGGGACAAGAGTCAAGTTTGCCCTTTGCAAATAGTCGAGGAGCCCTCTCATCAGGTTCTGCACTGTTTCCCATTTAGCAGTTTTCTTCAGAAACATTCACCGTAAGGTTGGCCAGTTTGAATTTGAATTTTGGAAAAGTCCATTTGAAAATTCAGCGTTGTAATGGTTGGCCATTTTTAATGCAAACATTCGCCTATTCTGTTCAAAGAAGTAGCACTGTGTCACACAGTCTGATCCTGTTGAATCATGTCTAATTGAATATTCATGTAAGAAATACTGGCATCATGACTATTTATTAGCTATTTTCTATAATAAAATACTGTTCATAGGCTGGTTTTGGTATTACTATAAAATGTAGAGTCCAATCTATTAAAATGCCATAAGCAAACAGAGCAGGTAATGATCAGACGGTTCTTTCACGAGTAATCCTATCTGGATCTAGTCTGTTTGCCAATGCTTGAAAAACAATGATTACATGAGGGAAAGGGTTAAATTGTTGACGTATCTATTAACCTTTTCCTTCATATAAACGCGTTTTCACGCATTTGCAAACAGAGTAGACCCTGATCAGACGGCTCCTATAGGAGCCGTCTGACCAGGGTTTGCTCTGTTTGCTAATGGTATTTGAACGATCTGTTTCTTTACTTTCTATAATGACTACACTGTTCACCCTTCCATATTGCATTAAAATTATTTTGTCCATGAAATTTCAGTAGATATTGAAATTTAGAATTAACCAAAAAGGGTTAATTCATTGCAGTTATATAACGTGTTCGCTTAACTCTTATCCTGTTAAATACGGTATGATTGGCTTTTGACACCAGCTACTATATGTCTCGTCTTGTCAAAGCTGTTTGACACTTAGTCAATTGATTGTGTTAACAGTTTAACCATTTACTCCACGAATACGCCTTTCTACGACTTTGCAAACAGAGTAGACCCAGATCAGACGGCTCCTATAGTAGAGGAGTCGTCTGATCAGGGTCTGCTGGTTTTGCTTATGGAATATTATAGACCTGACTCTCCAGTTTCTAAATTTGAAAACAAATCATGTGTTTATATGCCATTGTAAAAAATAATCTGATAAATATTCATGACGTCATCATTTTGTCATGAATATTTATGGGGTTAAGGGTTTCAATCGGACTCAAAACAGAAACAGTTCTGAGTTTAAGCGGACATAGTGGTTTTACAATAGGAGGGCAAACAAAGCATTTGTAGACAAGCACTCTAGCTGCATTAACATTACATCCGTTATAATGTATTGTCTAGTCAACCATGTTCAACACTATTGTTTGCTATTGAATTGAAAAAAGTATTTTAAAAGACAATATTAATGTCAATACATCACCCGTAATAAGCTTTTTATGACTTTTTTCCGTGGATCAGATACAAAATGCACCAAAACAAATTTAAAAAATATACAGTTTACACATAACAGACTATGCACGCTCTCTACTGAACATAGGTAAAACCATTGTCGTTAAACATAAATAAGAACACATTGGTGTTGAACCGAAATACATCCATTTGTGTTGAACATAGGTGGCAACATTGGAGTTGACCATAAGTAAACCATTTGGTATTGAAACTAAATAAAACCACAGGTGTTGAATATATTAGGCAAACCACTTGTGCTGAATAATGGTAATTATTCGTGTTGAGCATATTAAGTAAGACCATTGGTGTTAAACAAAAGTCACACCATGGCTGATAAAGATAAGTTATATTACTGGAGTTTAATATAAGTCAAGGCATCGGTATTGAACGTAAGAGACTATTGATGTTACACATAATTAAACCCAGTGGTGTTGAACACCAAAAACCATTGGCGATGGACAGAGATTAACAATTGGACTAAAACACCACTACATGTAGTGTTGAACATAAGCGAAACTAATGGTGTTTAGCAAGGCGAAATGAAATTGATGTTTTCCGACTGTTACACCATGATTGGCAATAATCCTTAAGTTCTTCATAGGCTATTTTACCATATCTTTTTTAATAAATCTACAGAAAAAGAGCATTTATTAGAAAAATGGGAAATTTTGACTCGTGTAGATCGAAACATTGTGATAAATAGAGCACATGCTCCTATGGAGGAAATGCTCTATTTGTCACATTAGTTTAAAAAGGTGACATTTACAGAGGCGCCAAAAGTCGTCAATATCAGGGAATGGGTTATTGGCAAATAAGTGATGACCTATGTTTGGATTCAGTTGAGGCGCATGCTAACTAGGCCTCATTAAGATCCAAGCTGATTAACCCTTTCACCACCAATGTCGCAAAAACGCACCACGATAAATAGTGCAGTCCCAGATCAGACACAGTCTTATTAAGGCGGTGACTGATCAGGGACTTTACTTTTGTCTAAAACTCTTTTTCGATATCCGTGTTTTATGCCTTTGACATTTGTATTTATTCATCTTATTTCCCTATTATCTTATTTCATCATCGTCGGTTCAAACATCGAAGTATCGTGATTCGTAATAAAAACCCATTTAGCAACAACTATGCTGCATCAGGAAATTCCTAATCTTTGTGGAAAAAAGGGTTTGACCCAGATGACATATCGGATCGTCTCATTTGGAATGAAACTATTTGATACTGCCATTATGTTTTTCAAACAAAAAATAGTATACTTTTAACCCATTCCTTCATATTGACGCCTTTTGGCGCCTCTGCAAAACTCACTTATTGAAACCGTTGTGACAAATAGAGCATTTACTCCTATAGGAGAAACTGCTCTATTTATCACAATTGTTCCAAACTACAAAAATCTAAAATTAACCTTTTCTCTAGTTAATGCTCCTTTTCGGTAGATTTATTCAAAGAGGTTGGATCTAAATGTAGCATATGAGGTAAATGGTTAAACAATATAATTTAAATCAGAAGACAAACGTAACGGATGGTAATGCTTAGGAGATATCTCTGTAAATCTTAACGTAAGCATAAAGAATATGTATATTATATGTGTGTGATATTTTGTCATTTCTTTGTTTGAATTGTGAATATTGAAATGTATGTGTTTGCCATATTTGATAATTTATTTGGTAAATGGCCAAAGGCATTATTGAATGCTGACTGCCAGTAATAATAAAACTGAAACTGTAATATAGTAACGCACTATCTGTCTCTGTATCATTCTGATTTAGTGACAGATCCGATTACAGGTCAGATACAGCAGAATATGTCTTAGGCGGCCATTTATTGAACACATGTCTCTTAATAAAAGCTGGTAGTTCCCTAATGTAGGCTAACGGTAATGCAGAAAGCTCCAGTCTGCATTATTTTCAACCTACAATAAGCTACCATTTGTCTTAAAGGCACATATTCAGACCTCTTTGCAAGTGTCGCTTTACTCAGATTCTACTGTGTTGTTTAAATATATAGACTATATTTCATACAATCTATCACAATTTCCTAGTATTTTAGCTCAGTTCCATTTATTCATATGTCTTATATCTTCCATTTCGTCTACTCCATCAAATGACATATCACTGCTTTGAACGCAAACTCCTTTGAATGCTAGACAGAGGTGACTTGGAATTTATAAACAGTGTAGCCCCTGACCAGGGGACTTCTGGCGGAGACGTCTAATCAGTGTCTGCACTCTTTGTCAGTCAAATTCCTCTCACAGGTTAAACAATTTTAGAATGGATGGACTTAAAAACTGATGAACCATTCCATATTGAAATTTCAGTGTTTAAGGGGTTAAATATCAAAATGATAGATCATAATTATAAAGAGCGCCTCTTGACAATTTGGTTTGGGAAACTGGGACGTATGTAAACCATATCCTCTATAGAAAATATTAACCAGCGTATGTACAGTAACCCCTCCCCCCCCACCACTAAAAAACAAAACAACCCCCCCCCCACAAAAAAAAAATCAAAAAAAATCTGGACGTTAAATTTAATGTAAACGTCGGTCTCGGAGACAGGTTGCAGCTTAATGCAGGGTGAAAGTCATCCGGCACGAATCAGCCACCTTGCTAAAAGTGTCTAAATTCTTCTCTACTAGAATTCCGGTTTAGAGGGATGTTACTGCACTGTTATGTGCAAATAGTGTAGACTCAGATTAGATATATCGTAGAGGAGCTCTCTGATCACGATATGCACTGTTTGTCATTTAAAATCCTTTTAAGCAATTTTAAGCCTGTCATACTAAATGGACCCTACAGTTAAATACTGAAGGGCCAAACCATGCACAGTATTGGGTTAATATTTAGCCAGAGAACACTCAGACCGATCTGCAAGCTGCAAAACTCAATCTAAATCTACATTGTCAAGTTGGATTGTACGCTGTCGCAGATTATTTTAAATAGCTAAATTGTTTTTCGGTCTATACCTTTTACACATTAAAACTGTCTCTTGACAATTAAGCATGGGTGTCCGAAAAACAAATGGCTGTCGAATGCTAACAGACGAAATGCTGAAAGTTCCTATAGGAGCTTTCTGCCTTATTTTCGTTCTTCTTTATGCTACTACACAGACCTTCTTTTGAGTGACCGTTATACATACATGTAGGTTCCTATCTGTGCACTATGCAATATTGTTGAGATGTAACCCTTTGAATACGGTTATCGCATGCACTGTCATTTTAAAAAAACAATGTATACCCATATCAGAGGGCTCCTATAGGACTATAATTATAGTTCAACACTGATGGAGCGTGAACATTCACGATTGAAAGTGCTAACCCTGGACGGACCCGGCGTGTCGCCCCACCTTTAAATATGTTTGTGCCTTGAAAATTATTTTGTATCTTTATACAAAAGTGCAGTTCATATACAGTAAAACCTCTCTATAACGGCCACTAAATTGTGTTAATTAGTTGGTAATTAGGGCAGGTGGTTGCTTAAAGCAATGTGAAAGTAAAACAGAACACTCCTATAGGAGCGTTCTGTTTTACTTTCACTTTGCTTTAAGCAGCCACCTGCCTTTAACACAAAATACTTGATGTAATTTAGTGGCCGTTATAGAGAGGTTTTACTTTATATTAATCATTTTTTCACTCGTCATTGTGCCAATGTGCACAAACGGAACATACTTTAGACCTCTCAGCCCATGATTCAATAAACCGGTCAATGACGTCATGTCGCGCTTACATATATTTTACCTGCCACTACATTCACAGGATTCCGTAGATTAGTGGTTGCGATTGCTTTTGAGGTTGAGAGTTAAAATCCCCGTCGAAGAAACTTTTTTCCTTTCGTTTTTTTTCTTTCGTTTTATTTACGGCACTCTTTAAAAAATCCATTACAAATATAACAGCTTCCATTGCAAATGTAATAGAAAACTATATTATTGAATGCATACTTTACCGTTTATGGAAATAACTGAGATATCAGATATAATATATCGATAGATAGTAGGATGCTGTACGTTGCTCAACCCACTGTCTGACAGTTAAATGTAATTGAAATATAATATATGCAAGTTTACAGGTGATCTTTATAATGTTAGAGAGTGTCAGACCGTGTCCTGCCGAAAAACTAAATGTCTCTGATAAAATCCTCATCTACAGTATGCTTTACTAACTTCCGACTTGTTCAGTCGAAGTTAGTTATTTCCGAGAGTGACAAACAGTATGGATCCAAATGAGACACCGAGTTACTCGACGTCTCATTTGGATCCAAGCTGTTTGCAAATCGTAATGTTAAAGATTGCTAAAACTGTTTATGGTATAAATTTTGGGGAAAATATATAAATGACATTGTACTCTTGGTGGAAAGTATATCTGAATTAAATTCTGCTCTTGGTTGTAATAGCATACATGATTTAAGTATTACAGTCGAAAAGAGGTTTGGTTAGAATTTCGTTACGTAAGACAAATGTGAAATCTGAGAGCGCGTAAATTCAGCTTTAATAACAAAAATAATAGTTTCATTTAAAACGCAGCATTGTTTATAAGTTCCGTGATATTCAGTTACTTATATCAATTCTATTTATCGGAGAATATATGTTATATATATGTAAATTAACAATATGAGTAGAGCGATACAGGGTGACCCGTCTACTGAGACCACATAACGAATTATCATGGGGGTCTATAGAAACATGAGATTGCTTTTAACGTAACCTTCATCTTGCATTACATGTAAGCTACCGTCTGTCTTACAAAATGCAAAACGCTTTATAAATAGTACTAATTATAAATGGATTAATACTCTGATGCTTTTTAATTGACCAATATTGTCTATAGAATTTTCAACATTCCATTGATAATAATGCCACGAAATATTTCTTTTATAGCAATCATTAAACATTTTCTCCATATATACGCTTTTTAACACATTTGCAAACAAAGTAGACCCAGATCAGACGGCTGACCAGAGTTTAGTTCAGATAAATAATATCATAATGTTATTTTTCTAACACCAATGGCCATGGATTGAAGGATTAATGTTGAAGGTCTAATGTTGATTTCACCAAACATTTGTACAATGTCAGTTTGAAAGAAATCTAGCAAATTTTATATATTCCGCTAATATGGTGAGAAGCTGATAGCAATTGACTTTTTACATTATATATATTATTGTTGGTAATGAATAAACACTCTTTGTATACTTCTCTGTAAATCTACTCAAGTTTTCGCCTGTATTTTACTTGCTATAATCATATACATGTATATACTATGTTTAATGCAATAAATGAATGATTGATTGATTTATATATTCTTCTTATATACTTTTCTATTCTATTTTTCAAAATCACAGCCGCATTTACGCCCTTCAATATTTCTCTATTTTAGTTATCAACATCGCGAAGATGAGAGAATAATCGTTGACAGCATTTTAACATTTTATCCGCTAGAGCGAGTTTGTGATCTTTTGCAAACATTTGGAACCCGGGGAGCCTGCTTTCTCATCCTACAGGATAAGACCATGTTTACCCTTACACTGCTGAATGTTCAAATGGACTATTCCAAAACTTAAACGTCAAGCCTACGGTGAAAAATTAGTGATTTTTTTCTAAAGAAAAATGTTACATGACAAATAGTGCAGACCCTGACGAGAGAGTTCCCCTGGGGCCCTCTCATATGGGTCTACACTGTTTGCAAAGGACATTAGTGACTTGTGTAAAGCACTATAAGGGTTAAAACAACCCATGACGTGTTTGAAATTATTCTTAATCTGTATTAAGCCATTTATTCTCATATTATCCCTTTCCTCCATAAATACGCCTTTCTACGCCTCTATAAAAGTCACTTTTTGAAATCATTGTGATAAATAAGAATAAGGGGCCAATTTTGTTGCTTAATCCTGTTTAAAATGTTAAGCAAAATACATATAAATAAACTGTCTAGGAAAAAATACTCTCCTAGACATTTACAAATGCACATATGATTTGCTGTTGATTGATAGTGCCCGGCATTAAGCCACAAATGAACTTCAGGGAACCTCGGTCACTAGGCATTGACCTATACGTATACAATTAACAAGAGGGTTGTCACATGAGTGACAGCATGGCCGAGACAACATGGTGACGTCATGGCGTCGCCATTTTGTCTTGGTATATTTCACATAGTACTATTGCGGGTACAAATAGAGCATTTGCTCCTAGGGAGCAAATGCTCTATTTATCACAATGGTTTCAGAACTACAAAATTCTAAAAAAAAATTCATTTTCTCTACTTAATGTTCCTTTTCGGTAGAATTATTCAAGGAGGTTGGATCTAAAAATAGCCTATGAGGTAATGGGTTAAGGAAAACCTGTCCTGGTCTTATTTTGAACCATCTACTTACGTATTCAGTGGGCACAGGACACATAATATTTGCTACCATAAGTTATTTACATTGATGGGTTCAGCAAAGAGTGCAGATCCTGATCAGAGGGCTCCTTCAGGGGTTCTCTGATCTGGGTCTACACTGTTTATGTCCTTTGGCAGGAATACTATGAAATAATGGATTGATAGACACTTTCAATGAGCGTTAAATGTATTCAGAAAGCAAAAGGTTAATATAATGGCGTTCTATAGAGGTGTGCATTTAGCAACTACAATAGGAAATGTGCACTTCCGTATTGATCAACTGAAAAGCGTGCCCAATTAGGCTTTCATTTGCGGCTTAATGGAGACTAACGTTCAACTAAATGCATCCAAGTTTTATCCATTGAATACGGACAATAAGGGCACTATCCTTTGCTCATAATAGAACCCTCTAATTAGGATTTGCACTGTTTGTCATTCAAAATCCTTCAACAAACTTTACCCTTCCAAACAGTATGGACTCTACCAATCAACAAGTGTGGACTAAACTACTCTGAAATTTCAGCGTTGAAAGGATTTAACAGAATAATACCTTCAATAACTTCAATAATGTGTCTATCGTTCTGTTGGATAGATATCCACTATTCTTTTGTCCTTAGATGGAATGCGTTCGATAAAAAGTGTTTCGGAAGCCGCTTTCCTGTTCTGAGAGTAGCTTTCATTGCAATATAATAGATTAACGTGTCCCCGTATACTATCGCATTTTTCTGCTAACTATTGATGAAATACAATTTAGTTATAGAGCTCTTGTTGCACGTATGCGCCTACGTGCGTATGCGTACGTGTGTGTTTCTTTGCGTGCGTGTACGTGAATGCGCATGTGTGCACGCGAATGCGTGTGCGTGTGCGTGCATGGGTGAGTGTACGTGTGTGTGAGGTAAAATTGCACTGTTTTCAAATTAAGTGTAATTATTTTCAAGATATTATATAGGAAAAAATATATTATAAGGAAAAAAAACCTAAATTACAGAAAATCATCATATTAACAAACCCATTCCCTGATATGCTTTTTTTAGACCCAACTTCTTTGAATAAATCTACCGAAAAGGAACATTTGCTAGAAAAATAGTGTATATTGTGTAGTTTTGAAAATCGCGAGCAAATGCTCTATTAATCACATTGGTGATAAAAAGTGACATTTACAGAGGCGTCAACATGTTTCGTTGTGGTGACAAGGGTTAATATCATATTAATCCTTTCGCTGCCAAACTCTGTCGTCTGCTAACTTTGTCGTCTGCTACAAATTTTCATTCTTTTGATTTTCTTCACGTTTTGTTTCAAAATTATAGTAACAGTAACAGACAGTTTGGATCTTGATGAGACGCCGAGTTACTCGGCGTCTCATCTGGATCCAAACTGTTTGCATAGGTAATCACAGATCCGGCATTGGCAGCGAAAGGGTTAATAATATGTATTGGGATAAACAGCGATGGGTTCTTATCATTCATGATATTATAGTTCCGTTTTCTATGCAATGACTTACAATACACCGGATATTTAACATTTGACCATTTACGTTAACTGGTAAAGGTAAACTGCAACCACTATGCAATAAAATACAATAGAACCTGTCTTCAGCGTCCATCAAAACGAGGAGTAATTATTGGTGTGTAAGATAGGTAGTTGTTTAATTCAGGAGAAAATAATGCAAAAAGCTCCTTTAGGAGTTTAATGCACAACTAGTACATCGTACGTCTGCTCTGCATTAAGCAAACACCTGCTTTTTAGGACAGCTCTTGTCAATGAATAACTGACCGCTTAAGACAGGTTCTACTGTATCACACAATGCAGGACACAGGTTATGTAGAAAACTGTTATAGGACTGTGTATACGCCCGTCTTCAGACGGGACCTATTGTGTGAAACCTTGCGGCGGGCGGGCGGTCGGGCGATCGGGCGTCCGGGCGTCTCGATTCGTGTCCGGACAATAACTTTAGATCCGTATGTCCGATCATCACGGAACTTTATATTCCTTGATATCAACGAAGGCGGGAATCCTGTTGATTATGGTCTTTACCAGATCAAGGTCAATGTCACTTTTTCTAAAAATAGATATTGTTTTTCTGTAGAATGTTCCCGTTTCCGGACGATAACTTTAGTTCTGTGTGCCCGATCTTCATCAAACTCCACATGTGTATTGGAATCAGTGAAGACAGGAAAAATGTAGAATATGGGTTTTGGCCAATTAAGGTCAATGTCATTCGTTTCTAAAAATAGATTGTTTTTCTGTAGACTTTTCCCGTTTGCGGACGATAACTTTAGTTCTGTTTGTCCAATCTTCGTGAAACTCCACATGTGCATTGATATCAATGCGGGCAGGAATCCTATTGAATATGGGCTTTGCCCGACAAAGGTCAAGGCCAAGTAGTTCTAAAAATGGATTGTGTTTTCTGTAGAATGTTCCAATTTGCGGACAATAACTTTAATCTTGTATGCCCGATCTTCATGAAATTCTACATGTTTATTTAAATTAGTAAGGACAGAAATCCTATTGAATATGGACTTTACCAGACCAAGGTCAATGTCATTTTTCCTAAAAATAGATTGTTTTTCTGTAGAATTGTCCTATTACCAGACGAGAACTTTAGTTCTGTATGACCGGTCTTCATATAACTCCGCATGTGCATTGATATTAGTGAGGGCAGGAAGCTTTTTGAATATGTGCTTTGCACGACTAAGGTCAGGGTATTTTTTCTCAAAATAGATTGTTTTTCTGTAGAAGTTTCCAATTTCCGGACGATAACTTTAGTTTTGTGTGTCCGATCTTCACGAAACTTTACATGTGCATTGATATCAATGATGGCAGGAATACCATTGAATATGGGTTTTGCCAAACCTAGGTCAATGTCACTTCTCATAAAAATATATTGTTTTTCAGTAGATTTTTTCCGTTTCCGGACGATTACTTTAGTTTTTTAAGCCCGATCTTCATGCATGAAACTCCACATGTGCATTGATATCAATATAAACAAGACCCCAATTAAATATGGGCTTTGCCCGACTAAGGTCAATGTCATGTTTTCTTAAAATTGATTTGTTTTTCTGTAAAATGTTCCCGTTTCCGGATGATAACTTTAGTTCTGTATGTTCCATCTTCATTAAACTCCACATATGCATTGCTATCAATAAAGGCAAGGATCCCATCCAATATAGGCTTTGTCAAACTAAGGTTCAGGTCATTTATTTCTAAAAATTTATTTCTTCTGAAGAATTGTCCCATTTCCAGATGATAAGTTTAGTTCTTTATACCCGATCCTCATGAAACTTTACATGTACATTTATATCAATGAGAGCAGGAACCCTATAGAATATGGGCTTTGCCAAACTAAGGCCAAGGTCATTTTTGTATTTTAAAAAACGTTTGTGTTTCTGTAGAATTTTCCAGTTTCCAGACGATAACTTTAGTTTTGTATGTCCGATCTTCATGAAACTGAAACTCCACATGTGCATTGATATTGATGAGGACAGGAACCGTATCGAATATGGACTGTGCTCAACCAAGGTCAATGTCACTTTTCCTTGAAATAGAACGTTTTTCCGCAACATGTTTTTCGTTTAGGGACTTAGATTAAAGGTAAAATATATTGATTTCCGTGAACTATTGCCACCTGATATGGAGTAATGGCCTTTCAGCCAAACACATTTGATGGGCGTATTTTTTACATTTTGGCACTCTTGTTTTCAATATATTTCCATTAAATTAAGCATCCGCCTGCTTTGAGTTTTATGACGCTAAACCATTTGGTCGTTCTTATCTACACAAAAACACATCGTATTGACACTTTACTTGAATGTTTTACGGCTTCATTAGATTTCTATATGAAATGCAATGTTACTGAGTTTTGACGTCATTGGCATGTGGCTATTTTAGGTTTGTTGATTATCCATTGGCATGCTGAATTAAAATTGGAAAAGATCGTCCTTGCATTCTGCTTCATATTCGAAGACATACGGTGTAGTGTATATGTAACTACAAACGAACAGTCGGATTGGATCCTGGTTAAACGAACAGTTACTTTGATTTGAATGGACTGTTTGCAAAGATAATTTCAAATTTACGTCCGTGTCATACTAAAAGCTAACTTAGTGTTCTAGAGGAGGCATACCATGACATTTCAAGTTATATAATTAAATAGAAATTCAGTGTAAAGAGGGACCCACCGGTTGCAAGAACTAATTCAATTTGGGCTTCTAATCTGAATAAATCTATTAAAAGCTGGCGACTATTTCTCAGTTACTCAACGAATTAAATTCACAAAACGCTTAATTCATTCCCTCCTAGACTATTTTCATACCAAACCGCTCTGAATTAATCTACCGAAAAGGAACATAAATCATAGAAAATAAGAATTTTAGAATTTGTATTTTTAAAAAACATTATGATATACACAGCATTTGCTCCATACCATTTGCTTTATTTATCACAATGGTTTCAAAATGATTTTTACAGAGGTGCAAAAAGGCATCGGTAGGGGAGAATTGGCTAGGCATGCTACAAATTACTATTGCCACAAGAATATTTATTATGACATGTAAGATTGTTACCAATACAAGTGCCAAGGTATCACTCTTTAATTAGATTATTTATTTTAACAGCACGTGGACGCAGGAGTGTTTTTGTCACAGTAGAAACTGTAAAATCATATATATGTTATATCATAAGCAAACCGAACAGATCCTGATCAAACAACTCATAAAGGAGCCGTCTGATGTGGGTCTACTCTGTTTGCAAATACCTAAAAATGCGCATTTGGGGAGTGAAGGATTAACGCGCCTAATTTACTTGTTGGAGACAATATATTCTAGAAATGAACAGAACCATTGACTATTTGAATGCGAGAAACGGGTACTCTGTCATTTGCAAATACAGTAAAATCTCTCTATAACGGCCACTGAATTGTGTTAATTAGTTGGTATTTAGGGCAGGTGGCTGCTTAAAGCAAGGTGAACGTAAAACATAACGCTTGTGTTTTACGTTCACCTTGCTTTAATCAGCAACCTGCATTGGACATAAAGTACTTGGTGTAACTTAGTGGCGGTTATAGAGAGGTTTTACTGTAGTGTAAACGCAGACCGGATGACTACTAGATTGTGTGTCATCCAAACTCCCCTTGCAGTTGTATAATTCATTCTGTAAGGACTCTACCAATAAATAATGGTGGACTATTCCACTATAAAATTTCAACGTTAACTGGGTTAGCAGGCCCAATTATATCACGAAGGTTATTTTGACTGTTAACCAAGTCTAGACGGAGTTCTCACACTTGCATGAACTTAATTACAATGATTCGCAAATTATTGGCCAGTATGTATTACAGATATCCGCCACTGTATCCATATGATTGGTTTAATACATGGCTTCACCCAGACATCCATCTAAATGTGGAAAAACTTAACAAATTAAAATGTCAAATTCCATCGATATTTTGCTTTTATTCAAATTATTAGCCTTCTAGTATAATACCGGTAATCAAAGTTTGATGGGCTAGTTGATGACCATTATAGTGAAATAAGTAAACTGTTGCAAGTACGATTACTGAAAAGAAGATCAAATCTGAGTTTCTATAAATTTGGTAGCTTAATGCAGGACAATAATTACACAGGATGCTCCTATAGAAGCTTTCTGCATTACATTTGCCAGTTAAAGCAACTGGATACTTTTACAGATTCTAATGTATATGGTGACATTAGCGAGACTTTATAGTAAACAGTTCCAACTATACTTTCATCCTCTTGATATAATGACCGTGAAAATATAAGGAGTCGGCCATTGTTAAGTAAATCATTTATGTTTTATTATGGAATATAGTGTACAGTAAAACCCTGTACACCAGAATTATAGTAGAGAATAATTTAGATATTTTAGGCAGGTGGCTGCCTTATGCAGGGTGAATATCATGCAGAAAAATCCAAGAGGATCGTTCAGTATGGTTATCACCTAGCATTAAGCTGCCACCTGTTTCCAAGACAGTTTACGTCCGTGTTCGAGGGGGTTGACTGTAGTACAAGTAATGTGTTGGCGTGCTTAGGTGTTCCATTTCTTGAATACAATATATTAAGCAATAGTGCAACTTCAAATCCTGATAAATGTATAGTGAAAACCCTCTAGTACTCGGCGTCTCATCTAGATCCAAACTGTTTGCATAGGTAAACACAGATCTGGCATTGGCAACGAAAGGATTAATATTTCTAACTGGACAAACTTATGGTACTTATTTAAGGATTTTTCTAAAGAAACGTATAACATGACAAGCAGTGCAGACTCTGATGAGAGAGTTCCCCAAGAAACCCTCTCATTTTGTTCTACACTGTTTGCAAAGGACACTAGTGACTCGTAGAGTTTAATGAAAAGCTAAAAAACTGTATCATCAATAATCACTGAAGATTTTTTTTAACAAACAGTGCATATCCTGATAAAATAGCTCCCTTATGAGCCCTTTGATCTCCGTCAACGCTGTTTGCAGGAGTCTAATATACTTGGTTCTCGCACATTAATCCAGTACCTCATAGGCTATTTTTAGATTCAAACTCTGAATAAATTTACCGAAATGGAGCATTTCCTGGCAAAAAGGAAACGCTTAGAAGCATGTAGTTTTGAAACCATTGTGATAAATAGAATATTTGCTCATATAGAGCAAATGCTCTTATCTCAATGGTGATATGGATCCAAACTGGTTGTTGCTGTGATCATGTTATTAGAAACAATAATGAAGAAACAACAGAATATTGTAGCAGACGAAACAGTTTGCAGACGACACGATTTGGCAGCGAAAGAGGTTTTTTTGGCAATAGAACAAAGGTTAACAAGATCATTCCATTACATTTTTGTCCCTTCTATCCAAACTGTTTGACACTCTATCAATATATTCTACAAGCTTAACCCTTTCCCTCATAGGCTATTTTTAGATCCAACCACTCGTATAGGAGCAAATACTCTATTTATCACAATGGTTTCTGTGACTTTTACAGAGGCGTAGAAATGCGTATTTATGGAGGAAAGGGTTAAACGGATGTAGGTATGTAAGTCAAACTTGCAACCGGTCAGGGTCTTAGCAGACGTTTTTATTTTGTCAGCACTAGATGGGCTACCCCTTTCCCTGTTCAATATTCGTGTAAGAAATAATGACACCAAGCGTATTCATTAGTTGATGTTTTACAATGTTAACTTTTTAAGGAATTTGTTTGCTATGAGAAAAAGTGTAGAATCAGATCTATATAACGTCGAAAGCAAGCAGGGCAGTCCCTGATTAGACGGCTCCTATAGGAGCCGTCTGATATGGGTCTACTATTTGTCATATGTTCCAAAGCTTTCTGAACATCAGCGGTTGCAATGGATTACGCTGTTTGTGTCATATATCTTAACACTTCCATTACTTTATAGTCGTGCGTAATTCTTTCTCTCAGACATTCTCTTTCATCTGTTTCATTTCATTTTCTCTTAAATGTCATTGAACTTTGTTTTTATTAGTATATATGGCAGTTAAGTGTTCTGCTTCAACGGAAACAGCAAATAACCATTTAACCTCAACCCACTACATAATTTTCGTCTGCAAATATTGTCGTTTGCTTAAATTCTAAATGTATATTTTCCACCATTTCTTTTCAATAATAACGTCGAAGTATGGTATGACCTACTAGTATTTTGTAGTAAACTGTATTTTCATTAGTTAATACCCTGACTGACATACAACCTTTTTATAATGCCTCTACACATGGCCAAACTGAATGTAGGACGTTTCGGCCCAGGAAGTTTCGCCCCGGATGTTTCGGCCCAGGACGTTTTGGCCATCTATTTTTTCGGCCTAGGACGTTTCGGCAAAAATTGAAATTGTATTAAAATGCAAAAATTGAATAATCAAAATCATTAAATAACTATCTATATGTTAAATAATGTTTTTGGTTTATACAGATCAGGATATTAGCTAAGCAGGTGACATATTCAGATTAGACTCACACTTACTCAACCTTGGGTACAAGGAGTGATAAAGAGGTGCTTTCAATACAATAGTCACATTGTTTAGTCATTAAAACAGCCCAGGCCAAATAACACATTACTAATGATTTACTATCCCATTCAGTTTTGATTTAGGTCTTGGTCCAAACTATTTGCCACTCACGTTATGCTTTTTGTTTTCAGCCCAAATGTTATTTAGTTCAACTTTTGGTGGATTCAAATACATGTACAATATTGTAGTCACATAGTTATTTATTACCATGATCAGTAAAGAAATATGAATTATTTATTACTGTGATTTATTATCAAAACTAGAGTATATAATTACATGAACAATATTACTGAGTAAAAAACTATTTATTATCTTCAAAAGGTGTGGATCAATTTTGACTATTCAATTTTTGGTGTGCCATACTTTATATCAGTTCCTAACCCATTATCGTACTTATCACCTCATGGTAATGATTGCTGAGCATTATTGCCAGTTTGCCAAAACCACTATTAAACTTTTAAACTTTTAGTATCATTTTGCTATCAATTTAATACCACATTTGATCAAGTCCACTTTGACAAACAGGTAGTTTGCCGAAACCACCATAATTCACAGGCAATGCCATAGGAAATAAAGAAGAAAGGTTGTTTAGTATATTAGAGTAGTGACATTAATTACTATCCCGACCCTAGCACCAATTAAGGCTCTGGCTGTTCGCTCTCTGTAAGCTACTTACTGAAGGCTATTGCTACGGCTCTATCACCTGGGGCTTTGGATCGAGGATGTAGTTTGAGATTGCTAACTTTATAATGTTTTAAAAATACATGTAGATTCAGTTAATGGTGTCACTAATGATGATGCACACACATCGATTTATGCTTTGATCCAAGCTATAGATAAATACCGTTCTTTAAGTAATTACAGACTCTGCACAAACAAAAACTAAATTCTGTATGCTTTAAAGTGTATTCAATTAGTTATATTCATATCAATATAAATATACGCGCTTTCATGTACATTTTATAATAGGTAAAATGAAGAACAAACTTCAGATAGTTTTAAAAAAAATACTTTGACATTGTACATTATAAAAGTGATTTCCTATAAAAGTAACTTGAAATTTATCCATAATTGCTTATTCTACTCCAAGTCATGTCCATTGCATGCTTCTCTGCTAGTATAATAACAAGCAACCCTTCATAGATCTAGTTCCCTGTACTAACAGGATCTTCAAACATTAAAATTAAGTTGGCAGAGATTTAATATCATTATTGTTTATTACATTATGTCAATACATGTATTTGAATGCCGCTGAATATCTTTTTAAAAGATATTTCTTGTTTACAATGGGCGCTTGTTCAATGTCATTATGAAAATATAGTAAAACCTTTCTATAACGGCCACTGAATTATGATAATTAGTAGATCCTTATGACACGTGGCTGCTTAAAACAAGGTGAAAGTAAAACAGAACGCCCCTATAGGAGCGTTCTGTTTTCCTTTCACCTTGCTTTAAGCAGCCAACTGCCTTTGACACAAAATACTTTATGCAATTTAGTGGCGGTTATAGAGAGATTTTACTGTATAGACACATTGTCAAACAGTTTGTATTCTGATGACATGCCGAGTTTTTCGTAGACTAATCTGGATCCAAACAAATTTGCACATGATATCATAGAACCGGCTTCATGGCACTGAAGGGACGAACATGGGTGATGTAATCACATAAATATTAAGTTTATAGCGGACTGCATGGTTCACTCACAAACGAGAACAGTACAGCGAAATCCCACTAAACAGAAAGTCTAGTACAGAAGAAATTAGATTATTTTAGGCAGGTGGCTGCTTAATGCTGGGCGATATTCATACAGGAGCTTTCTGTATGACTTTCACCCTGCGTTAAGCTGCCACCTGTCTCCAAGACCGATCTTTATATTTAATTGAACGTCAAGTTTAGAGCGGTTTTACTGTATACTGAAGTAACTTTTCCAAAACTGAAGTTATAGTCAGATCAGTGTACCTACATTTCTTTGGATGAATATGGGTGGATGGGATGAAGTACGCTTATACCAAATAAAGTAAAACATTAAAATTATTTGCGAGCACTGAAAAGTAGCTTGGTTTCCTTTTAAGCTCTGGATAATTCATGCAATATTAACCCTCTCACTCCTGACTTTTCAAAGTGGTATAGCCCATTAGTGCGTAGCTGTAGCGTCCACTCAGTATAAAAAGCATGAACTTGATTTTGAATGACAAACAGTACAGACACTGATCAGAGAGTTCCTCTAGTAAAGCCATCAGATATGGGTCTTCATTGTTTGCAAATGATCGTACATGTATGTCCCGGGTTGAAACTGTTAAATTGATAAAAAAAAAATGAATGCACTAACCCATTTGCTCCCACGATCCCATATTATATGGAACGTAGGCAAACAGTGTAGACTCTGATCAGACGCCGCATAATGCGGCGTCTGATCAGAGTCTACACTGTTTGCTGATAGGAAATTCAATATAAAACCAAAAAAATGAAAATATAGACCAGACATCCCTTAGATAAAAGATAGACTAATCCAATATATAAGCATGGAAGAATCCACTGGGAGCAAATGGATTAAATAAGTACAGTAAATCCCCTCTAAAGCGACCACATGACAAATTCACCTGGGTCTGATAGTCTAGAGACAGCTTAATGTAGGAACGAAGTTGTGAAGAAAGCTACTAGATGAGTTTTCTGTATTACTTGAACCCTGTATTAAGCAACCACCTCATTTTAAAACCATTAATTGCTGATTATTCAGTGGTCGTTTTAGAAGCTTTCTACTGTATGTGTGTCAGTCTCTCTGACACGAGTTCCTTCAACACCTTTAGTTGTAACATTAACGTTCTATGTAAGGATTTCATTTCATATTTGTAAAGCAACATGTTTTACGTTAAATGGAATGTGACACTTCCGAAGCCTCATCGATAAGACTTAAATTGATAGATGGAGCAATCGACATTTTAATCATTGATGGCTGCACACAAGTTGAAAATCAATATTCTAAGTTGAAACGCCAACACTTTTACGACGTCGTGTACTAAATTAAATGTTCTGTCACATTTTCATTTGACTGACGTGTGTATCCATCGGCGCGTTGACGGTTATCCCCCACCCATCCCAGTTGTAGAGATACAGTAAAACCTCACTAGTTCGAACTATTAGTATAGAAGAAAATTATAAACTTTTAGGCGAGTGGCTTCTTAATGCAGGATGGAACACATGCAGAAAGCGCATGGTGGATCTTTCTGCATGACTTTCATCCAGCATTAAGCAGCCATCTGTCTTAAAAATTAATAATTATACGTATTTTGGTGTTAAATCGAGATTTATAGTTGAATGATATTCAGTAACCCGACCATACTCTAAACCTGATAAAATGCGCTTGGCAATGATAAACATTTTCTTAAATGGATACATAGAGCATTGAGTTAACCCGTATCATACCGAAAGGAAACTGTTCAAACTATGATTTCAAGCAAAAGTTTCACTAAACACGTATCATTATGAGTATCTAATACAGGTGGCAGCTTAATGCAGAGTGAACGTCATGCGAAAAGCATTCTAGGGGCTTTCTGTGTGACTTTCATCCTGCATTAAGCAGCCACCTGCTAGAAAAAACAATTCCTTATTATTAAAAGTATCGAGTTTTCATCGTATTTGTGATTCGTTCAAACTTTTGAAAACCTACTAAGCGTGTCTCTAACAGCTTTGATACTGCTGAGATGCCGAGTTTCTCGGCGTCTCATCTGGATCCAAACTGTTTGTGAATGACAGTTAACACATTCCCTCCCAGTGACGCATTTTTGCGCATTTAGAAACCATTGTGACAAATAGAGCATTTGCTCCTGTGGAGCAAATGCTCTATTTATCACAATGGTTTAAAAATCACACACTTCTAAACTTCTCCTTTTCTGCCATTAATGATCCTTTTCGGAAGATTTATTCAAAGATGTTGGGTCTAAAACAGTCTAGGAGGAATGAGTTAAGTCGCAATCGGCAATATAAGGGTTGAAATGATTTCTGGCAGTGACGTATCAGTAAAAAAAAAAAATAATAAAAACAGAGGTGTGGTTAAACTCTTTCGCTGCCAGTGTACCATCGGTAATTACCTATGCAAACAGTTTGGATCCAGATGAGACGCTGAACTGTATGTTACTTGGATTATGGGATTTGGAACAAAATTAAAGAAAATTGGAATACGAAATATGTAGCAGACGACAAAGTTTGCAGTCGACAAAATTTGGCAGCGAAAGAGTTACATACAACACTTATAGTTGTGCATATTTACAACAAATATTAACATTTGACTTTATGTACAAACAGTCACTTATAGAGGATCAGATATCTAAATTACTTTCCATAGGCTTGTTGTGTTGAATACAGTAAAACCTCTCTATAACGGCCCACTAAATTGCATAAAGTATTTTGTGTCAAAGGCAGATGGCTGCTTAAAGCAAGGTGAAAGTAAAACAGAACGCTCCTATAGGAGCATTCAGTTTTACTTTCACCTTGCTTTAAGCAGCCACCTGCCATAAGGACCAACTAATTAACACAATTCAGTGGCCGTTATAGAGAGGTTTTACTGTATGTGATTCAGTTAAGGCATTTATCAGAAGTATCTTACATAATCCTCTGAGCTTGGTCTACACTGCTTACCTATATTCCCGTTACAGGAAACTAGGTACAAATAGGTTCATAAAATTCAACAAAAAATTACCTGATGATATGGTAAAGCACTGTAGACATAATACTGAAAAAGACAAAAGTACCATCCTGTAAATATATGTAGGGACACAGAGTGATGCAACACGATGTAAATGTAATGAATTGAAAATGGCTTGGGAATTTATGTAGAAGTATTTGAATTCCGTAAGTAATAAAAAAAAGTCCGAATTTTGAAAATATCCTTTGCTATTGTTGACTAGGCTAATACGTTATTGCAGATAATAATAATAATGAAAATACTAATAATGGTAATAATAATAATATTATTAATAATAATAATAATGATGAAAATAATGAAAATAATAATAATAGCAATGATAATAATAATAAAAACAATAATAACTTAACTGAACTGGTAATAATATTAATGATATTAACGATAATAATGATGATAATAAAAATAATAATGATAATGATGATGGTGAGGAGGATAACAATGATGATTATAATTTATTACAATAACAAATAGTAGAAGAAGAATACTCTTTATTACGTGTAGATATCACATCTGGTAATTTAACCTATTTCACCTTTTCATGCCTTTGCAAACAGGGTAGACCCAGGTTAGACGGCTCCGTCCGTGATCAGGGTCCGTCTTGTTTGCTGATGTTATAATATAGATATGATTCAACGGTTTCTGTCTGAGCCAAAATATATACAATTATATAACATAACATAACATAACCTTTATTGGCATTAAACATTTTACAATGTTTCTAGCCTGTATAAGGCAATAATGATAACATGAACATATTTACAGAGAAATCATATATAAGAAATCTAATGAGTATCCATGATGCCATGATTTCTAACATGAATATTTAACAGGGAAATTGGTAAATGCCAACACTAGTGCTTACCTGTAAGTAACGATGTGATCACATTCATGACTCGTTGTTATTTTAAATGTTCAAAATATTATACATTTATACTAATCCTTTTATAAAACAAATATATTTGTCTTTCCTTTTCATGTTCAAGCAAGAACGCCCTTTTCAAAAGTTATTCTTTTTACATTATCACATTCTCTGAACGATTCATGCTCTTTGCTGACAGCCTTTATCTCTGTAACGCTTCATATGTACTGATATGTTTGAATTGATCCAAAGCGGGTAGACAAACCACGACCCAACCAATTATGAAGAATCAATGACAGAATTTTATTGGTCTGTTTTAAGAATCGATGCTAGTATTACTTTCGATATGTACTGCAATCAATTTTTTACCTATACATAGTGAAATACAGTTCAAATATACATAGTGAAATACAGTTCAAATATATACGCATCTATATTCATCCTTGGGGAGTTTTGAACTTACAGTAAAAACTCGCCACTACAAACTTTTAGTAATGAAGAGTTTATGTCTTTGTAGGCAGGTGGGTGTTTAATGCATGAGGCAAGTCATGCATAAAGCTCCTGGGGGAACTTTCTGCACGACCCTCACCCTGCATTAAGCTGTCACCTGTCTTAAAGATCAAAATTGAACGTATTTGTGTATTCGAATAATCGAGTTTTCAATGTATTTCAATAGAATATTAATAAAGCATACTGTCGACGTTATACGTGAATTCTATAGGAGATGGTTTCTTCAAGCACCAGTCGGGACAATATGCTGAAGCTTCAAATGGACAAATGTTAACCTTAAAATGAACATTAATGACACGGTAGTCTCGTTTCCATTGGTAAAACATGGAACGGGTTACCACAGTGTCCTACCAACTCAATAACACTCTGTTGAATATGTATGTAGGAACAATAACATCAATGAATATTCGCTGAAAGTATATAATACAATTTAGTTTAAATAAACATGCCTTTTCGGTATTAGAAGAGACTGTTGAGACAGATCTATTTTAACTTTACAAACAAACAAAGCAGATCCTGATCAGATGGCCCCTAGAGAAAAATATGTGAAAAATCGTCAGTATGAGGGAAAGGGTTAATTGATAACAATATTTTTACAAGCACTTATATTAACCCCTTCCGTGCCACAATGACGGGTTTATGATATCACATGCAAACAGTTTGGATCCAGATGAGACGCCGATTAAAGAATAACATGGCTTCATCTTAAACATTTCCTCCGTGAATATTCATGTAATAAATAATGACAGCGCGAATTTATTTTAGATTAACAGTTATAGTTGCACACGGACACAGGAATATTGGGCCATGACAGATACTGTCTATATCATATCTATAGCAAAAGAGCAGGCCCTGATCAGACCACCCAGACATAAGGAGTTTAATCTTAATCTACTCTGTTTGCAAAGGTAAATAAAGACGTATAAATTTATTGGGTAAATCATTAAAGAAATGCGTCTTGCTTCTGTTTTCAAACGAGTCGTTTGATCTAGATCTATCCTGTTTGCAAAGACATAGAAAGACGTATTTGAGGAGTAAAGGTCCGTCTTTAACTGGCAAGCTTTTTGTGTTTTTCAACCTTTCTAAACGCTCGAGTTGTCTGTCATAAGAACAAAAAGGGTTTTGGTGAATGCAGGAAATGCTTCATTCAAAGGAAATGAAGACATATTGCAATAGTATGATTGAAGACAAAGTTACGTTGTTTTGCGTGTTCAAACACATAGCTTCATTAACATACTAATAACGTCTGTAACTATGTAGAGTTACAAAATCAGTCAACAACAAAATTGTTTTATCAAAAGTGAAATATCCGACATATTAGAATACTTATACTACATGTATGCGAAACGATAGCCCTTTCATATGCCATGCCCGTTGATTAAAAAGTCATTCGAGGTACAGTTAAATCTCGATAATGCGACCATATCATAAATTAACGTATGACAAGCGATTGTTTTATACAGGGCATACGTTACACAGATAGATCATATACAGTAAAAGCTCTCTATAACGACCACTAAATTACGTCAAGTATTTAGTGTTATAGGCAGGTTGATGCTTAAAGCAAGGTGACAGTAAAACAGAACGCTCCTACAGGAGCGTTCTTATTTACTTTCATCTTACTTTAAGCAACCACCTGCCTATAATATCAACAAATTAACACAATTTAGTTGTCGTTATAGAGAGGCTTTACTGTAGGAGCATTCCGTTTAATTTTTGTCCTGCTTTAAAGGGGGTGTCCCTACATTTGAGGCGTTTCATAAACACTTAAAATATACAAAACTCATTTGTTTATATGCTGAAAAGTAGTATATCACAAAAAGCCCCATCCAATTACCGTTTATAATGACAAAACATCCATGTGTTTGATATCGCCGATCCCGGTTTTACTCCCCGATGTTTCAGTTTTATTCGGGTTGAGTTTTAGTTTCGTAACTGTTCGCCCTATTCGCGATTCTCCGACCACTTCCGAGAAAGCTATTACTTAAACAACGGAGGGATCGGGTGATCATCGGCAAAACGCGGAAGAATTTACGGAAAAGGCCGATAATATTGTGTTGTAGAACAAAAATTATCAGTTATTGATGAAATCGGTTTATTTGTATCACATGGGCATTTTTCGATATAAGTTCAAATTAGTAACCTTCATAATAATGATAGAGCATAACAAATACCAAGTTTTATGATAATATTGAAAATATGCAATCATTGTAGGGACCTCTTTAAGCTACCGCCTGCTTTAAAATCCACAATTATACTTCTTTTGAGAGGTGAAGTAGTATGAGCAAAACATTTTATTCAACTACCTCCTGACTTAGACTTCCCAACAGACAACAGGTGTCGAATACCAATTTCCCTATTACTGAATAAATAGTTATATATAAATACGTGTAGCGTGTTGCTATTCATTTAATTTATATTGTTATCTGCTTCGCTTTGTTAAATACAGAACTGAGATTACAGAGATACTTGTAACGGGAAAGTTTTCTTTCTCATTATACAAGAGGTTTCTGTTTTCAAATAACATATGTCTGTCTACTCTACAGTTTTACTTTACTGTCGCCTCAACAAGCATGTACATATAACTTCATAACTATTTTCCAGATAGAAACGCCTTTTAACGCCTTTGCCATCAGGAACCGTTAGATCAGGGCTTGCACTGTCTGCTTATGGAATTATATAGGTCTGATTATTTATTACATGAGTGTTGGTCGGTGCGATGGTTTAGATAATGCTTGTAAGCCCGTGCCTCTATTAAATACATGTTTCTTTATAATTACATTGTATTTACCAGACAGAAACGCCTTTTGACGCCGTCAGATCAGGATCTGTTCTGTTTGCTTATGGAATTATACACCCGAATCTATCTGCAGTTTCTTTATAAGATAATGAGATAATGTAATACATGTACAATCCGTTATAGCATGAAGAAATGTAAATAAAAGAAGTGAACATGCCCCACCACATGCGCAGTGACTTAAACTTTGACGTTTTGCGTAAAGTAAGATTGACTACCGATATTTCCTACATGTTATTTTTTCTTTGTGTTCACTCTGTTTAGCGAGTTATAAAAAAAACATTGATTGGATTAGAACTTCTGATGCATTCCATAGATGTAGGAAGAAGAAAATACAATTTAGTTCGAGAAAAGAGAATTCAGAGATTAGCTGAATAGCATAAGATATATTCTGAGACATCACTGATGGAACTATGTTGAAATCAAATGACATGGCATTTCATAGAACAGCATTATTGTGTGTTTCGGTCCTGTGTTGTCCTTATATATGTGTTATGTAGTGTTGAAGGTGCTTCAGTTGTTACATTTACCGGTATTAACCCTTCGCTTGCTAACGTCAATACACCTACCTGTAAATAGTGAAGACCCAGATGAGACAGCTCCTGCTGGAGCTGTCTCATCAGGGTCTGCACTATTTACAAGTTGATTGTGCAACCAGTGCACTCCACAACAGTGATTGCACAGCGAAATACTTATACACAGTGAAGATATATGTAATTATACAACAGGGCATGGGTAAAGAAGGAGAAATGTATTTTAAAATTCAGCAAGCGAAGGGTTAAAACATGCTATTTGCGGTCGCTCTGTTATCTGTTAGACTGGTTGTTGTTATTTCCTTTGCAAAGTTCTGTTGGAAGGGTATACTTCTTATATTCTACCTCCCACCTACATCCTAGCCAACATTGTTTTACTCTTTACATAACAAGTTTCTCTTATTTGTGAATCACTTGGAAATCGGTTATCAGCCTACTAGGTCTCTCCAGAGGACCGTAGGACAAATTATCGTTAATTGATATCTTATTAGCTCTTAGACATTACAAGACCTATTATAATGATTGTTTTTATGTAAACTGGGAAACAAGTACTACCACCTATCACCTTGTATCCTTTTAAGAAGGTTTCTCAGAAGACGTGCATGATATTTCTTCAATTACACACAGGCAGGCTGTTGTTGTAAAGATAAAATTTGTTGAATTATTGTGTTTTGTTTTTTAAAACAAAGCGTAATGAAATGACTTCAGAATCTGAGTCCATGTGACTTGAAACTTAAAATGATAGTCTCTACCTGCAACGTGTTTCAAAATGCCTACAATTTACATAAATTATTAGTTTATATGCTGAAAAGAAGTATATTGCAAAACCAAACACAATCTAATAAACGGTGAAGAAGACATAGAGGATCTGTTGCGAGTTGTCTTTTAAGATAACATGTTCCTAAACGAGCCTTAAACATGTCATTAAGCGAGCCTTGGCGAGCTTAATAACATTTTCTTGGTGAGTTTAGGAACATGTGATCTTAAAAGACAACGAGCATCATATTCTTTTTCTCACATATCAAAAAAGTGCATTTTTGCGTTTTAAATGACATGTAAACGTCGGTTTCTATGGTTTGACGTCATATATATGACGTATGACGTCATATATGTTCTAAAGTGATCTTACACGTGTTACAGATAAGGAAATCTTAACCCATTGTTCTAACTCGGAGATAAGGGAAGGTATGTGAGAAAAATATTTCCTGGTTTTTATATCTAAAGATCCAATGTTATTCGGCAATGTAATGGTATTTATTCGGATTGCTTTTTAACTTCGTTAACCTTTCGACAAAGGCCGATAATAGTCTGCTGTAGAACACAAAATTACAAGAAAAGCCTGAAAGTAAATATCAAAGAGTGCCATTAAAAAGATCAACCATACTGGTTTTCTTTAAATTTATTGTGAAGCAAACCTGACTAGAATATGGGTGAGTATGCTATAACCCTTTCAAAAAGACATTTGTCTGCTTTTGAAATGCTGTAAACATAAATAAAAACATAAAATATGAAATATTTTTCAAGTTTTCAAAATGTTATTACTCTCTCAGAATACTATTACAAGTATTATATGAGGTAAGAGCAAATGAACAAACAAAGCACATTCAGGTCAGACTGTATAGTGATAATATAGTGAAAGAATGTGCTAAATCGTTTCATTCAAGAAATGCAAAATCTAGCACAATCTCTCCTCACAAGGTGCCATGAACTGATACACCGATAGTCATAATCGTAATCTAATCATGGAATTATTCAAAGGGCATAATGATGTTTGAATAACTACAGACAACTACACTTACATAATTGAAAAGGACACCTAGTCAAACAATGAAATGTACTTAAAACAACTAAATGAAAAACTAATTGAATCTGTTCAAAGCTTTTAATACTTTGCATTTAAGAAATGAATTCGAGACCGACATAGTTTATATAGTAGTTTTGATAGATAATAAGCATGTTTTAATTAACTATTGTAGGATCGATAATCATTAAATCGTAGAATATAACCGTATATTTTTTATTGTAAAAACTCATTCAGATATAAACCTTATCATTATTACATCTATTTGCAACAAATATGAAGGAAAATTGTCTATGCGTAGTACTAAGCAATGCGTAATTCTGATTACCTGACATGAAAACATTTCCAATTATGTTCCAAATGTGTTCCATTTTTCGCTTGTTATACAATACAGTGCCTTCATTTAATCAAACAATACTTAAAAAGTAAGGGAAAAGTCCTAACATATATTTATTTGTTTTTAATGATAGACTTTCCGTAAATATAAAGCGGAGACTTTCTTGAGGCGGGGTGATTTTCATGACAACGGTGATCATTATGTGCATAAGTAGCTATAAATGAAAGCCTTAGCGTCACGTATTTCGTTGCAATAGACTCAGCTTTTCAGACATTGCGATTGGCTTCAAGTTGATAATCAACTAAATCATTTATTTACACACGGTATATTTGTAGGATGTTTTCACTTAATTGGGCCAAACTTTGCAAAGCAGCTATACGTAATTTCTTAATCGGTAGTAAAGTAATAACAATACACTGAAATGTGCATTATCAAAAATACTTAAGGCAAGACTGTTGCAGAGACAATTCGAACGGATCAGCTATTTAGTATCAATAACGTATGTATTGCTTTAATGCAATAAAATCGAACATATGCTTATTATTTCCGATATGTTATTCATATTCTTAATCGATCAGTACATACAACTTGCATTGCACAAACAATGACTGCTCCTCCAATGAGCCAAAACAAAATCGTAATTCCATATAGTCGCCCGCTCATGTGGAGTGCCAATAAACATCGATGTAAACTCTGTATTTTGTATCATAGGGGCATATTGTTATATGTGTTCTAATTGACAATCTTCATAATAATGGATTTACATAACAAATACCAAGTGTTATGGTGTTAATGAGAATATGCATTTATTGTAGGGAATTTCACTTTAATTAGAGCTAACGAGCGACGTAAGAAAGAGTTGATTGTATAAAAACATATTAGAAACTTGATTGCGGCGAAAACAGCGGAAACGTGTCCGCCAGTCAACGAAATATATTTTAAAACAAGTACGTGTACCAGACACGCATCTAGGTAAACTATTGCACAGTACACATTCTCTTTCGAATTTATGAAATTTCAACTGACCTGAGTCAACATTTAATAGTCTTGTTCCGAAAACCATATGGAGTCTCTCAAAGCTTCCGAATGTATTTGTTGATTCCCGCAGTAAATTGACGGTTTTTAAACGGAATGAGCTTACCAGACTCACGTATTGTCTTTTCTCTGTCGTGCCCTTAAATGTTTCCCTGCAGTTGCTCTGACTTCAGTTTCCAAGTTTAGTTTCCAAGTTTATTTGTATAAATGCACAAGTCCAAAACAATGTGGGAGACATCAGCATAACATTTATACATTTTCAAATACGATAAATGTCACGTACATAATAAAAAGTGCACAAAACAGTAATGCCGGGAAACAGCAAAGTACATATTTGACGGACCTTCACAGTTGATGTTATTCTTTGTTTTTATATATTTCCTATGTTGACCTCTATGTTTTGGGAAAGGCCCAGCGGGGATATACTGTTTGTTAAACTAATGTGACTTTGAGACAAATGTGAGGTTAGGACGTGGTTTTGTCACTGACAGTTCCAAGGCTGCACTTTCTTTATCATCCTTATATGTGTCACTTATTTTCTATTGATGTCTTGGTTGTGATTGCGTCCCGTGTGTGGCTTTTCCTGACTGACTTTACTGCTTTTTCATTCATAAGAAATTAACAGTATTCAGCTATCGGTAATTTTTGACCAAATATATATAAATACAGTGGGAAAATGGGCTGATCGCATTTTTAACGATATGTAAATGTGTTCAACTTTATACAAAAAAGCCAGACTATAATTTTAAAGTTTGATATGTTAGAAGAATGTGATTAAAGTACAGTAAAACTGTCTACAACGACAATTAATTTTAGTTCTAATTCATAGTGGTAGCTAAATGCAGGACAAATATTATACACAAAGTTCTTCTAACTTTCGGTATTATTTTCGTTCTGCATTAAGAAACCGCCTGCTGTTGTCGACCTCCATATGTATTCATTATATAGTCGGTATATGCCTGTACTACTGGTACAGTAAAACCTCTCTATAACGGCCAATGAATTACGTCAAGTATTTAGTGTGAAAAGGCAGGTGGCTGCTTAAAGCAAGGTGAAAGTAAAACATAACGATAACGCTCCTATAGTTACATCATTGGACAATGTAAGTGTGTCTTTGATCTGGGAGTTTAATTGTATATGGTACAATTGGCTGGAAAGATACCCCCCCCCCTGCATTCGTTTTAAATGCAATTAAAATCACCTAAACCTATACATACTTTGAAAGACTGATATCTTAGCATCACATTTGGTATCATTAATTCTTTATTGGTAAACATTGTGCTGAACTGTATGCGTCTATTGCTACTGTGGTTTCGAGTCGAGTATGTATATTCCGAGTCACATGACTCTTCCCATTACAGTTTCATTCGGGGTTGATAAACTGGAAGTTTAGTCTACAAACTGTTGACTGGATAAAATGTAACCCTTTCCTCCGCATAAGCATTTTAGCACTTTTGGAAACAGGGTAGACCCATATCAGAAGTTCCTATAGGGTATATCTGGTAAGGGTCTTCTCTGTTTGCATATCCATATTTACAGTTCTCCATTATGTATTTTCTTGTCAAAATTCATATGTGAAAAATAGACCAATGAATATTAAACAGGAAATGAAATCTTGAATAAATATTTTTGGAGTAAAGGGTTTAAACTATTGAAAAGTAAGACTATTTTAGGCGAAATATTACATACGATATCTCAATGTATTATGTATTACATTTTTGTATTGATTATGTTAAGTTTATATTGCAATACGTATGCCGTAGATCATCATCTAAAGTTCTTCTTGTATGTCTCAGACTATTTACGTCGCTTTACTGAAGTAAAGATTACAATACTTGGAAATGGACGACACCGGTGGTGGTTATTTTAACCAATGTAAACACACGTTTGTTTCTGCGTTATCATCTACAGAGTCCCCCCCGGCACTGGTGCTGACCTCGACCGTTGAGATCGAAACAACAACCAACTCGAATGTCAATGCCCGGAAAATGGGAGATGGTTTCCAAAAACTACACTTTCCATAATACACGACATCGGTGGATGTGATTACACGAAACAACCAATGCGTTGTACATGGTTTATTCAAGTAGGAACATATTTTATGACGTCTAAGACGTTTTATGTTGTTCTCCTGCAACGACCAGCTAGTAAGTAATGCATAACTATGCAACATCGGTCAGAAAAGAGAATGCTATAGCATGAACAAACAAAAATACACATAAAAGCGGCGTGACGTAAAACAGAAAGAAGCGAGAAACAGATATACAAATAAGAATCTGAGTGATTCAGGTTTCTGAAGACTACGACAAATACATACATTTCAATAAATGCATGTGCCTAGGGTATTATGGGATATCAACAAAATATAAATTTATGTTGAAGGTTTTTTAAGAAGGCAATACTCGAATGACTACGGATTTCTCGATATGTTTGAGTTTTAAACAGTAAATTTAGTTTGATCATCTATACCAAACCTGATAAACTATATCGTCTTGGTAAGAATGTGTCTGCCAAAAACTATAATCTGCTGCGCGTTTTACCAACTTCTTATTCGTACACGCGTTTTGAGAAACTGTTGACTTTGTGTCAAACAGGTTGGATCCTGATAAGACACCGATTTATAAGGCGTCTCATATGGATCAAAACTGTTTGCAAATGCGAATCGAGTTACGCTGTACCTAATAAAGGTTAATTAACCCTTTACCTGATAGAGATATCGGTTCGTGTCATTGTTAACATAGTACAGTAATCCCCCGTTTAATGAGACCACTTAATGAACAAACATGGCTGTCTTCATAAGCAGGTGGTTGCTTAATACAAGACGAAAGTTATGCAGAAAGCTCCTATAACTTTCGTCCTGCATTAAGCTACCATCTGCCTTTGCCATTGTGAATTATGCTCTCTAGATGGTGTTTGCTGTATAGCTAGTAAATTAGAAGGTTCATGCAAGAGCTGTCTGGCCATGGTCTCTACTGTCTGCTTTTTTTAATCATATAGTTCAGATTCTGCATTCCTGATATTGCCAAACATGGCTGTGTTCCTACACCATTGTAACATTTCAGCAAACAGATATTAATGATGTCATTATTTCTTACGTAAGTTTTCAACAGATAAGCACCTAATAAGTAGCAAATAAAGAGTTTGTTATTGTTACAAAACCACACATTACTAGACTTAACTAGATACTCGTAGATATTCAACAACATCAACCAATTATCCACATGTAACAAGTATATTATTTCATATCAATAAGTTGAACGACATTAATCCCTGGGTTCAGTTAAGGGTAGTACTCGCAACTATTGGCAACTGTTCGTTACAGATATTATACAAGCTGTTACGACCATGTCCGAACGTTAATATTAGTGTTACACTTAATGAATTAACCGATGTTTACGCGACAACTTAAGTAAATTATATTGGAATTGTTGATGCAAAACGCAAAACAGATTAAACACTTAACGTTTTGTGCCATGAACACGCCTTTCTACGTCTTTGCAAACAAAGTAGACCCAGATAAGACGGCCCCTATAGGTACCGTCTGATCAGGGTAAGCTTTATTTGCTTAATATGCTATAATATAGAGATGGGTCTACAGTTTCAGCCAAAAGTTCCGGTGTTCATGCACTATTATAACAATTAGTCTGATTATTATTATACCCCACCACCTGTGGTGGGGCTATATAGGAATCACATTGTGCATCTGTCCGTGTCCGTCATTCGTCACTCGCGTTTTTCCGGGACATTTGCTTTTTCTTGAAAACTATTTGTGATACCACCTTCAAACCTTCATAACTCTTGCACAAAATTTGACAGACTTATGCCCCTTTTTAATTTCATATTTTATCACTTAATTAGGTTTTTCCGGGACATTTGCTTTTTTCTTGAAAATTGTTTATCATACCACCTTCAAACTTAATACATATTATAAGTGTTATATGGGGACAATCTTCTCCATGTTTCATAACTCTTGCTCAAAATTTGACAGAATTATACCCCTTTTTAACTTCATATTTTGTCTCTTAATTGGGACATGGTTTTGGGACATGCCATTTTCTGGAAACCTGTTTATGATATTGTCTTCAAACTTGGTACACATTATGAGGGCGATGAGAGCATGTGCAGTCAACAAGGGTTGTAACTCTAAATTCATTTTTGAGGGAGTTATTACCCTTAGGAACTTTTTAGAAGCGATTTTTGTCCAGAGTATAACTTCTCAAGTATTGTAGGCACAACTGTGAAACTTTATATATGGATAGAGGGTGATAAGAGGATGTGCAGTCAACGGGGGTTGTGACTCTAAATTCTTTTTTGAGAGAGTTATTCCCCTTAGTTACTTTTCAGAAACATGTGTTGTCCAGAGCATAACTTCTCAAGTATTTAAGGCACAACTGTGAAACTTTATATATGGATGGAGGGTGATTAGCGGATATGCAGTCAATAATGGTTGTAACTCTAAATTCATTATTGAGAGAGTTTTTCCCATTTGTTACTTTTCAGAAGCAAGTTTTTGTCTGGAGCATATTAACTTCTCAAGTTTTGTAGGTACAACTATGAAACTGTGTATATGGGTAGAGGGTGATGGGAGGATGTGCAGTCAACAAGGACTGTAACTCTTAATTCATTTTAGAGGGATTTATTCCCCTTTGTTACTTTTCATAAGTATTTTTGTCCAGAGCATAACTTCTCAAGTACTACTTCTACATTTCTTCACCATTGAACCTCAAATTTTGCACATGCATTTATAATGATGCATCATATTGATGTGAGTCATTCCTTGACTGGAATTTAAAAAAGATTATTTCCACAAGTGTGGATGAAAGGATTATTGAGCTATTGCCTTTTGTATTGAAGTCATTGGATCTTTTGACAAAGTGGTGGGTGGGGGTATCAATCACCTTCAGTGATAGTTCTAGTATAGGATGTCATTATGTTTTACAGGAATATTCATGAAGTAATGGGTTAATCGTGTTACAATTAATATCCATCTTGTATAACTGATTTATTTAGTAATAAGTATTGACAAATTGTGTTTGTGCAACACATTGGGAAACAATCATTATACAATGAAGATATAATAGGACATGAACTGTATCATTGGGGAAACGGATTTAGACATTAGTAATTAGCCTGGACAACAATGACTTGTCCACCATTACCATTCCAATAGTTCATTGCTTCGTCCAAATACAAATATCCTCATTCACCTTAAAGAATGCAACTCGTATGTATCTCATTTGCGTCAAACAAGTTTCGCCTGCAAGCAATGTCGCCTGCGTCAAGTTTCGGGGTTCGTTCTCTAAAACGAAAATGGCGTCAGACAGCATGATCTAAATGTGTCTGACCTGGATCGAAAATGTTTGCAAAGGTAATCATATTTTAGACTATTGCAGCAAGTTCTGTGAATCGCTTTCCACTACGGTTAAGGATTTAAGCCATATGAGGTTTTAGCATTAAATATATGTTGAAAATCTTTATTTACTTCCGAATTACCTAACACTTAGGAATGCAAGCTCCTCACAAATGCAAATTAGGTCGATACCTTAGCATGATAAGAGCAACATGTATAAGTAAAACCCCTCTAAACGGGAATGTTATGGTAGAACAATTTAAGTATTATTTGGCAGGTTGCTGCTTAATGCATGGTGAAAGTCATGCAAAAAGCTCCTATGAGCTTTTTGCATGACATTCAACATGTATTAAGCAACCACCTGTCTGAAGGTCCGGTTTCGATACTAATTGTGACGTTCGGTTTAGTTGGGTTGTTCTGTATTAGCAAACACGGGTCTAACAGGTGCATTTTTTTCAGCTTCAATGTTATTGTCCCATAGAAAAACAAGTAGTAATAGTAGAAGCTCGCATTTTATTACCTCGTTTCCATAGCAATAACATCTATAACGGAACAGTTAATGCCTAATGTCAAACTAGATCTAACAAACATTTAATACTTATAACGCTAACCACGACACGAGTCCAATTTGCAAGCAGGTTAACAGAGCAACTCGGCGTCTCATCAGGATCACAATTGTTGGACACTTGCTCATCGTTTCTCAAAGTACGTGTGACATGACATTTTGACCATTTCCCTGTTGAATATTTATGTCAGAAATAATTTCATCATGAATATTTAGCAGCTGAATTGCTAAAATGGCATATGTACACATGATTTGTTCGTGTTGGAAGAAACTGTAAAGTCATGTTATCTATATCATTTCTAAATAAACAAACAGGACCCTGATCAGATGGTTGCTACAGGATCTTGGCCTACACAGTTTGAAAAGGCGTGAAAAGGCATTTATATGAGGGAAAGGTTAATGGGTAATTTGTTAACGCAAATTATGTGTCGCATCACTGGGCCATAACACGTGGGTATACAAATTGATACTAAAACAGTGGGGATGTGGTATAAAATGTTTCCCTATCAATTAATGTAGGTAATAAAATAAACTGGTCTGTCTCTTTTCTTATACAGTAAAATCTCGATTATTCGGTCAGTTAAATACGTATCATCACCGATCTTTAAGGCAAGTGGCAGTTTAATGGAGAGTGGAAATAATACAAAAAGCTCATCCGGGAGCTTTTTGCATATCCTTCCCCCTGCATTAAGCAACCAACTGCCTTAAATGGTCGAACGTCTTCTATCATAAATTGTTTAATTATCGAGGCTTGACTGTAGTTTCACACTCTATATTCACCCTTTCCCTGTTCTACGTTTATTTCAAATTTCAATACATAACAGAATTAGTTACAATGACCTTTGGAAGGTGGAACACTGTAGCCATTTTAGAAAGTAAAGAACCGGAAGGTGGAACACTGTAGCCATTTAAGAAAGTAAAGAACCATAATTATATTTCATATTCCATTAGCGATCCCAATAGACCCTGATCATACCGTTCCGATAGGAGCCCTCATGTCTGGGTCTAATCTGTTTGCAAGTGCTCGAAAACACGTTTATAGGAAGGAAAGAATTAACGAATAAATATTGAAATGTAAACTAAATCATACTGAAAAATCTACTCAATCATTGATTTGCTAAATTTTCACTATAAAGTCCGAGTCGATCAGACCTTTGAGAAACTATTTTCCGAGTTACCCGAAGTACTCTTCTAGGTTAAAGTTGGGGTTTTTCAACGAATGCGAGTCAAATCGCAGACAGTGGGGAAATAGTTAAACTACGGTAGAACCTGTCTTAACCCATTACCTCATAGGCTATTTTTAGATACAACCTCTTTGAATAAAACTACTGAAAAGGAGCATTAACTAGAGAAAAGGAAAAATATAGAACTTTGTAGTTTGAAACCATTGTGATAAATATAGCATTTGCTCCTATAGGAGCAAATGCTCTATTTATCAAAATGGTTTCACAAAGAGACTTCTACAGATTCGTCAAATGTCGTCGATATGAGGGAATGGGTTAAGCGGTCATCAAGAACTTTGTGCATTACTCTTGCTCTGCATTAAGCAACCGCCTGCTTGTTAAGACCCCTATGTTCAATAAATGAATGGCCGCTTAGGACAGGTCGAGAAACCATTGACCGAGTCACTCTGTGTCTCATCTGGGTCCAAACTGTTTGCAAAAGCGAATCAAGTCGCATGTGACTCCTGACAGGTTAACTCTTATCGTATTATCTACGTAATTTCATATGCAAAGAGGTTAGATCCATGACCCCATTTTACGAAATCTTATCTCAAGTTCGTTAACCTTTTCCTTCATATAAACATGGTTTTACGCATTTTCAAACAGAGTAGACACAGATTAGACGGCTCCAATCGGAGCCGTCTGATCAAGGTCTGCTCTGTTTGGTAATGGAATTAGAAAGGTTTGTTTCTTTACTTTCTGAAATGGCTACAATGTCCAACATTCCACATTTTGTTGTAACTATTTTTTTCAATGAATATTAAGTACGTGTTGCAGTTTGGAATTAACATACAATTGAGAAAGGGTTAAGACAGTCATTACCTAACACACTACCGTTTTTATCGCAAAGGCTTGAAATAAACAGAATCAAGTAAAATTGCAGTAGATTAAAGTTTGGGCAGGTTTTAAAACAAGATAAGGATAAAGAAACTCCTGCATAAGGTAGTAGTACCATATTTACTCATTTATCTCATATGTATTCATTTATTGAAATCGAAATTATCTCATATTTACTCATTTATCAAATTCTAAATGCGATGCAAATTTGTGTAGTATACCTACCACTGAATAAGAACGAAAACCGACGGCAAAACTCACCGAAGCTTAACGCTTTGCTTGCTATTCACGTCAATATACCTACCTGTAAATAGTGTAGTGAATACCCAGATGAGACAGCTCCTGCAGGAGCTGTCTCATCAGGGTCTGCACTATTTACAAGTTGAATGTGCAACCAGTGCACTCCACAGCAGTGATTGCACAGCGAAATACTTGTACACAGTGAAGATATATGTAATTATACAACAAAGCATGGGTAAAGAAGGAGAAATATATTTTAAAATTCAGCAAGCGAAGGGTTAAATATAACCTTAGAAATATATGTATAAGACGATAGATGCTAATGAACACGCACTAGGCAACACCGTTAACAAACATATCCAAATTGTAGATACACCTTCTTATTCATTCAAACCGAGTAATATAAGATGAGCATGGTTATTATTAAGTTGACTGATTTCAAGAAAATCAACATTGTTGTTTTCTGATTGAAAGCAACATGCACCTATTCAAATTTGCAAATTGTTTGATATAGCAGATCCCCCGTGTCTATAATAATAATAGTATAATGTAACCAAAACCACTCGTTGTCTTGTCAGAAACTCTTCAGACTGATCAATGTAATGTATCAATTTGCACAGCAGAAAATGTACAGTAAAACCCCTCTAAACCGGAAATTTATTAATAAACTATTAAGGTATTTTCTTGTAGGTGGCTGTTTAATGCAAATTGATAGTCATGCTTTGGAAGCCTTTTACGCGACTTTCGACAATAAGCTGCCATCTGTCTCCAAGACCGAAATTTATACTCATTTGAACGCCCTATTTGGAGAGGTTTTACTGTATTCTTTCAGTGTTGATGCAATTCCAATTATATTAGTATGTTAGGAAAAGTGATTCAAATAAGATGTTCATTACTCCTGTCAGATTTGATGCAATTCTGTTAGGAAACGTCATTCAAACAAGATGCTTTGCTGAAGTATTTGTTTATCTTTTCAAGACAATTCTGTTTAGTACGCCTCTAGGAGCTTTGCCTTAACCCTTTCCCCCATATAAGCGTGTTTTCACGCATTTACGAACAGAGAAGATCCAGATCAGACTGCTCCTACGAGAGCTGTTTGATTAGGGTCTTCTCTGTTTGCTAATGGAATTTGAAAGATGTGTCTTTATCTACATACATATCTGAATCTCTTTTGTTTGCAATAAGAAAACGTTTAATAGTTTTGCTTTAGGATTGAAGTAATTTACGTAAATGGTGAATATGACTTCGTTATGAAGACAGAACAATGTTACTGTAATACCAACAACTGTTAGTGTAATCCCAACAACCGCTACTGTAATACTAACAACCGCTACTGTAATGACAACGACTGCGACTGTAATGACAACGACTGCGACTGTAATGCTAACAAACGTTACTGTAATACCAATAACCGCTACTGTAATAGCAACAACTGTTACTGTAATGCCAATAATCCTTACTGTAATACCAACAACTGTTACTGTAATACAAATAATCCTTACTGTAATAACCGCTACTGTTATACAAACAACTGCTACTGTAATTCAATTAATCCTTACTGTAATACCAACAACTGTTACTGTAATACAAATAATCCTTACTGTAATACCAATAACCGCTACTGTAATACCAACAAATGTTACTGTAATACCAATAATCCTTACTGTAATACCAACAACTGTTACTGTAATACAAATACTCCTCACTGTAATACCAATAACCGCTACTGTAATACCAACAACTGTTACTGTAATACAAATAATCCTTACTGTAATACCAACAACTGTTACTGTAATACAAATAATCCTTACTGTAATACCAATAACCGCTACTATAATACCAACAACTTTTACTGTAATACAAATGATCCTTACTGTAATACCAACAACTGTTACTGTAATACAAATAATCCTTACTGTAATATCAATAACCGCTACTGTAATACCAACAACTGTTACTGTAATACAATTAATCCTTACTGTAATACCAACAACTGTTACTGTAATACAAATAATCCTTACTGTAATACCAACAACTGTTACTGTAATCACGACTGAGACTGTAATCACGACTGAGACTGTAATGACAAGGACAGCTGCAGTTATAAGAAATGCTACTTAATGACAACGGATGTTCCTATAATGGCAGCGACTGTGGCTGGCAACGTATGTGGCTGTAACTACAGCGAAAATGACAGCAATGGCAACAACAGTCACTTTAATCAAGCGACTGCTACTTTAATGACAACGGCTGTTACTGTTATGACGACGACAATGACATGATGAAAACGACCGCGGCTGTAATTAGAGAGTATGTATATAATGACAACGCATGTAGCAGCCGTAATGACTACGGATGTTATGACATTGGCTATGGTCATTATGACAATAAATTTGCTTGCTGTGCGGCTGAATTAACAACGATCGAGTCTGTAATGACAACGAAAGTGGCTGTACTGAAATAACATTGAATGTGGCTGTAACGGTAATGAATATAGCTGAAATGATACACATTGTGAATGTTATGACAGCAAACGTAACTGTTATGATAACGAATACTGCTGCAATCAATTTTGGATGTAATGGCAATGACTGTCTGACAACGACTGTTTCTATGATATCAACGAATATGGCTGTAAAGACAGCAACTGTGATTTAATGACAACGACTGCGACTGTAATAACAACGACTGCGGTTAAACGGCAACAACCGCGGCTGTTATGACAACGACTGCGATACCGACAACGATTCTGGCGTAATGATAACGTATGTTACTGTAACGACAACGACTCTAACTGTGATGCCAAGGTATGTTGGGGTTATGTTAACGACTGTAGCTGCTGTTACGATGACTTTGAAATAATACACTTTGTGATTGTTATGACAGCAAAAGTGACTGTAATGAAAACGAATACTGCTGTAATCACATCAACTGTCGGTGAAATGGCAATGACTGTCAGACAACGACTATTTCGGTAATATCAACGAATATGGATGTAAAGACAGCGACTGTGCTTTAATGACAACGACTGCGACTGTAATTACAACGACTGTGATTTAAACGGCAACAATTGCGGCTGTTATGACAACGACTGCGATAACGACAACGATTCTGGCGTAATGATAACGTTTGTTACAGTTACGACAACGACTCCGTGATGTCAAGTCTGTCGTTGTTTTGTTAACGATTGTAGCTGCTTTGACAACGACTGTGGCTGTATTACAATGAATATGACTGTAATGAAAACGAAAATGACTGTAACAAATATGACTGAAATGAAAACGGATGGGACTGTAATGACAACGACTAAGTATAATGATAATAACTGTGTCTGTAATTGACAACAAATGTTTCTGTAATGACAACGAATGAGGGTGTAACAACACGACTGTAGTTGTCTTGATGACTGTAATGGCAGTGAATGTGACTGTAATGACAACGAATGTTACCTTAATGACAATGCCTATGACTGTTTTGTCAATTAAAGTTAATGTAATGACAATGACTGTAGCTATAATCACAACTAATATTACTTTATGATAATGGCTATGACTGTAGTGACTACTAATACTACTTTAATGACAACGACTTTGATTGTTATGACAACGACTGTATATGTAATGGCACACGCTGTTATTGTAATGACAACACCTGTAGTGCCATAACAACGAGTGTGGTTGTAATAGATACAACAGTGAATGTAATAACAACGACAGCGATTGTAATCACATTGACAACATCAACAACGTAAAGCAAAAATGTAAAACTTCCATCAAAATAATGCAAAAGGTGTATTGGCAAGTATTTTTGTTTTCTTTTAAACCACTACTTCAAGAATAATCATATAAGACATAATGAGTGAATGTACAATGTATATCAGTTAGCAAACGTTTTATAATGTCTTCTGAAAAGGAATAAAAATCTACATTGTTTGCAAAGGAAACGCAATGCGCATCTATGAGAGCAAAATGGTTAAATAACAATGGTGATAACGAACTATTTTTTCTTCTATTATTATATTAACTTTTAGTCTGTAACAAACTTGTATCAGTGGATAGGGTCATCTACATTGGTCTTCATATGTAATTCTTACTCGACATCTCATCTGACTCCAAACCACTACAAAGGTTACTACAGTAAAAGAACTCTAAACCAGATTCTAGTAAAGAAGACTTTAGGCAGGGGGCATCTTAATGCAGGGTAAACGTCATGCTAGGGGGGGTTTGTGTGTGAATTTCACCCTGCTTTAAGCTGCAACCCTCCTGGCTCCTAGACCGGGTTTTATATTTATTTGGATATCCGGTGTAGAGGTGTTTACTGTACAGAACAACGCTCACTAATCGAAAATTTAGTACAGAAACACTGCAACATACATGTATTTGGTCAAGCGATGTAATTGTTTACAGCATGGTAAACGTTATGCAGAAAGCTTGAGGGGCTATCTGCACGACTTTCACTCTGCATTAAGCTGCCACCTGTCATAACCATTTACTCCATAAATGACCCTTTATACTTAGCAAACCGAGCTCTAAAGGCTCATGTAGGAGCCTTCTGATCAGGATCTGTTCTGTTTGTTTTTGAAACAATATAGATATGATTTTATACTTTCTTTCTTTTATTCAAATGCTATATCACAAATATATGCAATATGTATGATGTCATTATTTCTTATTGACTATTCATGGATTAAAGCGTTCAAGACCTATAATAGCGAAAGTGATGCTTATTTGACTGTTATATTAGGATAATGAAGGGTTCACTGCTTATATCTGCTATTAGAGTATTGAAGGTTGCAGTTTCTTTTACACGTCGTGTTGTGTAATATCCAGGATAACAGATAAAGACCTGTGCGTGTTCAACTACTAAAATTGGCATGTCTCTACCAAACCATGTGATGTGACCACTCTTTAGAATCGTCTCGAAGAATAATCACAAGAAAGGGTTTTGTGAAGAAATAAAGGAGCTAATCTTGAAAATATCTTAATTTACGTATCTTATCCGTAATGTCTATGCATAATACTGTAAAGTATCGCTAATTAATACGTCCACTCAAAAACAAAAGTATATAACAGGGGGATTGTAAACCATTCCCTCAATTTGAAGTCTTGTGATGCCTCTGTAAAAGTCACTTTCTGAAACCAATGTGCTAAATTGAGCTGGTTTAAAAACTACACAAATCTAAACGTTTCTATTTCTCTAGTGAATGCTCCTTTTCGGTAGATTCAATCAAAGAGGTTATCACAGCCTATGGGGAAATGGGTTAACACACATGACTGCATTACTTTTGCCCTGTAGTAAGCAGCATTCTGCTTTTACAGACACATATATTAACCCATTATATGGTCGCATTAGTGAGACTTTACTGTATCAGTAAGTAATCATTGGTTATGCTCATGTTTATAAACTGAATAATTTAATACTTTCTGAGCTACGAATATAAAAACAATAATTTCAAATAATTGCAATGCAGACTTCAATACGGTTAAATACACAGGGGTCTGGACCGCTTCATGGGGGTCTACATGTACTATATAATAACAAGGGTTCCAACTAGCAGAACGGACATCCGTGTACCACAAGTACAAATATGAATGTAACTCTTGCAATTTAATTGATAATTTTGTAACTCTTTCGGCTATTGAAAGCCAATATATATTACTATCAAATAAATATAATCTTTTCACGGTAACTTACGCACAATTATCGATCCAACAACGTTTTTCTAAAAATGTCACGTGTTTTCTGGGTCATTGACAAACGTTCGTTCACTCCGGTTTCACTATATCACAGCCATAACCTGGCGATTTTCAGTTCAAAGATGGCGTGGTTCAATAAAACGAAGTAATTATATCACTAATCTCCATTTCTTTTGTCGTTACGTTTCTATTTCGGATGCTGCCATTTTGCAACAAATTTGAATGGAGCCTTTTCATTGGATGAGCGAAGGAAAAGTTGGAAAATCCGTGACGTCACGTACAATGGCTCCTTCCTCGACGATATGAAGCAAACTGACAAAACTCGCTAGTTTTACATCATTCTTTTGATGTTGGGGACTAAATAATTGGAAGTGGGTGTCAGAATTGATTCGTTTTATTGACTCACGCCACTTTTTGAACTGCAAATTGCCAGGTTATTGCTGTGATATAGTGAAACCGGAGTGAACGAACGTTTGTCAATGACCCTAAAAACACGTGACATTTTGTGAAAATCATTGTTGGATTGATACTTGTTCATAAGTTACCGTTATAAGATTATATTTATTTGATAGAAAAATATATTGGCTTTCAATAGCCGAAAGAATTACGAAATTATCATTTAAATTGTAAAAGTTACAGTCATATTTGTACTCGTGGTACACGGATATCCGTTCTGCTAGTTGGAACCCTTGTTATTATATAGTACATGTAGACCCCCATGAAGCGGCCCAGACCCCTGTGGTTAAATAGACTGGTGTATATCACGAATTATATATTTGTAATGTATATGTTAGATTAGTAACTGTTAAATCACACCCATGCTTAAACGAAAGGTAATATTGCCATAACAATGTACCAATGTACCAATGAACCAGGGAATATGCACAACATTAACCCATTTATCCCCATATTATTTAAGGAAAAACACGTCCTCGGTCCATGCATATAAAGCTTTTTAGTTGAGTCTGAGTTTGTTCTCAAGTTTTTGATTGGTCAGATTGTTCTCAAGTTTTTGATTGGTCAGATTTGAGCCTTTGGCTCAAATCTGACCAATCAAAAACTTGAGAACGAACTCAGACTCAACTAAAACGTTTTATAAGCATAGATACTGATCTAACTTTAGAACCCATCCGTGTTACACGTGTAGGGGACACATCAAACTAAATATGTACTGAAATAAACCATTGACATTTTGGGTTAATCAAATATTGCAGACACGGATCAGAGGGCTGGCCTATGTCCCTTTTAAGTTACACCGTACAATAATGGTTTACAGAACGAATTTCCACCTGATACCACTTTATTACTTTGTCAAGTTTTACCCTTCTCTTGCTGAATTTTAAAATACATTTCTCCTTCTATACCCATGCCCTGTTGTATAATTACATATATCTTCACTGTGTACAAGTATTTCGCTATGCAATCACTGCTATGGAGTGTATTGGTTGCACAAACAACTTGTAAATAGTGCAGACCCTGATGAGACAGCTCCTGCAGGAGCTGTCTCATCTGGGTCTTCACTATTTACAGGTAGGTATATTGACGCGAATAGCAAGCGAATGGTTAATGGAACATTTGACGAGAAGATATTGACCGCAGGTGTTTTGTGATTACCCCTTCCAATTAATCTCTCTCAGATCGTCCACAGACGGACACGCCGCCGACACTGCCAATCACTTCTGTCCTTCATACACATTGTCAATTCTTCTGGGTGTGCTGCTCCAGCATCCCTCATTAGTACATTGGCCATGGTTGCGGTAGGGTGCCCTGGTTTCTGCAACCCATGAGTTGGGTTCCACATGACTACCTTGCTTACCCAATTAATACCCAGGCATTATAGTACAATTCATAAATAATGCAAACAAGCGAGGTTTTACACAAGCGTGAAATGGCTGCCTAAATATGTTTAAGCAGGAAAGAAAGAGATACCAATATTGTTTAGTACTGTTAATTAACAGATACATGGACAAAACATGACCATATGAATAATAGCAGAAAGAGGATAAAGTTTTAATTAGTTACGATTATGCTGAAAACGATATTTGTAACACCCAAACAAGAGAAAGGATAACTTTGGAAAACCAGAAATACATTGTTCTCAGTTGATTATTCAGGCACCGACTCATAGGTTCGTAAGATTATATAGGGTAACCCCATTTCAAAAACATGACACATACTCAAAAAATCAATACTGCTACATAACTTGTCTTTCAGTAATCATTGATATTTTATATATCATTTAGCCTAATCTAGATGTTAAAACATATTTTCAAAAGTAAAGCGAAATTCTGTTATCTGACGATGCAACATGCCTGTTGATCATTGATTTTGCTCCCGATATGTCCTTTCGAATGTGTCACACTTTTTAATAACATTCACGTTAGACGACTAGATATGTGCTTTGATATATACACGTGCATCCGCTGGGGAATCATATAACCCTACAGTAAATAAATAAAACAATAAACTAGTTGTTTTTTCTATCAAACATCTAAACAAAAGACACTTTTGGAGTAAATTGCACTGGACAGCAAACGGCCTGCAGACTATTCATAACAACAGCAAACGTCAAAAAGGTATTGGGCATTAGTGAACACAGTAAAACGTAATGCAATTGTTTGGTTCTTGTGTCCATATCAAACAAACAAGTAAACCATGTCCTGTATAAGACTATGGCTTAGCTGCAGCCAAATGGATTAATTCATAATGGTTATAAACTATGTTATAATTTAACTATTGAACGTTTATAAAAAGGGTTGTCCTAATATTCTATATAAATAGCTAAGCAATTGATGCGAAAGGACGGCTAATACCTTACCTTTTCAAGCCCTGTGCGCGGCCTATCACTTACATACCCTGTCAGGTTGTGTCTTCGGATGAGTTTCGTGATTGTCTTGTGAGAACAATCCATCCTTCTTGTTACATCACGAAACCATAGGCCAGCCCCGACCATACCAACGGTCTGTTGACGTTGAACGTATGTTAAACGTCCCATTTTGAGCGTCCTTTTGTTAGCCTGTCCATTAACTTTCACTTGCAACAAACGGTTTGTGATACATTTTGCGTACATGTCGACTTTGCACTAAAACGTCGATTTTTCTCGTGCAGTTCCTGGTCAAGAATTAGACAACTGAATTGGGACACTATTCATGAGCGCCTGTGACCACACATTTGGGTCAAGCACGATGAGATGCTCAGCTTTATACACAGGGTACTGCCATTTCGAAGATATATGAACGTATAGAGTAGTACCTTTCAGTGACGTACATTGTATATGTGAATTATCTATATACATGTATGTGATTTTTCCTATCTAACATATTCATATTGAACCCTTTCAATCCTGGACACACGTGCATTATCAGCTTCAAACAGTGTAGACCCAGACCAGAGGGGTCATAGAGGAATCCTCTGATCAGGGTCTGCAATGTTTGTAATTCGAAATACTTCAGAAATTTTAAGCCTTTCATATTAAGTGGATTCTATAACCAAACACTGGTGGTTTGTTCACATCTGAAAAATGGGATTGAAACAGTGAACCTTTTATTGGTTTAACTGCAACAAAAATATTAAAATTTGGAACCTGTTATCTTAACCCTTTCGCTGCCAATGCCGGATCTGTTTTATCCTATGCAAACAGTTTGGATCCAGATGGAACTCGGCGTCTCATCAGCATCCAAACTGTTTGTTACTATATTTTTGAAACAAAAATGAAGAAAATAAAAGAAAATTTATAGCATACGACAAAGTTAGCAGACGACAGAGTTTGGCAACGAAAGGGTTAATTGGACAGTTGTCGACTAACAAATTGTCTTGACCATGCAAGGTTCAAATTAATTCTCCTTGTGCTAAGCGTGCCATGATTGGCTATTGCAAACAGCTTGGATCTAAATGTTATGCCGAGTAAGTCGGCGGCTCACCAGAATTGAACTTGTTTGCCACTCGGCCAACAGTTTCTGAATAAATGATCAGCTGGCAACATTTTTGATAGAAGGAGAACAGGTATCCAACTAGAGCATATTCGCGTTACCAACTATACTTATTAATCCTTTCCCTCATATAAACACATTTTTAGCATAGGGGCCGTCTGATCCAGGTCTGTTCTGTTTGCTTTTGCCATGATATAGGTTCGATTCTAGTTTTCATTAAAGCAAAGCATTCCCATATACGATAATGTAAATACACATACTTATTCTTGTTTGCAATATTAAATCGAAAGATTTCGAGAAAACTTACTAATAAGTGATGGCAGAAATATGTCACAATAATTAACCCATTATCTCCTACTGACGCATTTTGACGTCTGTTAAAGTCATTTTAAAACCATTGCGGTAATAAAGAGAATTTGCTCCATGGGAGCGAATGCTCTATTTATCACAATGGTTTCGAAATGACTTTTTAAAGTCATTTTAAACCCATTGCGATAATAAAGAGAATTTGCTCCATGGGTGCAAATGCTCTATTTATCACAATGGTTTTAAAACTACATAAATATGACTTGGTTCTTTTCTCTAGTAAATGTAATAGAAATAAATTCTCTGTAAGAAACCTTGTTTAGCTTCCATGAAAGTGTTGATTTTTCACTTGACACAATATTTTGATATCCAGTAAAACCTCTCTATAACAACCACTAAATTGTGTTAATTAATTGGTATTCTGGGCAGGTGGTTGCTTAGGAGCGTTCTGTTTTACTTTCACCTTGCTTTAAGCATCCACATGACTTTAACACAAAATACTTGATGTATTTAGTGGTCGTTATAGAGAGGTTTTACTGTATAAACACAGAAACATTTAGCGATAACGAACTTGCAAATTCATATTATTCCACACATATGGATTGATATGGAAAAAACGTGCCGTTAAGCATACAAACACGCACGCACGCATGTACGCACGCAAACACACACGCACGCACACACGCACACACGCACACATGCACACACACACACACACATACATATTTGCTGATGTCTGACTAGGAAGTGGCAAACACCATAACGCTTTCTCTGCGTCTTATTTGGATTCCGATTATTCACAAGTAATCACTGATTTCTCAACAAGCATGCTAAACGTCAAACCACTAATGAGCAGCTCGTTTCATTCTACGGAAACCACACATATAAAACACAAAAAACGATTATCAATTACTCATTCGAGACAAATGAAATATCAGACTGGATTGTTGGTACAGTAGAGTCTCGCAAAAGCGACCACTTTTTTATCAACCATTTAGGCCTACTACACGAAGGTCCGTGTAAATAATGATTATATTATGAATATAAATTAGATTGTTATTATAGCTCCAGGACACATGAAAGTTTGGCCATGGTAGAAGCTGTGGAAGCATATCTATTTGACATCATAAGCAAACAGAGCAGACCCAGGTACCTATAGGAGCCGTCTGATCTGGGTATACATACTCTGTATGGAGTGAAGGGTTAACATAAAAGACTATAAAAGCAGGTTGTTGCTTAACCCTTTCGGCGCCAAATTTCTAATTGTCGTCTGCAATGCAATTTTTGTTAAGCCATTTGGTAAAATAAGAAAGTGAGATAAATGAATGCAAATTTCAAAGGAATAAAACGCAGATATAGAAGACGAGTTTGAGACAATATAGTGAAGTCCCTGATCAGACGCCGCCTTGAAAAGGCGGCGTCTGATCTGAGACTGCACTATTTGCTGTGGTGCATTAATGCGACATCGGCGGTGAAAGGGTTAATGTATGACAAAGGTGATACAAAAACAAACTCCTATAAGAGTTTTCTGTATCACTTTTGTCCTGCGTTAAGCTACCGGTACCACCTGTTTTAAAAATCCAGAATCAGACTTATTTTAAGCGGACGTATTAGCGAGACTTTACTATATTTGAAATGATGCACTGTTTGCCTCCGTCACATATATCCGACCTTATAGCAGTTGTGATACATACAAATATGTATGTTATCGGGAGTGTGCACATTGTAAATTCTGAAACAAAGTTATTTATAAACAAATGTTGACAACAGTTTGGCCGCTTATTAGAAAATATATCATATTATTACATCTAATTTACACTACTAAACACACTTACTAACTGTAATGATTGAAGCTGATATACAGTAACCAATGTTTAGTTATTTACAACACCGTCGCTTACAGTTAATGTCTTCTGCAAAATGTGTCGTGTGCCACTATATAATTTTGTTTGCTAAAATATTGATCTATTTTCTTTCAAGAAACATAATTACACAATTAAATCTTTTGGATCCTGATGAGACGCCGGGTTACTCGACATCTGTTTTACAGGGAATCAGTTTCGCCTTTGACAGCGAAATGGCTTTAGTAAACACTTTTGTGATGTAATGAAAGCATATTTTCCAATGGTTACTAATTTCACATGTCTGTTTAATAATGTTGATAACTTGATATTACTTTTCTTCCTTATTCGATTGCCATTGATTAGTAGCATTTTGTAATATGTATGAATTGGGCGAGTATAAAACACCAGACACAAGAATCCTATGTCAATTTGATAGATTGGTACGTGTATTACAAATAGTTTTTATCAGTGAGTAGGCAGTGACTTTGGAAAGGAAATAAAGAACATGGCCGGTAATAATATGCCTTAAACAGTACTCACGAGATTTTCTTGCGTGACCAATAGTCTAAATAGTGTAACTTATGGAAAAATGGATTAGGTTAGCCTGTCAATTTTAACATATCGAGAATAGAATTACATGCACAGTCTAAATATTTGTATGGTTAAACCCACTTGACGCCAACCCATTCTAACCGGTATTTCTTTGGGGGCCCTTTAAGTATATCTTGTTGGCATTTGAACAGGAATTGTTTTGCTGGCATGACCTAATTTGTGTAAATGATATGTAAAGCAAAAGGTGTACTCCCTCATCAGAGAGCTCATTTATGGGTGTTTTGTCTGGGTTTTAACTATTTGCTATTACCAGCCAATAGTCAAAAACTGGTTAGCGCTTACAGTGCGGGACACGAGTCACTAATGTCCCTTGCAAACTGTGTAGACCAAGATGGATGGGTCCCTAGACGAGCCCTCTCATCAGGGTCAGCACTGTTTGTCATGTTACACTTTTCTTTAGAAAAATCCATAAAAGGTCACCGTGGGCTTGGCCTGTTCGAATGTTGGAATAGTTCATTTTATAAATTCAGCATTGTAAGTGTTAATAAAATAAGCGATGGTAAAAGGGGTATACCACCATATTTGCCAGTTGCGTGGTGTATCTATGAAGTAGACAAATAGTTACGGTAAGATAGAGTACGAACACCCGTCCAAAACGGATGTTAAAAATAATATCAGTGTATGTCCCCTAGGAACTTTCTGCATGACTTTTAAACTGCATTAACTCATTCCTCCATAGGCTATTTTTAGACCCAACCTCTCTGAATAAATCTACCGAAAAGGAGCATTTACTAGAGAAAAGGAACATTTTAGAATTGTGTAGTTTAGAAACCACTGTGGAGGAAATGCTCTATTTATCACAATGATTTCAAAAACTGAATTTTACAGAGGCGAAGAAAGGCGTATTTATGGAAGAAAAGGTTTCATGTAAGCAGCCACCTGCATGAAAAGACCTTAATAGTCCTTAATAGTCCTTATTAAAATTTCAGTTTAGAGGGGTTTAATGCATATCTCATTCAACCTGAGTTCAACCTTGGTAATTGTATAGTGATTTATGTGATGATGTGATTCAGTGCAGGCATTATCGTCCGCTAGACAAGTTTGGTCTCTTTCAAGTTTTAGAGTGGCGTTTTTTCAATTTCTTCTTCAAAACTATAATTTGACTGTAAAACAATTTGGACCCAAACTGTTTGCATATGATATCACAGACCCGTCCTCATGGCAGTAAATAGACGTCAATTTCTATCCGAGTATCCCCATCAGTCCAAATGTATTTCACTAGCTATCTTTACTTCTGATGTCTTTATCTTTACACTGGATTGATACAATATAAGCCCGTAAATGAATAATTAATCGTTTCCCTGGTGAATTTTAATGTAGGACATAATGGCATAATGAATATTTGCTCGCTGGTTTTAAACTGGCATACGTACACATGAGTGTTTTGGTATTGGTAGAAACTAGTCAGTTCTAGTACAAGTTCATAAACAAATCAGCGAACCTGATAAGACGGCACCAATAGGACCCATCTGATCTTGGTCTAGTCTGTTTGCCAAGGCGCTAAAAGTGTTAATATGAGGGATTTGTTGAAAGATTACAAATGATAAAGATGAAAACAAAATTAGCGGTAAAAACGCATTGCCACTGTAGTTTATACAATATGTATAGTGTACAGTAAAAACCCTCTAACGCGATCACCAAATATGGGTATAATTATGGGTGGCAGAGACAGGTGGTAGCTTAATGCAGGACGAAAGTTATGCAGAAAGCTCCTATAGGAGCTTTCTGCATAACTTTCGTTCTGCTTTAAGCAATCACCTGCTTTAAATCACGCCAATGGTTGTTTATTAAGTGGTCGCATTAGGGGGGTTTTACGGTTTATGCAGGGTATAGAATGCAAGATAACTGCGCCATGTTATTCCAGTCCCGTGCCATTTTAAAGGCAGATTGTAATGTTAGTCAATTCAAAACCATTCTATAAAACTCTTCTAACAAATATTTATTGGTTATGACACCACGTAACGCAATTTTTTTTCAGTAATACAGTAAAACCTCTCTATAACGACCACTCAATTGTGTTAATTAGTTGGTAATTTGGACAGGTGGTTGCTTAAAGCAAGGTGAAAGTAAAACAGAACGCTCCAGTAGGAGCGTTCTGTTTTAATTTCACCTTGCGTTGGGCATCCACCTGCTTTTAGCATAAAAATACTTGATGTAATTTAGTGGTCGTTATAGAGAGGTTTTACTGTATTTCCAAACAGTTGAATCCAAGTGCGTTGTCTCATCATTATTCAGGGTGTTTGACACTTGGCTACTAATGTCTCCAAAACATAATTGAATTGGAAGTATAGAGTCTAGACACATTTTAATCGAATCAAACTCCAAGAAGACACGAATCTTTCACAGCGTGATGAGATTTAAAAACAAGAGGGCAAAATGGTGGCCCTGTGTCGCTCACCTGGTTTGCTATGTTTCTATATAGACATATAAGGACCAGAGAAATTATCGCACCAAATCTGGTAGACGGTCACACAAAGATGATTTTTTGAGCAATTTGTTTTATTTAAAGAACAACTTGATGATTGATGATTGGGGACACAAGAAGGATATATTACATGAATGTCACAATACCTCAACTCGATACCTTCAGAAGTTACAAGAATACAAATATCAAGTTTGGTAAAAATCCAGGTTCTAAAAATATATGCTAGCCATTCAAAACTTTTGCTGTCAACAGTTTAGATTCTGATGAGATGCCGATTCACACGGCAGCCTATATTGACCGACAGATTTGCAATTACAGTAAAACCTCTTTATAACGACCACTAAATTACATCAAGTAAATTGTGTTAATGGCAGGCGGATGCTTAATGCAATGTGAAAGTAAAACAGAACGCTCCTATAGGAGCGTTCTGTTTTACTTTCACCTTGCTTTAAGCAACCACCTGCCCTAAATACCAACTAATTAACACAATTTAGTGGTCGTTAAAGAGAGGGTTTACTGTAGTAGCAGGAAGTTAATCAGTAGGTTATATAACTAGTCAGCATTCGTATTTAGCAGGAACGAGTTACAGTATAATACTGTAACTACTGGTGTGTTCCATGAAGCGGTCAACAACAGTTTTAACCCTTTTTTCTGTTCTATGTTTATTCTGAATTTCAATACCTGCTGAATATTCATGGACAAAATAGTTATAATGAAATATGAATGGTGGAACATTGTAGCCATTTTAGAATTTCAAAGTAAAGAAACAGATCTTTCAAATTCCATTAGCAAACTGAGCAGACCCTATAGGAACCATCTGATCTGTGTCTACTCTGTTTGCAAATGCGTGAAACACGTGTATATGAGGGAAATGGTTAACAAGTGTACATAGCTTTATTTATCATGCAACGTCACGAAATACAGTCACTTCCTACTAGCATAATATTTTCCACGTCGACGCTGTATTTTGTGAGGTATAGTGCATGTGTACTGACCCCACTGGAATGCAAGTTTTGTTCAGCCAATAGGAGGAAAACAGAAGGAGGAAAAATGCATTATTAAACATAAACATCAAATTTAACACATTTGCTCACCATTGTCTCAACTATTTGTCCATATAAAAGGATTAAATCAAGTTTGATTATGTTGTAAAAGTCGATGACGTCACTGCATGCCAACATGACGTCACGTAATACGTACTTGCATGTATTTTCATTCAGGGGACGAAACCGCTTTAGCAATCTTTCTTTTTCTTCATTTTCTCCATTTTTCTTGGAGTTGCATGATAAAAGAATTACTATGCTAGTAGTTCTTATATATTCACGCGTTTTCGGTATGTTCATTAGTACGCCAAATGCAATAACGTTTGGCCTTCTATATAATATTTTAGATACAGGAATCGACAGTAACCATAGAGAAAACAATATACAGTGCTCCCTCCCTACAACGACCCTCTCAATAACGATTCCCTCCTTACAACAACGCATGTCACTGTTTCCGAAACAACAAGGCTCCAGAAACAACCTTTGTCCATCGTATTTTCTTTATGCCTCAATCAAACCCTATTTTGTGACCACTCTTTAGAATCGTCACTTTGTGACGATTCTAAAGAGTGGTCACAACATAGGGTTTGGTTGAGGCATAATGGTTTTAGTTCTCGAAATACACATTATCTGGGGATCTGCAAACAAGCTAATTATATTTGATTTTCCCTCCCTATAAGAACTCCCTCTGAACAACACATACAATATTCGTATCCCAAAGGATGTCGTTGTAGAGAGGGAGCACTGTAATGGCCACATACTGTAAATGACTGTTCTTATAGAAGTATACACGAAATCGAAGATGACGCAAATGCAACGTGGCAAATGTCCTACAAAATGTCGTCATGAATGCAACTAAACAAATCCATGTCATTCACCATACAAAAACTCTGCCTGTTTATCTCTCCGTCAGTCTGACGCTTTGTGATAATGATTTCTCTATATCATACACCATTATAAGTTACACTCATAACGTGCAGGAGATGTGTACACATTCTTCTTTGCCATATAAACAAACCTTAATAAATGAATTGTCAGATGCTGAATCAAATGCCCAGTTCAATGGATATTTATATTACATATGTTCATTTCAAGAAATAATTTAACCTTTTTTATAAATTTATCTCGTATTGCTAGATCCATGACTAGTGTCGTTCGCTTTCTGCAGTGCCATAAAAGCTCTCTCAATGTAGAATTCAGCATACAATTGAGTATTCAATATAACATGAGTTATATTCTACACGAGTTCTTTATTAAATCCTCAACAATACAGTAGAACACCTCTAATGCGACCACTTAATGAATAAACATGGATGTCTTTATAAGCAGGTGGTTGCTTAATGCAGGCCAAAAGTCATGCTCTAGGAGTTTTCTGCATTAATTTTGTCATGCATTAAGCTACCATATGCATCTAGCACCCAGAATTATACCTCTTTTAGATGGTCGCATTAGCTGTGTTTTACTGTATTCCTACATCAAGAGATATTTACCCATGAGACGGCGCCAGTATTATAAGTATTTTTTCGTGTGCTGATGTTCTAGTTGTCTGAAACACTGGCAATAACAACGCAGAGAAACTAGAAATATGCTGCTTATTCCCAGGTTAACATTGCATTGTTTGATGTTTGGTTTCATTGTTGTCGTGAATGATGAGTATGGTGTGCTTTCCCTTATCTGGACGTATACGTAAGCAGAGGTCCAAATACGATGAGAAAATTAAACCATTTGTAAAGCGACCAGCAAATCAGCTGCAAATTTACACGGTCATTACGAGGCTATCTAGATCTTCTATTAAATCTTTATTTGGGGGTAGAAAAAAAATCCACCATTCGTCAATTCATGAAAGATATAAAATATATCACCCTCGGGATCAGAAATTCAAGGAAGGTATTGGCAAGTCCTCGGCTTTCTTTGAATTTCTGATACTTGGGTGAGATAGTTCTATACTTTATGAATGCGCATGCTGGATTCTTTAATAGTAAACTAGTTTCATGAAAACAATGTGTAATGAACACGAATGTAAGATTCTTTTTATCAAATAAGCCTTAAAATGCCATAGAAAATGAAACAGGCTATATAGCTGGCGGCTGTTTCTGCCATTCCTACAAACAGCGTAGTAATACAACGGATGGTGCACGTGGAGCGCTACGGTTGGCTAACGATTGCTAATTTGCATAAAAATGCACAAGTGCATTTCCGCGATTTACGGCACTCAGTTACGGCACTCCCACAAGGCAGATTATGTGATAAATAATGTTTACAATATCAAAGATATATAACGTAAAACCCCTCTAAACCGGAATTCTAGTAGAGAAGAATTTAGATACCTTTAGACAGGTGGCTGCTTAATGCAGACTGAAAGTCGTGCAGAAAGCTCCTAGGAGCTTTCTGCATGACTTTTACCCTGCATTACGCTGCCACCTGTCTCCAAGACCTATATTTATACTAAATTGAACGTCTAGTTTAGAGAGGTTTTACTATATACAGGTGAAATAAAATATTGTTCTTGCAAAACGGAAGCAAACGTTTTATGGCTAATACTTATCATTATCATTATTGATGTATATTAGATTAGAAAAATACGTGTTCCGTCTTATATTGCACTGTATGACAGAATAACGAGTCATAATGGTGTCTAATAATGCAATTTGTTATAGATGCGCTTGATTACAATAAAAATGAATGAATTATTGTACCCTGCCACTGCAGTCTATCTTCAAAGACAAATCAAATTTCCTCTGTCGATGCCAAATGTATTTCATCTATTAAGATTATCCAAGATTATGTTGTAATTCAGGTTTCCAGGTGGAATTTTTCAGTTTCTTTTCAAAGACATAATCCGAGTTTCAAACAGTCTGAATTCCTAATGAGCTGTCTAGTTTTCGATCCAAACTGTTGTGAAATGTTATTAATGACGACAAAAGAGGTCGAATAATGGGCGGGAATGTGTCCATTTTGGATAAATACTCGAGACAGGACCGAGGATGTGCGACTAAAGTTCCATTACGTCTAAGACGGATATTCTCCATTTTAGTAAAACATTTATTAACATTGGATAAGGGTGAAAGGTGGATAAGTTCTAATTATTATTTTCATCATAGTGTTGTGTAATTCAAAATAATTGAGGGTTTTTTTGTGTGAGTTCAATGGATATACAATGATATAATATATTTGTTGGAAACATAGTTTGGGGCTCCTAATTATTTTTAATGATATAACAACTATGAAATATCAAACATACTCGGCTTATTTATCTACATGTATACAGGTGTATACAACCATAAGTATACTGTATTTACTTAATTGACTGTTTAACCCTTACTACGCTGATTTTTCAAATGGACTATTCCAAAATTCAACAGGTCAAGTTTATTGTGAATATTTAGGTTTTTTAAAGAATAGTGTAACAAGACAAACAGTGCAGACCCTGATGAGAGGGCTCTCATCTGAATCTACACTGTTTGCATAGGACATTAGTGACTCGTGTCTAACACAGTAAGGGTTGATATATCTTATCATAATGCTAAAGGATGTTTCCACAGACAATGCGTATGGATGGTATACATATACGAGTGTCAAACAGTACAGACCTGTATCAGAGAGCTAGTGATAAACTGAAGTATATACCAGTATATTATATTTGAAATGGGCGAGGCGCATCACGTTTTCTACCATCCGTCATTATTCATTTTGGTAATTCATTAGTTCAGCCATTTTGAGTTTTGTTTTGGTATTCTAAGCCCCGAATATAAAAGAACTTTGTAAAACGTGTAGACTCATATAAAATGGATCATAGTGAAACCCTTTGACCAGAGACTGATTGTTTGTGATACAAATCATTTTCTTCCGTTATAAAGTTTGATCGAATATTGTGCTTGATAAATACTGGTAGTCAGAAAGGATTAAGCCAGGTTTTACTATAGCGCAGGTAAGGCTTAACTATGTGAACGAATGCAAAGAGCGCTCGTAGGAAATGCTTCGCCAAATACATTTCTTATTTGAATAATAGTTTGATATTAGATCATTTATTTCTTTCGCTTAAGGAAAGCTTATACTCCTTCCTTGTTCCTTCCAATTAGAGATTTCAGACTTTAGTGCGAATTTCGTTAAACGTTCTTTTGTATGGCTCTGGTCAGTTATTTTACTGTAAGTTATCTTGTAGTTTCACTAGCCTCGTCCTTATTGTAATTTTCTGTACTCTTTTACTCTTCTGTCCTTTCTCCACCCAATGTAATACACCAAATCATTTTTAACGGAAATTTGTAATTAGATATAGGCTGCGAAGCCTTCCGGTTTGATTTCTAATCTTATTCAGAAGAAAAAAAATCTGAATAATTGCATTGTTGTTTTCTGGATTTCCATCGTTCCAATTAGTCATTTGACGTTATTGATGTTTTTAAGTGATTTGCAATCATGCCAAACCAAAACACTGCCTTGGTAATCATCCGAATATGATATATTCAAACAGGTTTTTCGTTCGTCAAAAGGTAACATTTTTAATGTCTAGGTTAATCTTTCGATTTGAGGACATCGCCGATGAACGTTCTAAATATACTCAAGCAGAGTGTTTCATTTAACCCTTTAAACACTGGACATGCGTCCACTGTCATTTGCAAATCGTGTAGACCCAGATCAGAGAGCTCCTGAAGGAGGTAATCCTTTCATACTGAGTGGAATATGTAAAATACTAACGGGCAATCTGTAGTTAAATGCTAATGGGCTATTCCACTCTGAAAATTCAGGGTTGAAAGGGCTAAATGACTCAGACAACGAAGAACAAAGGACAGTTCTGTATTGGTTCTGTATTGGACCGCAGATAGAGTTGTAGTATTTCGCTATTGTGTACGCCACCACAGTAGTTGTTTCAATTACTATCACATAACCAATGGCAACTAAGAGTCTGAAGAAGTGTTACTTCTGTAAACGCTTCCTTGTCTTATAAGGCTTGACTTTATAGCCGGAAGACATGATGGAATTATCAAAATGGTGATTGATTTTGCTCTCAGCTAACAAGACCTGCTGCGATATTTTTGCTCATGTTTTTTAAATGTTAGTGCGATTTCCGCCAATTTTTGCAAGATCTCTCGGAAATCGCTTCCTGGAAATATCCCTGAAAACAAATTCAACAGGTCAAGTTTATGGTGAATATTTAGGTTTTTTAAAGAATAGTGTAACAAGACAAACAGTGCAGACCCTGATGAGAGGGCTCTCATCTGAATCTACACTGTTTGCATAGGACATTAGTGACTCGTGTCTAACACAGTAAGGGTTGATATATCTTATCATAATGCTAAAGGATGTTTCCACAGACAATGCGTATGGATGGTATACATATACGAGTGTCAAACAGTACAGACCTGTATCAGAGAGCTAGTGATAAGCTGAAGTATATACCAGTATATTATATTTGAAATGGGTGAGGCGCATCACGTTTTCTACCATCCGTCATTATTCATTTTGGTAATTCATTAGTTCAGCCATTTTGAGTTTTGTTTTGGTATTCTAAGCCCCGAATATAAAAGAACTTTGTAAAATGTGTAGACTCATATAAAATGGATCATAGTGAAACCCTTTGACCAGAGACTGATTGTTTGTGATACAAATCATTTTCTTCCGTTATAAAGTTTGATCGAATATTGTGCTTGATAAATACTGGTAGTCAGAAAGGATTAAGCCAGGTTTTACTATAGCGCAGGTAAGGCTTAACTATGTGAACGAAGGCAAAGAGCTCTCGTATGAAATGCTTCGCCAAATACATTTCTTATTTGAATAATAGTTTGATATTAGATCATTTATTTCTTTCGCTTAAGGAAAGCTTATACTCCTTCCTTGTTCCTTCCAATTAGAGATTTCAGACTTTAGTGCGAATTTCGTTAAACGTTCTTTTGTATGGCTCTGGTCAGTTATTTTACTGTAAGTTATCTTGTAGTTTCACTAGCCTCGTCCTTATTGTAATTTTCTGTACTCTTTTACTCTTCTGTCCTTTCTCCACCCAATGTAATACAACAAATCATTTTTACCGGAAATTTGTAATTAGATATAGGCTGTGAAGCCTTCCGGTTTGATTTCTAATCTTATTCAGAAGAAAAAAATCTGAATAATTGCATTGTTGTTTTCTGTATTTCGCTATTGTGTACGCCACCACAGTAGTTGTTTCAATTACTATCACATAATCAATGGCAACTAAGAGTCTGAAGCAGTGTTACTTCTGTAAACGCTTCCTTGTCTTATAAGGCCTGACTTTATAGCCGGAAGACATGATGGAATTATCAAAATGGTGATTGATTTTGCTCTCAGCTAACAAGACCTGCTGCGATATTTTTGCTCATGTTTTTTAAATGTTAGTGCGATTTCCGCCAATTTTTGCAAGACCTCTCGGAAATCGCTTCCTGGAAATATCCCTGAAAACGATTGGTCTGCAGATTTGCATGACAAATATCATTAAATGCAGTCTTATTTTTTTGTTTTTGTTTTCCAGAGTAGAAAGTCCGCATAGTATGATTTGTTTGTTTGTGTTAATTAACGTCCGTTTCTGCTCAACATGGGCTAATTGGACGCCCCAGAGAGAATGGAGAGGATACAGAAAATAAACGGGACGCGAAGCCCTACTCTTATTATCGAGTCTTGTTATGTCAGATGCACAGTGTAAAGCACTGATACATCGGACCTCGGTTTATGGTGTTGTCCGAACACAAATATGGACAACACAAATACCATAAATATGACAAATAATGTACGTATTGTGTATACTTGGCGTTCATGGAATACATTTGGCCAGAGACTACACGATTTGCAGCGGTAGATTTTAGATATCTGTGCAGACCCTAAGATGTGTTTGTTATTTTTAGGAAAGAGGAGTTATGTAGCAAAACGCTCTCCAGTATTTTTTATAAACATTTGTATTACTCAAGCGGACATTGTCATAGAAAAGTTGAAAGACATGGGTCATGTATGTATAGCAGAACCTGTCTTAAGCGGTCATTCATTTATTGAACACATAAGTCATACAAAGCAGGTGGTTGCTTAATGCAGGGCAAAAGTAACACAGAAAGTTCCTATAGGAGTTTTCTGCATTACAGGTGACCTGCATTAAGCTACCACCTGCCTTACAGACTCATAATTAGACCTATTTTGATGCCCGCTTACCACAGGTTCTACTGTTAATTAATAATACTAATGTGCGATGTCTACACAAGTATTTGCACAAAAAGGAATGGATACAGTTTGTTACATAAGTATACATATCTTCCAATTAATGTACACGTTTTTGAAAGAGACAATACTACACTTGTATTTTAAAGGCATTGGCGGTACAGCGCTCAGACTTAGAAAGGTAATCATATTTTGATATTTATCCAAATAAGCATTCCTTAATGGCGTATATTTTAGACACATAAAGATAAATAACAGCTACTTTTGAAGGGTAATACTCTCATAATCAATCAAAACATATTTAATGGACTTTGTATTGTTTCAGTACAATAATTGGTATGAGCAATTAATAGCCACAAAACGTTTCTATTGACCTTTTCAGCAAATATTTTATTCTTTAATATCTGATTGAAGGTTCATGCATGGGTGCATTACGATAACAACAAACTCTTTAAAATAATCACATTGTTGATGAATACGGGCGTCTTTAAAATAGACGGCTGATTAATGCATAACGAAAGTACAGTACATCTTAAGTACGGTTTTATTATATATACAAGTATTGTTACTAAGGTCCAGCGAAACGGAAGCACTAGGATTGTATTAATAATTAGTACCCAGTGTCCGTTGAAAGGCAACAGTGCACAAGAAGCCTTTGGATCAAGGTATACACTGTTTGCTGAACCGTTCCATGTTATTGGCATATACCAGTAGATATTTAGTTTACTGTGCCCCCTCTATATGAAAAATGGTAAAAAAAAGGTAAAGGTGAGGTTTATAGTCTGGAACTACATACAATGTACATATTCTCCCGACTTCACAATTTACCCCCTGATCACTGGGTTATAAGTCGGCCATTAACACTCGGCGCTCAAGGCAGCCATGGCACATTGGCTTATTTCCCTCACAGGTACCCATTTATACACCTGGGTAGAGAGGAGCAAACGCGGGATGCATTTTTTGCTCAGAAAAATTCTGATAGTCCGATGGCAGGATTCGAACCGGGGACCCTTCGATCCCAAGTCTAACGTCCTACCACTGGACCACCACTCCCACATGGATAGGTTCTCCATTTTTTACCCTTTTCTCCATAGGTTATTTGTAGACACAACGTCTTTGATTCAATCTACCGAAAAGGAGCATTTACTAGAGACAATGAAAAGTTTATAATTGTGCAGTTTTGAAACCATTGTGATAAATAGAGCATTTGTTCCTATAGGAGCAAATGCTCCATTTACCACAATGGTTTCATAAAGTGACTTTAACAGATGCGTAGAAAGGCGTATTTATGAAGGAAAGGTTTAATCAAAGTAAGATCTGGACTTTGATAATATGATGCTTGTTATATTGAAGCATTTCCCTTATGTGCATTTAATGGGTACAACCATGCGAAGTATTTATGGAGTAAACGACGTAGACAAATTTAACACTTCCCCTGTTTCATATTTATTCATAATTTCTTCACCTCATGAATATTCATGCGCATAATCAATAAAATGGAACATGGAAAACTATTGTGGAAACTGCATAATCAGATCTACAACTTTCCGTAAGCAAATAGAGCAGACCCTGATCAAACGGATTCTATAAGGAGTCTCTCATCTGGGTATACTCTGTTTTCAAATGCGTGAAAATGCGTTTAAATGAAGGAAGGTGTTTAACAATAACCAGTATATATGTTATATGTTATATACATAATTTGAGATCAGTTCTGAGTAACAAATGAATTCCTATTAAACTAGATTTACATTTCTTTATATTTCTGTATATTCTATATTCATGAATAACATGTCCACGCCCTAAAACGTTTAACCCTTCGATTGCTATTCACGTCAATATACCTACCTGTATATAGTGAAGACCCAGATGAGACAGCTCCTGCAGGAGCTATCTCATCAGGGTCTGTACTATTTACAAGTTGATTGTGCAACCAGTGCACTCCACAGCAGTGATTGCACAGCGAAATATTTGTACACAGTGAAGATATATGTAATTACACAACAGGACATGGGTAAAGAAGGAGAAATGTATTTCAAAATTCAGCAAGCGAAGGGTTAAATGTTCCAACTTTTGCTTTCTATAACGGTTACTTCAGAGGCTTCTTACACCAACATCAAACATGTCCATGAAGAAAATTGATTTGTATTTTGAGAACAAATCAGAATTACTGTTTGTTATGCAAATCCAGACAGTGGTGATGAAAACATAATTATCGATTTAGACCTAGCTGAATACAAAGTATTTCCTGATTCGAAATACACATATACATTGTTTACCCATTTACTCCTTAAATACGCCTTTCTACGCCTTTGCAAACAGAGTATACCTAGATCATACGGATCCTATCGGAGCCGTCTGCTTAAGTCGTTCGCTTATGAAATAGAAAATATATAAATGATTCTACAGTTTTATTCCATGATCTGTGTTCATAAACCATTATAAAAAGTCAACTAATAAACATTCAAGGTGTCTTTATTTCTTATATAAATACACAACAGAGAAAAGGTTAAAATGCTTTCATACACATTTGATGATATATAAGTTTTCAGCCATTTTTAGTACAAAATGTATGCAGCTCATATAGGTGATATGATATAGAAGTTAATATAAACTTCGACTCGTACCAAGCTATCTTCATGTCAAATAGACTGCATACTAGCTATTGCTTGCAGCAATCAATCAATTTGTCAAGCAGTAGACGAAACCTGAGGAGAATACAGCTTTACAAGTTCCGACATTTCTTCTGAAATAGAACTCTGAAAGGTCAAGGTAGTGTAACATACTCTCTATGCCAGGACTACCGCAGATCTAACTATCTGGCACCAACCGATTAACTATGCAAATCGTTTTGATCAAGATAAAACGTCGAATAACTCGGCGTCACCAGAGATCCAGATAAGACGCGTAAATTAACCCTTCTCTTGCTGAATTTTAAAATACATTTCTCCTTCTTTACCCATGTCCTGTTGTATAATTACACATATCTTCACTGTGTACACGTATTTCGCTGTACAATCACTGCTGTGGAGTGCACTAGTTGCACAATCAACTTGTAAATAGTGCAGACCTTGATGAGACAGCTCCTGCTGGAGCTGTCTCATATCGGTCTTCACTATTTACAGGTAGGTATATTGACGCGCTTAGCAAGCGAAGAATTAAAACATTTTCAAAATAACTTCTTTATTTCTCCACCAAACCCTATACTGCGACCACTCTCGAAGAGACGATTCCAAAGAGTGGTCACATAATAGGGTTTGGTGGAGGAATGTCGATTTTAGTGTTTGGGTTCGCACGTTTATCTGTAGCTCTGGTTACTCAGCGTCTAATCCGGATTGAACCAGTCTGACACACAGACTGCATTGTTGAAAGAGATAAACGAAAACTGTTATTATCAGAATGGCAGCCGAAAACATTTTACAGTCGACAGCTTTTTGCCATAGTAAGAACCATAAGAAGCATATTTGCACGATTCCTTCCAATGATTGATGGCGGCAGAATTTGTTTCCACAAGAATAATATAAGACTACCTTAGTTCTGTCATTGATATCTACAGAATCACAGTGGACCGTTGTTTCAACCACCTCAACCCAATCCTCGCCATTCCGAGTCAGGACAACAAGCATCCTTCGAGACGCTACATGTGCTTATGACCTATTCAAAACATGTATTAACCATTTACCCCCACCCCCCCCACCCCGCCCCCGATTATTCACTGTAGATCAAGTAACTACAGTAAAACACCCTCTACACGGGACGTTCAATTAAGTATAAATATAGGTCTTGGGGACAGGTGACAGCTTGGGGCAGGGTGTAAGTCATACAGAAAGCTCATAGAGGAGCTTTCTGCATGACGTCCAGCCTGCATTCATCAGCGACCTGACGAAAAAGTATCTACATTCTTCTCTGCTAGAATTTCGGTTTAGAGTTTCTTTCTGTAATTGATTAACAGTGTTATATAAATCAAGTGACTACCAATTAGAATCAGTTGTAAGATATTCTATAAGACCACTGAGCAGACCCTATTCACAGGCGTGTACAGTAGATGTCTGATACTGGTCTACTCTCTTTGCAATTGTACAACAATACGTATCTATGGGGTATAGGGTTGATGCTGTAGTCATACACCTCACATACTGATTTTGTTTATTTTACACGAAGGTTGAAGCAGACGATCCCTTGTTCCGAAGTTATTTGCTAAGTGCACCAAGACAGAGAGATTATACCAATTTTCCATTTGTTTATCTTGTATCAGTCTTGCCACAACCTCTTTGACAATATGTTCTACATAGTTCGTGATCTTTATTTAACCCTCTCCGTGTTTTACATTTGGTCAAAATTTCACAGCCCACTGAATATACATAGACAAAATACAAATGTAGTAATGGAAGGTAGTAATGTAATATGGAAGGTGTAACACCGCAGCTATTTTAGAAAATAAAGCAACATAACTATCAAATTCCAACAGAACAGAATCCGTCTGATCTGGGTCTACTTTCATTGCAGATGCATGGAACAGTATTTATTTGAAAGAAAGTGTTACTGCTTGTTTGCTAATCCAGTGATCGCTTAGAGGCTTTATTGTATTGGTCTGGTGCTAATTGTGAAACGCTCGCTCCATTACAGAATGTTAATTTGTTTTTATGCATCACGGTTCTTGTGTGTCTCATATACAAGTTCCATGAACAAAATCGTTTAATGTGCAAAACATGAAATATGCACATTCGAAATGCACTTTTATCAAGTAATATGAAATGTCCGGCGCAATTACTTTGCACATCCCATTACAATAGAGATCTCAATGCTGTGTAAAATACTTCTTTGGGGGAATATCATTAATACGAAGTTATGACACCATAAATATTAAGTACATGTATATGATTTTTTGTGACGGCACATGAACATGGGAACTGGAATATCAGTAAACAAAGCAGACCCCTATTAGACAGGAAAAGGCTTTACATGCTTTAATCGGTGTCCTTCGATGCCTATCTCACATTTGCGTTAGAAATATTGTGAACATAATGCTGATCTCATCAATCCAAATCTGACGGGCTACTTATAAGACTCCTAACCCAGACAGTGGGTATCAGAAGTGACCTACGACTATGTTCTATCAATAAACCATGCTATTAAGTTAACTAAGACACTTACCGCATACTGAAATCTGAAAATGGGTGATCCTTCGAAAGCAAAAGTAGAAATGCAAAAAGAGAAAAAGAGAAAATTGCAGACTCGGTTTTTTGAGTCTGTTCATGAGTAATAATTAAAAGTGCAACACTACTCAGGCCCCCTAGACCCTAGTAGTTAAATGCTAGTACATGAAAGTGGTGCCAGTACTGGTCGGTCTGGTGCCAGAATAATATGACTGAGTATGTGGCGTGTCACAGTCTAAGCATAACGTATACACAGTATAAGCATCACAATCTACGTAAAATTTAGAAACAGTCTGAGCATAATTTAGACACAGTCTAATCATTACTTAGACATATTTTAGGCATCACGTTCTAAAGGCACAGTACATGCATCAATTAGACACAGTCTAAGCATCATTTAGACATAGTCTACGCATCATTTGGACACATTCTAAGCATCACAGTATAGCATGACTTAGACATAATAAGGCATCACTTAAAGACATACTCTACGTATGACTTAGACAAAGGATACGCCCCACTATGACACCGTTTCTCGATGACTGAAATGACACAAAACACATTACACACGCAACACAGTATATCATTACACAGCATATCACAGCACAGCACAACAAGGTGCAGCACAGCACACCAAACCACACCACATACCACACTGCATCACACCACCACAACATACCACACCAACAGCACAAAACAGCACTATCACACGCATATACACACATTCATTGAGCAATGTGGATAACTAGACAGGTGTATATTGGCCAGTATTTTAATTCCAGGACATTCATTTACGGACCTCTGTAAACCAATTGATAGGTTGAAGGGAATGAGTAGTATTATACTCCATATATATGCCTTGTGATTCCTGTGTAAATATGGTAGATCCCAATCAGAAGGTTTATATTGGAATCGTCTGATCAGGGTCTGCTCTGTTTGTTTATGGAATTGAATAGATCCGATTCGACAATTTCTGCAATGTCCAAAATGTCTTTCAAACGTTCAGAGTTTTTACCATCAATGCTTATAAGGCCCACTTTTATGGATAGCATTTACAATCACATACACAAAAGCATACAACATTTCAGAATAATCCCTGGGAACACCTAATTATTCAGTATAACCAAGAAAACAATATAGTTCATCTAGGGTACGCATTGAGGCTGATTACTTTAAAGTGGCAATGGGAATTGTAGTGTATTGAATACGCTTTTGTGGAGTGTAATGACATCTTGAATATCATTTGGAGATGGCATGCAGGTACATGTATACAATGGATCGTCACAGCATGCAATATATTGGCTTACTCTATAAGTAATGCAACTAGACAGAATCATACAGGAACCAAAGGACAATACGAAACAGACAGCTATAATACAAAAATACATGTGTGGTATTTAATCCCACTGGATATTTCACCATTGTCAGCGACATTCCAGTATCAGTATTAACCGTTTTAGATCAAGGTGAGACGCTAATTGACGTTGTCTCCTCAGAATACAGACTGAATAATACCCCTACACGTTCCTAGAAACGGGTAGTGAAAATTGAAGACATGTAACATTTACTTGCTGTCTAGTAATAAATGGAATATAAGTGCTTAAATTTGTATTACACAGAGTACATTTAAGTGTACATTGTATACACATTTAAAAATCAGATTTGGCAGCCCATATATGAGGTAAGTATAAAGTGACTTAGTGTTATGTTTTGTTCAATATTATTATATCTTTTAAAATGTCCTACTATCTTACTAATGAAGATAGCAAATTGTTATATTGTATTGTAACTGTTTGTGTTGAATAATTCTACAAATATTTGTTTGTGAATAGTAATACGTTATAAGAAGACGGATCCTACGGTTTGTGAAAATGGGACACTCCATAATATAATGGAACTCATCTCCCAGTTGATTACATGTTGTGCTTTTTCCTTCATTATATGGTATGCTGAGCCATCTTCCAGTTTCAACTGTCAGTCTATGCTTTATAGCCATAAAACGAACGAATATAATATGTACATAGGTTTGCAGGAAAATAATCTATATATCAACTACATTTGAAAGCATTTTTTATTTGTTGGTACATGTTTGTATTGGTCGATCAGTTTATATCTATATATATCAGTTTATATATATTGTTCAATATATATGTCTCTCAATTTGCACTTTCGGTGTGCCTTTACTTTCGGTTTGAAACCGAATGTAGTGACTTTCACCGATATAAATATCAAGCTTGTAGAAATTTTTGGAAAATTATTATTTGAAAAATTGTGAATACACAATATCCATTCATGCTATCAGACCGGGGAAATGCCTTATAGACCAGTTATATGGTGTTTCGACTAGAATTATAGCGTACTTCTATTTCGAACCTCAGAGTCAACCTGTGTCCTATAGAGGTTGGTTGTCACTTTGGCGACTCGTTGTAAAATCGTGTTAATATTCTGAGAAAAAAATAGATGACTGCTCATCAAAAGTGATGATTTCTTCGATAAATAAGACACAGTTTATGGAAATCGGTGGCCAAATACGCTTTCAAGGACGATCTCAGTGAAGTGAATGAACCCATCGATATTTGCTCAGATTTCGGCCGTAGTTGACTACCGTTTACTTTTTGTATAGAGCAGGGGTCTTCGCGAAAAAAATGTTTTTCATTTTTATATTTTGGGGTTGAGTCAAATAACTATCTTTTGGTATGTTTTAGATACTTATATGACATGTGATTAAAAAATAATGTATTTGTGATGGAGTTGTTGTTGGTGAGACAGAGCATGCGAAGGGCACCTGTGGCTCTGAAGACCTCTTTTGAGTTAATATCCAGTTAGATAGGTCTATTGTATATCGGAAACCTCCTTAATGCAAATTAAAACTATTATAGACTTTTTCATTCTAATTTAAAAGCAATGTGTCTAAATGGCGCCTTTAAACGTCTGTAAAATGGCATAAAAGTTAACGTCTGTTTAACGAAAGGTAAATAGGATGTGACAATAGCTTACGAATAATCATTTAAAATTACTAATAAGTCGGACGTATTTTTTAAGCATTGATGTCGCCCATATTATTCACCTGCATTTTTTGTAAAATAATTCATCGGCGTTCAGATTGATTCCCGGTGTATTTCGATCGTTACGATGACACAATAATATTTTGTTGCAGAACAGGAAATTACGAGTGGCGATGTAAACGAGTATTATTGATTCACGATATGAGGTGTTCAGGGAAATCTTCGTGAAACGGTCCAAACAGGATTGTTTCAATGGTCATAGGATGTTTGAAAAAAATTCACGTCATTCATTGACAGCTTACCTTAAAATTCGTTTATTACGCAATTTGTTTTTCATAGATGCATGGATCAATATATGAATTCAATAGAATATTTATGCATATTTATGTATGTAGCGAAAACTTTGCTTTTAATTAAAGTCAACCCATAGGAGCAAAAGCTCTATTTGTCACAATGGTTTCACATAGTGACTTTTACAGAGTCGTCAAAAGTCGTCAATATGAGGGAAAGGGTTAAAACCAGTCTCTAAATGTCTATTAAATCCTCTATAGGAACGACTCCTGCCACAGTAAGACTAAACAAATCAACCAACAACATGCAAGCAGCGTCTCATTTGGATCCAAACTGTTTTCACACAGGTGACAAAATGATCACACATTATTCACTGGCAGCATTATTGTAAAGAAATTCAAGAGGGAGTAGACGAATGTTTCAACATTCCACAATGTCGCAAGTATGCTTCAGTAGTGTTCGTCAAATTAATACTTATCTCGCTATCCAAAACCTGACTTGCATTTACACACAGTTTGGATCCAGATGTGACGCCGAGTAACTCGACGTTTCATCAGAATTCAAGATGTTTTATGCTCAAAACTTGATCGAATCGGAAGTAGGCAAATTTGAAACAGATCGCATATATGGTGCAAACGATATTTCTTTTACAGCTGTGTAAAAGTTAGTACGAATGTCTCAGAGGTGACCCGGTACGCGGTTGGTGATTAGCTGTTGTCTATAATACACCGTAATTTAACATTGTTTTACGGTCGGTAGTAGTCAATTACCAAACGTTGCGGATATAATACGACCTTCAGAATGATCTTCAAACCGAAATAGCAGCAGAATTTGAACCGCATACCGGGTCCGGAAAATTGGGCATGCCTATGCAAACATTTTAAGCTCAGATCAGAGCACCTTGCAGGCGCCCCTTGATCAGGGTCGGCACTGTTTGCTTCACATCTATATGTCAAATCGGTAAAAGGAAACATCCCTTCATACGAAACATGAACTGATTCATTATATGTATTTGACAAACACAATAAGCATAATTTGGTTATTATACAGACTTATTATTAATCTCAAGTATATTACAACTAAGCTATTTGCCAATGTAGACAGAAAGGTTACATTCCATAGACAATGTTTTATGTAAACTTAGTTATAGTACATATACAATAATGATTTTGAGAGGCCAAGCTAAGATGCGTAAATAAACTCATTTTCAAGAATAACTCCTTTATTTATCCTCCAAACCCTATGTTGTGACTACTCTTTAGAATCGTCCCTCCGGGACGATTCTAAAGTGTTGTCAAAACATTGGGATTGGTGGAGAAACGACGAGTTTTGTATTTGAGTGCGCACCTTTATCTGATTGATCTGATTGTATTTCAATAATAGAACACAATGGATCAACAAGTGGTTTATTCTAATGTTAACCCATTACCTCATAGGCTATATTTAGATATAACCTCCTTGAATAAATCTACCGAAAAGGAGCATTAATTAGAGAAAAGGAACATTTTAGAATTTTGTAGTTTGAAACCATTATGATAAATAGAGCATTTACTCCTATAGGAGCAATGCTCTATTTATCACAATGGTTTCACAAAGTGACTTTTACAGAGTCGTCAAAAGTCGTCAATATGAGGGAATGGGTTAAACACCGCACCATTGTTAATATTGCACCTACCAGACGTGTTGTCATAGAAAGACTTGTCGCATATACTGCACATGAAATGGAACGGTTAATGAGAATTGACAAATGTAATGAAGGTACAGCAAAACCCCTCTAAACCGGACGTTAAATCTAGTATTTATTTGAATTTCGGTCTTGGAAACAAGTGGCAGCTTAAAGCAGGACGAAAAGTAGGAGCTCTCTGCATGCCTTTCACCCTGCAATAAGCAGCCACCAGTCTAAAAGTATCTAAATTCGTCTCTACTAGAATTCCGGTTGAGAAGGTTTTTTTCTGTATATATATATAAGATACAGGGTGTAAAGCGGCTTAAATTCCGAGAATACGTGTCCCCTAAATCTAAACTGATTACAAATTGTCTGCAACGTGCTAAAATTAATCCTTGAGATGCGGGAACTGAGTATTTAACCCATTACCTCATAGGCTGTTTTTAGATACAACCTCTTTGAATTTATCTACCGAAAAGGAACAATAACTAGAGAAAAGGAAACTTTTAGAATCTTTTAGTTTGAAACCATTGTGATAAATAGAGCATTTGCTCCTATAGGAGCAAATGCTCTATTTATCACAATGGTTTCACAGAGTGACTTCTACAGAGTCGTCAAAAGTCGTCAATATGAGGGAAAGGGTTAAGCCCTCTGATCAAAGTCTGCACTGTCTATGATATTAATTGTTTCCCTCAATAATAAATTGAAGACGCCATGTTTAATTATTCAGCGGTATTAAGTTTACACATATGCAAACAGTGAGATTAACCGGAGTGGAATGTCTGATCAAAGTCTATATTATCTATATTTATATACATCTATATTTGAGTCCTCGTATTATCGTGTTTATACTGTAACTATTATTTAAACGGCACTTAAAGAGGATGTCCCTACATGAACGCATATTTTCAATGATATCATAGAACTTGGTGTTGTTCTGTTCAATCATAATTGTGAAGATTCTCAATTTAAACTTATATCGAACAATGTCCCTGTGATACAAAAAAAGACGTTTTCATCCATGCTTATATGTTTGTTCTACAACAAAATATTATCGGTCTTGTTCGAACGGTTTACAAAACTCGGCGTCTCATCTGGTTCCAAACTGTTTGCATAGGTAATCACAGATGTGACATTGGCAGCAGCAAAATAGTTAATACTTATCTTAGTTTGACTTTGTTGAAGTCTTGTCTTCCTTCTGCGTCTTATTTTAGGTGTAACTATAGGCATTGCTTTCAGTCATGGGTTATTGCATCGCGCTTCCTTGTTATTCATTGAAGTATATTTAATTCATTTGAAAAGAAGTCAACTAATATCATGAATGCAACTTTCAGGTGCGTTTGCTTTGGAATGTAACAAGTTAATATTATCAGAAATAAGCTAATTGGTTGTTTTGACAATTTGTAACGAGATTTCGACGTTAGCCATTGGCTGTCCAATTTAATAGTTCAAGTACGTATCTTGGGAATTAGATCTAGGTCATTATTTACCGTATGAGATATACGGAATGACAATTAGTATCATTTTGGAATTCTTTATGTTTAATCCTTGAACTGCGGTTGTTAGTTTCAGTCATTGACATCGATGTGCTCAGCAAATACTGTAGATGGCGCCTGGAATCATCTTATCTAGGTATATACTGTTATGTGTGTCTGTGTCCCTTTTAAGTAACACTAGGCATAAATGGGTTAATTATAAAAACAAGCAAGTTTCCGTAAGTTAAATTATCATCTACTCTTCCACGATTTGTTTTAAAATTGAATCTTGGTTAGACGCCACTATTTTGTTGTATGAGGATCTAAGACAATATACGAACTATACATGTGTGTATCTTTTCTACATATCTTACGATAGCGAGTCAATTATAACTTCTTAAGTTTGCGTGTCATCTTCAGATATTATCCAAAATTACATTTAATGTTTCATGAGTAAAGGCACAATATACACAGGCAAACAGTTGAGGCCATCAAGTGAAGAAGGGAAGTTTAACATAAAATATATTTTGACAATGCTTAGCACACAAAATAACTTTTCATGGTCAATCTTGTTGTTTTGGATTTCTCAGAATATGTGCAATATGATTTTATGTGCATAATCATTGTGCTGCAAAACTGATGATAAGGAAGTAAACCAGTGTTGATCATGATGTAATATTTTTTTTCCTTGACGACTGATTTTGATTAAGACTGATTGAAAATGTACATGTTTTAAGAACTACCACCCCACCCTTGGAAATGTGCAAGAGCGTAACATTTGTATTACCATTATTTTGCATGAAAGCATCCGGTCACATTAAAATTCCATTTATGACGGTTAGTTTGTACTTAGCACACACGTTTGGTAATTTAGGTATTATGGTCTTCTTGTTGCGTTTCCTCTTGTTAATGGCATCATTTGCAGTATTTGTTTTGTGCGTGATTTAAGTACTCTTTGTTGCGATGGGAAAAGATAAGATCACTTTTGCCAATAGTGCATTGACATCGTTGGAGAAGGATGAAACTAACGTGTGCAATTAGTATAGTTTACTAATCACGAAATCAATCACGAAATCAACCTTATACGCATCGCTTTGCGTGACCGAATTATGTATATCAGCGAACGAATAAAATGCAACATAATAAAGATCAAAATGAATTGCGTCCTATTGAAAAACTGAACACTAAACTCTTCTGGCAACTAAATGTATCAATTTATTATTATCATTATCATAATTATTATTATAATTATCTTTATATAAGTGTTGTTATTATTATTATTGTTGTTGTTATTTTCATTATTATTGTTATAATAACCTAATCTAATATTTCTACCTGCTGATAGTTTGTCATAAGCTGATGATTCCACCGTTCTTAGTTTCCAAAAATTATGGGAAGAACTTCCATAAAGGAGTCGATTATCGGATAGAAAACATTTTGTTTTGACATTTGAATTATACTGTGATAATACATTCTTAATGAATTTGACAACCATTTTAAAAAAGAAAAAGCGCGTATAATAAGTATGTGCAAAACCTTAGTTGATGTACTACTAACTTCAAACGAGTTGGATAATTGATTATTTACTAGTTGCTGACATGTGACAGAATCCAATTAAATTTACAAATAGTGTAACCTATTTATCCCAAACATCTTTAAACCTGGCAAAATAACACACAGCAACTAGTGTGCCGTTTGCTTAAACAAGCTGGGTACGATGCGCATTTAGTGTTAAACCATGCCTAAAATAATGAATTTAATAATTTCAAACTGAAATTCGGGCGGGCGAATTCTATATGCTGCACTCGCTACTTCGCTTTATTAAAATATGTAAACCATTTATACGATCAACCTTTTAAGTGGCGAAACGAGTCACTAATTCCCTTCGTAAATAGTGTAGACCAAGATGAGACGGCTCACTATTTGCCATGTTACACTTTTCTTAAGCATCCCTAGATGGCCACGTTCAACTAGCTTCGCTTCCCTCTTTGCTTGCACGATGAGCCGAAGATAATACTCTACGGTGGTATACAGAAACGGGATGAGCTTACCAGACTCATGTATTAGCTTTTCGATGCCATGCCCTAAACGGCTTCCCTGCAGGTGTTCTGACTTCAGCTAAGTCAATGAGTACATATTTGACGTACTTTCACAGTTGTCGTGATGCTATGTTATACATTTTGTAATGTGTTTACCATCTTCTATGTTGTGGGGAAGTCCGGCGGCGACACCTTTATTTACACTATTTTTTAAGGTAGGGTGACTTTGAGATAAGTTGTGAACTGGTTTAACACCTCCACCTCCCGCCGTGGTGGTTTTGCCACTGACTGTTCCAAGGCGGTATTACTTTAAACTGAGACTCGTCAATTTCCGTTAGCATTTCCGGCTATACTCGGATGAATTCGATTACCATACATACCAATAATACATGAGTTATGCGTTGAAACCAATATACGGCCTAAAGTGTGGTGCAGTGGAAATATGTACTTGATTTTTTTCAGGAATATATTATTATATATCAGATATTTTATTATATACATGTACGTATTTTGAGGTATTTATTTAATAGTTTATGTCTTTTCAAGTACTTTTTATTTTATTTTGCTTAAAACAAGGACATGTAATGAAATAACACGTTTTTCAATGGAAAGTGGGATGATCGTGTTTCATGAAAAAACAACATGCTCAAAACAAAGAATATGTAATATACTCACTTTTTGCAGAACAAATCTGCGTGAGGTGAGGCTCGGACCCGCTACCTTGCCCCCCGCATACAACACCCTTATCTACTGAGCTATTACAGGGACTGAACAAATTAACATACCGTCAGTTGTCAATCATATTCGAACGTTGTTTATCTTCGGATATTTATACATGTATACATAATTACGAATATATACGGAATATGCTAGGAGTCTCAGTTTTATCGGATCAAGTAATACTCTCTTGGTCACCCTCGAGTTTTTGTTTATTCGGTGTCTGTGTCTTTGTGCTTGTGCGTTTGCTCGTGTTTGTTATTTTCGTCTCGTGTGTGTGTGTGCGTGTGCGTGCGTGTTGCTTGCTTTCTGTCGGTGTATTGGTGGTGGTTGCGTTTTATGTGTGTCTTTTCCTGCTTGACTTTACTGAGTCTTCATTGACTTGTTTGAGTTATGGAATAGTCTATTCCAGAATGATTCAGCGTCGACAGGGTTACGAATATGTTAATTGTAAATAGGTGTGCGGTGTTCCTGTATTACAGAATGGAGTGTCACAGGTTATCAATCACAACAAAAACTCGATATTACGAATACTCAAATACGTACCATTATTGATCAATGGCACAGGTGCCAGCTCAAGGTTCTGTGAAAGTCATACAGATAGCTCCTCTATAGGGCTTTCTGTTAACATAAATTCTTCATTACTATAATTTTATAGTATCGAGTTTTTAATGTAGTTCATTATCACATCTCCAAAATGTTGGTTTACAAGTGAAGTTTTTGTTTTGTTAGGTAAATGATGTATAATACAAAAATGTTATTGCATAAATATTAGCAATTACTTTTTATCTCATTCCTTTTACAGTTTTCTGCAAACTCTACAAATTATTACCTTGGTCGCAAATAGCCGCATGGTTGCCCGTCGGCTATTGTTAACGGTTTGTCTCGAACCAAGGGCTTCATCGGATACAGTGAAATACAATATCTGGTCATTTCACTGTTCTATTATCTCAACGCGTCAATCTGTCAAATACATTTAGTTTTGGTCACAAGAATCTCCATGGAAACAGACCACTAATAGAAGATAAAACAGTTGCATGCTCAACACAGGAATTATTTTTCAGTGCTAAGCTATATCTATAAGTGTATGGTATTGTGTGTAGTCAGTTGAAAACAGTCTTTAGTTTGAGTAACAAATGGGCAACTTAGATCATGTGTGTATTTACATGGTGTCGATATTGTACATTTATTCATATCTATTATGCGCATTATATGTATTGCAGTCCATGTCTTATATTACAATTGTAATGGGGAATGACCACACTGTCATTTGCAAACAGAAGATACCTCTCGGTCTGCACTGTTTGTCATTCAAAATGCACTCACAGGGTGTACCCTTTCATACTGTATGGCCTCTGCCATCAAACAATGGTGGACTATTCCACTCTATTTATTCAGCGTTGAAATGGCTCAGATACAACTACAGGGAAACGTGTCTAAATTAAACGTCTAGTTCAGAATAAGAATGGCTTTCAGCCATCTTATTAAGCTAACAGTTGATCCAATAGTCATGTACAGTGGCAATTAAGTTCAGGATAGATATGGCTTTTAGCCAACCTATTAACCCTTTCCTTCATATGCTATTTTAGGCCCAACCTCGTTGAATGAATCTACCCAAAAGGAGCTTTTACTAGAGAAAAGTAAAATTTCAGAATCTTGTAGTTTGAAACCACTGTGGTAAATAGAGCGTTTGCTCATATAGGAGCAAATGCTCTATTTATCACAATGGTTTCAAGAAGTGGTTATTACAGAGGCGTAGAAAGGCGTATTTATGGAGGAAATGGTTAAGCTGACAGTTTACCCAATAGTCAAATAAATGAAATGATTTTAAGTCAGCCCGTTTATTCTAAAGTATGATATTGATGGGCATGGCTTTCAGTCAACTTGTCTGTATCAAGTTTGGTAATACAGTTTATGCGATTCCTTCCGGTTTTGATTTCATATCTATCGTATATCTTTTTGCATATCTTTCATTGACCGGGTATACAATCATGTGGTTCCTTCCGTCTAGTGATTTCATACCTATTGCATATCTATTGTATATCTTTCATTGCCTGGATACATGTAGATAATCATGCGGTTCGTTCCGGTTAGTGATTTCATCCATATGAAGCGCTATTGAACGCACATATACACTGTGAAATGAGCGCTACATAAATGTGATATAATAATAATAGTAGTAAGGAAGAATTGCGATCGTTTTTGGCAGCTTGCTGCTTATTGAAGGTGGTTAGAGTTCTCTAGGACATTCATCCTGTATTAAGATGCCACCTGTCTGAAAATAGACATTTATACTTAATTTTTGTGGTCGGTTTAGAAACGTTTTACCTTACACAAAATACATGTAGAATGTCTTAAGCGACCAGCAAAAAGAGGTAAAATTATGGGTCTGTAAAGCAAATGGTAGCTTAATGCAGGTCAAAAGTTATGAAGAAAGCTCCTATAGGAGCCTTCTGCATTACATTTGCCCTGCACTAAGCAGTCATTTGTTTTATAAGACTCCTGTGTTCAATAAATGGATGGTCGCTTAAGACAGGCCCTATTGCATTCCTAATTCGTTTCGGACGCTTCATGTAGAAATAATTCACTGTAAAATATACAGTCGGCTGAAAAGGGCTGTGAATTGTAAATATTGATATAAATAAATATATAATTTAACAAATTCTAATTTCCTAAATTGTAAGTTCAATAATGTTTGGATGCAAGAAACGCATGTGCTAGCATTTGCTAGCAGCATCTACTCTGATATTTGTCATTCAGAATATTTTCACAAATTATACTTTAACGCATTCCCTCATATGTTATTTTTAGATACAACCTATTTTAATAAATCTACCGAAAAGGCGCATTAACTAGAGAAAAGGAACATTTTAGAATGTTGTAGTTTGAAACCATTGTGATAAATAGAGCATTTGCTCCTGTGGAGCAAATGGTCTATTTATCACAATGGTTTCACAAAGTGACTTTTACAGAGTCGTCAAGAGTCGTCAATATGATACAGGGTTTGGTTATACACTATACACTATTGAATAATGTACAGTCTTAAAAACTACCTAAGGAGCTGTAGGCTAATTAGACAGTTCTATTAGACAGTTAAGTATATCAAGATTATACTGGCTGAAGAGCATCTGTGCAAATAAGTACTACGAACAACACAAGCAGTATTGGATTTTAGTTGCTGCCAAAGCGGCTGCGGCGCCAGTATATAAACCATTCCCAGACAATGATCGTGATATCGAGACCGCCGTTGAACAGATATGAAAATGCATATGCAATTTTAGCCAAGACAGTGGTTGGTTTAAACAGATTTACAGCTGAAAATCGTTGAATATACAAATGGAAAGTGATTTTGTTGATAACGTATTTAGGAATGTTTCGATTCCGTACGGACTGTCAAGACTGTCTGATTCTCACGCGTTGGCTATTCTTCATCAGGACAGAAACACAACTGGCTGTGAACTGGATGGCAACTGTGAATATAGACTAGAACGTGCTGTGCAGATTAGTTTATTGTGCTTATATTTGATTTCGCTCATCTTAGCCGTCGGAGGAAATATTACTATTCTCTACATCATTATTAAATTACTCTCTCGAAGTACCACAAAACTTTTCATCTGTAGCCTTTGTCTTAGCGATATTGTTCTGTTCCTCGTCTGTGTTCCATTTACGGTGATCAGTGATCTGATATATCTATACTGGCCGTTTTGGACATTTCTGTGCCCCGTTGTAACGTTTCTTCAAGTAGCAACTGTTCTTCAAAGGGCCTTTACTCTGCTGGCCCTGACGCTTGATAAACATTATGTGGCATGTAGGCCATTAGGTTGGCGCTTAAAACACGGCTCGGCAAAAATAGTCATTGTGACAATCTGGTCTGGTTCATGGGTAATTGCTGCACCGTCGGGAATATATTCAAAAATAATATACATGCCATATGAACCAGGGTCCCGGGGACTTTGTACTGAAGAATGGCCAGACCACGCATCTCAAAGTAGATATAGTTACGCTATACTGATCATGCAGTATCTCTTGCCAGTGCTTGTTATGGCTTGTTCATATTCTCACATCGCGTACATAATATGGGCAAAGAAACCACCTGGTGAGAAAAATCACAACAGGGATAAACGACTTGCCAAAGTGAAAAGAAAGGTGAGCTCAGAGCAAAATAAACGTTTACACGTTCTGTTACTTTCGCATGCGCAACGGTGGTATTTTGGTCCATTTTATACCACCTGTCTTTCAGTTATATACAATTCCGGGTTAGAGGGGGTTTACTGTATATGCCACATGTGTGTAGGTGTCGATTAGGGGTCTTAGAATGCGAGATGTCGACAAATGTCAACCCTTTACCTGTTCAATATTCATTTAAAATGCATGACATCGTGAATATTAATTAGCCATTTTGATAATGAAATATCAACGTAGGAATGTTTGTTTTAAATGGCAGAATCTTTAGAATCAATAAGCAAATAGAGCAGACCATGATCAGACTGATCTGATCCTGTCTGCAAAGGCGTGAACGCGTAACATTATGTAAGGGAAAGGGTTAAACATTTAGACTACTGGAAATATGTGTTATGCTCAAACTCTGATCTGCAACACATATTGCTTTCTATTTGTTAAATCGTTTGAGAAACCGAGTGTCAAACAACTTGGATCCTAATGAGACACCCAGGAATTCGGCATCCTATCTAACTGAAAACCGTTTACAAATGCCAGTTAGGTCAGGATCCAGACGCTGTTTGACACTCGGTCAACAGTTTCTTAATAGCGTTAACACATGGAAAGTAAGTAGACATCATTATTACAGCAGACTAGGGCGCAATTGTCAAAGACATCAGGTATGTCCAAATGCTTGCAAAGTATTGTTGAGAATAGGACCCCAAAATTCACTCGATCATCGGTACGTATTCGCGCTCGATCATCGATTAAATGTCACGATTAAATTCTACTGTGGTGGGGGTTTTTTGAGTGTGGGTAAAGGTCAAATATAGGTTACAGTCAGTGTATACCCACACCAGTCTCTTTGTCTAAAACGTGATATTTAATAACAGTAAACTCCGTTTTAAACCTTAAATTACAAAATGAGTCTGTTCAGTTAAAACAATGTGACAAACAATATGTAAAACCATAATCAGATGTTTAGCGTTGTCTGGGTTTTACCGTTTGCTAAACTGTATGGTCTGCATAAGGTTATGTAAAATTCGTCGACGATGGCCTGGCCTTCGTCGACCATCACGTCGGAACTGCCGAGTACTGCGATTAATCGGCACATCACTATTGCAAAGAAACAAATCCGTCATGTTATCATAATACATACATAATCGGTTCATGCACTAATTATGAAATGCTAAATAAGAGCAAAGCTTGGAAGTCAAACTAATCAAATTAATATTGATTTGATTTGATATGATTTGATTTGATATTTTAGTAGATAAATGTGGCACTTGAAAACAGAAAAATAAGACAGTTTAATGTGTATTTTGTGCTACAAATGTGCAATGAAAACAAATAACGTTCGACAATTGCAATTCTGAGAAACATGTTTCCTCATTTCTCTTTACAAATAGCATCAAACAGTTTGGGCGCCGATAATATCTCATTCCCTCATATTGACATCTTTTTACTCCTCTTTTAAAAGTCACTTTTTGAAACCATTTTGATTAATAGTGCATTTGCTCCATAAGAGCAAATGCTCTATTTATCACAATGATTTCAATACTATACAAGTCTAAATATTTCCTTTTCTCTAGTAAATGCTCTTTTTGGTAGATTAATTCAAAGAGGTTGGATCTAAAAATAGGCTATGAGGGAATGGGTCAAGCCGATTCACTTGGCGTTTTGTCTGTTTCCAGTCTGTTTGCATATGTTTTCGTGCATTCGTGGCTAGCATGAAGAGGTTACAAGTTGGCATGAGTACTCAATTATCATTCAATAGTTATTGAATAGTTTCAATAAAGTATGTCACATCTTTTCTAGTAGAATTGATTGGTAAACAATTTGTTTCGATTTGAACAGTATAGTCTCGCTATGCGACCACATGATCTATTAACATAGGTGTCTGGAAAAGCAGGTCATTGCTCCTAAAGGAGCATTGTTCTGTATTAAACTACCACCTCTGTTAAAACGCCAGATTTAAGTTTATTTCGAGTGGTCGTTTTGAGTGATCTTTTTGGGTGGTTACATTAGCGATATTATGCTTATGATTTTGAATGCGGACTCAGCCGTTAGTCACCATTTTTGTTTGCCTATTTTGAGAGCAGAGGTCACGTGACGATGGCATCATAGTACAGTGGACGATCTGGTCATCTGGGCATTCCCATGGTAAATCCCATTCATTTGAAATGAAACAGCTTTCGGTTGTCTGCTACTGTTTTAAAATCATTTTAGACAACTTGTTTTCACAAAGAAAGGTGGTGCTAAAATATAATTATATTTTAATTAAGTGATTAAGTACACAAATTGTAAATGCTAAGTAAATTTATACAGAAGAACATGTCTTAACCCTTTCCCTCATATAAACGTGTTTGCACGCATTTGTAAACAGAGTAGACCCAGACCAGATGGCTCCTAGAGGAGCCATCTGATCAGGGTCTGCTCTGTTTGCTAATTGAATTTGATAGATCTGTTTCTTTACTTTCTAAAATGGCTACAATGTTCCTCCTTCCATATTTCATTATAACTATTTCTTCCATGAATATTCATTAGGTATTGAAATTTGTAATAAACATAGAACAGGGAAAGGGTTAAGCGGCCATTCATTCATTGAACGTAGGGCTCTTAAACAGGAGGTGGTTGCTGAATGCATTAAGACCCACAATTAGACCTCTTTTGATGGTTACTTAACCCTTTCCCTGTTCTATATTTAGTTCAATTTTCAATACCTACTGAATATTCATGGAAAAGGAGTTATAATAAAATATGGAATGTGGAGTATTGTAGCCATTTTAGAAAGTAAAGAAACAGATCTATCAAATTCTACTAGCAAACAGAGCAGACCCTGATCAGACGGCTCCTCTAGGAGCCGTCTGATCTGGGTCTTCTCTGTTTGCAGATGCGTGAAAACACGTTTTTATGAGGGAAAGGGTTAAGACAGGTTCTGCTGTACACATGTTACTCTGCTATACGGGGATATTTAGAATACATAATAAGTTATACAATCCAACAGTACCAGACTACGTACATACCGCAGATACTGAAGAAATATTAAATTACAGCCGGTGACACGGGCATACTAACTTTACGGACGACCAGATTCCATTTGGAATACAATTAAACCGTCGGTACTGCATTGAAAAACATAATATGCTGTAATTAACTCTTTCCTCCAATGTGTGAATTTGTAATTACATTTGCAAGCATTTTGGGTCCAGCATTAATATTAACAATGCTGGACACGAATCACTAATGTCCTTTGCAAATAGTGTAGATCCAGATTAGAGGGCTCATAGAGGATCCCTCGCATCAGGTCATGTACTGTTTGTCATGTTACACGTTAGAAAAAATCCCTTAATTTTCATCGTAAGCTTGGCCTGTTTGAAATTTGGATTAGTCTATTTGAATTTCAGCGTAGTAAGGGTTAAATGTGCTTAACAAGTGTTATAAATGTAATAGTTTTAAATCGTATTTGAACAGCAGTTGGTGAAAATTGTTGGGAATAGAAGCACAATAAACAAGTCTTCATGGTGCCAAAACTATAGCAAAACTCGATACAGTAAAACCTCTCTACAACGGCCACTGGATTGTGTTAATTAATTGGTATTTAGGGGAGGTGGCAGCTTAAAGCAAGGTGAAAGTAAAACAGAACGCTCCTATAGGAGCGTTCTGTTTTACTTTCACCTTGCTTTAATCAGCAACCTGTCTTTAACTCAATATACTTGATGTAATTCAGTGGCCGTTATAGAGAGGTTTTACTGTATTACGAAATATTAATAAGGAGGAATTTAAGTCTGTGTAGGCAGATGGCTGCTTAATGCATGGTGAACGTTTTTCACCCTGTATTAAGCTGCCACATGTGTTAAATATCAATAATGGTATGTAATTGAGTGTTTGTTGTATCGAGTGTTTACTGTATTTGTTAAGAATTCTCATGGCGTACATTGTCGGCAAATTCGTTTCACTCAATGTCACAATAAACCAAGTTCCTAATTGTATTAATTAACCATGTTCATGCTAAATGCACAGTGGTTCACATTTGCGAACAGCTTGGATCCAGATGAGACACGGAGTAACTCGGCATCTCATCAGGGTCCAACCTGTATGACACACTGACAATAGCTTGTCTAATGACTGAACGAATCAAAAGTAAAAGAACGAGATTCAGCTGACATTAGTTTTAATATGTTTTGCATCATGCGACGGGTTAAGAGCAGTCTAACTTGTAGTTGTATTGTGTCCATAACTTGCGTCATACACAAATATTATGAGCGCTTTGAAGTGTTCATTATTAGACAATTATGTATAAGAAGCTAATCTAAAAGTGTGCTTCTAACTGTAATAACCACTAATTACCTTCGTAATATAAACCCTCTTTTCAAAAACGGCTACCGAGGAAAACTCTTATTCTAGGTTTTAAAACATGTGTCAGCTTGATACAGAAACAGAGTGTGAGCTTTCTATATTGCATTAACACTTTCCCTTTAAATATAAACGTGTTTTCACGCATTTGCAAACAGAGTATACCCAGATCAGACGGTTCCTCTAGGGTCTGCTCTGTTTGCTCAGAGAATTTGATAGATCTGTTTCTTTATTGTCTAAAATGGCTACAATGTTCCACCTTCCATATTTCTTCATAACTATTTTGTCCATGAATTTTCAGTAGGTCCTGAAATTTGGAATAAACATAGAACAGGGAAAGGGTTAAACTCTTTCCTTTTAAATATTCATGTAATAAATAATGACATATAGTACCTAAACTTATCTGAATAATATATAATACCTGAACCTTTATAATGGTACATGAACACAGGATTTTTGTACCTTGGTAGAAACTGTAAAACATCTATATAATACCATAAGCAATCAAGGCAGGTCCTGATGCAGCATAATGCGGCGTCTGATCAGAGTCTACACTGTTTGCTGATAGGAATTACAATATAAAACAAAACGAAATTGAAAAGTTAGGACAGACATCCTTTAGCTGGTCTAATTCAATATATAAACATGGAAGAATCCACTGGGCGCACATGGGTTAAAATATCAATGTGTGTTAAAAGTAAACTCAGCACATGTAAATGGTTATATACGCATTTCAGTTTAACCCTTCGCTTGCTGAATTTTAAAATACATGTCTCCTTCTCTCCCCGTGCCCTGCTGTATAATTACATATATCGTCACTGTGTACAAGTATTTCGCTGTGTAATCACTGCTGTGGAGTGCACTGGTTGCACAATCAACTTGTAAATAGTGCAGACCCTGATGAGACAGCTCCTGCAGGAGCTGAGACAGCTCCTGCAGGAGCTGTCTCATCTGGGTCTTCACTATTTACAGGTAGGTATATTGACGTGAGTAGCAAGCGAAGGGTTAATCCTTCACCTGGTGGACTATTTTTATAAAAATAATAGCATCATGAATATTCACGATAGTGTATTTATATTTTATTTATGATAGTGTATTTATATGATGTATGTGGTATGAATTTCTGGTCATGGCAGAAACTGTAAAATCGGGTCTATATTATTCCATGAACAAACTGCGCATGTCCTGATCAGACGGCTCCTGTAGAAGACATCTTCTCTGGACCTACTCTGTTTGTAAAACGTTCCAAATGCGTGCCTGTATTAGGTAAATGATTACCTTAAACCTTTCGGCGCCAAATTTCTAATTGTCGTCAGCAATCAAAGTTTGTTAAATCATTCAGTAACATAAGGAAATGAGATAAATAAATGCAAATTGCAAAGGAATAAAGCACATATATAGGAATAGAGATTGGAACAAAAAGTGAAGTCCCTTGATAAGGCGGCGTCTGATCTGGGACTGCACTATTTGTCGTGGTGCATCTTTGCGACATTGGCGGTGAAAGGGTTAATAATGGTAAGCAAATGGTAAATGACATTGAAAACTGATGTTCGTTACTACGAGACCGAGATTTGGACTTAGTTTGACTAGTCGTTGTAGAGGGGTTGTCGTGTTGGTGACCATCTGTCAGTCGACAGTCTACACTATTTACGTTCATCAGTACCAGAAATATTTAACTGTTAAATAATACACTTTGATCAGTCTGTTCATGTTATGTCCTGGTATGTTTAACCCTTACAACGCTGAACTTTCACATGGACTATTCCAAAATCCAAACAGGTCAAGCTTATAATTAGTAAATTTGCTTAAGAAAAATATAACACGACAAACAGTGCAGATCCTGATTAGATGACTCCTCCAGGAACCCTCTCTCATCTGTGTTTACACTGTTTGCAAAGGACATTAGTGGTTTAACATAACGCACAAGGCTTAATATACCTTGTAATGATAGGCAATCCTAGAATTCCTAACAACAGATACCTTATTTGAGGTCAATAGGTGCATTTGCAAACCGCTTGGGACTAGATGAATCCAGGTATGTGATTTCACATACCTCAGCGATCGAGATCTAAATGGTTTACGTTCTGCATAATACATATTTGAAAATATTTAAAACGAACCCGGTTTCGAATTCCTGAGAAGATATTTCTGTCAACGAAAGTTTGCTCAGCAAACTAAATACTAATTGGATGTTGACCGTATTCGCACCTGGTGCCTAATGTGTCAAAAGAAAACTAAATGATGTAACTTGAATGATGTGACTTGAACTATTATCGTGCTGTCTGGCAAACCACGATGTGTTTACTTCCGAATTGTGGAAACTTCCGAGAATCTAAATTAACCGAGTGTCAGACAACGTGTTTGTAGATTAGTCGCCGAGTTACTCGGCGTCTCAAATGGAATCAAGTTGTTGGCAGTTCGGGTCGAGCATACTAAGTGTTAATTGTTCTCACAGGAACAATAATAATGAGCTAGAATAACAAGTACCGGCTTATATCATAAGCTGTATAGAATGAACTTGAAATGCTTACTCGAAGTTGTGATAAATGAATTACATATACATACATGTATTCCTAGTTAACCCTTTCACCGCCGATGTCGCATAAATGCACCACGACAAATAGTGCAGTCCCAGATCAGACACCGCCTTGAAAAGGCGACGTCTGATCAGGGACTTCACTATTTGCCTCAAACTCTATTTCAGTATATGTGCTTTATTCCTTTGAAGTTTGCATTTATTTATCTTTTTTCCTTATTTTACCGAATGATTTAACAAAATTGGACTGCAGACAAAAATTAGAAATTTGGCACCGAAAGGGTTATTAAAATTCAATACGGAATCAACATTTAGTTACATAACACTTACTAGGTATTGATATACGCCCTTTGACACCCTTGAAAACAGAGTAGACCAAGATTCGTCTGCTCCTATGGTAGCTGTTTGCTCACGGAATTATATACCTTTAGATCTAATTCTACAGTTTTTACCGTGCTTAACCCATTTGCGCCCAATGGATTCTTCCATGTTTATACATTGGATTAGTCATTTTTAATTTAAGGGGTGCCTGGTCTAAATTTTCTATTTCGTTCTGTTTTATATTAAAATTCCTATCAGCAAACAGTGTAGACTCTGATCAGACGCCGCATTATGCGGCGTCTGATCAGAGTATACACTGTTTGCCTACGTCCCATATATGGGATCTCGGGGGGGGGGGGGGGGGCAAATGGGTTAACATTTCTTTGTTCATATTTCATTAAAACTAATCTTACCAAACTTCATGATGTTATACTTTCTTATATGGAACGGCGTGATGAAAAAAGGTTGGGATAAAATAGCTACAGTGGGGCCTTATTATTGTACTGGGGTCATTCGAACTTCACATTAACTCGAAGCAAAATCTGTAATGGAGAGATTTGTCTAAAGGCCGCCACTGCACATGCTTAATGCAGGACGCAGGTAATGCTGAAATATCCTACAAGAGTTTTCCGCATTGCTTGCAACCTACACAAAGCTGTCACTCAGAGAATGTAGGTAGGGAGTGCATTACTTCAACCTCACCTTATCTCGAGGTAATTTGTATTGACTCTTGAAGTTCGCGATGTCGAGGTGTCCATTGTCATATACACGTTACAACGACATCCTAAACTTATTCACAGAAATGTCGCAATGTACAGTAAAACCCCGCTAATGCGACCACCTAAAAGAAATATAATTCTGGGTGGTAGAGGCAGGTTGTAGTTTAATGCAGGACAAAAGCAATGCAGAAAGCTCCTATAGGAGCTTTCTGCATTGCTTTTTCCTGCATTAAGCAACAACCTGCTTATAAAGATGCCCATGTTTATTCATTAAGTGGTCGCATTAGAGGGGTTCTACTGTATCTATCATCATTATGCTTCGTAATCCAGGTAATGGATGTGGAATTACTTCAGTTGGAATCAAATCGAGTCGATAAATGAGAAAAGGGGACTTAGCCCTATCCCTCACATAAACGCGTTTTCACGTCTTTGCAAATAGATTAGACCCAGATGAGACAGCTCCTTTAGGAGCCGTCTGATCAGGTTTGCTTATGGCATGATATTATATCTAATTATACAGTTTGTGTCAACGTAAAATAAAATTTAGAAATATTATATGATAAAAATGCAGCTTATAAATATTCATAATGTCATTATTTCTTACATGGATATTTAACAATTGCTTGCTAAGGGCAACCAGGTTTGCATTAAATTTTGTAAATAGTTTGGAGCTAGATGGATCTATTCCGTCAAAGGTCAGATCCCATTAGGTATATTTATTCACAGAATTTCTTACGGTGTTTTACTATCCCGTTTCTTCATAGAAGACACGATCAAATTTCAGCAAAACCCAACTAAACCGGAATTCTAGTAGCGGAAAATTTAAATACTTTTATTCAGGTGACTGTTTAATGGCGGGTGAAAGTCATACAGAAAGCTTCTATTGGCGTTATATGCATGACTTTCGCCCTGCATTAAGCTGTCAACTGTCTCTAAGACCGATATTTATACTAAATTGAACGTCCGGTTTAGAAAGGTCTTACTGTATCGACAAATTTAGACATTAATATGGTTGTGAGAGTATAGTTGGTGCTGGTCAAGGTTATCACAAGGTCACACAGACTGTTAACTCTTTCAATATTATGAACCAGTTTGCGCTTACCCTGGTAAGCAGTTGGAGCCCAGGCCGAGTATTTCGGTGCTTTAGATACTTGGGCCCAAACTGTTTGCAAATGCGAGTCTGACTGCGAATAGTGTGACAAGTGTTAACCCATTCCCTCATAGGCTAGTTTTAGACCCAACCTCATTGTATAATCTACTGAAAAGGAAATTTTACTAGAAAAATAAAACAAATAGAGTTGTCTAGTTTTTAAACCATTGTGATCAATAGTCCATTTACTCCTATGGAGCAAATGCTCTATTTATCAGAATGCAGTAGAACCCCTCTAATGCGTCCACTTAATGAATAAACACGGGTGTCTTTATAAGCAGGTGGTTGCTTAATGCAGGACAAATGTAATGCAGAAAGCTCCTAGGAGCTTTCTGCATTACTTTTGTCCTGCATTAAGCTACCACCTGCATCTAGCACCCAGAATTTGATGTTTTAGGTGGTCGCATTAGATGGGTTTTACTGTAGTTTCAAAAGTTACCTTCACAGGAGTGTAAAAAGATGCCAATATGAGGGAATATATTAACCCCCATATTACTAATAACTCGGTATTTTTATTTTTATTTGCAGGCTGTCAAGATGCTTATGGTGGTTGTATTCGCATACGCCATTTGCTGGCTGCCTCTTCATGTGCTGATCCTTGTCGGGGAGAAGGATCCGAGTATATTTGACAATCCTCTTGTTCACTACATGTGGCTTCTTTTCCATTGGTTGGCCACGTCTAACTCTGCAGTCAATCCCATCGTATACTTCTGGATGAATCCGGCCTATCGTGCGGGATTTAAAATTATGCTATCATCTTGCAGAACACGGTCCAACATGTCGAGAGGGGACTTTACACACACAGTGTGCAACATGCTTAGGTCTAAAACGTTACTACTTTATTTTACCTACAACAGGACGGACTCAACCTCGATGCGTACCGGTTCAATTTTCCGCCGAAATAGTGGCCGAGACACAAGATCTAGAGTAGACTCATTAAACAAGGGAAGAAATGATTTAGAAATTCGTGTATTTGCAGGGCATCAAAGAATTAGTATCAACAAATCGAATTCTGATGGGAATGAATATTTCCAGTCAAACATGTGACCGTTGTGTCGTAGATGTGACGGCTATTTATTACAATCAAATGATACAAACTACATGGTCAAAGGACTACTTTAAATATTACAGTACAGCCTCTCCAACCCTTTCCCTAATGAATATTTATGTAAGGCATAAATACGCATCAACTTTAAGTATGTAATACAGTAACACCTCTCTATAACAGCCATTAAAATACATAAAGTATTTTGTGTTAAAGGCAGGTGGCTACTAAACGCAAGGTGGGGTAAAACAGAACGCTCCAATAGGAGGGTTAGGGTTAGGCTCCAATAGGAGCGTTCTGTTTTACTTTCACCTTGCTTTAAGCAGCCACCTGCCCTAAATACCAACTAATTAACACAATTTAGTGGTCGTTATAGAGAGGTTTTACTGTATCATATTAAAAACTGATATTCCGGTCATTAAAGAAACCACATTGTACAGAATGAATCCTATACGATTTAAGAAGCAAACAGAGGGGACCCTGATCAGACGGCTCCTACAGAAGCTGTTTGATCTGACTCTTCTCAGTATGCAAAGACGTAAAATGCGTATCTTTGGAGCAAAGGGTTAAATGGGTCATCTTATGCATAAGAATTGGACGAGTGGTCTTTAAAACAGGTGGTTGCTTAAGTAAAAACGCATAACGTGTAGAAAACTCATTTCGAGCTTTTTGTCTTAGTTTCCTGCATTAAGATTTTTCCCAAAGATTCAAAACACTTTATTAGTAACGTAAACGTTGACAAGTTTCTTGTTACATGATACAAATTCATTGTATAAGCAACTGTATATGTGACAGCAATGTATTCTGTGTCTAAATCTGACAAATATCAACACATTTGTGTACCTGCAAATATAAAGAACTTCGTATATAACGAAAGAGACACTACATTTGTATTCATTTTTTCTAAATCTTACTTAATTTTGAGGCTGGACATTACAATATATATGATGGAGGACTTGTAAAAATTAAATGTATATACATCAAAAGAGAGAGAGGAAGAAAGAAAGGAAAGAAAGAAATAAAGAAATAAAGAAAGAAAGGAAAGAAAGAAAACGAAAGAAAAAAAACGAAAAAAGTCTCTGTGGAATGGCTATGCACGAAACAATGTGAAACATGCTTAGGATGTGGCAAAATTCAGTTGCTTGATAGATGAAATAATACATATTTTTGTTCGTTGTTTTCTTTTCCTTTTTTGTATAACACGTACACTGTAATCATAATATTTACTGTACATTATTTCTGTTAACAGTATTTTGGCGAATCAAAAAAGCTTCAAAAACATATTTACATAGGTTTTTCAATAGGAAAAAATGACAAGTGCTCATGAATTCAACACATGTTAAAACATTCGGCCTATTTAAATAGTATTTTATATACAGTACAACCCCTCTAAACCGGAATTCTAGTAGAGTATAATTTACATATTTTTAGGCAGGTGGCTGCTTCATGCAGGGTGAAAGTCATGCAGAAAGCTCCGCTAGGAGTTTTCTGCATGTCTTTCACCCTGCATGAAGCTGCCACCTATCTCCAAGACCGATATTTATACCTAATTTAACGTCCGGTTTAGAGGGTTTTTACTGTATATTGTTTACGGATATCATTATATATGCGTTACACAAGAGGTTTTGGTATTAGTAAAAACAGTTGTCAGATTTATATTATTTCATCAGCAAGCAGAGCAGACCCAGATCAGAGGCCGTCTGATATGTGTATATTCTGTTTGCAATGGCATGAAAAGGCGTTTTATGCAGGAGATGGTTAAACTACCACATGCACCAAAGAACCATATTTCTTAATGATGGCTTAACCCTTTCCCTGTTCTACGTTTATTCCCAATTTAAATACTGAATATTCATGAACAAAATAGTTATAATTAAATATGGAAGGTGGAACATTGTAGCCATTTAGGTAAGTAAAGAAACAGATATTTTAACTTCCACTAGCAAACAGAGAAGACCCTGATCACACGATTCCTATATGAGTCGTCTGATCTGGGTCTACTGTGTTTGTTAGTGCGTGAAAACACGTTTATATGAAGGAAATCTTCCATAGGAGCAAATGCTATATTTCTTACAATGTTTAAAAAACTACACAATTCTAAAAGTTCCCCTGTCTTTGGTTAAAGCTCCTTTTCGGTGGATTTGGTCTAAATAGTCTAGGAGGGAATGAGTTAATGCAGGACTAAAGTTACGGAGAAAGCTGTTCCATGAGCTTCTGTATTAGTTTCGTCCTGCATTAGGTAACCACGTGCATTTAACCATTTCGCTGCCAAACTCTGTCGTCTGCTAACTTTGTCGTCTGCTACAAATTTCCATTCTTTTGATTTTCTTCATTTTTGTTTCAAAAACATAGTAACAGTAACAAACAGTTTGGATCCTGATGAGACGCCGAGTTACTCGGCGTCTCATCTGGATCCAAACGGTTTGCATAGGTAATCACAGATCCGGCATTGGCAGCGAAAGGGTTAATACACCTATAATCATTCATAAAGTGGCTGCTTTGGTGGATATTTATTGTACATGTAATTGAATTGTCTGACATGAATTTATAAATTATTTGAAAATAAAACGCTTCAAAATGAGAAAGAGTTTACAGCTCAACAAGAAAAAGTTTTGACTTTTACATAAATAGTGTAAGTTCAGAACAGCCACTATTTCGAATACGCGATATCTGTTCAGGATCTATACTGATAAATATTAGTAGATCTGTATGAAACAACATCCGAACTAAGTGGTTCCCACCTTGCTGTCCCGTATTGTGTGGTTCCCACCTTGCTGTCCCGTATTGTGTGGTTCCCACCTTGCTGTCCCGTATTGTGTGGTTCCCATCTTGCTGTCCCGTATTGTGTGGTTCCCATCTTGCTGTCCCGTATTGTGTGGTTCCCACCTTGCTGTCCCGTATTGTGTGGTTCCCACCTTGCTGTCCCGTATTGTGTGGTTCCCACCTTGCTGTCCCGTATTGTGTGGTTCCCACCTTGCTGTCCCGTATTGTGTGGTTCCCACCTTGCTGTCCCGTATTGTGTGGTTCCCACCTTGCTGTCCCGTATTGTGTGGTTCCCACCTTGCTGTCCCGTATTGTGTGGTTCCCATCTTGCTGTCCCGTATTGTGTATCATGATGCAGTACAGTAAAATCTCTCTAAATCGGAAATCTACTTGAGAAATATGTAAAGACTTTTAGGCAGATTGCTGCTTAATGCATGTTAAATGTCATGCAGACAGCTCCTAGAGGAGCTTTCTGTATAACTTTCACTCTACATTAGGCTGCCACCTGTTTCCAAGACAGATATTTATACTAAATTGAACGTCCGGTTTAGAGGGTTTTTTACAGTATACGGAAACAGGCAAACTGGCTGCATGATAAAGTCTCGCTAATGTGACCACATTATTTGAATCTGTAAAAGCAGGCGGTTGCTTAACGCAGGGCAAATATAATACAGAAAACTCCTATAGGAGCTTTCCACATAACTTTTGTTCTGCATTAAACTACCACCTGTTTTAAAAATCCAGAATTATACTTCATTTGAGTGGTCGTATTAGAGAGTTTACTGTATAAATTTTATTTAAATGTGCCAGAACATAAACAAATGCAAATATAGATTAGCAGTCGCATTTAACCCCTGTAACGTATAATAGAACATTAACCCTTTCGCTGCCAATGCCGGACCTGTGATTACCTATGCAAACAGCTTGGATCCAGATGGGACGCCGATTAACTCGGCGTCTCATCAGGATCCAAACTGTTTGTTACTGTTACTATGTTTTTGAAACAAAAATGAAGAAATAAAAAAAAATGAAAAATTGTAGCAAACGACAGAGTTTGGCAACGAAAGGGTTAAAAAGAGGTCTAGTTATGGGGCGTTCAGGCAGATGGTAGCTTAAAGCAGGTCAAAAGAAATGCAGTAACTACCTACTTTTTAAGACGCCTATGTTCAATAAATAAATGGACGTTTAAGACAGATTCTACTTTATATAGAAGTGGGCTTGTCCAAATGAGTATTTTCAGCTAATATTTATACTTTGGGTAGATATTCCACAAGATATTTTATTTGCGCGGGAAATGATAAACACAGTGTAGACCAACTTCGTCAAACTTTTGATCTGGATGTACACTGTCAGTGTCCTCACTCAGCACAAGTAGAAGAAATTAGATACTGTTAGGCAGGTTGCTGTTTAATGCAGGGCGAAAGTCGTGCAGAAAACTCCCACAGGAGTTTACGGCATGACTTTTAACCTGCATTAAACTGCCACCTGTCTCCAATACTGTTATTTGTAAATACTAAATTGAACGTCCAGTTAACCCTTCGCTTGCTGAATTTTAAGATACAGTTCTCCTTCTTTACCCATGCCCTGTTGTACGATTACATATATCTTCACTGTGTACACGTATTTCGATGTGCAATCACTGCTGTGGGGTGCATTGGTTGCACGATCAATTTGTAAATAGTGCAGACCCTGATGAGACAGCTCCTGCAGGAGCTGTCTCATCTGGGTATTCACTATTTACAGGTAGGTATATTGACGCGAATAGCAAGCGAAGGGTTAAGAGAGGCTCTACTGTAGTCATCATTGTTTACCTGAATACTCAGCTGGTGACGGTTTAACGATGGCATTGGTTGCTGTTCCTCTATTCAAGTTATCCTTAACCATTCGCTTGCTATTCGTGTCAATATACCTACCTGTAAATAGTGAAGACCCAGATGAGACAGCTCCTGCAGGAGCTGTCTCATCAGGGTCTGAACTATTTACAAGTTGATTGTACAACTAGTGCACTGCACAGCGATATACTTGTACACAGTGAAGATGTATGTAATTATACAACAGGGCATGGGTAAAGAAGGAGAAATGTATTTTAAATTTCAGCAAGAGAAGGGTTAACACTTATCCAGTAATACTTGATACAGTAAATCCCTCTAAACCCGACGTTAAATCTAGAATACATATAGGTCTTGGAGACAGGTGGCAGCTTAATGCAGGGTAAAAGTCATGGAAAAGGAGCTTTTTGCATGACTTTCGCCCTACATTTAGCAGCCAACTGCCTAAAAGTATTTAAATTCTTCTCTGTTAGAATTCTAATTTAGATAGGTTTACTGTATTTCAAGCTTTTCAGAAACTATCCTTCAAATGCCAAACAGCTTGGATCCTGATCAGAAGCAAATTTGCTCGGCGATTCATCTGGACCTAAGCTGTTTGCAAATGCAAGAATAAAATTTCGTTGACATAGAATATCATCTGTAATATTATTTTGAGAGCTGAGTATCAGACCCTTAAAGGGGTGGTATTTGTAACAGATTCTAATGGGATAAGTTTACGTTTATTCGCTCGAGCATACTGCTAGCATATATCATGTTACGATGTACAAGCATACCACATTCTGCAGACACATCTGGAATAGAGCTGTTTGCAAGGATTCGCCGAGATTGCGCCATGCTTTGAGGTTTGTCAATGCTGCGAAAGACAGTAAAACCCATTTAAACTGGAATTCTAGTAGAGAATAATTTAGATACTTTTAGGCAGGTGGCTGCTTGATGCAGGGTGAAAGTCATGCAGAAAGCTCCTTTGATTGCGAGGCTTTAATACAAACTACAAAACGATTATTAAAATATACTTTATTACAGAAATCTTTACAAATGCGCAGTGATAATCTATCCAAAGTTTGAATTCAGTGACGCATCCTCAGACTTGAGTCTCTAGATAACAGGCTGGTTTACATCCAGTGTCTACCATACAGTCAGAATCAGGTACCAATCAAATATGTTTAAAAACAACTGTGGTTGAGTCTGGGTGTAGTGTCGAATTCAAGGTTGCACTCGAAACATATTCAATATACTATAATCATATAGTAAAACCTCTCTATACCTCAATTCTAGTTAAGATGATTTTACAAACTTTCAGGCAGGTGGCTGCTTAATGCAGGGTGAAGTCGTGCAGAAAGCTCCTCTTGGACTTTCACCCTGCATTAAGATGCCACCTGTCTCAAAGACCAATATGCGTACAAAATTTAATGTCCGGTTTAGAGGGGTTTTACTGTAATCAACATATCTATAATATACATATATTTAAAGAGTAACTGACTTTGACTTATAGTTAGGTAACCTTGATACATTTAGTATTTTAACCCTTTCGTTGCCAAAGACTGTCGTCTGCTAACTTTGTCATCTGCAACAATTTTTCATTTTTTTTATTTTCTTCATTTTTGTTTCAAAAACATAGTAACAGTAACAAACAGTTTGGATCCTGATGAGACGCCGAGCTACTCGGTATCTCATCTGGATCCAAACTGTTTGCATATGTAATCACAGATCCGGCATTGGCAGCAAAAGGGTTAAGCATACAAGCTATTATCGACTGCACCTTAACTCTTTCCCTGTTTTATCTTATTTCCAAATTTCAATACCTGAATATTCATAGACAAAATAGTTATAATCAAATATGGATGGACAAAATAGTTATAATCAAATATGGATAGACAAAATAGTTATAATCAAATATGGATAGACAAAATAGTTATAATCAAATATGGATGGACAAAATAGTTATAATCAAATATGGATGGACAAAATAGTTATTATCAAATATGGAAGTTGGAACTGGGTCTACTCTGTTTGACAATGCATAAAATCTAATTTATATGAGGGAAAGGGTTAACCTTTTCCCTCATATTGACGACTCTGTAAAAGTCACTTTGTGAAACCATTGTGATAAATAGAGCATTTGCTCCTATAGGAGCAAATGCTCTATTTATCACAATGGTTTCAAACTACAAAATTCAAAAAAAATCCTTTCTCTAATTAATGCTCCTTTTTGGTAGATTAATTCAAAGAGGTTGTATCTAAAAATAGCCTATGAGGTAAAGGGTTAAATAAAGTTTTGGGTTCCAAGTTTTTAATTGTCGTCTGCAACTCAATTGTGCTAAATAATTTCAGTAAAATGAAGAATTGAGATAAATGAATGAGTACTACAGACAAAGAAATAGAGGTTGTGACAAACAGTGAAGTCCCTGAATAGTTGGTGCCTGGAAAATACGCGCCTGATCTGGGACTGCACTGTTTGTCTTGGCCAATCCCCTCTAGAGAGACCTACGTAACATACTCAACACTAGAAAATACGACAACAGTGTAATAAATAGTCCATTTCTATGTAACACAAACTTAACAAGCCAGCCTAATATAATCAACCATAGGTTTTGTTAAAGAAAGGCGTTTTATATACCTGAGGTTAGTCTGTTCCAGTCGGAAACAAGCATTAACGAGTTTCCGACAGGAATAGACCAACCGAGGGTATGAAACCCCCAAATTTAAACAAAACCCATGTTTGATTATTTTTCTCGCTGAAAACAAGTAATTTAACGGATTTTGTGCAGTACTACTTTATACTGCGTAATACAACTTCCATGTATAATAGCAACAAACTGCAGCATAAAAGCGTGACACCAAATGACATCATTTGTTATGACAACCACAAACTTTATGTTTTGGCGTAAAATATAATTGACCGAGTGACTACAAAACATCTTCGATTAATTCAATAGGCTTTAAAAATGTATACATGTATATGATAAATAGAATTTCATATTCGTGCTAATTACTTATCTAGCACGTCTGAGAAGCGAGAAAATATGGTCCAATTTGACCCCTCCAGTGCCCGCTTTGTCATCTGCTGGACGCACTTTCGTCTGATTTAAGTTTTACAGTGGGTCTTTATTGAATTTCTTGATAAAACAATAAACGTAGTGTCAATAATGGGGTCATTATTTCTTACATGAATATTCATGGTGTAAGTGGTCAAACTTGCTACAGTACATAATAAAGGCATTATCGACATACAACCCATTGTGAATGCAAAATGAACACTGGGCACAATGGCCACTTATCACTATGCATAAACCTGCACTTTCCTACCTCTATTGGTTATTTTGTAAGCTCCTAAGGAGCAAATGCTCTATTTATCACAATGGTTTCAGAATTACAAAATTGTATATTTTTTCTTTTCTCTGTATGTCCATTAGGCAAATGGTTAATGTTAATAGTTTCACAGGGTCATACATCTGACAGTCTTTGGTCCTCAAACTTAGGGCAGGTCGTTTGCATTGCCTTTGACGAGAGCAATATATTGAGGCTAACTAGCAGGGGTAATTCCATATAATCATCGAGTTTCATCAATTCCACATGCTGAAATAATCAACGAAACAAATAAAACACACACTTATCAGTAAGTATAGACTTCCTAAACAAATAAAACACACACTTATCAGTAAGTATAGACTTCCTAAACAAATAAAACACACACTTATCAGTAAGTATAGACTTCCTAAACAAATAAAACACACACTTATCAGTAAGTATAGACTTCCTAAACAAATAAAACACACACTTATCAGTAAGTATAGACTTCCTAAACAAATAAAACACACACTTATCAGTAAGTATAGACTTCCTAAACAAATAAAACACACACTTATCAGTAAGTATAGACTTCCTAAACAAATAAAGCACACACTTATCAGTAAGTATAGACTTCCTAAACAAATAAAACACACACTTATCAGTAAGTATAGACTTCCTAAACAAATAAAGCACACACTTATCAGTAAGTATAGACTTCCTAAACAAATAAAACACACACTTATCAGTAAGTATAGACTTCCTAAATATCTTATACCTTTACTCCATAACCCATTCCTCCATAGGCTATTTTTAGACCCAACCTCTTTGAATGAATCTACCCAAAAGAAGCATTTACTACAGAAAAGTAAAGTTTTAGAATCTTGTAGTTTGAAAACATTGTGATAAATAGAGCATTTGCTCCTATAAGAGTAAATTCTCTACTTATCACAATGGTTTTATTAAGTGACTTTTACAAAGGCGTAGAAAGGCATATTTATGGAGGAAAGGGTTAAATACATGTTTTCTATGCCTTTGCAAACTGAATTGACCCAGACCAGATGGCTCCATCTGCTCTGTTTGCTTTTGATATAATATGGATATGATTCTACAGTTCCTGTCACGATAAAAATAGTTCGTTCATCTGGCATGCAATTAAACAACTCATTGAAATAATATTCATGATGTCATTATTTTTTTCTGAATATTCAAGGAGTGAATGTTTAAGTCTTTCAACTGCCATGAGTAAATATTTGATCATTTGCAAAGTCAATCACATGGGTCTGTGTGTCATTACAAATGACAAGTTGTCTAAACAACTATTGTTAAAACAAGAGTGTTCGGAGGAACACATGTGTTACCTGCTCGTAACTGACATAAAAACTGTTAATATGCTGGAGTGCAAAAACAGAACATAGCAGAGTAATGGTCCTCATCAATGGTCCTCAATAAGAGGAAGACACATGTGAAATTTGAAAGCTGTGTAATGGTTAATTTAGAAATGACAGTCAAAAAAAGAAAGTGTGACAAAAATCTGAACAAAAGGGAATAACTCAACAAGTATATTGCATGTAGAGTGATGGACCTTAGTTACATCAATGGTCCTCAATGAGAGGAAGACACATGTGCACTATGAAAGCTCTATAATAATTGGTTTAGAAATGACAGCCAAAAAATGAAAGTGTGATGGACAGACAGACGGACAGACGACAGAAAAGTGATCTCTAAGTGACACACTCTCTCGGCAGGTGACACAAAAGTCGTCTTTACTGCAACAACGTATGACACACTATGTATGTGTAGATCTATAACAATATGAAATTTAGAAGCTATTTAAAACAAACACATTTCTATATTTTATCTTGAGATAAAACTGGCATTTGCTACAACTGTTTGGAAATATTTTATCATATAAATTGAAGTTTGAATATCCTAAGCCAAACTCTTGAGCAGATATTAATCGGAAACCATCTCACCAGTTAATGTCAATGTGAACCTGACCTTTGACCAAGTCACCTCAAAAACAATAGGGGTCATCTAATTGTAATAATTAATCACCACAGCATGTTTGAAGATCCTAAGCCAAGCCCTTGAGCAGTTATCGATTGGTAACCAATTCACCAGTTTAGGTTATGGTGACCTTGACCTTTGACTTGGTGACCTCAAAAACAATGGGGGTCATCTAGTGGTCATGACTAATTACCACAGCAAAGTTGAAGATCCTATGTTATGCCATTTATCAGTTATTGATTGGAAACCATATGATCTACCGACCAATAGACAGATCGACCGACCGACTGACATGTGCAAAGCAATATATACTCTCATTTTTTTCAAAAGTGGGTATAACAAGTCCTGCTCCTGGCAGTTATGTTTATGTCATATGAGAAGAATTCTATATACGTTTTCATAAATGGTCAACCGAGTAGCAGTTTAACACAATCAGATAGAAGGAAGGCATTACATACCACTTGATGATGTATGCATATTTTCTTTATTCCTGTTGTGCTTGTTACTATCTCTTGACCAAGATCATTAGTTTTTGTAACTGTCAATCTGAAACAAATTTCAAGTTAAGAGTATATAGTGAATTTGTTACACCATTCTCAAACCATACATCTATCAGTAGATCAAACCATACACCTTAACCCATTACCTCGTAGGCTATATTTAGACCCAACTTATCTGAATACAACTACCCAAAAGGAGCATTTACTAGAGGAAAGTAAAATTTTAGAATTGTATAGTTATGCAATGGGTTAAAGTTGTGAATATGTAAAAACATGTTTATATATGTGTGTATATGAGATTTTTTTTAACCCTTTCCCTCCTATAAACGTGTTTTCACACATCTGCAAACAGAGTAGACCCAGATCAGACGGCTCCCAGAGGAGTCGTCTGATCAGGGTCTATTCTGTTTGCTGATAGAATTTCAAAGATCTATGTCTTTACTTTCTAAAATGACTATAATGCTCCACCTGCAATTTTTCATAATAACCTTTTAATCCATGAATATTCAGTAGGTATTGAAATTTGTAATAAACATATAACAGGGAAAGGGTTAAACTTTAACATTACTTGTTACATGTAGGTGAGTACAACAAATATACATCCAGATGTAATGCAGATCAATGGTCTCATCAGGATCCAAACAATATAAAACTGTTTGACTATATTGTGCTACATACTGGTGTATTGAATCCAACCTAAAATGAGAGCAGATTGTTTCTCAGAGTGTTACATGTTAGACATAGAGTAAAACCTCTCTATAACGGCCACTACATTACATTACGTATATATTGTGTTAATTGCAGGTGGCTGCTTAAAGCAAGGTGACAGTAAAACAGAACGCTCCTATAGGAGCGTTTTGTTTTACTGTCACCTTGCTTTAACCCTTTCCCTCATACAAACGTGTTTTCACGCATTTGCAAACAGAGTAGACCCAGATCAGACAGCTCCTAGAGGAGCCGTCTGATCAGGGTCTGCTCTGTTTGCTAATAGAATTTGATAAATCTGTTTCTTTGCTTTCTAAAATGTCTGCAATGTTCCAAGTTCCATATTTCTTTATAACTATTTTGTCGATGAATATTCTGTAGGTAATGAAATTTGGACTAAATATAGAACAGAGAAAGGGTTAAGCAACCACCTGCCCTAAATACAAAGTAATTAACATAATTTAGTGTCCGTCATAGAGAGGTTTTACCGTACTATTATAGACATACATGGCAAAAGAATGTATTTGTCTTTTCTTTCCCATGGATTAACCCTTTCCCTCATATGAATCCTTTTTCACTCCTTTACAAACGGAGAAGACCCAGATTGAATGGCTCCTGTAGGGGTCATCTCATCAAGGTCTGCTGGGTTTGCTTATGAAATTACAACAGGTTGGACTATACAGTTTCTTCCATTATCAAACATTCCTGTGTACATATACCATTATTAAAATACAGCTAATAAATATTCATGATGGCATTCTGACATGAATATTCAACAGTGGGAGAGTTAAGACTGCAGTATTTAGAGGTAAATCTTTGTGACGGAATAGGTCCAGTCATCTTTATTTGCAAGGAAAGAAAGAATTGGGAGAATAAAAAGGACTATTACTACACATCAGAAATAGAATGCTAATAACAAGAGCACCGCAAGAGGGTGCGAACGCTCGTCTGTTATCATTTTGGTATGTGTGGATAGGCCTTGTCAAGATGAACATGCATGCCAAAAATGAAGGTTGTAAATGAAAAATTGAAGAAGTTATGGTCAATGTTAAAATTTCGGACGACAACGACACGGACGCCGGGGTTACGACAACAGCTTATGATTTCTTCAAAACAGACAAGCTTAAAAGACAACATTTGCACATACAGTAAAACCTATCTAAACCGGAATTCTATTAGAGAATAGTTTAGATACTTTTAGGAAGGTGGCTGCTTAATGCAAGGTGAAAGTCATGCAGAAAGCTCCTAGACCAATATTTATACCAAACTTAACATCCAGATTAGAGAGGTTTTACTGTATTTATAAATAGAGGATCTTACATTTGTGTTCATTACAAATTGTTTTTATGAAACGAGTTTACTATAATAATGACACAAGCTTTAGCGAGTGTCATATTCATTATAGTAAATGAGTTTCATGAGAACAATTTATAATGAACATGAATGTAAGTTTGTTTTTATCACATAAGCCTTAAAAATGCAATAGAAAATGAAACAGGCTAAAGCTGACGGCTGTTTCGGCCATTGCTTACAGACGGTGTAGTAATACAAGGGACAAAGCACATGGAGTGTTACGATTGGCTAACACTTAAATTAGCACTACTATTGGCTAACAATTGCTAATTTGCATAAACAAGAGCTGTCACAGGACAGCGCGCTCGACTATTCTCAGAATTGTTAATGTAAAAATGCTTGATAGTGGACTAAAATAGTGTCCAATGATACTAGAAGCAAGTAATCAGTCTCAGTAAAATATCTTTAATAGTATTCAGGATGTATGATCTCTTTGAACTCTTTAATGAAATAGAAAAACTTAAGTAAACAAGAGGGCCAGAATGGCCCTGAAGCGCTCACCAGACAACCAGAGGAGAAGATTTTCAAAGTTTCACTATATGTTTCTATAGAAAACTAGCCGGCCCTGGGAAAAACTTGTAGGGGACCTGAACATGATGCTATGTGCCAAATATGAAAGCTGAGACTAAGCTTCCAGTTTCAGAGAAGAAGATTTTCAAAGTTTTCTCAATATGTTTCTATTGAAAACTGCCCACCCCTGTGGCAGGGCCAATTTTGACCCTAGGGCCATAATTTATATAACTTTTAAAGAGGACCTGAACATGATGCTCTGCCAAATATGAAAGCTGAGAGCCTTCCAGTTTCAGAGAAGAAGATTTTCAAAGATTTCACTATTTGTTTCTATTGAAAACTGTCCATCCCTGGGGCGGGGACAATTTTGACCCGAGACCATAATTAATACAACTTTAGTAGACGACCTGAACATGATGCTATGTGCCAAATATGAAAGCCGAGAGCCTTCCAGTTTCAGAGAAGAAGATTTTCAAAGATTTCACTACATGTATTTGTTTCTATTGAAATTACTGCCCACCCCTGGGGTGCGGCCAATTTTGACCCCGGGGCCTTATATTATATAACTTTTGTAGAGGACCTGAACATGATGCTATGTACCAAATATGAAAGCAGAGAACCTTCCAGTATCAGAGAAGAAGATTTTCAAAGATTTCAATATTTGTTTCTATTGAAGACTGCCCACCCCTGGGGCGGGGCCAATTTTGACCCCAGGGCCATAATTTACATAACTTTTGTAGAGGACCTGAACATGATGCTATGTACCAAATATGAAAGCTGAGAACCTTCCAGTTTCAGAGGAGAAGATTTTCAAAGATTTCACAATTTGTTTCTATTGAAAACTGCCCACCCCTGGGGCGGGGCCAATTTTGACCCTGGGGCCATAATTTATATAACTTTTGTAGAGGACCTGAACATGTTGCTATGTGTCAAATATGAAAGCTGAGAACCTTCCAGTTTCAGAGAAGAAGATTTTCAAAGATTTCACTATTTGTTTCTATTGAAAACTGCCCACCCCTGGGGCGGGGCCAATTTTGACCCTGGAGCCATAAATAATATAAACTATGCAGAGGACCTGAACATGATGTTATGTGCCAAATATGAAAGATGAGAACCTTCCAGTTTCAGAGAAGAAGATTTCCAAAGATTTCACTATTTGTTTCTATTGAAAACTGCCCACCCCTGGGGCGGGGCCAATTTTGACCTTGGGGCCATAATTTATATACCTTTTGTAGAGGACCTGAACATCATGCTTTATGCCAAATATGAAAGCTGAGAACCTTCCAGTTTCAGAGAAGAAGATTTTCAAAGATTTCACTATTTGTTTCTTTTGAAAACTTCACACCCCTGGGGTGGGGCCGATTTTGACCCCGGGGCCATAATTTATATAACTTTTGTGGAGGACCTGAACATGATGCTATGTGCCAAATATGAAAGCTGAGAACCTTCCGGTTTCAGATGAGAAGATTTTCAAAGTTTGCACAATATGATTCTATTGAAAACTGCCCACCCCTGGGGCGGGGACAATTTTGACCCCAGGGCCATAATTTATATAACTTTTGTAGAGGACCTGAACATGATGCTATGTGCCAATTATGAAAGCTGAGAAGCTTCTGGTTTCAGAGAAGAAGATTTTCAAAGTTTTACTATATGTTTCTATTGAAAACAAGGCACCCCTGGGGCGGGGTCAATTTTGACCCCAGGGGCATAATTTATATAACTTTTGTAGAGGACCTAAATATGATGCTATGTGCCAAAGATGAAAGTTGAGATCCCTGTAGATTCAGAGGAGAAGATTTTTAAAGGTTCAAATTGTTGACGACGGACGACGAACGACGAACGACAAACGACGAACGACGGACGACGCACGACGCACGCCGACGGACAACAGGCGATCACAAAAGCTCACCCTGAGCACTTTGTGCTCTGGTGAGCTAAAAAGGGCCATAATTTCTGTTAAAATGCTTGATAGAGTAATGTACTCTTGCCTACATCTAAAGCTTGAGGTGGTGAACAAGTGTTCCAAGTTTTAAAGCTTTATCTCAAAGGGTTATGTAAATAAGTGGACTTTAACAAAAACCTTAACCAAAAGTTCTAAGTTAAAAAGGGCCATAATTCTGTCAAAATGCTTGACAGAGTTATGTACTCTTGCCTACAGATGATAATTGTGATGGTGAACAAGTGTTCCAAGTTTTAAAGCTTTATCTCAAAGGGTTATGTAAATAAGTGGACTTTAACAAAAACCTTAACCAAAAATTCTAAGTTAAAAAAGGGCCATAATTCTGTCAAATTGCTTGACAGAGTTATGTACTCTTGCCTACAGATGAAGGTTGTGGTGGTGAACAAGTGTTCCTAGTTTCAAAGCTTTATTCCAAAGGTAAGAGGCAAAAAGTGGACTTTAACAAAAACCTTAACCAAAAATTCTAAGTTAAAAAGGGCCATAATTCTGTCAAAATGCTTGACAAAGTTATGTACTCTTGCCTACAGATAAGGTTTGTGATGGTGAACAAGTGTTTCAAGTTTTAAAGCTTTATCTCAAAGGGTTATGTAAATAAGTGGACTTTAACAAAAACCTTAACCAAAAGTTCTAAGTCAAAAAGGGCCATAATTCTGTCAAAATGCTTGACAGAGTTATATACTCTTGCCTACAGATGAAGATTGTGGTGGTGAACAAGTGATCCAAGTTTCAAAGCTTTATTCCAAAAGTAAGAGGCAAAAAGTGGAATTTAACAAAAACCTTAACCAAATATTCTAAGTTAAAAAGGGCCATAATTCTTTCAAATTGCTTGACAGAGTTATGTACTCTTGCCTACAGATGAAGGTTGTGCTGGTGAACAAGTGTTCCTAGTTTCAAAGCTTTATTCCAAAGGTAAGAGGCAAAAAGTGGACTTTAACAAAAACCTTAACCAAAAATTCTAAGTTAAAAAGGGCCATAATTCTGTCAAAATGCTTGACAAAGTTATGTACTCTTGCCTACAGATAAGGTTTGTGATGGTGAACAAGTGTTTCAAGTTTTAAAGCTTTATCTCAAAGGGTTATGTAAATAAGTTGACTTTAACAAAAACCTTAACCAAAAGTTCTAAGTCAAAAAGGGCCATAATTCTGTCAAAATGCTTGACAGAGTTATATACTCTTGCCTACAGATGAAGATTGTGGTGGTGAACAAGTGATCCAAGTTTCAAAGCTTTATTCCAAAAGTAAGAGGCAAAAAGTGGACTTTAACAAAAACCTTAACCAAAAATTCTAAGTTAAAAAGGGCCATAATTCTTTCAAAATGCTTGACAGAGTTATGTACTCTTACCTACAGATAAAGTTTATGGTGGTGAACAAGTGTTCCAAGTTTCAAGGCTTTATTCCAAAGGTTAGAGGCAAAAAGGGGACTTTAACAAAAACCTTAACCAAAGTGTGACGCGGACGCCGACGCAGACGCCGACGCCGACGCCGGGGCGAGTAGGATAGCTCCACTATTCTTCGAATAGTCGAGCTAAAAATGCATTATTTTTTGCGATTTATGGCACTTTGTTACGGCACTCCCACAAGGCAGATTATGTGATAAATAGAGGATCTTACATTCCTGTTCATAACAATTTGTTTTTATGAAACAAGTTTAGTACAATAATATGACACAAGCTTGAGCGAGTGTAATGTTCATAATAATAAAGGAGTTTCATGAAACAATTTGTAACTAGACAAGAGGGCCAAAATGGCCCTTAATCGCTCACCTGATTACCATAGATTTAAGATTTTTGCTGGGTAGGCCATGGGTAGGGCCAATATTGACGTTAGGGACAATATTTGAACAATGTTGATAGTGGATCATGAGCAGTGGTTCTACAGAACAAGATTTTCAAATATTTAGTATACTGATTTTATCAAGACCAATGAAGATTGGGCTAAAAATGTGCCCTCTAGAGTAATTTTTCTAAGATTTGACCTAGTGACCTACTTTTTATTCCCACCCAACCCATGATCACACTCAACCTTGATATCAACAAGACAAACACTCTGAGCAAGTTTGAGGAAGACTGGGCTAAAAATGTGGCCACTGGAGTGTAAGCTAATTTTTTCTAAGATATGACCCAGTGACCTACTTTTGGACCTCACATAACCCACTTTCAAACTCATCCAAGATTTTATAAGGACAATAATTCTGGCCAATTTTCATGAAGATTTGGTATAGAATGTGACCTTTAGAGTGTTGACAAGGTTTTCCTACTATTTGACCTAGTGACCTAGTTTTTAACCCTACATAACCCACTTTCAAACTCGTTTGAGATTTTATCAAGACAATCATTATGGCTAAGTTTCATGAAGATTGGACAAAAACTGTGACCACTAGAGTGTTTACAAGGTATTTCTACTGTTTCACCTAGTGACCTAGTTTTTAACCCCATTTGACCCACTTTCGAACTCGTCAAGACACTCATTCTGACCAAGTTTCATGAAGATTGGACTACAATTGTGACCACTAGAGTGTTCAAAAGCAAATTGTTGACGCCGGACGCCGGTCGTCAGACATTCAAGTCTCCCAAAAGCTCACCCTGAGCTTTGCTCAGGTGAGCTAAAAACTGACTCCTTCTGAGAGGGCCCAGACTGACAGACAGAAAAAGTGATTCCTATTGGGCTCCTGCATTTTCAATGCAGGGCCCTAACTAGAAAACTGACTCAGTCAGAGAGGGCCCTGTAATCGAGGGCAGATAATTCTAGACATAGTGATCGGATTCAACACGAAACCTATAGGTGCCTTCCTCTGATGAAACCAAGCATAACAAGAGTACTGCATATGGTACATGATACGCCCACTTGCAAAACTTCTCTGATTCATCATCATGCCTTATTAGTGTTGACATTTTCTAATTTGTGCTTCAGATCTTGATCTCATATTAAGGTGATATTATATAAACTAGAAAGGTGTTCCTTTGAACAAAGAAAAGAAAGAAGTGAATTTTAAATTTAATGGTATCAGTAAAACAGGACTTATTGGCCTTGAGAAAGAAATGAAACAAAAGAATGAAACAAGAGATGTTTGTAAAACATGTATACCCCCCCCCCCCCCCAGACCCCCTTACCTTTGATCTAGTGACCTCAACTATAGAGGTCATCTAGCGGTCATGACTAATCACCACAGCAACTTTGAAGATCCTAAGCCAAACCACTGATCATTTATTGATCTGAAAACATTTCACATATTAAGGTCATGGTGACCTTGACCTTTGACCTAGTGACCTCAACAACTATAGGGGTCATCTAGTGGTCACGACCAACTACCACAGCAAGTTTGAAGATCCCGAACCAAACCATTGAGCAGTTGTTAATTGGAAACCATTTCATCAGTTAAGGTCATGATGACCTCGATATTTGACCTAGTGACCCCAAAATCAATAGGGGTCATCTAGTTGTCATGACCAACCACCACAGCAAGTTTGAAGATCCTAAGCCAAACCCTTAAGCAGTTATTGATCGCAAACCATTTCACCAGTAAAGGTCATGGTGACCTTGACCTTTGACCTAGTGACCTCAAAAGTAATAGGGGTTATCTACCGGTCATGACCAACCACCACAGCAAGTTTGAAGATCCTAAGCCAAACCCTTGAGCAGTTATTGATCGCAAACCATTTCACCAGTTAAGGTCATGGTGACCTTGACCTTTGACCTAGTGACATGAAAAACAATAGGGCTCATCTAGTTGTCATGACCAACTACCTAAGCAAATTTGAAGATCCTAAGCCAAACCCTTGAGCAGTTTTTGATCAGAAACCATTTTACAAGTTAAGGTCATGGTGACCTTGACCTTTGACCTAGTGACCTCAAATACAATAGGGGTCATCCAGTTGTCATGACCAACTACCGCAGCAAGTTTGAAGATTCTAAGCCAAACCCTTGAGCAGTTATTGATCGGAAACCATTTGACCAGTTAAGAGCATGGTGACCTTGACCTTTGACCTAGTGACCTAAAAAACCATAAGGGTCATCTAGTTGTCATTACCAACCACCACAGCGAATTTGAAGATCCTAGGCCAAACCCTTGAGCAGTTATTGATCGCAAACCATTTCACCCTTTAAGGTCGTGGTGACCTTGACCTTTGACCTAGTGACCTAAAAACCAATAGGACTCATCTAGTTGTCATGACCAACCACCTAAGCAAATTGAAGATCCTAAGCCAAACCCTTGAGCAGTTATTAATCAGAAACCATTTTACCAGTTAAGGTCATGGTGACCTTGACCTTTGACCTAGTGATCTATATAACAATAGTGGTCATCTAGTGGTCATGACCAACAACCACAGCAAGTTTGGAGATCATAAGCCAAACCCTCTAGCAGTTATTGATCGGAAAGCATTTCATCAGTTAAGGTCATGGTCACCTTGACCTTTGACCTAGTGACCTCAAAATCTATAGGGGTCATCTAGTGGTCATGACCAACCACCACAGCAAGTTTGAAGATCCCAAGCCAAACCCTTGAGCAGTTATTGATCGGAAACTATTTCACCATTTTAGGTCATGGTGACCTTGACATTTGACCTAGTGACCTCAAAAACAATAGGGGTCATCTACTTGTCATGACCAACCACCACAGCAAGTTTGAAGATTCTAGGCCAAGTCGTTTATTAGTTATCATTCGGAAACCATCGATCTACCGACCGACCGACCGACATGTGCAAAGCAATATACCCCCATTTTTTCAAAAGGGGGGTATAAAAATGGGAATAACTCAAAAATACTGAAGCTAGAGCTATGGGCCTTGTGCATGACTAATAGAATCAAGCATGGGTTTTGTTAAAGACGGGGGTTTCTATACCCGAGGTTGGTCTGTTCCAGTCGGAAACGAGCTTTAGCGAGTTTCCGATAGGAACAGACCAACCGAGGGTATAGAACCTCCCGGCTTTAACAAATCCCATGCTCGATTATTTTTCTCGCTGAAATACGCCCTAAAACCAAGAAAATTAACGAATTTTGTGAAGTACTACTTTACATTGCGTAATACGACTTCCATATCTAATAGCAACAGACCGCAGCATAACTTTAGGCGTGACACCAAATTCTTGCATAAAACGTGCTGTTGTAGTCCCGCTAGACCATGTATTAACAAGGCGATTCTCGTGCTCACGCGCTGCTGTTGACCGGTTTTAATTATACCTATTACGGGCCTAAGGTAAACAATGGACGCGAATGTTACAGCGTTTTGGCCTAAGCTAGGTGAACGCCGGGGTGTGAGTATTTCCAGGAGCACCGACAATGAACTGTTTTTAGTGATAGACATATTGAATGAAATTCCGTGTAAACGGTATTTGATACAATCATGAATTGACGTCGAAAAGAAAACAGTGGCCCGGAAACAGCATAAATCGACGAAGTGTCAAAGAAGTGTATAGTTTTGATGCCGTTGTTTTGCTTGTATTTTGAAGAATTAAATTGATGCAGGAGAGCAGAAAATTGGTTTTATGCAAGAATAGCGTTAATACACGTTTGTTTTCGGGCAATAACATCTGCAGTGTCCCTCGGGAATGTTCGGGCTCGTGCCAACAACAGTCCCTCGGGACACTGCCGATGTTATTGCCCGAAAAAACGTGTATTAACCCTCTAATGACGTCATTTGTTATGACAACCACAAACGTTACGTTTTGGCGTAAATATAAAAGACTGAGTGACTACAAAACAACGTCTTCGGTTAATTAAATAGGCTTTTAAAGTGTTTATATGATAAATAGAATTTCATATTCGTGCTAATTACTTATATTAATTTCAATTCATAAGGTTGTTGCCTATAGAAATGTTGGTATAATTCTGTAAGAATTCCTTCCCTTGTATTGATTTTACCCAATCGCGCGTATGAATACACTAGTCACGGGGTGTTCCAGATAAGGATTTCTAGTACGGCTATTTTTAGTAACTCAGCTTATCTAGCACGACTTAGAAGCGAGAAAATTCCTTCCATCAAGCCTGTTCCATGTGTGAAGTTTGAATGAGCAGTGGTTCTACAGAACAAGATTTTCAAATATTTAGTATACTGATTTTATCAAGACCAATGAAGATTGGGCTAAAAATGTGCCCTCTAGAGTAATATTTCTAAGATTTGACCTAGTGACCTACTTTTTATTCCCACCCAACCCATGATCACACTCAACCTTGATATCAACAAGACAAACACTCTGAGCAAGTTTGAGGAAGACTGGGCTAAAAATGTGGCCACTGGAGTGTAAGCTAATTTTTTCTAAGATATGACCCAGTGACCTACTTTTGGACCTCACATAACCCACTTTCAAACTCATCCAAGATTTTATAAGGACAATAATTCTGGCCAATTTTCATGAAGATTTGGTATAGAATGTGACCTTTAGAGTGTTGACAAGGTTTTCCTACTATTTGACCTAGTGACCTAGTTTTTAACCCTACATAACCCACTTTCAAACTCGTTTGAGATTTTATCAAGACAATCATTATGACTAAGTTTCATGAAGATTGGACAAAAACTGTGACCACTAGAGTGTTTACAAGGTATTGCTACATAGCTAGAGCTATGGGCCTTGTGCATGACAATTCCTCCCATCAAGCCTGTTCCATGTGTGAAGTTTGAATTCAATGGTATCAGTAGAGTAGGAGATACAGGCCAGACAAGAAGTGTGACGCCCGACTATGCCAACGACGGACAATGCGTAATCCCTATATGTCTGCCATGCTTTACAGGTGATATAAAAAAATGAAGTGAATATCTTTAATAATTCAATAAAAAGTTATGCCCATCCTCATATTTGCAGATTTTCGTAAAAAGCAAGGGCCATAACTCTGTAACGACAAATTGAATGAACCTCAAAATTAACTCAGCTTCAGATTTTGTTGCATAAAACATTAGAGTGAAGTTATAGTTTTCCCAGAAAACAACAGACAAACCGAAAGTTGACCAATGAACAAAGCAAAGAAGGCAAAAAAAATCAATGGCCATAACTTTAAAATAAAATGACATAATATAAAATATGGAAAATATGTGAAAATCTATATTAAGGGCATATCATATAAAAAATTGAAGTAAATAAAAAAAGTTACAACCATCCTCAAATTTTCATATATTTGCATTATTTTTTTAAATGCAAGGGCCATTACTCCTAAACAACAAATCAAATGAACATCAGAATCAACCCAGCATCAAATCTTGATGCATTAAAGATTTGTGTGACGTTTCATTAATATCTATGAGATAGTTTTCTGAGAAAATGGCGGACAAAGAAAATGTTGACAGACGAATGGAAGAACAGACAGACAGACATACAGGGCCATGCCAATATACAAACACCTTTATTAGGTGGGCGTATAAAAATAATGCCCTTAATATGAAACCAATATGTGAAGTACTGTTTGAGTTATTGCATCAGATCAAAAGTGTTGACGGATGGACAGACAAACAAAAGCACCGCAAGCAGGTGCGAAAGCTCGTCTGTCGTCATTGTCAAAAAATATAAAGGGCCATAACTCCTAATTTTTTAAATAAAGAGTTATGGTTCGTATGTAGGGGCCTTCCCCTCAATGAGATCTACTAACCTATGAAGTTTCATGTCGATACCTCTTACACTTTTCGAGTTATTGTCAATGTTAAGATTTCGGACGACCCCACGACAACGACGACGCGGACGCCGGAGTTACAATAGCTCGTGATTTCTTCGAAACAGACGAGCTAATAATGGTATTACTATAGGGCTCCTGCATTTCAATACAGGACCATAATGAACACAAATGTAAGATTCTTTTTATCACAGAACCCTTAAAAAGTGCCATAGAAAAGTGAATCAGGCTATATCTGACAGGTCTTTTGGCCATTGTTTACAGCATAGTACAGCCGATTCAAACTGCTCATTTGCATAACAATTGCACTAGTGCATTTCTGTAAATTATAGCACTCTGTTTCAGCACTAGGCAGATTATGTGATAAATAATGTATTAGCGGATTTTTTATAATGTCATATTTGCACAGGATCTTTTGGTATTGGTAGGAAGATATAGTGTCCAATTTATCATAACTCAATAAGGTAACAGAGCTGACCCTGATCAGACGGCTCCTATAGGTGCCAGTTTGATCTGGTCTACTCTGTTTGCAAATGCATGAAAAGGTGTTTATATGAAGAAAATGGTTAAGTGTTGAGAGTGCACAGAACTAATTAGAACAAGGTTCTTGTTATTTACCTGCAACAAAGATGTCTCTCATGTCTCTTAGACTCAGCATCAGTGTTGATCTTTAACAGGCTCTGTTTGTTAACTCCAATAAATCTAAGTACCCTGCAATTGAAATCAAGGACTTAATTTTCGATAAATTAGGATTTTGACCAAATTATTCTCAGTTTCATGTCAAGCGAAACAGTTTGCAGATGACAAAATCAATTTACCTAGTACTAAAGATTAATTTTTAACCCTTTGAATGCTGAATGGATCATCATTTTTTCACCTTGTCCTTCATATAAATGCATTTTCACGCATTGGCAAACTGAGCAGTTCCAGATCAGACGGCTCCTGTAGGAGCTGTCTAATCAGGGTCTGCTCTGTTTACTTATTGAACAAGAACTGTAAGCCACAGGCTAACGAATACCCCCCACCTGGCTGCTTGTCAGAATACCTATATCATCAATCGTTGAACATATGTACATACAGAAACATGAAGAGATTTATAAAACCCAATTTATGTAATAGAAATGACAAGATGTTCAGCAATAAAGAAAAATGTAATATTCAATCCAAGATCAATCACAAACATAAATAAAGCAACTTTTACCAAATATTGTCAAGTCCAAAAAGGGAAATAAGTCTGTTGTTAAAATTCAAAGAAGTGTTAAGGCTAAGAAGGGAGATAAGTCTGTTGTTAAAATTCAAAGAAGTGTTAAGGCTGCTGCCAGACAATGTCATCCAATAAGTTCAAGCAGCTTTGTTTATTTTTGTGAAGTGTCAACCTAAACAAATAGGAACCTTTTAAGAAAAACCTTAAGTTCAAGGACCATAACTCTGGCAAAAATTATTCAACCAGACCGATATTCAAACTTAAGCTGCAACTCATCTAGATTTAGATTTATGTCAAATATAAAGTTAATATCTCCAAGCACTTCCAAAGATACACCGGAAAATTGAAATTTGATAAAAAAAATTAAGTTCAAGGGCCATAACTCTGGCAAAAATTATTCAACCAGACTGAGATTTGGAATTAAGCTGCAAATCATCTATATTTAGCTTTATGCCAAAAATAAAGTAAAAATCTCCAACCACTTCCAAAAAAGTCTGGAAAATTCAAAATTTGAAGAAAAAAATTAAAGTTCAAGGGCAATAACTCTGGAAATAATTATTCAACCTGACTGAAAATGGAACATAGGCTGTACTAAATATAGAGTTGATATCTCCAGTCACTTCCATTAAAAGTCCAGAAAACCGAAAAACATTAGTAGGGGACTAAAAGGGGGAGATAACTCCTGAAGTAATGGTCCGATCATAATGAAAATATGCGGTGCACAGGTTTATATGGTCATATGGCTATACATGAAGTTTCAACAAAATTGAAGCAAAACTGTAGAAGAAGAAGGCCGGACAAAATGTTGTCCACGGAAGGACAGACGGACGGACAGACGGACGGACGGACAGACAGACAGACAGACAGACGGACAACCTGATTCCAGTATACCCCCCCCCAAACTTCGTTGTGGGGGGTATAATAATATAGATATGATTCTACACTCTCTACCAGTCAAGAGCTCATTAATATTCATGACATCATTATTTCTTTCAAGAATATTAACCCTTTTCCCTTATATAAACTTGTTTTCACGCATTTGCAAACAGAGTAGACCCAGATCAGACGGCTCCTAGAGAAGCCGTCTGATCAGGGTCTGCTCTGTTTGCAAATAAAATAGATCTGTTTCTTTACTTTCTAAAATGTCTACAATGTTCCACCTTCCATATTTCTTTATAGCTATTTTGTTATGAATATTCAGTAGGTCAAGGGTATGACTTGCGAGAGGATTTTAAATGACAAACAGTGCAGACCATTGTCAACAGTGCACCTTTTAGGAGTCCTCTAAATCGTCTACACTGTTTACAAATGTTTCCAACATTCAGAGGAATAACCTCCAATGTGCTGAATCAGTTGTCTTTGATAATTGCATACACCTAGTTTCAAGGAAATATTTTCTCAAGCTTACTTATATTAAAAGTCTATAGAAACTAGAACTATCACAAAACTAAAGGTGATTGGTACCCCACCCACCATCTTGTCAAAAGATCCAAAGACCTCAATACAAAAGGCAATAGCTCAATAATCCTTTCATCCACACTTGTGGAAAGAAAAAAAAAGACCAATCAAGGAATGACTTACAGCAAAATTATGTCACAAACATCTACACATCATTATAAATGCATATGCAAAATTTTAGGATCAATGGTGAAGAAATGTAGAAGTAGTACTTGAGAAGTTATGCTCTGGATAAAAAAAAAGTAACAAAGGGGAATAAATCCCTCAAAAATGAATGTAGAGTTACAGTCCTTGTTGACTGCACATCCTCTCACCACCCTCTATCCATATATAAAGTTTCACAGTTGCACCTACAATACTTCAGAAGTTATGCTCTGGGCAAAAAAATGCTTCTGAAAAGTAACAAAGTGGAATAACTCCATTAAAAATGAATTAAGAGTTACAATCTTTAATAACTGCACATCCTCTCATCACCCTCTACCCATACATAAAGTTTCACAGTTGTGCCTACAAAAATTGAGAAGTTATGCTCCGGACAAAATATTGCTTCTGAAAAGTAAATAAGGGGAATAACTCCCTGAAAAAAGGATTTAGAGTTACAACCCTTGTTGACTGCACACGCACATCCTCTTATCACTATCATAATGTGTACTAAATTTGAAGACAATATCATAAACAGGTTTCAAGAAAATGGCATGTCTCAAAAGTATGTCCCAATTAAGATACAAAATATGAAGTTAACAAGAGCACCGCGAGACGGGGCAATATACGCCCGAAGGCTGTTCTATTTACACAATGTGTGAACCTTCAGAAGTTGCGCATATGAGGTCTATTAGGACTAAGGCAATAGCAAGGAGAGTAAAACTGCTTATTGTAATAGTAATCTTTTATTTGTCTTTGGGCCTACTGAAAGCTGAAAAAGGAGCATTTATTTTGAAAAAAAAAGAAGCAGGTAAAAGGAATAACAAAGAAACATTTTCTTTACAACAAATAATTAGAAGACAGCCCACAGTTTACCTCCTGTTATCTCACTGATATGCACAACTACACATCAGTATCTATCATTCCTGAAAGTTTGAAGAAATTATGTTGAAAAATAAAGGAGGAGTTAGTTGCACAAGAAATTGCTACCCGAAACTATCAAAGGGCAATAACTCCAGAATGAAAAATGATATGAGAGTTATCTCACTGATATGCACAACTACACATCAGTATCTATCATTCCTGAAAGTTTGAAGAAATTATGTTGAAAAATAAAGGAGGAGTTAGTTGCACAAGAAATTGCTACCCGAAACTATCAAAGGGCAATAACTCCAGAATGAAAAATGATATGAGAGTTATCTCACTGATATGCACAACTACACATCAGTATCTATCATTCCTGAAAGTTTGAAGAAATTATGTTGAAAAATAAAGGAGGAGTTAGTTGCACAAGAAATTGCTAACGGACGGACGGACAGACGGACATGCTAACGGATGGGTAGTTGTGTGACTTTTTCCTTTGATCTTTTCTTGTGTGACTAGTCCCACAAGAAAAACTATTTTTGGCTCTAACTTTGGAAAAGAATGATCTGGAAGCTAACCCTAACCCTAACCCTATGTCCCACAACTGGCCAGGTTAATGTCACAAGAAATGGCCAGGTTAATGTCACAAGAGATGGCCAGGTTAATGATTTTACTTGTGGGACTAGTTAGAACAAGAGGGCCAGAATGGCCCTGAAGCGCTCACCAGACAATCAGAGGAGAAGATTTTCAAAGTTTTCACTATATGTTTTTATAGAAAACTAGCCGGCCCTGGGGCGGGCCAATTTTGACCCCAGGGACATAATTTATATAACTTTTGTAGAGGACTTGAACATGATGCTATGAGCCAAATATGAAAGCTGAGAACCTTTCAGTTTCAGAGGAGAAGATTTTCAAAGTTTTCTCTATATGTTTCTACTGAAAACTACCCACCACTGGGGCGGGGCCAATTTTGACCCCAGGGCCATAATTAATATAACTTTTGTAGAGGACCTGAACATGATGCTCTGTGCCAAATATGAAAGCTGAGAGCCTTCCAGTTTCAGAGGAGAAGATTTTCAAAGATTTCACTATTTGTTTCTATTGAAAACTGCCCAACCCTGGGGCGGGCCAATTTTAACCCCAGGGCCATAATTTATAAAACTTTTGTAGAGGACCTGAACATGATTCTCTGTGCCAAATATGAAAGATGAGAGAGTTTCAGAGGAGAAGATTTTCAAAGATTTCACTATTGTTTCTATTCTGAAAAGTACCCACCCCTGGGGCGGGGCCAATTTTGACCCCAGGGCCAAAATTAATATAACTTTTGTAGAGGACCTGAACATGATGCTCTGTGCCAAACATGAAAGCTGAGCGCCTTCCAGTTTCAGAGGAGAAGATTTTCAAAGATTTCACTATTTGTTTCTATTGAAAACTTCCCACCCCTGGGGCGGGCCCAATTTTGACCCCAGGGGCATAATTTATATAACTTTTGTAGAGGACCTGAACATGATGCTCTGTGCCAAATATGAAAGCTGAGAGCCTTCCAGTTTCAGAGGAGAAGATTTTCAAAGATTTCACTATTTGTTTCCATTGAAAACTGCCCACCCCTGGGGCGGGGCCAATTTTGACCCCAGGGCCATAATTTATATAACTTTTGTAGAGGACCTGAACATGATGCTATGTGCCAAATATGAAAGCTGAGAACCTTCTGGTTTCAGAGGAGAAGATTTTCAAAGTTTTACTATATGTTTCTATTGAAAACTTCCAACCCCTGGGGCGGGGCCAATTTTGACCCCAGGGGCATAATTTATATAACTTTTGTAGAGGACCTATAGGTGATGCTATGTACCAAAGATGAAAGCTGAGAACCCTGTAGATTCAGAGGAGAAAATTTTTAAAGGTTCAAATTGTTGACGACCGACGACGGACGACGGACGCCGACGGACGACAGACATCTGGCGATCACAAAAGCTCACCCTGAGCACTTTGTGCTCTGGTGAGCTAAAAAGTCACACAACTACCCTTTGGTGAGTGCGGACGGACAGACGGACGGACGGACGACATGCGCCATACCATAATACGTCCCTTCGGGCATATAAAAAGGGGCATAATTCTGTCAAAGTTTGTGCAAGAGTTATAAAACATGGAGAAGGCTGTCCCCACATAACACTTAAAACATGTATTAAGTTTGAAAGTGGTATCAACAATAGTTTTCAAGAAAAAAGCTAATGTCCCGTAAAAACGCGAGAAAAGGACAGACTGACGGACAAGGTGATTCCTATTTAGCCCCCACCACAGGTGTTGGGGGTATAATAATTGTAACCATACTTGTATAAGTTAATAAATGAGGGAATTTGACACTGTTTGTCCATATAATTTTACATACAATAGGCATAACCATGAGTCATGAAAATACATACCTGTTGTTCACGGCGAGGCCAAGATCCATCTTATAGTAGTATCCACACCACCTCCAACTTGACTGCAAGTAACAAGGTCATATACATGTAGCTACAATGTACATATATATATATATATATAATATAGCTTGCTATGGTAAATATTTACATATTTCGTAAGTGTCAACAGATCGAGAATAAGCCTGTGGCATGTGGCCTGCAAGCATGAAAGATTTCATGTTCTTCATTAATACAATTTTTATCTTTTAAAGTGGAATACATAAAGTTTAGCTAACATATTTAACCCGTAATCTGCTGAATGATTAAAACTAGCTCCTACTTTTCTGCATATTAATTAAACAAAGAAATATATTAACAATTTATTACCAAAGAAAATGATTTTTATGAATAACCCTGCAGACCCTGATCAAAAGTATCGGCCAGGAGCTCTTTGATCAGGATCTACACCATTTGCTAAAGTCTTATATAGTCAGTTCCCACGCATTAAAGGTCAATCCTTTACAACATGAATATTCATGTAAAAAGTAACCATGTCATGAATATTAATTAAATTGATTTCTACAATGACGTAATTTATGAACACATGAAATGTTGGCCATGGCAGAAACAGTAGAGTCATATCTTTATCATTTCTTAACCTTAGCCTGCTATGGGCTGATGAGTGAACACATATGCAAACATTTTGGACCCAGATGAGACTCCGAATAACTCGGCGTCTCATCAGGATCCAAACTGTTTGACACCCTGATTGCACTTTAGTAGACAAATTGATTATAGCTAGAATTTTGAAAATGTAGTAGGTGAAAAATTCCGTAAAAATAATTTGCTCAGAAGGCCAAAGGTTAAGCAAACAAAGCAGACTTACCAGACTGCTCCTACAGGAATCGTTTGATCTGGGTCTACTCTGTTTGCAAAGGCGTAGAAAGGTGTATTGATGGCATAAAGAGTTAAAACAAGAACCATGTAAAGTAAAGAATAAAGTTGAACAATAACTTTCACTTCAGTAATAAAAAGTACCTAGTTATAGTCTACTTTCAGTCCGAATGACCGCTCAGCCGACTGTACATTTACTCCCCTACTGGTCATTGAGTCATTGGCCTACAATATTGAACACTGCTAACATATGGCGCAATCATGCAGCCGCAGTACCGGCGAGTGACCCTTACAGGAACCCATTTTAACCCCTGGGTGGAGAGTATGTGCGGGTGGGAGACACGGAAAAGCATCTCTGAAATTTCCGGGTGGGACCGGGATTTGAACCCCGGACATCCGGACTGATAGTCAAGCGCGTTACCACTAGACCACCGCCAATCACAAAAACGCATTCATAACATTTCATAACAGCAACACAAATCTACTTTAATTAATTCATTCTACCAGAAACAACATTTCTGTTTCCTTGGAAAGTAACCTTGAACGGAGATTTTTAAAATCATCACTTGGGTTGATTTAAACAAAAAGGCCATTTAATAGTCAAATTGATTTAAGTCCAATTATACATTTCATTTGAACTTCGGTGCTCAATTACCTCTAAAATGGCTAGGTTATTTGAAATCCACTCTAATGTAAAGGAGTTACAGAATGCACACGACAAAATGTCCCCATTTTTTACCCTTGACACCGGATTGTAACCTTGACCTTTGAAATAGGAACAGTGTTCTTTTTTGAGACACATCATCTTAAGTTGGTGAACATTTGAACCAAGTTGTTTTGAAATCCACTCTTGGATGCTTCTTCATGTGAGAGTGAATTCCTATTTATGATGCACCCAATCTCTCGCATATGCTGCATGGGAACGCACCATCCTAGGTGGTGACTTTCTTTCGCTGCTCTTTTTTCGCCTGGATTTTAGACATCCTATTGGTCTCAAAGGTCTTAACTTCCTTGCCACAAAACTGTCCCCAAAGGGACCTATCCAGGACCAGAGTTTCCCATGATGCAGTATCTATACCACAGTAGGTCAGGTTACTTTTAAGACAAATCTCTGTGGTGTTTACAGAGATGTCCAATGTCACAGTGGCCTTCCTGAAGTTGACCATACAGCAGCAGTTTTGGCATCCTACTGTCCCCCATACATACAACATTGCCTCATTTTTTGCCTGTCCAGCGAAATGAATGAATGAACTCTGAATGAGAAAGTGTTCAATGCTGGACATCCTGCATTTCTCCATGACTTAAGAAATAATATAGATATGACATTTTCTGCCATGGCAAACTTTTCCTGATTTTATATGCCTTTATAAAAATTAATCTAATAATATTCATGAAGTTGCAATTTCTTACATGAATATTCATGGAGCAAAGGGTTAACCCTTCCCTTGCTAATCCCGTCAATATATCTACCTGTAAATAGTGAAGACCCAGATGAGATAGCTCCTGCAGGAGCTGTCTCATCAGGGTCTGCACTATTTACAAGTTCATTGTGCAACCAGTGCACTCCGTAGCAGTGATTGCACAGCGAAATACTTGTACACAGTGAAGATATATGTAATTATACAACAAGGCATGGGCAAAGAAGGAGAAATGTATTTTAAAATTCAGCAAGCGAAGGGCTAAACAAAAGTGTATAGTTTACCTTTTCTGCTGTTTTGAGTATAAGTCCAAGCCTTATACAGTGTTTATTAAATACGTGCTCACTAACCAACTCCTCTGGCCTGTAACGAAGAGAAAACAAGTGGTGATATAAATGTCTATAATGAGAGTCTTCGTGTACACTTTGTCAGAACTATAGAGAAAGGTGTACATGTATATTCAAAAATAATATCCTCATTTTTTCTACTAAACCCTATGTTGTTTCCCATTTTTAATATTGTCTTGAAGAGACGCTACTAAATGTTTCAATATATGCACATCTATTTCTCTGCTTTGTACTGATGTCTAAATTTGAAATCAACAAGGCAGTCAAAAGGACAGCTAAATCCCCCGCCACCACCTGATTTAAGACATAACATTTGACTTCAAATGTGAATTTGATCTTGAGCCGACATGACTGCCACATGTGTTCTGCACTTCATGTCAAATTAGCTAAAATTTGACTCAAGCTTTATGAAAATCCTTCAAGGGGTTTAGAAGATATGGAGTGGACACAAAAATGTAATGGAAATGGAACGTTAAAACATTTGACCTTAAAATGTGATCCTGGCCTTGAGTCAACATGACTGCCACATGTGTTCTGCACATTGTCTCAACTTTGTTAACATTTAAGGCGAGTTTCATGAAAATCCTTCCTCGGCATAGGAGATATGGAGCGGACATAAAATTCTTACGGATGGACAGAAAGACAAACAAAGGCCATTCCTATGAAAGGCCATTCCTATGAACCCCTTTCCGCTTCGCGGCGGGGGATTAATACTAAAAATCTTTATACATGAAATAAATAATTTGCAATTTAATTATAGAAAACTTGACTAATGTCTGAGCACAATGCACTTCATATTCACTTCTATTTGAATCAAACAACTTTGGTAGACTGCCGGAAATAGCCAAAACAGCATTACCAAGAAAACTGATAATTACCAAACGTACTTGCACAAGGAGTTTTGAACAGAAGTCACATACAAAGATCATTTATAAACTGACTGGAGTTATGAAACAAGTATGTTCAACTGCTGTACGCTGTACTCTCTTTCCATGCATAAGTTCATAAAATACATGAAATAATGACTGATGTAGTGGTTGACATTTCATTTAGAAAAAGGGAAATAAATCAAAACAATACTGATGCAGATACAATTACAATTATACAGTATACAGTATTCAAAGGTTTATAACAATCCTCCAGAACAGTACTTTCAAGTCAGATGTTCGCTGGGATAATATGTCACATTGTATCAGACATTAACAAGCACTCTGAGAGTATTGCTGAAGCAACACAAAGGTACCCTCCCGTTACCAGTTTTCATGTGGATAACCATTCAATCACGGATTAACATGACGAGATAATAACAATTTAAAAATGAAACACGCCAACAAACAAAGCAAATATTGCATTATTTAACCCCTAAAGAAATGTACAAATTGAGGCAATAGTTTTGGCATAAGCGCGTTCATTTTGATCAGTACAGCAAATGACGTCATCACACGCGGGTATACCTATTTTCGTGGACAGCAGAAAAATCAATAAAATCTAGGCCATGATGGGGTTACATGTAAACAACCACCATATAGAGAGAAAAAATGTCATTTCTATTTATTCATTCACTGTAAAATGTTTTTATCTTCACAACAATATTTTGTAACAATTTTGGACATATTGCCCGCAAGGCGTACTGATGACGCAGATGTCATCGAGGAAGGGGCCTAGTAAAGGCGGTACTTCTTTGCAGGAGGTGGAATGTTGTAAACCTAAAAGTATATGTCTAAATAAGAAATATATCTACTCAAAAAACATTTAAAACTGTTCAAAATAGACCTATAGTTCTACATAGATCTATATTTAAACTATCTAATGTTATTCATAGTCATCATCAGCATTCGTGATTTATTTCTAACAAAATTAGTATTAGGGCCTCATAAGAAAACCACCACAGTTAACTCCCTTGCAATGGTAAACAGAATTATTGAATCGGTACACCTGACCCTGACGTTGCGTAGTATTGTGTTTACACACAGATGACAGTAACTCGGGCTGTTGAATGGACTTTTTAATCAGAAAATTGTATGAAAGCTATAGTGCATCAAACAGAATTAAATAAAATACCACATTTTGCAACCATATACACAAAATTAGCAGTGATTTACTGCTCCAAGTTTGATTCTTAGAATTTTTGGTGGCAACATGGCGGAGTGGGTGTTGTCCACTTGCTCTGAAGTTTATGACGTCAGAATCAAAACAGCGCGTGCGATATCGAAATGATTATCGGTAACATGAAAACAACTCTACCCCGATTTGAGGTAACTGGAGGATAAACTGAATATGAGACCAACAAGCATTCTGACAGTATTGCTGCAGCAACAAACAGACACATTGTATACGACACAAACAACCATACTGACATTATTGCTGCAGCAACAGAGACAAATTGTATACGACATAAACAAGCATTCTGACAGTGTGGCCGCAGCAACACGCAGGCAAATTGCATATGTATGAGACAAACAAGCATAATGAATGTATTGCAGAAGCAACACACAGCTTGTCTGTATATTAGATAAACAAGCATTCCATCAATATTGCTGTATCACATGTCACATTTCAATTCAAACATTCTTCTATTGTGTCTGTTATGATCTGTAATCAGTTAACCCTTTCCCTCATATAAACACATTTTCATGCAAACAGAGTAAACCCAGATCAGACTGCTCCTATATGAGCTGTCAGACCAGGGTCTGCTCTGTTTGCTTATGACATGATATAAATCTGATTCTACAGTATTTGTCAAAGCAAAAAGTTCCCTTGAAAAGATTACAATTGGTTAACCCTTTCCCTCATATACGTGTTTTCCCGCATTTGCGAACAGAGTAGACCTAGATCAGAGGGCTCCTTGAGGAGCCATCTGATCAGGGTCTGCTCTGTTTGCTAATAGAATTTGATAGATCTGTTTCTTTGCTTTCTAAAATGTCTACAATGGTCCACCTTGCATATTTCTTTATAACCATTTCGTGAATGAATATTCATTAGGTATTGAAATTTGAAATAAACATAGAACAGGGAAAGGGTTAATTAATATTCATGATGTTATTATGTCTTACAAGAATAGCGCATAGGGAAAGGTTTAAATTTGTAAGTTGTGCACAAAAAGTTTGATTTATAAATGGACATTATATGGAAATATGTCTGAAACTAGACTACTGTCAAGGAAGGGACCCACACAGGAGGTATTGCATATGCCTGCATATTGTAAGCCTGATTTTCCTAAGTAGAACTGCAGCATCATAATTAAATATTCATGTAAATTGCTTAACTGAGAACTCATGCTAGGTGCTTGAATAATAAGCATATCGTGAGCAAGTTTGATAGAAATCAGACAAATATTTCAGAAGATATGTCACAGAAACAATCAGCCAATCAGATTGTATCATCATCAATAAATATATGCAGAAAATGCCAACAACAGAACCCATATGAGGTAATTGGATACCAAGTATACTGAGCAAGTTTGGTGAAAATTGGACCATTCCTTGAGGAGATATTGGCAGAAACCAATCGGATAATCAGATTGCACCAGCCTAAGTGTAAATGCCAGTAATTTTTTCGAAAAAAAAAAGCATAGAAATTGTTAAACACAGAACCTATGCGAGGTACTTGGATATCAAGTACATTGAGCATGTTTGGTGAAAATTGGACCATTCAATGCAGAGATATGGCCCAACCGCTACATTTCCATTTGTTAAATTATGAAAAGGGAGATCGATTCATTCATGCACGATGCGACAAATCAAAACCTTTAACGGAGGTGCAAGAACTTAAGATGGTGTTCAACAATACTGCAAACTTTAAAATTGTTGAGGTATGACAGAGATCAGCTCCGATTTTTTTTTTATTTATTCATTTATTAAAGCAAGCCAGATTTTGATAAAAATAACAAAGGGAAAAAACTAAAATAAAAAATGAAGACCGAGTTATGGACCATGCGTACTGCACTTGTGGTCAATGTGTTCTATCTGTATATGAAGTTTGAAATCAAAAGCTTTTACACATTGGAAGTTTTGATCCGGACAAACACCTTTTCACACATTTGCAAACAGTGTACACTCAGAACAGAACAGACGGCTCCTGTAGGAGCCGTCTGATCTGGGACTGCTCTATTTACTCATGATATAAATCTGATTTTATATAGCTGATTCTACAGTTTCTGTTTGTCACTTAAAAATGTCCTGTGTACATATGCTATTACAAAAGTTCCACTTAAATATTAAACGGTGAAAAGATTAAGAAATTTGGTAGATTATGAACCAAAAAAGCTTTCAGTAAAATTAATTTGAAATTGAAATCCCTGGAGAAAATATTTTTCCAGGAAATTTGATTAAATCATCTACATTAAAATAAATGTAATAGAGGACTAGCCGAGGATCAATTATGCAATGTTTAAATGAAATTTGTCAAGCAGATTAAGAACTGCTGAGCAGAGTATTGTTTTTCCTTTTTCAGTAAGTGTCCTCGACTTAAACCCAGGATCCCAGACCTTGTCTAAATGAAACTGCAAGTGTTTGTTAAAGTAATTTTGACAATGGTACATTTTGGACAGATCACCATCTCAATAGTTCATCTTGGCACTTTGTGCTAGATGAGCTAAAATATAATATGACAGACACATAGATGAAAACACCAAAAAATGGATAATAAATCATTATGTATCTCCAAGCCGTTACCAATCTGCCACATTCTGAGAAAGTTACAAGCTTAATTCTTTTAGCAATTGATTTATAGCATTCAAACATACCCATAATCTAATTGTGAGTCGAAGCGCAGCATTCTCTGCCAGTTTTCAATAAATACGGGCTGAAGCCACTCTGCAACAAGTTAAAACACAACTGAGTTCAGTATATAGATGATAGAGGTATACAGTAAAACCTCTCTAAACCGGACATTAAATTTAGTATAAATATTGGCCTTGGAGACAGGTGGCAGCTTAATGCAAGGTGAAAGTCATGAACAAAGCTCTTCTAGGAGCTTTTTGCATGACTTTTACTCTGCATTAACCCTTCACTTGCTATTTGCATCAATAAACCTACCTGTTAATAGTAAAGACCCAGATGAGACAGCTCCTGAAGGAGCTGTCTCATCAGGGTCTGTACTATTTACAAGTTGATTGTGCAACCAGTGCACTCCACAGCAATGATTGCACAGTGAAATTAAACAACAGGGCATGGGAAAAGAAGGAGAAATGTGTTTTAAAATTCAGCAAGCGAAGGGTCAGGCTGCCATTAGCCTAAAAGATCTAAATTCTTCCTTACTAGAATTCCGGTTTAGACGGTTTACTGTATAGGTTAACATACAATGCTGTCTGGTTTATTTATTACAGATCAAAGAGAGATGCAAAATTGTCATTACAATTTACCTGTTTACAGATATCTACCAGGCATATAATGGCATAAACATTTTTTAGAAATAATTCCTTGAACCCAAAAGTACAACAACATAAACATGCTTACCACCATGCTTTATCACATCATTTGACTGTCTGGTGTTCTTGCGCACATCATATTAGCAAGGGGAAAACGGGATTGAATAATATTTTAGCACTTAGAATATTGTTTTAAAAGGTGTTATATTGATCATTCCTTCTGATTGGAAGTAAAATTCTGGAATACAGCTGAACTTTGATATCTCGAACTCGGATAACTTGAACTTCTGATAACTCAAACTAAAAGTTTGGTCATTCCAAAATTTACAATACAGAATTGTTCATAAATGTATCACTACCCATATCTAGAAACACATGTGACAGCTTAATACAGGTCGAAAGTAATGCTGAAAGCTCCTGTAGGAGCTTTAAGCATTACTTTCGACCTGTATTAAGTTGTGAACTTCAGAAATTGTCAAGATCAGAAAATGGATAACTCAAACTTGTTATCTCGAATTAATTCGTATGGTCCCTTGAAGTTCGAGATATTGAAGTTCAACTGTAATTATTACACACCGGCACTCATTAGAAAATAGGTTAGTGGGAATTGTTTATGCAAAAATAATTCAGATGACAAAATATATAAACAAGTGTGTTTGACAGATACTATTTCAAATTTTTCTTGCTGGATTTGTTCAGCTAAGTTCAGAGTAAGTCCAAATTTTTCAGTTTCTTGAAACTTTCACCCACAACCGTAAACAAACGACAAAACTATAAGGAATATACAAGACTTGAAGTGTGCAAGATGACCGGATGCGCAAAATGAATGGACACGACAGTAATGATAAAACTTATTTTCATTCCTGACCAATTTCTATTAAAGGAGTGTTATCACAAGTTACATCTGCAGAAGTTGTTTGTTTACATTCTTTAAAATATTGTACTTCATTCCTTATTAAACAATACTAAAGTTTGAATATACTTACCCAAAGGAACTATCCGGTGATTTTTTATCACGTCTATATATTGTAGACAGTCAATCATATATTGCCATCTTATTTGTCCAAACACTGGAGCAAATTGCTTTCCATCCTGGGTCTCAAGGAAACATTTGCCAGAATTTGCTAAAATTGTATTAATAGATAGGTGTTGCTAAACTATTAAGCAAATATAACAGTAGACGAAGTGGGAAAGGTAAAATTTTAGAGTAGACGAAATGGGAATGAATTACAATAGACGAAATGGTAAGTAGACGAAATGGTAATAAACCGAACTCATAGAAAACCCAGACCCAATGGTTCCTAAAGGAGCTGATACACAACAAAACTGACACAGATCAGTCAAATAATGCAAAAGAGAATGTCTGTTGTGTAATAATTTACTTACATCTAAATAAATATGTCCAGTGAGTACACATCATTGATTTTCACAACAGATTCTGGTGAACAGTGGTTTCTGTTGGTTTGTGCAGCAATCAAAGTTCCTTTTTTCTTTTCGATACAGACAACCTTTTCCTTATCAAGCAAACAGCACGAAATTAGTTTCAAATTACATATCTTAAGATTCTGAAGTCATTTTGAAGTTTTTGACAATATACCGCACAAGGCAATTAAAATGGGACAGACGGAAGGATGCCGCTAAAAAAAAATATGTCTCCCCAGTATACTTGAGGTGACATAAAAAAGCTATGGTAAATTACCCCTATACTTCCATTAATGGCATTACAAATAAATAATGACATCATGAATGCTTGTTTCTTGAAATTCTATAATGGAGGTTTTGACTGTGGCAGGAATTTTACAATCAGATCTTTATAATTTCATTATGCAAACAGTGCATATTCTGATCAGATTGGTCATACATGAGACATCTGATCTAGGTCTACACTGTTTGCAAAGCATTAAAAGGCATATTTATGAAACAAAAGGTTAAATCATAACCAAAATGAGCCCAAATGATTTACCTTTTGCCTTTTCCATGATCCAATCTTTTGCCACTCTCTCTGTACTGCTCCCATCACCTGACCAGTTGGGATGACCTTGCATATAAAGCCACTGTAAAAATGAGTAAACCCGTTTCTGCATAAGCTATCTTTAGATCCAACCTCTTTGATTCAATCTACCAAAAAGGAGCATTTACAAGATGACTTGCTTGTACCAATGAATTCAATAATTGCCAAAGTCTTTCAGATGAGACTATAAAGTGCTTTACACTGGGCATCTAAAAGAAACCCTGAAATTCTGTGGATAATAAGAGTAAAGCATCGTGCCCAGGCTTCTCTATATCTGCTCGCCTCTCTCTGGGGCATCCAATTAGCCATTTTAATTATGAAATTAATCTTCATTAATATTCATGATATCATTATTTCCTACATAAATATTCACCAGGGAGTTTTAAGCAGCCACCTGCCCTAATAATCAACTAATTATCACAATTTAGTGGCTGTTATAGAGAGGTTTTACAGTATCTGTCAAAAATGGATTGTTCTAGATACAACTCGTGGTTCTTTTAAAACTAAATTTCGAAATCACAATCAATAATTTGATTAAACAGTGTAATTTAAACTGATGGCATATCTAGTAAGTAGATTATGTTTACAAAGACAGATCTGGACGGGATACCCTCCTTAATTTTACTTTGGCTGGGCTTTTCGGGTTCCCGTAACAGGACATTTTACTCCGTAATTAAATTTCGAATATACCCTATTACAACTCTTTTAAAATACGGAATGGATTATCCCTTGTGTGCTCCCTCATTGCCATGGCAGGTCGAATAGTGTTTGACTGGGGATGCATATTGCGTGTGTATTACAGTTGTTTATTTGTATTACTTAGTTTATATGCATGAACTTCAAATTGATCTGTTCTGTTACCCAATTTTCCGGCAATATTTTATGTGTAGTGTTGTATGCCAAAAACTGTACCCAATTCTGTTGGGTCTGGGTCAAAAGTGTGTGACCTACTGGCACTGTGCATAGAATGTTACATTCAAGTTTTTTTGTTTTTTTGATGTGCGTGCGCTGACACAATATAATAGAGCATAGTATGACAGACAGATAAACTTACGGAAGGGATGGAATAGTTTTACCTATGTTCTAAATAAATTCTTTTTATTATTATTATTCTTATCTATATGTAAGTATTAAATATATTTTACTTTAAATGTTCTATAATTACACGTTGAATATATAGCCTGTTTTGTATATAAAATGTATCTATGTGAAGCGCTTTTGAACGCACATATCCTGTGTGAAAAGAGCGCTATATAAATGTGGTATAATAATAATAATAATAATTTGCAGGTCTCTAGAACTTTCACATCATGTATTAAAGCATACCTCATAGGGATTTTTTTACAGTTTTGCAAACAGTGAAGACCCAGATCAGAATGTTCCTGTGAGAAATGTCTGATGAGGGTTTGCTCTGTTTGCTTTATATTGAATAAGGGCTGTTCCAGGAAAAAAGGCCTGGGGGGGTAGGAACGCCAGCCAAAAATAGGGGTACCACCAACACAATTTTATTTTTTTTACCCCCCCAAACAAGAGAATTAAGATAAGTCAGATACCCACAACCACTAGATTTATAATTAACTTGCCACCCACCACCAAGGAAACTGAAATTTCCGATTCAATAGTACTTTCTAGATTTCTTTACCACTCAAAGCTTGACAAGTTTTACTATGAATGTGCTGTTTTCTGAATGCAAATCATACTGACAGCATATATTGTTTATGTATAGGTTAGACCATGGTTGAGCGTGACTAAACGATATAGTTCGATGGGGCATAGCCCCCGAAAACTATTTCGTTAAGTCGCGCTCAACCATTGGCTAACCTATTTAGCACTGGCTTGGGCTGGAGGAAAAACAAGAAATAAACGTCATCAAATTCGCACTTTCACGTCATCGGGCGCGTGCTGATTTTCCCTCACTTCTCTTCGCACAAGATTGAAAACCATGATTGCGCCTGAATCCATTAATATTTTGGAAGAAGAGGAAGGAAAAACGACAAAGCTGGAAAGGGCAAGATTTTAAAATTGTGTACAATTAAATATTCAACGATAATTTCAATTTCAATATGATGCATTTGAAATAAAAGTTACTTTTAAATGTTGAATTAATTCGATCTAGATCTAGATCATTTTATCAAGATTTTTATTATCTTATTTTGTTTAATTTTTTTTAATAAAGATTGTTTTCAACTTTTCATGCATTGATTAGATTGTATACAGTAAAACCTATGTACAATGGTCAATAAAATAAGCTATGCATTGTGTCGCTTTTTAAAGACAACTTTTTATGCTTGAATGCAGGTTAAAAGTAACACATAACGCTCAAAATAGGAGCTTTCTGCATACCTTTAGTAATGCATTAAACTGTCATCTGTATTTAAAATTGCATATTCATTTCCCTTAATTGTCGATTAACCTAAGTTTTACTGTATTTCAGTGTAACCAGCTGATCAAGGCTACGATGCATTGGGGTGAAATATCACGTGAAAGCCTAGGATGTGACGTCAAAAAATTATTATAATGATTGGTCGACAGGAACCATTGACTAAATAAACAGTTTGTTAGTTAGTCCATGGTTTTTTCAAAAAGCGTCGAACTAAATGATATAGTCGACACTATTTGAGGCATCTGATTGGCCGAGAGCTCCAAGCCATGTGCTAAATATTGAAATCATCTGCTTTTTGTTGAGTTTGTACACATTACATTGGCATGCTGAAACAATAAACTATTTGCCATCTTGTTTCTAGTGTGGAATGCTTTTTCCCCCATTTCTAGTATATAAACATCTTTTACCTTGACACAAGACGTTCAATTATATGATCATTAAGTTTAACCCTTTCTAAGGTGTAAGAACATAGCAGACATTAATTTTGCAAATATGAGCCATGACTGTTGATAACTTTATATCTAACATAACCACTTTTTGATAGCCACTGTTGGTCCAATCTGTGAAATTTAATTTTCCTGTGTTGACTATTTGTATGGCAGAAATTGAATATTAAGACAATCACATTACATTGAATTACATGATTACTAAATTTCTTTTATCGGTATATACAGAAATCAAATCACAAGAGATTGTTACAGTGTTGACCTAGATCAGCTGGTGCAATGAAAATCTGATATGATCTACACTGCTTGCAAATTACCACCACCATCTCTAGTTTGCCAATTTGTCTGGAAAGCAATTGGGAAGATCCTGATCAGATACCTACACTGTTTGCACAGCCCTCTGGTTGGATATCTCTTAGCAGGTCTTATATAAGGGAGGCAAATATTACCAAAAACACCAGTAAAATGGGTGAGAATAGCTGTTTGTGAAAAAAAGAGAGGAAAATTTGATGGGGTCAAAGGGAGCCTGCTTGTATGGGGGTTAAGGGGGGGGGGGGGAGAACCCCCCCCCCCCCCCTCCCGGACACATGAAATACCAGTATAACTTTCCTGAGTTCAGGAGTCTTCTCCTGCATTTTCACTTGGGTCTTTCATTAAATGGACATTCATGTGTTTTTTACAATTATACTCCAGTTACATGTCATATGTTAGCTGTATTTCAAACAAACTTGTTGCAGCGCATGTCCATACAATTTTCATTCAGTTTATCCTGGATCTATTCAATATTGCCAGATTAATTTCTTGTAAAACACAAGCAATTAAAACTCACACGTTAAAGATATGAAATTTGATTTAAAAGTCAGCATGGTATTATAACACTTAACAATTAGTTAACTTACTAGACATAGTTCACCTTTTTATACACAATTATAGTCACAATTTCTAATCTTATTTACATTCAAACCCAAACTCTTTATGTCATTATAAACCATCTTCAGTTCTGATTAATTAAACTGGTTTATAATTTTTCTGAATCGGTACATGTTGACTAGTTCCTTTAACAAAGCTATATTGACAGACACAAATTTCTGGTGAATACTCAATATTACAGGGTTTTACCTGTGACTTGAACACGCTGTTTCAATAACTGGACGTGTCTAGCGATTTTCAGGTGGTTCCCAAAGTCTACACAGCCGCGTTTTCCGTAATTAATTTGTTTGTTTACAGTATTAAACAAGGAACTCTCTCCCGAGAAGGTTTACTTTCACTTTCACGAAATCGCCAACTATCACTTTTCTTGTTTCTTTACTAAATGTCAACGTCATTTCTTACTCTAGCCATCTTGGACTGAACTTATTTTTCACACTCCTTTCGTAATCTCGGTCTGTGCTTTTCATTTTTGTCTTATATTCACATTAATTGGCAGGTACAGATACCGAATTTCATAAACGGACGCCATATTGGATTTGTTGAACTAACATTCGATAATACGAGCGTTTTGATTGGCTGCAGGACAAGAGTCTAGTTATTCGATTAGCCGAACCGAAATCTCGCTGTTGACGTGATAAACATTATTAACGTGGATTAACTTGAAAACGGGAAAGAATATCGGCGACAATTTTTTCTTATTTGGGAAATTTTAAACAGAATTACCGTGCTTAATGCCCCCCCCCCTCCGAATTGAAATATTCAATAACCCCCGATACAACACAATTACAATTGAAAAAATCGCCCCAACCAACAGAAATTTATCTCTTTATTACCACCCACCCACAAAATTTTAATTCATCGCCGTTCCGACCCCCCCCCCCCCCCCCCCCCCCCCCTTGGCCTTTTTTCCTGGAACAGCCCTAATGTAGATCTGATGTTTCTGCCAGCACATGTAATTAACCCGTTCCCGCATATTGACGCCTTTTGACGCTTCTGTAAAAGTCACTTTGTGATACCATAGTGGTAAATAGAGCATTTGCTCCTGTGGAAAACTACTTTAACTCCTTCACAAAGTGAAGGAGTTACAATAGTTTTACACCAAACCATCGAAATATGTAATGTAATGCAATCAATGTAATTATTTTTGTTATTTCAACAAAAGAAGGACCATAACTCCAGACTCAGAGGGCAGACAAGGCTAAAATACTTTCTAAGCAATTTTGGCTCTACAGTGCCTTTGAACATTTGGCTGGTTATCACCTCCCACCACAAGTGTTCCAATAAAATGTCAAAAAAATGTGTCATGAACATTAATTAGATTCATTTGTTATAATAACACATGGACACAGAAATTTATGGCCATGGCACTAACTGTTGAATCATATTTATATCATATCATAAGCAAACAGAGCAGATCCTGATACGAGCTGTCTGAACTAGGCCTGATCTGTTTGCAAAGGCGTAGACATACGTATTTGTGGAGTAAAGGGTTAAATTTGTCATTACTTTACGTTTAATTTCCCGCCATTGTTTATAAGATGAAGTCACTTCTGTGACTAAGTATTTTATAGTAGTTATGCACTGATGAAGATGTAAATTGAAACATGTATGCAGTAAAATGAAAAAGGTGTTAATTTACCCCATCAATAAAATGTCCAGGCATGTGAAATCAGCAATGTTTACTGCTCCATGAAACAGTATATTTGAATTGTCATATGAACAATAAACAAACCCCTGACATCTGGTTACTCACCCTTATTAACAACAGATAAACATTGAATTCATAATTTATCGCAAATAGGAAGGGTGATGCAACAATTTTCTTCATCAGATCAATGCTGAAATAGAGAAGAAAGTGTTAGGGGTGGATGAGGTGGGTGCATAAGCACATGTGTTTCAACACCTGATACACACTTGTCATAAAAAATTCAAATTAACTCATTCCCTCAAATTGATGCCTTTTGACACCTCTGTAAATTACAAGTTTTGAACCATTGTGATTAAAAAAGCATTTGCTCCATTTTAAAATGGCAAATGAACACAGGAATGTTCGGCCATGGCAGAAACTGTAGAATTATATCTGTATTATTTCAGAAGTAAACAAACGAGACCCTGATAAAAACGGCTCCTACAAGAGATGTCTGACCTGTGTCTTCTTTATTGCAAAGGCACAAAAAGTTGTACAGTAAAACTCCTCTAATGTGAACACATAAAAAGTGGTGGTAGAGACAGGTGGTAGCTTAATGCAGGATAAAAGTAATGCAGAAAGCTCCTTTCTGCATTACTTTTGTCCTGCATAAGCAACCACCTGCTTATAAAGACACCCATGTTTGTTCATTCAGTGGTCACATTAGAGGGGTTCTACTGTATATATGAGGTAAAATGTTGAGTCTAAGGACATTAATCTGCTATTACAGGTATTCAGCACAAACAAAACCCACTGCGCAATTCAATTCAATTCAATTGGATATCACCCATTGGCTCCTTATTTGTGAATAATGTTGAAAAAAGATCACAATTTTAACAATAGCTAGTAGATCCAAACAATAATTACAAGTACAAGGTATCCCATAAGAAGAAAGTTTTTATAATTATAGTTTCAACAAAGTTGTCACAGAACTGTAGAAGTTCTATGAATGGATGGACAGACTGAGCGAATGACAACCTGATTCCTCATGGCTTAAAGGGTTATAAACTTTGCTAAGACATTTGTCTTTATGCATGTGGTTAGGTAAAACAATCAATTATCAAGTTTGTTACTTCTCCAAATGCCTCACATATCAAAGAGTGCTCACCTTATATCTGCCAAAAAGGTGACTTCACTAGTTGTCATAATTGACGTAGTCAACAACTTCATGCACTCATTGCATATTTCTTCTTGGCAATAAGACACACCAGCTTTGTAGTAGCTGCACACTGTTGAGTAGCTAAAAACAACATCAATTTTTCATATAGCATATCCATAACAACTGCAGGAAATCATATTCAATATATGGCACCAACTTCATCAAAGGATCTGTTTTATAACAATGTCCATTTTAGATTATTTTCAATACCAATTCAGAGCTGACTATATTTGTATTTATGACAAATTGCAATATTTGAAATGCATGACTATTCCTCAAAAACTATAGTGCACAATGCTGACATCTTATACTCTAACTCCAACCTTGACCAAGAGGGTCATGTATCACTCACTTGCTTAACCCATTACCTCATAGGTTATTTTTAGATCAAACTTCTTTGAACAAATCTACCAAAAAAGAACAAATACTAGAGAAATGGAAACATTTATAATTGTGTAGTTCTGAAACCATTGTGATACATAGAGCATTTGCTTTATAGAAGCAAATGCTCTATTTATCACAATGGTTTCAAAGGCGTCAAAAGCGTCAATATGAGGGAATGTGTTAACAGGTAATAGAGGTTCAGGTAAGATGTGAAAATAAAAACTAAAACATTCCAAGAATAACTCCTTTATTTCTAAACCAACCTCTATGATGTGACCACTCTTTATATTTGTCTTGAAGACACAAATTGAAAGAGTGTTCACACCATTGGGTTTGGTGGAAAAATGGTGATTTTAATATTTGAGTACACATATATAACTCTGAGCTCTGAGGTATCCTATTATGTGCATCTGCCAAAATTGTTCACACAACTGTAATTCACTGAAATCACATACTACAAAGTTAAGTTTGCAAAAGAAAAAAATATACAATTTTCTCATGTGCCTTACTTTTGCAGCAGATTAAAACCATTTTATAACCTTGATAAAGAATCAACGAAGAATCATTACTTTAATGTTTTATCAAATTCTAGTCAGTGGCTTAGGAGCAGATGGTGTTTGAGCAATAAATTATAAAATTTGTTTTCTGCTCCAATATCCTATTTATGCAGCACAAAGAAAGCATTTATATAATTTTGATACAGGGCCATCTACTAAGGACCATTTATATAAGGTCTGATCAAATTCCATTCAGAACCTTAAGGAAATTGTTAATAGAAATCTATTTTAGCTCCTGTCAAATACTTATACAGTAAATTGATCCCATCAATGTAACTTTGATAGAGAAAGAGAAGTTTATTAACATCCCATTAATTGGTTCAGGAGCTGTCATTTTAAAAAAAAGTAAAGCAATTTTGACCCCAGGGACATAATTTATCTGACTTTTGTAGAGGATCTACAGATGATGCTATGTGCCAAAGATGAAAGCTGAGAACCCTGTAGATTCAAGTTATTGACGACTGACGATGTGTGACGCAAGCCAACGGACATCAGGCGATCACAAAGCTGGCCCTGAGCACTTTGTGCTCTAGTGAGCTAAAAAAGTCATCCAAAATAAAATCCACCATGATAAGTCCCAACCCCTGACTTAATACTCCAATCTGACAAACAGAATTTTGTTCCCTGTTAGAAATAACGACATCATGAATATTTATTAGCTGATTATTTATAATGGCATGTGTACACATGAATGTTTGATATTGCTAGAAACAATAGAGCCATAATCAAACAGAGCAGATCCTGATCAGATGACTATCACAGGAGCCGTCTAATATGGGTCTACTCTGTTTGCAATGGTGTGGAAAAAAGTTTGTATGAAGGACAGGGTTAAAACATTCTAGCTGAAACTGACAAAATAAAACTGTTAACATTTGAACTCTACATGTACTTCTTATCCCCTTACCTAAAGTAGAAAGCTGCTAAAATATTCATATATATTCTGCACACCAACATAATAAGGTTAACATTGAATTTGTCAGTACCTACTTACCTTACAGAGCTCACCATGAAACTACAGCACTGCTGTGAGAGGTCTTCCTGAAAATGGAACGCCATACTTTTGTTTAACCCATTACCTTATCGGCTATTTTCAGACCCAACCTCTTTGAATAAATGTAACGAAAAGGAGCATTTACTAGAGATAAGGAAAATGTTAGAATTGTGTATTACTGAAACTATTGTGATAAATAGAGCATTTTGCTCCTATGTAGCAAATGCTCTATTTATTATAATGGTTTCAAAAAGTAACTAATACAGAGGCCTAGAAAGGCATATTTATTGAAAAAAGGGTTAAGCCTGTATTCCTCATTCTCAGATATATTAACCCTTTCCTTCATATAAACGTGTTTTCACGCATTTGCAAACAGAGTAGACCCAGATCAGACGGCTCCTAGAGGAGCCGTCTGATCATGCTCTGCTCTGTTTGCTAATAGAATTTGAAAGATCTGTTTCTTTGCTTTCTAAAATGTCTTCAATGTTACACCTTCCATATTTCTTTATGACTACTTTCTTAATGAATATTCAGTAGGTATTGAAATTTGTAATAAACATAGAACAGGGAAAGGGTTAAAATAGAACTCTTGCAACTATAACTCATTGTGAAAACCTATGAAAACAGGTTGGATCCATATTAAATGCCAGATCACTCAGCTTCTCAATAGGATCTAAATTGCTTGACACTGATTAACCCTTCCTTTTATAAAAACGAATTTTCACATATTTGCAAAGAGAGTACCGGGTAGACCCAGATCAGACGGCTCTTGAAGAAGCTGTCTAATCAGGACCTACTCTGTTTGCTGATGGAATTTGATAGATCTGTTTCTTTAGTTTCTAAAATGGTTCAACCTTACGTATTTCATTGTAACTCTATTGTCCATGAATATTCAGTAGGTATTGAGATTTGTGATAAATATAGAACAGGTTAAAGGGTTAAGGAAGGAATGCGGCAAAAATAGAGTAAGAACTGAAATGAACATACATGTATTTGCATACAATCTGTCAATCTTGAGTGACACTACATTTATGTGAACCAGAATAAGGACCTCATACCATTGTTGTCAAGACATAATTTTGTTTTTTAAAAAACAAGAGCTGTCACATTCACGTGACAAATGCCCCAAAATTGTACCCTGTGACCTTTGACCCATGGACTAGGGAGTTGACACATCGTCTTTGTGTGGTGAACATTTGTGCCAGGTTACTTTGAAATCCATTCACAGATAAACAAGTAATTGTACCCTGTGACCTTGACCTTTGACATATGGACCAGGGAGCTAATCGTGACACGTCATCTTTGTCTGATGAACATCTGTGCCAAGTTCTATTGAAATCCATTGATAGATAAAGAAGTTACAGACCAGTACAAGCATTCACGAACATTCATTAGAATGACGTTTGATTTGGCATATGAATGAATTAATTTTTGGCCATAGCACAAACTACAAAATTAAATCAACATAATTTTGTAAGCAAATACCGCAGACACTGGTGATAGATCATGAAGCAATCACCAGCTTTTACAGACTTCAATGTTTATTTACCCGTAATGTATTTTCATGAAAATGAATCAGTATGTATGTGTATGTTTCACATTTACAAATCTTTTCAGTCTGAATCAGTGTTACAGTCAGTCATAGTCTAAAATACTTACTAGTAGAAACAGCTTTGAAGCAGCCAGTACCCCAACCACCTGCTCAGCTTTCAATGATTTATGTAGATCTTCCTTGTATAATGATCCAAAAACAAAGGTGAGAGCTAAAACGATAACAATGAAAGTCTATACATGATTAAGAGATCAAAAAGGCAATCATATGATCATCTGATTTACATGGATAAATCCTATCAGGGCTGTTCCACAGGGGACAGTCACAATGAAGTATGAACCTCAACAGTAAAAAAAATGTATGAACACTAGATATATATCTAGTGTTCATATATTTTTTCTGTCAAGGTTCATACTTCATTGTGACTGTCCCCTGACAACAAGAAAGTACTAGAAAATGCACTTTTCTGCAATATTGATACATGAATCTAATGGGCCCGTCACACCAAGACGTTCTGGTCAGCGTTCTCTGGCGTTTGAGGAAACGTTAGTAGTCGCCCATGGTCGCTGGGATAGCGCCAGAAGAGCGTTGTGTGAACGCTTGTGGACGCTAGTGAACGTCTGTGATCGCCGGAAAACGCTGGTCCGGAAAATATTTTTTGAACATGCACAAAACTTCTCACTGAGACCAGCGTTCTTCAACGTTTAATTTCAAATGCTGAAGAACGTTTAACTAACGTTCAATGAGCGTTGCACGTGTTTGAATATCGTTAGTCAGTCATTACACTAGCGTTACTTCGTTGTTACTAATCGTTTGCTTTGTAGTAAACGACTCAATGGCGACCTGTCAACGACCGCTGAACGGTCCCCTAGTGCACGCAGCGTGTGACTTAAGTCAAACGAACGTCAAAACCCTATTCTGTCGTTGTTCAACACGCTCGTCTAACGTTCACAAATTGTTCGTTGTGCACCAGTGGCATGTCAGCACACGCTAATGGTTTTCAGGGGTATCTTACTTGGTCGCTGTTACACGCTTCTCGCGTACAGATGCATACAGACGATACATCAAAATATTTTCATGTATAGCTCCTTTATTTTTCCTCCAAATCTTATGTTGTCACTACTTCTAGATTATTCTACAGAGTGGTCTCAACATAGGGTTTGGTGAAGAACTGAAACATTTACTATTTGAGTAAGCATCTTTATCTGTGTACCTTTGCTACCCTCTTTGAATACTTATTATCAAAACTAATATTATAAATCATTTTGTACTTATATTGGCAATTATTTCTATGAATGTTTAACCCTTTCCTTCATATAAATGTCTTTTCATGCATTTGTAAACAAAGTAGACCCAGATAAGATGGCTCTTGTCGGATCCGGCCATCTGATTATGGTATGTACTATTTGGTTATGAAATTATAATATCAAAACATTCTGAGTATGTGTGCCAAAAGCAACAAAAAATATTCATGTTATCATTATTTCTTACATGAATATTATCAGGGTCCTAAAAAAGGGTCATACAGGAGTCATCTGAACTGGGTCTATTTTACAACGGCACAAAAAAAGAGTTTCTATAAGGGAAAGGGGTTAACTCTTTCCCTTATATACATGTAAATGCCTTTTCACACATTTGCAAACAGAGTAGACGCAGATCAAATGGCTCCTTTAGGAGCCCTCTGATCAGAGTCTGTTTCGTTTGCTAATGGAATTTGATAGTTCTTTTTCTTTAGTTTCTAAAATGGCTACAATGTTCCACCTTCCACAATTCATTGCAGCCATTTTGTCCATGAATATTCAGCAGGTATTGAAATTTGGAATGAACATAGAACAGGGAAAGCATTAAGGAAGACAAATAAACATTTGCTTGACAGGTGAAAGATGAGGGTAATTTTTGTTCTCACCTTCTCTTGTGATATTTTCATCTACTATTTCCATGTCGATTTCTGTTACTCACCTTCTCTTGTGATATTTTCATCTACTATTTCAATGTCGATTTCTGTCATGGAAGACTCTTTCCATGATCCACTGAACATACTTGAAAAGTATGGGGACTGAAAAGAAATCATAGCACTGCAGAGAGAACTGAAGATATTTTCCTTCTTAGACCTAAATCGATCTTGCAAGGTTAGTAACATAAGGGCCATTGTCGCCCTGGATATAATGACTTTGGATTGCAAACACGAGTATAATTAGTACTTACCCCTTTGAATACTGAATTTTCAAAGGGGAATTGCACATCATTCACTGTATAACAATGTATAATTTGGTGGAGGGATTTAATGACAAACTGAGCAGACCCTGATCATAGGGCTCCTCTGATCTTGGTCATTTCCTGATGTCTAATATTTAACTCCAAAGGAATATAACTCTTAACCCATTCCCTCATACTGACGCCTTTTGACGCCTCTGCAGAAGTCACTTTATGAAACCGTTATGATAAATAAAGCATTTGCTCCTATAGGAGCAAATGCTCTATTTTTCACAATGGTTTCAAAACTACACAATTCTAAAGGTTTCCTTTTTTTGTGCTCCTTTTCGGTAGATTCATTTCAAGAAGTTGAGTCTAAAAGTTGTCTATGAGGGAATGGGTTGAACAAGAAATGTTAACACGACATCAAACCGGCTTTTCCTTCACTATTAACTAGTGATTTCTAAGTTCAAAGGGGCATAACTCCCTGCAAAATTGTAGAAGGAAAACTCCCAGACAATATGCACATCTACATATTACGTCCTTGCTAAATGCAAAGTTTTATGAAAATCTGTTGAACAGTTTCAGAGGAGTTGCGCTTACAAGATTGGCAGTCGCGCATCCGCCCATCTGATCGACCAACTGCCGGCCCGCCATACATCACCATTTTAATGACCGGATCTTTCGTAGAAAACCCAGTTAAAAACTAAATCAACAGACAGAAAAAAAAAAATATATATATATATATATGTGTCTTGTACATCAAAATTGTATGGTTAAAACTGTCTTAGTACTGGTGAAGTAGTTTGTGCTACAAAGAACCAGTTAGTGCCACAAACATGGATCATAGGTACAGAAATATCAGGCATGTTTATCTAAATCTAATGGTAACTGTCTGTTGAAATTAGATCAAAATTATATCACACACATGTATACATAGACAATGTTATCAGGCAAGCAGAAAACTTTCCCATAAATTCATTGGTTTACTTTACTGGTTCATTGGTTTACTACACATCTTATCTGGAGCTCTGAGATACGGTAAATAGTATTACATGTATACATTACATAGTTGCTAGTATGCTAGCCTAAATTTATCTCACCTGTTTCACAAACACTTTATGAAGTTTCCACTCCTTGCTCAGGGCATGAATAGTAATATCACTATCTTCTTCACCAATGAACAATGTTTCATAGAAATAGTCCAACTTTGATGTGTGCTTCTTTCTGTAAAAGTGAAGTTCATTCCCTACTTAGTATTCACTATTGAGACACTCAGTCTTCCCTCTCTATGGATTTGGGTCTGCACTACTTGTCTAAGAATGTTTGTCTAATATACTTAAGCGTTTACTACATGAATACGCCTTTCTATGCCTAGTTGCAAACAGAGTAGAGCCAGACCAGACAGCTCCTATAGTCGTCTGATCTGGGTCTGCTCTGTTTGCTTATGACATGATATTTATAGAGATGATTCAACAGTTTCTGCCATTGCTAAAAATTCATTTGTTCATAATGTCATTATAAAGATACAGTTAATAATTATTCACATAATTTATACCGTATTATTTCTTAATAAATATTCATGACGTAAAGGGTTAAGGTAATTTGGATATGTATGAATGTTTGTTCAATGCATATATGTATTCTTAAAATTATAATTTATAAAAGTACAATTACACAGGGCTCAAGCAAGAGGGCGACTGGGGAGAAAAAGTCTCCCTTTATCCTGCTGACGTCTCCCTGTTTTTAGCTGAGGGAGAACATATCGAGGGCTTGGTGCAAAACTATTCTAACTCCTTCACAAAGTGAAGGAGTTAGAATAGTTTTGCACCAAGCCCTCGATATAGGGAAATACAAAAGCAGGACCAAACTTCTCCCTGATCGAAAGCTCCAGCTCGAGTCCTGATACCTACAATGACATTTGGTGTAATTGCATTTAATGCATCTGTCCAACAGTTTAGACCATTTAAACCTTTCCCTGTTCTACCTTTTTTTCCAAACATTCAATACCTACTGAATATTCATGGCAAGATTTTATAAATATATTTGTGAAAAAGGTACATTTTGATAAACTATTTGGTACGCATATAAGTAATTTTATTACATGTATTTTACCATTAATTGCATTTAAAAACCATCTTTTTTACTAGAAATGTGTCCATAGGACACTGATGCCCCCCACTTCAGATTTTTTGTCACAGAAAGTAAGGGCAATAATCATGTATGCAACGACTGAAGCGATTTATGCCATATTTGTGAGTAAAGAACTGCAACTCATAAACGACTGAAGTGATTTACATGGCTATCTATCTTGACCAAGATATAATGGCCACAAACATGTGTGTAAAGTTTGGTCTGGATTGGATAAATACTTACTATAAAGAAAAAGAGTCCAGACAAGATATTTTAAAGTCATTTTTGCAAATAAAGGGCCGCAACTCCTAAACGACAGTCCACAGTGAAAGTTATGTGGGAAGGGGAATTATCTGAGGAATTTCAAATTAAACAGGGGACAAAGCAAGGGGCATAGCTATCTACAACGCTGTATAAGGTATATCACAACCACCTGCTAAATTCAATAGTGAACAGTGGCCTAGGTGCAACTTGTGCCGATGATACAGCCCTACTGGCAAACACAAAGGAAGAACTGCAGGTCATGCTAGACATAGTTGACTTTAACATGGAAAGGGACCTGGTGAAAACAAACCCTGACAAATCAGAGATACTATCTTTTAATGTAAAACAACCTATTGATACCACTTTAGATAGGCAAGAAGTATCCAAAGTGACAGAACTCAAGCACCTGTGGATTACCAGAAATGAGAAGAATGCAGTAGACCCCGAGGCAAGACTGAAAATTGCCCAAAAGACAAAATAATCTCTCCTTGGTCCTGGGCTACATGCAAGATAAGGCATGTCCCCCATAGTGTCATATAAGCTCTGGAAAATCTACGTATCTCCCAGATTCCTCTACGGTATGGAGGTCCTGCAAATCTCCAAAGGGGAACTGCAAAGACTTGAGAATTATCAGAGAAAATGTTTGAAACATATACAAGGCTTACCAGAGAGAACAGCTAGCAACTACAGCAGAATACACTCTCATCGGTGGTGAACCTATAGAACTGGTCACTGACAGAAACTATCTATCCCCATTCTTAGATTACCAGGTTCTGTCGAATACAATCTGCTGAGACGACAACTTACAATGAAAGAGGAGACAGACAAGGGTTTTGTGCCAACGATGAGGAGGACTCTGAAAAAGTATAACTTATCTACCCCTGAGGAGCTAGTAATGAATGTGCCTTCCAAAGCCAAATGGAAAGTAACTTTTAAATCTGCTGCAAACGCTCATTGGGAAGAGATATTGAAGAATGGTTTATCTAGAAAGTCAAACACTAAATATCTGCAACTCTGGAGCAATCCAATCAACAACCCCCACAACATATGGAACTGTGCCAAATCAAAACCTCATGACATCAGACGTGCAGAAATTAAGGCCAGGTTGCTGACAGATACATACATATAACAGAGCAATATAGCAAAATATAATCAGGCTGCAGTATCAGCAACGTGCAAACTATATGCAATAAGGAAGACGAAACGAGAGAACATCTCATCGTCCAGTGCACAGCTATGACAGACCTCAGAAACACAGAGTTGTCAAAACTGAACAATATTGTACCAAATTGTAAAGTGGATGCCAGCAGTCTGGGACCTGCATACAGGATTCGTGACACAGATAGTACTAGACCATAGGGGCCCGAAGTTTGACTCCCGACACTCTAACACTAATAATATAAAAGTTTATATTATTAGTGTTAGAGTGTCAGGACTCAAACTTCGGACCCCTATGTACTAGACTGCACACACCACACTGTCAAGTCCATTGTCTCCCTTACTAGAGAACAGGAAACTGACATTGAAAGATGGTCGCAGGCCTATTGTGAGAGTCTAATCACGGAAAGAGCACGGCTGTTATGTGGCATAAATGGAAGTCTAAACCCATAGTTGGTCCCCCAGTAGAGATAGCTCTAGCTCCACGTTGGTCTACTGTATATTTATAGATATGAGTAATAGGATATAAAGCATTGACGGACAGTCAATGTCAGATATACTGCACAAACTAGTTAGTTCATCACCCATGTAGCCTGTGGAGGTAAATTAGGATTCCTGTGTTTGTTGGGTCATTCATAGTGAAAAACAGTGTGTACCCTAATCGGAAGACTCTATAGGTTCCCTCTGAACAAAATTCCCACTGTTTAGTATTTACACTGACCAAGTGTATCTCTTACAGGTGAACCTCCCAAAAGTCGACATAGATCGTCAGAAGGGCTGAATGATTTAAACTAAATTTTGCTCATTGTCTCTATGTGCCCCAGATTGAGCTCTAGTTACTCCCCTAATGGGTCTATTCTATTTCGGGCTATCCAAGATGGGAGGTTAAAGTTTACTGTAAATCGTAAACTAGACCGATCCCATATTTGAGGACTAGTAATGGAAAGTCCTCAGACCTGGGTCTGCACTGTTTGCGCGGATTAGGTGTACTCTGCATGGGTATACTGCCTAGAAATGATACAGACATACAGCACTGGGATTCAGTGAGTCTTGTGCATAGGAAATCCTGTATTTTTCATTGAGTCTTATCTATAGAAATTCCTGTATAAATCCTTATGCCAGTAATTAATATCTCCTGACCATATCTCCAGTGTGAATAATACTGCTGGTTGAGGAGACCCAGACAGTCAAGTCTGAAGGGTGTCTTATAATATAAACTACTTGGCTCATTCATCCACGATGCCCCTGACACTACATTGTGATTTCGAGTTGTAATTGGCCCGTCTTTGTATGACAAGGGCTGTTTTCGGCTTTTTCTCATGATGACAACAGTGCAAATCCTGATCGGATGACTCAATAGGAGTCATCTAATCAGATTTTCAGTGTTGGCAATGACCAAGCATACTACTAAAGATGGTATAGTTCATCAAAACGGTGGCTGAATGTGTTCAGCTAGGTTTTCCTGTCTCACTATCCCCACATGCTCCAAATGAGTTATTCTGCTTCCAAAATGGGTTTAGTGCTTTTGGGCTAATATGGATGGGATGTTATTTTTCACTGCAAATCACAAATTGGGTGGACTCTGAGCGGAGGCTCTCAGGGGAGTTCTCTGGTCTGGGTCTACGCCGTCTGCATGGATCTGGTGTACCCTACAAGGGCACTCTACTTGGAAAATTTGTACACGAGTGTTACTGGGGTTATGTGAGACGTATCTATGTAAGTTCTGTATTAGAATCTTGAACCCGGTAAGTTATAAATCTGGTATCTTAATCCCCCTTTGTAAGATTGTAGGGTTTAATCACATGAGTGACATGATGCCTCAAATAATCCCTGGTCTCCGGGCACAGTAGTACTACTCGAACAGGGAACCAACAACATTTGGTAAAGAGTCTATATCCTCTATATCTAAATCTGTTGATGCTGAATCTCGTAAATAATATAGCATATATAGTGCGGACTCGTTAATACACTTAATCAGCACAGAAAACTATCGAACATCCTTGAAGGAGTGCTCCGAAGAAAACGGAGGAAACTACCAGACACTTTTACAACAACAACAACATGGCTATCGAACTTGACTATGATGTAATGGCTGCAAATCAAATATGTGTGTAAAGTTTAGTGAGGATTGGACAAATACTTTCCAAGAAAGAGTCCAGACAAGATATTTTTAAAGACTTTTTGCAAGTAAAGGACCGCAACTCCTAAACGACTGAAACGATTTATATGGCTATCAAACTTGACTAAGATATAATGGCCACAAACATATGTGTAAAGTTTGGTGTTGATTGGACAAATACTTTCCAAGAAAGAGCCAGGACAAATTCTAGATATGCACAGGGGGCCATTTCGTGGGTCTAGATGGTCTAAAAAGTAAAAAAAAAAATGATTGGGTCGATTTTGTGGTATATTATAATTATTGTAACAGGACTGGTGAAAAACATGCAGCCAGACCGGGGATCGAACCGGGACCCCTCACTTACAAGGCGAGTGCTTTAACCACTGAGCTATCCGAACCGCTTACTGATTTTCACCCAGTACCTGTAGCCGGCCTGTCACACTACTCCCCCTTTTTCCCTGAGATTCTCGCCGAATCGGCAGCAGAAATCATGGGCGTGCACAGGGTCCGATTTTCAAGTTGGGCGCCAACTGTAACAGGACTGGTGAAAAACATGCAGCCAGACCGGGGATCGAACCCTGGACCCCTCACTTACAAGGCGAGTGCTCTAACCACTGAGCTATCCGAACCGCTTACTGACTTTCACCCAGTACCTGTACCCGGCCTGTCACATTATATACAAGGGTTCCCACTCTCGATTCGCCGACCTTTTCAAAATAACACCCGGTTTCAGATAGCTAAGATGGAATAACCACTAATGTTTGTAATGAACGTGTAGCTGGGACATTATACTTTTAAAGTTCTCGTTCAAGTAAGCACAATCAGCGTATTTTACAGGAATTTCATGTCGGCACTGGTTACAGCTAAGACGGAATGTACAATGTCCCAGCTTCACGTTCGTACCAAACATTAATGGTTATTCCATCTTGATTGTCTGAAACCAGGCATTATTTCGAATTGGTCAGGAAATCAGCAAATCGAGATTTGGAACCCTTAAATATATAACACTAAATCGACCCAATCAATTTTTTGACTTTATAGACCATTTAGACCGACGAAATGGCCCCCTGTGGACAAGAGCAACCCTATATGCCAGACTTGTTGGGAGGCACAAAAATACATGCATAAACACTTCCAGGGTACATTTTGACCATTAGATAGGTACGTGTTGACTCCATTTGGTACGTTTTGACTTGGGTACGTTTTGACTATAACCAAAAGATCTAGATGGTGATTGTAAATTTAAACTATGCTTAAAGAAAGGGAATTGAACACAGTGTGCATCAATAGACCCAAATATTGTTGTCGTCTACCTTGCAGAGCATGAAAGTCAGTCAGTTATACATATAGGGCGAAATCTCAGCGGGCCAACACCTATTACCAACTGCGTAAATTGCCGATTCCTTGTGGATATGCAGATGCAACTGATACCTTTTAAAAGAAGTGTCCGGCACAGATGAGCTTGGTAAACATCTGTCCATATTCTCCCCTGGCCTTTTTCTACAATCCATGACACCAATAGATTTCTGTTGTCAAACAAAAAGATATTCAAATATCTAATCTATACGCAATCCGCGAAAACACATTGTTGTTGTTCAGTTCTTAGGACGTCTACCTAACCGGCGAAAGGATAAATTTACAGGTATCATGAGAATTACACAATATGGAATTGTTTCGCCTTTTTGACAGGTCTGGTCTGCTATGGGTTACCTATGATGGACTCCAGTTTATGGCTCTGTCAAGCGAGGCGGGCCTTGACTACGGGACTCCTAAGAGGGGTATTCCCTGGTCTTGGTCTGCACTGTTTGAATGGGCCAAATTTGCTCGTCATATGCGCACCTGGTTGGATAAGTATCAGTTGACATTGGGGCAGTCCTACTAAAACCCGTGACGCCCGTGACGTTCCGTGACGGTTATGTCACGGGGTTTAGTCTTACTGTCACGGGTTTTCCAGTAATCGTCACGGGTTTTGTTCTAAACGTCACGGATTTTCCATCTATTGTCACGTGTCTTATTCAATTCGTCACGGCTTTTGTATTGTCAGATAAACAACGTCATACATGTACAGCTAGCATAGCAACGACGTCAAAGTCATTATTTCTTCTCAACAACGTCATTGTTGCATTCATAATAGATTATCTGTATCTGTATCTGTATCTGTATCTATACGTCGTAGAATCCTATTAAGGCTTTTACACGACGGGTGAGAAGAGACGCCAATATAATTGGCGATGATCTCGTAGGGCTGTCTTGAAAGCCTCTACGGAATCAGCATGCACTATGCTGTTAGGCAGTTTGTTCCATTGCACCGTAGTGTCTACAAAAAATGAATTTCTGTATTGAGGGGTCTTGCCATTTGGGACTGCCAACCCTCTTGAGTTATTGCATACTTGGTTTTCTATTATATTTCTTGTATCGCAGTCTTTAAACTTGGTAGCTTTGATGTTTCTTCTCGGTTTTGCCGGCTTTGTGAATGCGGATGTCGGTAGAGCAGGTACCAAGCCCTCAACTACCTTATACATAAGTATTAGACGAAGGCTTAGTCTCCTGTCTTCAAGGGTCTCTAATCCCAGTTGTTCTCTCATCCTTGTGACTGCTCCTGTCTCTCTGTCTCTATAGTTCTTTTTTATGAATCTGACTGCACGGTTCTGAATTCTTTCCAGTTTGTCTATGTCCCCTTTGAGGTACGGATTCCAGATGGTTGCGCCATACTCCATGATAGATCTTACTACTGAAATGTATGCCGTTTTCCTGCATTTTTCAGGAACGTTTCTCAGGTTCCGTCTTAAGAATCCAAGTGTGGCATTGGCTTTTCTACATAAATTGTTTATGTGCACACTCCACTTGAGGTCTTTGGATATCTGTATGCCTAGATACGGATTATCTTGTACCTCTTGTAGGATATGGCTGTTTAGTTGGTAGAATTTGGATATCTTCTGGTTTATGGAGAGGATGTAACATTTCTTGGCGTTGAATCGCATACCCCATTTAATTGCCCATGTTTCAAGGTTTGTTAAATCTGACTGAAGTTTTTCTTGATCTTTACTATTCCTGATGGTTCGGTAAAGTAGGCAATCGTCTGCAAATAGTCGTACCGATGATCCTACACAGTCTGGAAGGTCATTTATGTGGCAGAGAAACAGGATCGGTCCAAGAACAGTTCCTTGGGGCACTCCGGAGTCCACCGATGTTTCGTCTGACTGTCGGCCTTCTACTATGGTTCGCATTGTGCGGGTTGTTAGGAAGTTTGCCAGCCAGGTATGGATACTCCCTTGGATTCCATAGTGGTGTAATTTGTGCAAGAGTTTGTCGTGTGGTACAGTGTCGAAGGCTTTGGAAAAATCTAGAATAGCGACATCTGTTTGGTGCCCCCTGTCATGTTCTTGGAGGAGGTCGTTCAGTGTTGTCAAGAGCTGTGTTTCGCAAGAGTAGCCTGTTCGGAATCCATGGTTTAGACTTGTGAGGATTCCATTGCTTTCCAAGTGTGTCATGAGGTGTCTACATATTATGTGTTCCAAGATTTTGCTTACAACAGATGTTAAAGAAACTGGTCTGTAGTTTTCGGCAAGATGCTTATCTCCTTTTTTGAAAATACTGGAGACATTTGCTGCTCTCCAATCGTTTGGGAGTTCACCAGTGTCTATCGAAGCCTGCATTATGATTTTCAGGATCGGAGCTAGGTATACTGCGCATTCTTTAAGAATGCGGTTTGGTATGTTGTCAGGGCCTGATGCTTTAGATGGGTTGACCTTTTCCAATAATTTCTGCAATCCATTTTGATCTATTTTTATCGGTTTGACTATATCTTCTGTTTTCATGTCCATGTTAGGGAGGTCTCGGTTTGAAGATTTCGTAAACACTGACTTAAATTGTCTTAACAGGATGTCTGCCTTCCCCTTACTCTCTGACACCAGTGATGTCCCTTCTTTTAGTGGAGCAATGCCTCCTGCATCTTGCCGTTTCGATTTTACGTATTTCCAGAATGGTTTAGTGTTATTATTTTCTAAACCTTCCATGATGTTCGAGTTGATGTAGTCCTGCTCTGCCCTGCGCATGTGCCTTTTGCACTCCTTCTGGAATGCTCTGTAGTTCGACCATTTCTTTGTTTTGCGGGCTTGGTTATAAAGTCTCTGCTTCTTTTTAATCATCCTTTGTTCTCTTCTTCTTATCCAAGGTACATTATTCCTAGCTCTTATTTCTTTACTAGGTATGTTTTCGTTCATTGATCCAAATAGGTGCTTCTTAAAAGTTTCCCAGAGATTTTGAACATTTTCGCCATTTCTAAGTTGGTTTTCAATAGCATTTCTAGTATTCACTAGGTCTTCTTTTACAGAGTTCCAGTCGGCCTTGCTGTAGATGTAGCATTTTCTTGGTGCTGACTTTTGGTGTTGGACTTTTGTTTCTATATCTGTTACAACGATGTCATGGTCTGATATGCCTGGGACATTTGTCGAGGACTTAACGAGTGTCGGGTTCGTGACAAACACCAGATCTAAAAGGTTTCCTTCTCTAGTAGGCAATTCGTGAATTTGCGTTAGCGAGTTCGAAGCAATGATGTCGATTAGGCCTTGTTGTATGTCTCTGTCAGGACCTTTAGCTAACCCGGTGTTCCAGTTTATGTCCGGGCAGTTAAAATCTCCTGCCAGAATGACATCTTTGTTACAGCTCTGTATTTGCTGCAGTGATTTGTCAAGTTCTGCCAAATGTTTCTGGTGTCTGTGTGGCATATAGAAGGAGCCTACCAGTAAGTCCCTACAAACAGTAGGTCTTGATCTTGCCTTGATCTTGACCCATTCCATCTCTCCTTCTGTAACAAAAGATGGTTGCTCTACTGAGATTAGGGATTTTTCTACAAGTACAAAAACACCTCCTCCAAGTGAGCTCCTGTCATTTCTGTAAACAATATAATTTGAAGGGAATATTTCGCTCGACCTGACCGCATTTGCCTCCGCATTTTTACCTGGCTTTATCCCCCTTAACCAAGATTCTGTCCCACACACTATGTCAGGTTTGAGATAATGGAGTGCCATTTCAAATTCACTCTTTTTGTCCATAACGCTCCTACAATTTACGGTCATGACTCTGAGGTTTCTCTTTGGCGGCACGTTATAGGGGTTGTCGGTTTTACTGACATTTGAACATTTCGCTGTCTCACTACGGATTGAACGATTGACCTCTCCTGCGATATTTCTTGGACTGCTTGTGCGTATGGGACTGAAAACCGAGGGAAGCGAGTCAATAGTGACATCTAGACCTGAGATCGGCTCATAGTAATTTGATGTTCCAATCTCATAAGATCTGAATGTGAATGAACTGACGTTTATGCTATCACACTTACAGCAGAGCCATTGAACGTTAGACCTGTCTAGAAGTTCATAGTATTGTGTACACAGATCCATGCAGGATTTGTGGTGCCAGATGCTGCATCCATCACAGCAGACACCGTAGCATTCCCATGTTACTGGTTGATCACACATCCCGCATGGATAAATGTTTGCATTTCGGGGACCAGGATTAAGTTCTATGTCCCCTGCTAATAATGCCGTAAGGATCAGTAAATTTGCAGTACGATTCGTTTTGACTGGTAAGCTAATAGGTCTACGTCCTGCATAACTCATCTTGATGTTTAGAAGACTATGTGAAAACTGGCCCATTGATTTCGTGTTAATAGTAAGATCTGAATTTTCATGGTATTGATGATGTTCCCATTTCCTGGTCAGGTTTGTGGCCATGTGGACCAGCAGAATGAGAGTTAGGGTAAACATTTTTCAAGACAAATCATGTAGAAGTCCGATGTCTTTTTCTGTTGCGGCCATCCTAGAAGTGTTGCAAGATACGACTGCAGAGCCAGTGTCAGCTCTGCCCTCTCGGCCAAAGGGTGGACAGCTCTTCTGTTTCAAAGCAGAAGGAGTTGCCGCACAGGACTGGAGAGCTGATGGTCATCGCTGGGTAAACCAGGGTACAGTGGGGCTACCAAGGAAAAACCCAAAACTAAAGAAGAAGTACTTCTACATCGCTACTGAAGATGGGGCATCAAAAGAATTTGTGAAGTATTTATTCCACGAGCCTGGGAAAGAAGCTGGACCATTTGTCATTCAGTATGTTGGAGATGAAGGAAAGTCCAAACCATTTTCACATGGAAACGCCAAAAACGAAAAGGCCTTTGTCCGATCAAAGCCCAGTGCACTGGACAAATGGTTGAAACAAACAAAAGTGGAGGACGCCAGTGCCGTATACAAGAAAGAAATTCAGTTAGAGGAAATGCCAAGAAATTTGAAACAGGTGCAGAACATCCGCTTTAAAGCTAGCAACGAGGTAAGGATTTCCCGTGATGCACTATACAACATTCATGTTATTGCAAGAGACTGTGGAAACCAGTTTGTCCACACCATCTACACCTATCCTGACCTGCTTATAATTGGTGGCCCTGCATGCCTGCTATATTTCTTATTCATGAAAGAAAATTTCAAAAGCATCACGAAACATTGTTTATTTTTTTTAAAGAAAATATAAAGCTACCAAAACGACATTTGGCGTGCGTGACTGACGGCGAGATAGGGATAATCAATGCGCTTGGAACTGTCCCCACACTTGTTGATGTCAGGTGTTGGAATCACGTTCTGCAAGATGTGCAGCGATTTCTGACCGAACGAGGATGCTTACGGGAAGAAATTAAATGTTATAAAGATTACATGCGGTTCATTTTCCAACAAGATACACAAGAAGGTCCGTGTGAGGCGATCACAGAGCTTAAAAAAGCCGAATTCAAAAAGTACTTTGATGACCGCATTCTGCCAAACTTGTCAAAGTTTTGCAAGTGGGCGATCCAAAATTTGACTAATTTTCATCCGTATAGTGGCATTACTCAGAACCAAAGTGAAAGCATGAACAAACTGTTAAAGAGTCTGTACAAATGGAAAGAGGTCCCATGTGATGTCATTGTCCTGTCATTTCTCCGCTTGCACCAATATTACATCAAGGAAATTTCTCGGGGGCGTGCAGGTCTTGGAAATTATACACTGAAACCTCAATACATATCAGCACGAATAGACATATCAGACATAGTTAAATTCTCAGTTTGCAAACCAGAAGACATCGTATCTGCCATCAAAGAAAACCAGTTTAACACAGATACAGATAGAACAACAGAATTAACCACACAGCCAACTAAAGTCAACACCACAATATCACGGGCAGACGAATTGATCCAAAATGACAAAATAGCCTTTTCTGGAAAACTGGGAACATTTACAATCATAGGAGCAGATGACAAACCATATGTCATAAAGCTGTTTCCCGAATCATGTTCCTGTCACTCTCCAAACTGTTACCATATCATCGCCATATAAAAGTCACTGGGAATGGAAATCAAACTAAAACATCCTCCAAACCTGACAACCCTTAAGGCCAAAAATGAAAAGAAAAAATCAGGAAGAAAACGACCACGACAAGGAGATTTTGATTATGACTCAGACGAACTCATGACTAAAGCCGAAATATCCGTGACGGATCAGGAAAATCCCATGAGAGTAAAACCCGTGACGAAAGCTGGAATATCCGTGATGGATCAGGAAAACCCCAAGAGAGTAAAACCCGTGACGAAAGCTGAAAAATCCGTGACGGGTCCGGAAAAACCCGTGACGAGATCGCCAAACGTGTCAATCACTATTGATGAAAATCTAGATGAAGAGGAAGTGATTGTTACACTAACGGAAGATTTTTATGAGGAAACTGTGCCAGGTGAAAGGGTTTCCAATACATCAACAAGTGGACCAGACTGGCTCAGGGTCGGCAGCATTACCCTGAAAGATGAAGAGAAACAAATTCTCTTTTCCGCAACAGAATGGGTAAATGACCGAATAATCGATGCTGCACAACAACTTATTAAACGCCAATGCCCTCATATTTGGGGGTTAGACTCATGCCTCAAAGCATCCAACAAAAGTTTTGAACGTTGTCATGGCAACTTTATTCAAATTATAAACAGAGACCCGCAGAATGGGGGATCTCATTGGCTTACTTTGTCAAACATAAAATCCAAGACGAAATCGGAAGTAAAAAGTGTTTGACTCTGCATTCACGTCCATGAGTTTTCAGCCAGAAGACGGTGAATACGTGATATGTGACAAGTGTAAAATATGGTTTCACCCAGCATGCGAAGGACTGTCACAGGAAGAGATCCCCGAGGGACATATCCCTTATTATTGTAAGAAATGCATAAATAAGCACAGAAAATGAGTAAACCTATATTAAATAGATTGTATACATGCTGTAATGAATGTGTGATTAATAATACATGTCAGTATAAACACTATATATAGCGTTTTTTATGTTTCCAAAATAATAAAGTTGCAGTCACGGGTTTTCCAGTGACAAAGTGAAAAGCCGTGACGGATTTCGATGTTCATACCGACTACTCGGCGTATGTCTTAAGTATACGAAAAACCCGTGACAAAATTGATCATACTTTAAAAAGCCGTGACGAAAACTGACTGTCACGGGTTTTAGGTTATGATCGAGTTAAAGACCGTCACGGGACATCACGGCTTTTGTATTCGTCACAGATTTTAGTAGATCCCACATTGGGGCTCAGCATGTCATGTCCATTGATATACATGCAAATCTTCATGGCACTAGCAGGAATAATGTCACCGAATGGTCAGAGTGTGACTTGCATATACCGGTTAGCCTACTCTTCCATAGGAACTTCTTGGTGGAACTAACACCGTCTCTAATCATGCCGAACCCACTCTTATACTCTGTGGTCTTTCGTTTTGGCCTTTTAATACAGTATGGAAAACAGTATAAATCCTGATCAGCTCGCTTTCAGAAGCCACCTGGCCAGGTTCTCTAATGTTTCCATGGGACAATCTTGAAGGAGTATTGTTTATTTAAAGAAGAAGAAATTCTGAAAGGGGGTGATCCCCGAGAGCAAAAATTACAACACAAAAAGAGAAAATTGCAGACTCGGTTTTATTGAGTCAGAAGACAACTGTATAATCTGCGGCTCCAGATTTGAAGAGTGAGTGTAACTAGGTTTGACTCCCGATTCCCGTAAGCCTAAATTTGACTTCCCTTATATCTCCATCTGGGGCCGAGCCATCTCGTGCTTCCCAAGTTGGAGTCACTGGTCTTATAATTAGCAAATGGGATATGGACTCTGACCAATGGACTCGATCCTTAAAGGAAAGTCCTTGATCTGGATCTGCAACATTTATCATGGTTCAGGTGTACTTGAAATGTGCATGTTTTTCAGAAATTGTATGTGAAATTTGGAAGAGGCTAATGGGTTCAGCTGAGTCTTGTCCGGATAATCCTTTGCATGAATCCATACGTTAATTACTAATTACGGTCACGCAATTTGAAGGTCTGATACAGTGCTTAATTAAGGCACATAATAGCTCAGTCTTCCAGGCACGCGGAGCCCTCCAGGAAATGATATCTTCTGCTTCTGCTTCTTCTTCTGCTTCTGCTTCAATACGGTGCAGGGCCAGTTACGGCGTAGAACACCGGGTGGTGGGGTGCGACTTTAAAAATATTAGTCAAAATATTTGAAAGGAAGGGCTGCCTTGAAACCCTCTAATGTCTTTGCGCTCACTATCTCACTGTCCAGGTGGTTCCAATCCACTGCGGTTTGGACAAAAAAAGAGTTTATGTATTGGTCGGTTTTACTTCCACTATCTACTTGGATTCCTCTATCATGATTCACAATATATCGGTCCACTATGTTTACTGATGTGAAGTCTCTGTTAACCCTAGCTCTGATGCGCCTCTTTCTTCGTGCCGGCACTATGTACTCTTCTGGTGGTATGGCTGGCACCATCCCCTCTATAATTTTGTACAGGAGAATCAACCTGCTGGATCTTCGGCGATCATGAAGTCGCGGTAATTCCAGGTCGTTTAGCATACGTGTGACACAACCCTCGTCTCTACTTTTATAGTCATTTTTGATGAAGCGTGCACCCTGGTTATTTATCCTCTCTATCATTTCAATGTCTTTCTTGTAGTATGGGTCCCATATGACTGCGCCATAGTCGGTCAAGGAACGAACGAGTGATATGTAGGCTAGTTTACGACACTGTTCGGTACAATTTCTTAGGTTGCGCCTAAGAAAAGCCATGGTTGAATTTGCCTTTTTTGCCACTTTTGTAATATGAGTTGACCATTCAAGAGATTCATGAAGTGTTATTCCTAGGTATGGGTTCTCTTCAACTTGTTTTAATATTTCACCGCATAACGAGTAAAAGTGCATAGATTTGTTGTTTACACTAAGCAAATAACATTTTCTGGCATTAAATTTCATGCCCCATTTTACAGCCCACTTATCCAATTCATCAAGGTCGTTTTGAAGTATAATGTGATCGTTCTGAGATTTTATTTCCCGATACAGTAGGCAATCGTCAGCAAATAACCTAACTTGTGACTTGACAGAGTTTGGCAGGTCATTGATATGACACAGGAACAGTAGAGGTCCCAATACTGTGCCCTGTGGCACACCAGAGTCCACTGTAACCTCTCGAGATGTTTCACCGTCTACTACTACTTTCATGTATCTTTGAGTAAGAAAATTACTAATCCATGTGTGAATATTACCACGCACTCCGAAACTGTCTAATTTACTAAGAAGTTCACAATGAGGAACAGTATCGAATGCTTTCGAAAAATCGAGTATCATGATATCAGTTTGATAGCCTTTTTCATAGTTCTTGACAAGATCGTTCATAGTTATCAGCAGTTGAGTCTCACACGAGTATCCTTCTCTGAAACCGTGGTTAAGATTAGTTAAAGTATGGTTTCTATCAAAGTGATTTAGCAGGTGTTTACACACTATGTGTTCTAAGAGCTTGCAAGTCACCGAGGTCAAGGACACTGGACGGTAGTTCTCCGGCAGGTGAACGTCTCCTTTCTTAAATACAGGTGTCACATTTGCGTTAACCCAGTCCTTTGGCAGAGTCCCAGTACTCAGTGATTTGCGGTAGATGCTAATGATAGCTGGTGTACTTCATATCAATTTATCAAAAACACTAGAATCAGGTTACATATATTTTTATAATTACATCTAAATTGATTTAATCTCTGATATTCCGCAAAATTATTCTTTGATTGATACAGATGATAAATGGAAAAGTAGTAAAGTCAAGCAGGCAAAGCCACATGCAAGACGCAACCACCACCAAAACACCGATAGACAGCATGACACACACACACACACACATACAACCACACACCCAAACGCACACACACACACACACACACGAAATGAACACAGAAAATACCAAGAGACATGTGCAAGAACCAGGGACAAACGTTCCACAACATGAACAAACCACAAGCACAAAGACGCAAGGCAAACAAAAGGAAGGGTGACAAAGAGAGTACCGCCTTGACACGGTCAGCAGCAAAAACACCACTGGGGGTTTAAACCGGTTTACGGACGTCCTAAATTTTGCATCTTCAAAATTTAATTCTAGAGATGAGATTCTAGTAACTTGATATCATCTGGATCCGAGTCAATGCTATTGACACTCACATTTCTTTATAGAAAACACTCACGTGGTAAATGACACTCAAAATTCTTTATAGAAAACAATCACATAGTACATATCCCTTTGAAATATCAAAGGCAAGGCAGTTACCATAAAAACTTTCAATACTGACACTCTCAAAAGAAGGTACAAGAGCTCCAATGTTATATGGGAGGGTTCTAATGTTATCAAGTGAACACTGTTTTTGAGTTGACTGTCACTGTGCCCTTGACCTTTTTTCGACTGACCTCAAAACCAATAGGGGTCATCTACTTGCCATGACCAGCTCCCCTACTAAGTATGAAGACAGCAGACCAAATAATTATCAAGTTATTGAGCGGACATATTTATTTCGAGTGAAGGTCACTATGGCATTGACCTTTGACCAACTGACCTCAAAATCATTAGGGGTCATCTACTCTCCATGGCCAACCTCCATACTAAGTATGAAGACAGCACACCTAATAATCATAAAGTTATTGAGCAGACAATATTTTTTTTTATTGAAGGGCACTGTGATCTTGACCTTTGACCGACTGACCTCAAAATCAATAGGGGACATTTGCTATCCATGTCCAGCCTTCCTCCTAAGTGGTGTTTGCCATACCAAAAGTCAAAAGTTTTGGATCTTTAGAAGACCTTCTGTTTTTAGGCTGCTCATTTTGGAACAGGTTACCTTTTAATATTACACAGATTGACGGATTTGCTTTGTGTTATACAGTACCTTTATCTATCCATAGCATTCAGCTACAGTATCTCCCCTCTACACCACTTTGTAACGCTGAATAGGCGAATTATGCACAGTGAAACTAATTATGTAGCAAATAGCATGATCAAACTATTCTTTCTGGAGCAAGTTAATCGGGGGTCTGCATTATCTGACCGAATGTGCCTGGTCAAGTATTTAGGGAATTAGTAGTACTAATTACACTAGTAACACATTGTATATCTATTTACCAGCATTTCATTAGGCCTGAAACTGCTAGCACAGTGACTCTATGTTTAGAGCTTTACCTCACATCTATATCTTATATATCTGGACTCATATTCATAAAGCTCCCAAGGAGAAACTAAAGAAATTCCTTTGTTTCTTGAATATTCCTTAACCTTATATATTCCATACGGGAAAAGACATTTAAGAGAAACAACTGTATATAAAATGAACACTTTACCAAATATTATAGAAGTATTTGAATAAAATATTACTCAATATTGTTCTATAAATGTAGACAGAAAACATATATTCTTAAGTTGCCCTAAGGTTAACATATTCCTTAGGAACTTTATGAATAAGGGCCATTATCTTACAGTTTAAGTCAAAGAAAAAATCTTTGAAAAATAAAAATTGAACATTATAGAAGATTTAATGAATATTCATGCGGTGACTAATTCAGACATTGATATTAAATATGGAGACGGCTAAATGACAACTCAGCCTGAATAATAAATGGGTTACAGGGCTGTGTATTTCATTGACAATCCCCGCCTAATCTCTTTAAATCGACGCTAACGACATTGCTATTTATATTAAATTTTGGTTATTGGAGAGGTCATCAAACCTCTCCACAGTGTTGGAATTGGATGTCTGCCTATTCTGGAATGGTTTACAAATTATCTTACAGAATTTTGAATGGGGGCGGTAAAAAAGGGCATCACCATCTACCGTCGTGACTATACGCATGCGCGAGTTTTGGTTGTATAACAAATACACAGTCATAACTATTACTAACCAATATAGAGTTTGATAATTAAAGTATTTATAGTAAACGTTCTTGAATTTGAAAAATAAGATCCTTTGAATCGAGAATGTTGATATGTTAATTCAAGAGAAATCTCATATGCTATCTCAACAAAATCCAATGATTAGCAAAGGTGTCCGACGCATGTTTGGACTCACCAATGGAACCCCCACCCCACCCAAAAGAAATGTAATTGGTTATGCTGTAAGACTTTGAAAAACATGACTGTTGTATTTTCCGCCTCTGATCTGACGTAGATAGGTACTTTTCAATACATATATAGACCCGAAAGGATTTTTTTCCGGGTCGTGTTTTTCTTGTTTTTCGGAGTGGTCTAGGGTTCAAATAGATAGTTAGATAGTTTTAGGCTAGTTGAACATTTTTTTTATTTTTTTATTTTTTTTTATTTTTTTTGGGGGGGGGGGGGGGGTTCTATAGGTGAGTCCAAGCATGCGTCGGGCACCTTTGATGATTAGTTTATTCCGGACAAATTTCGAGTTACGGTCGTATCAGATTCTATTTTAGATAGGTCTACTATGGGTATAATCGATGGAGCTGAATAGACTATTGTAGTGTCCTGGCTTCGCCAGTGTCGAGTGAGTTTCGACCGGCCTGTGGCACGGTCGAACCTCACTCAACACGGAACAGAATTCGTTAATTTAGGAACTATGTTGTTTATCAATTCTAGAGGCACTAAACCCCATGTTTAATAAATGTTGTCAGTAGCGCACATCTGCAGTAAAGGCTTGTATTCAAGTTGTTGTTGACGCTTCTGCGAATTTTCGGCATGACGCAACCATATTGCCTGATGCATTATGGGTTGTTTACATATTACGTCACTAAGGAAAACAGCGTCCAATTGTGTACTATCTGTCAAAAATGCCGAAAAGGAAGGCTGAAGCAACTTATACACCTATGGTAATTATTAAAGTCAATTGTATCATATGTTTCAAAAGGGGTCTTCAATTTGAAATATTTCTTAGAATAAGTTCAACCGTTTAACGGCTAAATGGTCGAAACGATCACTTTCGTTCTAAAAGTGATCGGCTTCGATCATCTCTTTGATCACCTCTTTGATCATTTTTGGTCAAATCGACCATTGATCACTTTCTGGACCATTTTCTTTGATCGATTTTCTCCGCAGAGTATAAAAGGGGGTGAAAATCGTTCAACCAGGAGACGAAACAAAATCTTTAAAGGAACAACACGCATAAGACCTTTTTTGAGGCAGAAATATTCATTAATCCGGTAAAATTTAATGCAAGCCTTTCATATCATATACACTGAAGTAAAATAGTAACAAAATCTATTGACAGAATATATTACATGGACTTTTATTCAAGTATTTTTCTACTGAATCAACGGATTTGGCTATTAACGTTACAAAACCCCCTTCCTTCGGTTTCATTTTATTAAATCCATAGATCTTGATGCAGATGTGCGCTGCTACGGTTATTTGAAGATATACAGAAGATGTTTTGATGTTTTATAATCGGTCTATGCATAGAGAAAAGTAACAAAACAGAACTACTTTGAATTGACAGTTGTTGTTTTACTATGTCTCCCATCCAGTTACTGATCTGAGCTAGATCTACTGATCTGGATCTCAGAATCACAAAGCTCACTTCAGACCAGATCATTGAACGTGCCTTGCGGGCACAACATTTATGGTGACGGCGGTGGAATCTGATTAAAACTGTCAGATCCAGAGATACGAACTATTAGCCTCAAATTTATTAGTATTTATATACGCTACCATGTATAGTCCGAGACCGGTAGACAGTGATGGCGTTATATTTTTTAACCATTGTGCTGCCGCATCTCGCCGCGGAGAAAATCAACAGAGACCAATTTCTCCAACAATTGGACCGAGATCCAGTGCAAATATTGAACAAATAAATGAGAGACGAAGCCAAGTTTCCTCACCACGTTTTGCTTTTGAAAGGGAAAACCCATACAGCTCACATCAAGAAAACACGAATCCGAAAAGAGTGTCTAGCATGTCTAAATCTAATGCTAACCAAAACTCTCCACAAACAAGTCAACAAGTTTCTTGCAAGTCAAATACAGATGTTACAGAAATTCTTTGCAATATAACAGAGGTACTCACGCAAATGAGCTCCCAGCTAAATTCCATTAAATCCAATCAAATGAATTCCAAAATCCAAGAACACAACACTTCACCATTTTGTGAATAAATAATGACGTCACAGCCCCAGGAATGCACGCGTCATAGCCAAGGTCAAGATGTCACTGTTTTCCGTGAGGTTGTAGAGGAGTACCCATGCAGGAATTTAAATGACCGCAGATTAAGATCGAACTCACAAAGCCCTCGGTGTGATTTGAGAGATCCAGTGTTGCAAAATAGTGATCAAAATATAGATCTAGCACCGACCCAAAGATCTTTATCCCAGCAAATGATAAACAATAACAGCGGATTTGTGAATATACCGGACAAAGATTTATGCATAGATCTACAGCCTCAAGCTGCAAATTACAACCAATTAAGAGCAGTACCAGTTAATGCAAGATTGAACAGACCACGGTTACTGCACGACCTGGGTGGTTTCAAAATTACTCCATTTAAAGGAGATGGAGATTGGCGGGTCTGGCATGCCAGATTTGAAACCATTGTCAGTAGGTTTGGACTTTCAGATGAGGAAAAATTAGACCAGCTTGACCAGCTTCTGCCAAGAATCGACGGCAAAGCAGCTGAATTTGTATTCACACAGCTACCGTCCGAGCTGTTGTATAACTATAGGGGTCTTATCAACGAGCTTAATTGCAGATTCAGAGTTATTGAGACGTCTAGATCTTTTGCTGCCAAATTCAGTAGGCGTAGTCAGAAAGTTGGTGAGACAGCCGAGGAATACGCATCTGAGCTTAAAATCCTATACGACAAAGCCCATGGGTACAGAGACGCCCGAACAAGAAACGAGGACCTGGTACGTCGATTTTTGGATGGCCTCAGAGATGATCAAATTCGCTTTCAGGTCGAGTATCATAAAGAGCCCGAGACCATTGACGAGGCTGTTTTTCATGTCGTGAATCTTATACAGACAAGAGGCCGACGTGATTACGAGAGGAGACCGTTAGAAAATACAAGGCGTCTAGAGCTTGAACAAGAGGGAAGCAACGGGGCTTCTGAAAGAGATTACAAGAGGCGACAGGATGGTCAACAGTCTACAAATACCAATTCATCTGCTCGAGATGTGATAGGTCAAAATGATATAAACTCAGTGCTAGAGCAGATAGTTGAAAGACTGGATAAAATAGAAAAGGCAAATAAACCACTTGGTTATACCAAAGGTAGGACGCCAAAAGACAACAGAGGTCGAAAAGAATGCTTTAATTGTCACAAAGAAGGTCATTTTGCTAGGGAATGCCCAGACAAGCCTACATACCAGAAAAGGCGCAGGGACGAGAGGAATGACACATCTGAAGAAATTTCTTTAAACATGAAAGGACCAGCTCTTGCGGCCAAAGGGAGGTCCAACTAGATAGCGTAGCTGAAGGCCAAAGTCAAGTCGTAGATGCTCACAACGATGATGTAGAAAAAGTAAGTGAAGGTCAACCGAAATGTAGAAGAGACCTTTGCGATGGTATATATATAAAGGGGTCTGTAGAAGGGGTATCCGTTATTTTTACAATGGACACAGGCGCTTCAAAAACAGTAATTTCCACAAAGGTGTTTGACAAAATAGAGACCAATAGAAGGCCACGACTGGTAAAGTCTGCTTGTTTACGAGGAGCAGGGGGTATGCCTATTAAAGAGAAAGGGAAGGCAGAATTCATGCTAAGATTGGGTTCCTTAGAGACTGTCATAGAGGCTGTGGTAGCCGATATTGAAGATGAAGTACTGCTAGGGTATGATATCTTGGGTGGATCTGAAAAGGAGGCAGCCGACATCTTACTGAGCAAGAACAAAATAGTCATAGGCTCAGTTGAGATACCATGTTTCCAGATTTGCAAGAAAGGGCAAACTAGAAAAGTGGTTGTGGCAGATGATTTCAAAATCCCAGGTCTCTCAGAGTCCCTTGTCGATGTGTATGTGGAAAGGCGAGAAGATGATGATGCTGATGTCAGAGCAGATTATCTGTTAGAGCCGAATGATAATTTCAAAGAGAGATACCCGCTGGTCATGGCGTCATCTTTGGTGAACATCAACAGAACGGCGACTTGCAAAGTGCGGATCCTGAATCCGTATACTTCAGAGGTTGATTTGAAACAAGATGCAGAAATCGGCATTGCCGAAAGAATAGAACGAATAGTTAGTGTTATAGCAAATGCAGAAAGTGAAGAAACGGGCATGGAATGCATCCGCAGAATCAAAGTAGGTCTCAACAGGGATGAAATTGAGACAAGTACACAAAATAATATCAATGAGAGTGAGGTACCAGATCATTTAAAGGCATTGTTTAAAAAATCAGCCAAGGGTAAAACTGAGTCACAACGTCAAGCGTTGGCAGGGCTCTTAGTGAAATATAAAGAAACATTTTCGAAAGATGAGTGGGACATTGGTTTAACTGATTTGGCGGAACATCCAATAAAAACAGGAGACGCAAGTCCGGTAAAGCAAAGACCAAGAAGAGTTCTTCTAGCTCACGCTGATGAAGAAAGAAAAGCAATTGAGGACCTGCTCAAAAAGGGAGTTATTCAAAAAAGTTCTTCACCATGGGCAAGTCCAATTGTTTTGGTAAAAAAGAAGTCGGGAGCGATAAGACCCTGCGTTGACTACAGAAGGGTAAATAGCCTAGTGAAGCCAGATGGGTTTCCGCTACCACGTATCCAGGATTGTCTAGATGCGGTTGCTGGATCCAGCCTATTCAGTAGTTTTGACCTGACAAGTGGGTACTTTCAAATCCCCCTTAAAAGGGAAGATATACCAAAAAGCGCATTCTGTTGTAAATTTGGACAATATGAGATGACACGAATGCCCTTTGGTTTAAACAATGCTGCCAGTACATTCCAAAGGACTATGGAGCTAGCGCTTCAGGGACTGCAGTGGATAACGTGTTTGGTGTACATTGATGATATAATTGTGTATGCAGAAAACTTTGAGCAACACATCAGTAGAGTAGATAAAGTGCTCGATCGTATAAAATCTGCCGGATTAAAGCTTAAGCCGGAAAAGTGCAATATGCTCCAAACTGAGGTGGTGTTCTTAGGGCATGTGGTTTCTAAGGAAGGTGTACAGCCTGACCCTATGAACATTGCAAAAATTGTCCAATGGCCAGTTCCGCAGAATGCAAAACAAGTTAAACAATTTGTTGCAACCGGCTCTTACTACCGGCGGTTTGTCAAAAATTTTGCAAAAATTGCGAGGCCCATGACTGAACTTACCAAGAAAGGAAAAGAGTTTGTCTGGGATGAGGCTTGTAGCTGTGCCTTTTCGCAAATCAAACAGGCCCTTACCAGTCCAGACATAATGGGATATCCAATGAATGAAGCTGGTCAGTTTTTGCTTGACGTAGACGCATCAGGAGTTGGTATTGGAGGAGTATTGGCACAAGAACAAGTAGGTAGAGAAAGAGTGATTGCTTACGCTAGCCGTGCTATGAATAAAGCAGAAAAAAACTACTGCATTACTGAGAAGGAGCTTCTGGCAGTAGTGTATTTTGTCCAATACTTCAGACAATACTTGCTGGGCAGAAAATTTACGGTTCGCACAGACCATCAGGCATTGGTTTGGTTGTTCAAACTTAAAGAGCCAAGCGGAAAAATTGCTCGATGGACTGAAATACTGGCCCAATATGATTTTTCTATTGAGTACAGGCCAGGCACGAAGCAGGGTCACTGTGATGCTCTTTCCAGGTGTGCTGCTCCGAGAGACTGCACCTGTGACGAAGTAGATATGAGCGAGCCCCTTAAATGTGGTCCTTGCCAGAAATGTGTAAAAAGAGGGAAAATGATGGTGTTGGAATGGGAACATTTTCCAGCTAGTGCCCCTGAAAGCCATGGTCTAGATTTTAGCAAAACCAAGGAAGAAGAGATTAGAGCCGTGCAAGAAGAACCTAAGCCAGGCACTTCAAAAACGCCCATGCGAACCCTGCAGAACCCTGTAAATCAGCTATGCTGGTTGGAATTTTACACTCCAGATATGATGTCCACAGAACAAAAGGAGGATCCTGATCTTTCTAGAGTTATAGATGGTTTAGAAAAATCAGAAAGACCTAGCAACAATGAATTGGCCGACAAAAGCCCAGCCACTAGGCATTATTTCCTTATATGGGAATCGCTTCTCTTGCAAGAGGGTGTACTGTATAGAACTTCCAGGAGCAAAGATGGGATGAGAGCCTCTAAGCAACTGGTTGTACCAAGTGAGCTTCGTTCAAAAATAATGTTTCAGATGCACGATTCGTTGACGGCAGGTCATATGGGTGTTAAGAAAACCAAAGTCAAAACGTGCCAACATTACTATTGGTATAATATGCGGGAAGACATAGCCCTTTATGTCAAGAGCTGTGATACCTGTGCCGCAGACAAAAAACCAAACAAAACACCACGGGCACCTATGGGCAGAGTAATTGCTGGCGCACCATGGGAAGTCTTGGCTATGGACTACACAGGTCCCTTTCCAATCACTAAGCAAGGGAATAGATACATCCTTATTCTGACTGATCATTTCACGAAATATGTAGAAGTAATACCAGTGCCCAACCAAACAGCAGAAGACTGTGCTTCAAGAATAATGAATGACGTAATTGCACGCTGGGGAACACCTATATCAATACATAGTGACCAAGGTACTACATTCGAAAGTAGAGTATTCAAAGAATTATGTCGTATTTTACAAGTCAAGAAAACGCGAACCAGTGCACGAAATCCTCAGTGCAATGGGCAGGCAGAAAGGTTTAATAGGACGCTATTGAAGATGATAAGAGCATATCTGGTTGGAGAGCAAGATGAATGGGACCTAAACCTAGGTTTACTAGCTGGAGCCTATCGAGCGACCCCAAACGAAGCAACACAGCTCACGCCAAACCTGTTGACCATAGGGCATGAAGTCCGTCTTCCTGCAGATTTAGTATTTGGTTATCGTGATAGTTTAGCTAAAGATTTTCCAAGTAGTAGCGAGCATGTACAGTCTCTGAAATCCAGAATGGAATTTGCTCACCGGATCGCAAGAAAACACCTTGATGCTAAGGCAAAAAGAAGTAAAGAATACTACGACAAGAGGCAGTTATTTCACACCTACCAAGTTGGTGATGTAGTGTGGTTCCTCCATGAAACCCGGAAACCTGGTATAATGCCGAAGTTAGAGAAGGCTTATGATGGTCCATATGTAATAAAGGAAAAACGTTCGGTTTTGAATTTTATCATCCAAATGAACAAGAATGGACAGGATCGACTTGTGCATCACAATAAGTTGAAGCCATATGAGGGTAATAATCCTCCGAAATGGGTTAGCAACACTTCCAAAGAGCTGAGATGTTAGTGACACTACCAGACAACGTAGGAGTAGCCTCTTGCAATACCTAGTTATACTGTTTAAAATTGTGTGTAAGATTATATAATAATTTTTGCATAGCCAGCATGCTGTTGTACATTGTTTTGTAAATTGGACCATTAAATATGGTTTATAAATAAAGATTTAAAAAAAAAAAATGAATGACAGTGACATTATGTATATATATATAAAACGCGAGACGGATACGCAGAAAACTAGCCAGTTTCGGAAACCTAGATCGGTTATCGCCCCGGAAGCATTAAACACACGCTGAAGTACTTGTTGCAGTGTAGTTATGCGGCGGAATATCATCGAAAGTTGACGGAGAACCACATCCCATCATTGTCCGAGTTTTGTCCTATCGTGATCCTTGAAACTTCCGCTTGTAGCGTACGAAAAGAAGCGTTAATAGCCAAATGCGTTGCTATATTAATAGACAAGGTCCCTAAATCTGCAATACCCTTAACTATTTTCAGAGTGCCATGATGTCCAACCAAATAAAGAACAGAGGCAGAGCATACCAGTGCCAAAGGTGCCCAAAGATACTCCGGAAGGGTCGAATGGTTAGCCACATTCTCAAACACCATGTTCCGATGGACAGGGTCCCGTACTCATGCACACTTTGCATGTTCCGCTGTCAAGACCAGCAGACTCTAGTAGATCATATTAGAAAATATAAACGCCATGTGGAAGCAGAGCTGAAGTTAGGATACAAGCCAAACTACTCTGAGGTTCTAAAGATGTCAGCTAACCCATATACTATTGGCGACAATGACATGGTGCAGCTTGACAGAGACGACTCATACCGGTGGCATGCGCGCAACCTTGCACTAGTGACCGAGGATCTTACAGATGACATATTCGAAGAGGATGAAGATGAGGATACTATCACCATCGGGGGTTTAACTCTTCCCAAGTGGGTAGTGCAAGACTCAACAAAAGTGCCCAGCTACGTGCCAACACCAATTAACCGCCTTACAAGAGACAGCATCCCAGTGACACAAGTGGCACAGCCAGTCGACTCTGACATGGGGTCTTCAGTCAGTAGATTCCGTGTGATGAGTCCAGTGAACGTCACGTCTATCACATTGCCTTCAACACCAGTGCTGAACATGCCTTTGGTGACGGCAACGGCAACAAGTGACTGCTACAACCCAACATATGCTACCATTAATTTTAAGGACTGGGAGACTACCGCCCTCCAGCCTGATCTCCATCCTACGACTACCACCACAACTGTTCCCTCTACATCAAGCACTTCAACATCCATTGTCAGTAATCCATCAGCACTGAGAACACCAATTATTACAATCAGGACGCCGTCTAGAGATCATCAACGAACCCCTTGCCAAGATGAACTGTACAACATCCTCCCAGGCTTACTCAGACAGGATGAGACAGATCCATTGCTCATAGACCAGCATACACCTTCTCAAAGTCGAAAACGGGGAGAAGAGGAAGAGGAGCCACTCCGCAAGAAACCAAGAAATGAGGAGAAGTGTCAGGCATTGGCGGAACTTTCTAAGGCAATTACCTCGGGTTTCGAGAAAGTAGTTATGGCTATTGACTCCAACACACGCGTCCTAAGAAACCAGGGCCAAACTCTGGAGAAGGCTATTGGTGAGATGTCAAGAATCGAGAGAAAGCTCCATGCGATTGAACGGACCTTAGCCGATAATGCCAAATCCATCTCAACAGGAAAAGCAGTGAAGGAGAATATCCCCCCATGTAAGACCGTTAAGAGCACTGTAAAAAGGGTTTAACTTATTTAGGACACTCAAAGTAGAAAGGCATGCGGACATGGCATAAATATTTCATTTCATAAACACAACAAATATATAATGATGAATAAAGTGTATATATAAATCACAAATTGGCTGTAATAATATCATATCAACCACAGATGAACTGTACTAGTGCGTTTACTAATTACAGATGGACTGTACAAAGGAATTCACAGATGAACTGTGCTAGTGTGTTTACTAATTATAGATGGACTGTAAAATGAAATCACAGATGAACTGTGCTAGTGTGTTTACTAATTACAAATGGACTGTAAAATGAAATTACAGATGAACTGTGACCATAACATTTCAAAACAAATACAGGTGAACTTTTAAAATTGCATATTGTAGTGACTCTCTTACACTGAATTGCCACTCAGTTCAGAAGACTGTGTCTGTTTTGGGGTTTTTTGTTAAAAAGTAAACATGTCAGTTGATTGCAATTTCATGCATTATAATTGCTAAGTTTTAACATAGACTAATAGCTTAGACCTATTTTAGACGTCAAAAGCCTGACACATGGCCGGGTTTATGATATCTGGTTCTAAGTCTATGATACTTGGTTGTTTGATAGTCCTATGGTTATCAAATTCTATTTTCAAAAATGAGAAATCTAACATTTTCTGAAATATTATCGGTCTTACTTGTTATGCTAATTTTATAGCCGTATTAAATGTTTGTGTGGGTACATTTATTTTAACAGTTTCGGGTTAGATCAACCTATTTGGTGTTTAACCTGTTTGATTTTTCAATATTAATCGACTGTTTAGAGAAGTCGAGTTTTCTTATCTAAAAGCGGAAATAGTTTAAAGTTTTCGTGCTGAAGGACTTTCATGAGATCTTTAATATATTTCTCCTTGTTGTAAACTCATGTTCTACCTTTCATCATTTTAGTAGTTGACTTTTGCCATCAATTACTTGAACATTGAGGGTAGTTAAAACACAACTACTGGTTTGATTTGTTTAAAACTGTTTTATGAGTATTGTTTAAATAAAAGTTGAATGGTAGGCTGCAGGAGCTTAGCCTATTTAAGAGGGGGGTAATGTAGTGTCCTGGCTTCGCCAGTGTCGAGTGAGTTTCGACCGGCCTGTGGCACGGTCGAACCTCACTCAACACGGAACAGAATTCGTTAATTTAGGAACTATGTTGTTTATCAATTCTAGAGGCACTAAACCCCATGTTTAATAAATGTTGTCAGTAGCGCACATCTGCAGTAAAGGCTTGTATTCAAGTTGTTGTTGACGCTTCTGCGAATTTTCGGCATGACGCAACCATATTGCCTGATGCATTATGGGTTGTTTACATATTACGTCACTAAGGAAAACAGCGTCCAATTGTGTACTATCTGTCAAAAATGCCGAAAAGGAAGGCTGAAGCAACTTATACACCTATGGTAATTATTAAAGTCAATTGTATCATATGTTTCAAAAGGGGTCTTCAATTTGAAATATTTCTTAGAATAAGTTCAACCGTTTAACGGCTAAATGGTCGAAACGATCACTTTCGTTCTAAAAGTGATCGGCTTCGATCATCTCTTTGATCACCTCTTTGATCATTTTTGGTCAAATCGACCATTGATCACTTTCTGGACCATTTTCTTTGATCGATTTTCTCCGCAGAGTATAAAAGGGGGTGAAAATCGTTCAACCAGGAGACGAAACAAAATCTTTAAAGGAACAACACGCATAAGACCTTTTTTTGAGGCAGAAATATTCATTAATCCGGTAAAATTTAATGCAAGCCTTTCATATCATATACACTGAAGTAAAATAGTAACAAAATCTATTGACAGAATATATTACATGGACTTTTATTCAAGTATTTTTCTACTGAATCAACGGATTTGGCTATTAACGTTACAAAACCCCCTTCCTTCGGTTTCATTTTATTAAATCCATAGATCTTGATGCAGATGTGCGCTGCTACGGTTATTTGAAGATATACAGAAGATGTTTTGATGTTTTATAATCGGTCTATGCATAGAGAAAAGTAACAAAACAGAACTACTTTGAATTGACAGTTGTTGTTTTACTATGTCTCCCATCCAGTTACTGATCTGAGCTAGATCTACTGATCTGGATCTCAGAATCACAAAGCTCACTTCAGACCAGATCATTGAACGTGCCTTGCGGGCACAACATTTATGGTGACGGCGGTGGAATCTGATTAAAACTGTCAGATCCAGAGATACGAACTATTAGCCTCAAATTTATTAGTATTTATATACGCTACCATGTATAGTCCGAGACCGGTAGACAGTGATGGCGTTATATTTTTTAACCATTGTGCTGCCGCATCTCGCCGCGGAGAAAATCAACAGAGACCAATTTCTCCAACAATTGGACCGAGATCCAGTGCAAATATTGAACAAATAAATGAGAGACGAAGCCAAGTTTCCTCACCACGTTTTGCTTTTGAAAGGGAAAACCCATACAGCTCACATCAAGAAAACACGAATCCGAAAAGAGTGTCTAGCATGTCTAAATCTAATGCTAACCAAAACTCTCCACAAACAAGTCAACAAGTTTCTTGCAAGTCAAATACAGATGTTACAGAAATTCTTTGCAATATAACAGAGGTACTCACGCAAATGAGCTCCCAGCTAAATTCCATTAAATCCAATCAAATGAATTCCAAAATCCAAGAACACAACACTTCACCATTTTGTGAATAAATAATGACGTCACAGCCCCAGGAATGCACGCGTCATAGCCAAGGTCAAGATGTCACTGTTTTCCGTGAGGTTGTAGAGGAGTACCCATGCAGGAATTTAAATGACCGCAGATTAAGATCGAACTCACAAAGCCCTCGGTGTGATTTGAGAGATCCAGTGTTGCAAAATAGTGATCAAAATATAGATCTAGCACCGACCCAAAGTGGATCTAGATCTTTATCCCAGCAAATGATAAACAATAACAGCGGATTTGTGAATATACCGGACAAAGATTTATGCATAGATCTACAGCCTCAAGCTGCAAATTACAACCAATTAAGAGCAGTACCAGTTAATGCAAGATTGAACAGACCACGGTTACTGCACGACCTGGGTGGTTTCAAAATTACTCCATTTAAAGGAGATGGAGATTGGCGGGTCTGGCATGCCAGATTTGAAACCATTGTCAGTAGGTTTGGACTTTCAGATGAGGAAAAATTAGACCAGCTTCTGCCAAGAATCGACGGCAAAGCAGCTGAATTTGTATTCACACAGCTACCGTCCGAGCTGTTGTATAACTATAGGGGTCTTATCAACGAGCTTAATTGCAGATTCAGAGTTATTGAGACGTCTAGATCTTTTGCTGCCAAATTCAGTAGGCGTAGTCAGAAAGTTGGTGAGACAGCCGAGGAATACGCATCTGAGCTTAAAATCCTATACGACAAAGCCCATGGGTACAGAGACGCCCGAACAAGAAACGAGGACCTGGTACGTCGATTTTTGGATGGCCTCAGAGATGATCAAATTCGCTTTCAGGTCGAGTATCATAAAGAGCCCGAGACCATTGACGAGGCTGTTTTTCATGTCGTGAATCTTATACAGACAAGAGGCCGACGTGATTACGAGAGGAGACCGTTAGAAAATACAAGGCGTCTAGAGCTTGAACAAGAGGGAAGCAACGGGGCTTCTGAAAGAGATTACAAGAGGCGACAGGATGGTCAACAGTCTACAAATACCAATTCATCTGCTCGAGATGTGATAGGTCAAAATGATATAAACTCAGTGCTAGAGCAGATAGTTGAAAGACTGGATAAAATAGAAAAGGCAAATAAACCACTTGGTTATACCAAAGGTAGGACGCCAAAAGACAACAGAGGTCGAAAAGAATGCTTTAATTGTCACAAAGAAGGTCATTTTGCTAGGGAATGCCCAGACAAGCCTACATACCAGAAAAGGCGCAGGGACGAGAGGAATGACACATCTGAAGAAATTTCTTTAAACATGAAAGGACCAGCTCTTGCGGCCAAAGGGAGGTCCAACTAGATAGCGTAGCTGAAGGCCAAAGTCAAGTCGTAGATGCTCACAACGATGATGTAGAAAAAGTAAGTGAAGGTCAACCGAAATGTAGAAGAGACCTTTGCGATGGTATATATATAAAGGGGTCTGTAGAAGGGGTATCCGTTATTTTTACAATGGACACAGGCGCTTCAAAAACAGTAATTTCCACAAAGGTGTTTGACAAAATAGAGACCAATAGAAGGCCACGACTGGTAAAGTCTGCTTGTTTACGAGGAGCAGGGGGTATGCCTATTAAAGAGAAAGGGAAGGCAGAATTCATGCTAAGATTGGGTTCCTTAGAGACTGTCATAGAGGCTGTGGTAGCCGATATTGAAGATGAAGTACTGCTAGGGTATGATATCTTGGGTGGATCTGAAAAGGAGGCAGCCGACATCTTACTGAGCAAGAACAAAATAGTCATAGGCTCAGTTGAGATACCATGTTTCCAGATTTGCAAGAAAGGGCAAACTAGAAAAGTGGTTGTGGCAGATGATTTCAAAATCCCAGGTCTCTCAGAGTCCCTTGTCGATGTGTATGTGGAAAGGCGAGAAGATGATGATGCTGATGTCAGAGCAGATTATCTGTTAGAGCCGAATGATAATTTCAAAGAGAGATACCCGCTGGTCATGGCGTCATCTTTGGTGAACATCAACAGAACGGCGACTTGCAAAGTGCGGATCCTGAATCCGTATACTTCAGAGGTTGATTTGAAACAAGATGCAGAAATCGGCATTGCCGAAAGAATAGAACGAATAGTTAGTGTTATAGCAAATGCAGAAAGTGAAGAAACGGGCATGGAATGCATCCGCAGAATCAAAGTAGGTCTCAACAGGGATGAAATTGAGACAAGTACACAAAATAATATCAATGAGAGTGAGGTACCAGATCATTTAAAGGCATTGTTTAAAAAATCAGCCAAGGGTAAAACTGAGTCACAACGTCAAGCGTTGGCAGGGCTCTTAGTGAAATATAAAGAAACATTTTCGAAAGATGAGTGGGACATTGGTTTAACTGATTTGGCGGAACATCCAATAAAAACAGGAGACGCAAGTCCGGTAAAGCAAAGACCAAGAAGAGTTCTTCTAGCTCACGCTGATGAAGAAAGAAAAGCAATTGAGGACCTGCTCAAAAAGGGAGTTATTCAAAAAAGTTCTTCACCATGGGCAAGTCCAATTGTTTTGGTAAAAAAGAAGTCGGGAGCGATAAGACCCTGCGTTGACTACAGAAGGGTAAATAGCCTAGTGAAGCCAGATGGGTTTCCGCTACCACGTATCCAGGATTGTCTAGATGCGGTTGCTGGATCCAGCCTATTCAGTAGTTTTGACCTGACAAGTGGGTACTTTCAAATCCCCCTTAAAAGGGAAGATATACCAAAAAGCGCATTCTGTTGTAAATTTGGACAATATGAGATGACACGAATGCCCTTTGGTTTAAACAATGCTGCCAGTACATTCCAAAGGACTATGGAGCTAGCGCTTCAGGGACTGCAGTGGATAACGTGTTTGGTGTACATTGATGATATAATTGTGTATGCAGAAAACTTTGAGCAACACATCAGTAGAGTAGATAAAGTGCTCGATCGTATAAAATCTGCCGGATTAAAGCTTAAGCCGGAAAAGTGCAATATGCTCCAAACTGAGGTGGTGTTCTTAGGGCATGTGGTTTCTAAGGAAGGTGTACAGCCTGACCCTATGAACATTGCAAAAATTGTCCAATGGCCAGTTCCGCAGAATGCAAAACAAGTTAAACAATTTGTTGCAACCGGCTCTTACTACCGGCGGTTTGTCAAAAATTTTGCAAAAATTGCGAGGCCCATGACTGAACTTACCAAGAAAGGAAAAGAGTTTGTCTGGGATGAGGCTTGTAGCTGTGCCTTTTCGCAAATCAAACAGGCCCTTACCAGTCCAGACATAATGGGATATCCAATGAATGAAGCTGGTCAGTTTTTGCTTGACGTAGACGCATCAGGAGTTGGTATTGGAGGAGTATTGGCACAAGAACAAGTAGGTAGAGAAAGAGTGATTGCTTACGCTAGCCGTGCTATGAATAAAGCAGAAAAAAACTACTGCATTACTGAGAAGGAGCTTCTGGCAGTAGTGTATTTTGTCCAATACTTCAGACAATACTTGCTGGGCAGAAAATTTACGGTTCGCACAGACCATCAGGCATTGGTTTGGTTGTTCAAACTTAAAGAGCCAAGCGGAAAAATTGCTCGATGGACTGAAATACTGGCCCAATATGATTTTTCTATTGAGTACAGGCCAGGCACGAAGCAGGGTCACTGTGATGCTCTTTCCAGGTGTGCTGCTCCGAGAGACTGCACCTGTGACGAAGTAGATATGAGCGAGCCCCTTAAATGTGGTCCTTGCCAGAAATGTGTAAAAAGAGGGAAAATGATGGTGTTGGAATGGGAACATTTTCCAGCTAGTGCCCCTGAAATCCATGGTCTAGATTTTAGCAAAACCAAGGAAGAAGAGATTAGAGCCGTGCAAGAAGAACCTAAGCCAGGCACTTCAAAAACGCCCATGCGAACCCTGCAGAACCCTGTAAATCAGCTATGCTGGTTGGAATTTTACACTCCAGATATGATGTCCACAGAACAAAAGGAGGATCCTGATCTTTCTAGAGTTATAGATGGTTTAGAAAAATCAGAAAGACCTAGCAACAATGAATTGGCCGACAAAAGCCCAGCCACTAGGCATTATTTCCTTATATGGGAATCGCTTCTCTTGCAAGAGGGTGTACTGTATAGAACTTCCAGGAGCAAAGATGGGATGAGAGCCTCTAAGCAACTGGTTGTACCAAGTGAGCTTCGTTCAAAAATAATGTTTCAGATGCACGATTCGTTGACGGCAGGTCATATGGGTGTTAAGAAAACCAAAGTCAAAACGTGCCAACATTACTATTGGTATAATATGCGGGAAGACATAGCCCTTTATGTCAAGAGCTGTGATACCTGTGCCGCAGACAAAAAACCAAACAAAACACCACGGGCACCTATGGGCAGAGTAATTGCTGGCGCACCATGGGAAGTCTTGGCTATGGACTACACAGGTCCCTTTCCAATCACTAAGCAAGGGAATAGATACATCCTTATTCTGACTGATCATTTCACGAAATATGTAGAAGTAATACCAGTGCCCAACCAAACAGCAGAAGACTGTGCTTCAAGAATAATGAATGACGTAATTGCACGCTGGGGAACACCTATATCAATACATAGTGACCAAGGTACTACATTCGAAAGTAGAGTATTCAAAGAATTATGTCGTATTTTACAAGTCAAGAAAACGCGAACCAGTGCACGAAATCCTCAGTGCAATGGGCAGGCAGAAAGGTTTAATAGGACGCTATTGAAGATGATAAGAGCATATCTGGTTGGAGAGCAAGATGAATGGGACCTAAACCTAGGTTTACTAGCTGGAGCCTATCGAGCGACCCCAAACGAAGCAACACAGCTCACGCCAAACCTGTTGACCATAGGGCATGAAGTCCGTCTTCCTGCAGATTTAGTATTTGGTTATCGTGATAGTTTAGCTAAAGATTTTCCAAGTAGTAGCGAGCATGTACAGTCTCTGAAATCCAGAATGGAATTTGCTCACCGGATCGCAAGAAAACACCTTGATGCTAAGGCAAAAAGAAGTAAAGAATACTACGACAAGAGGCAGTTATTTCACACCTACCAAGTTGGTGATGTAGTGTGGTTCCTCCATGAAACCCGGAAACCTGGTATAATGCCGAAGTTAGAGAAGGCTTATGATGGTCCATATGTAATAAAGGAAAAACGTTCGGTTTTGAATTTTATCATCCAAATGAACAAGAATGGACAGGATCGACTTGTGCATCACAATAAGTTGAAGCCATATGAGGGTAATAATCCTCCGAAATGGGTTAGCAACACTTCCAAAGAGCTGAGATGTTAGTGACACTACCAGACAACGTAGGAGTAGCCTCTTGCAATACCTAGTTATACTGTTTAAAATTGTGTGTAAGATTATATAATAATTTTTGCATAGCCAGCATGCTGTTGTACATTGTTTTGTAAATTGGACCATTAAATATGGTTTATAAATAAAGATTTAAAAAAAAAAAAATGAATGACAGTGACATTATGTATATATATATAAAACGCGAGACGGATACGCAGAAAACTAGCCAGTTTCGGAAACCTAGATCGGTTATCGCCCCGGAAGCATTAAACACACGCTGAAGTACTTGTTGCAGTGTAGTTATGCGGCGGAATATCATCGAAAGTTGACGGAGAACCACATCCCATCATTGTCCGAGTTTTGTCCTATCGTGATCCTTGAAACTTCCGCTTGTAGCGTACGAAAAGAAGCGTTAATAGCCAAATGCGTTGCTATATTAATAGACAAGGTCCCTAAATCTGCAATACCCTTAACTATTTTCAGAGTGCCATGATGTCCAACCAAATAAAGAACAGAGGCAGAGCATACCAGTGCCAAAGGTGCCCAAAGATACTCCGGAAGGGTCGAATGGTTAGCCACATTCTCAAACACCATGTTCCGATGGACAGGGTCCCGTACTCATGCACACTTTGCATGTTCCGCTGTCAAGACCAGCAGACTCTAGTAGATCATATTAGAAAATATAAACGCCATGTGGAAGCAGAGCTGAAGTTAGGATACAAGCCAAACTACTCTGAGGTTCTAAAGATGTCAGCTAACCCATATACTATTGGCGACAATGACATGGTGCAGCTTGACAGAGACGACTCATACCGGTGGCATGCGCGCAACCTTGCACTAGTGACCGAGGATCTTACAGATGACATATTCGAAGAGGATGAAGATGAGGATACTATCACCATCGGGGGTTTAACTCTTCCCAAGTGGGTAGTGCAAGACTCAACAAAAGTGCCCAGCTACGTGCCAACACCAATTAACCGCCTTACAAGAGACAGCATCCCAGTGACACAAGTGGCACAGCCAGTCGACTCTGACATGGGGTCTTCAGTCAGTAGATTCCGTGTGATGAGTCCAGTGAACGTCACGTCTATCACATTGCCTTCAACACCAGTGCTGAACATGCCTTTGGTGACGGCAACGGCAACAAGTGACTGCTACAACCCAACATATGCTACCATTAATTTTAAGGACTGGGAGACTACCGCCCTCCAGCCTGATCTCCATCCTACGACTACCACCACAACTGTTCCCTCTACATCAAGCACTTCAACATCCATTGTCAGTAATCCATCAGCACTGAGAACACCAATTATTACAATCAGGACGCCGTCTAGAGATCATCAACGAACCCCTTGCCAAGATGAACTGTACAACATCCTCCCAGGCTTACTCAGACAGGATGAGACAGATCCATTGCTCATAGACCAGCATACACCTTCTCAAAGTCGAAAACGGGGAGAAGAGGAAGAGGAGCCACTCCGCAAGAAACCAAGAAATGAGGAGAAGTGTCAGGCATTGGCGGAACTTTCTAAGGCAATTACCTCGGGTTTCGAGAAAGTAGTTATGGCTATTGACTCCAACACACGCGTCCTAAGAAACCAGGGCCAAACTCTGGAGAAGGCTATTGGTGAGATGTCAAGAATCGAGAGAAAGCTCCATGCGATTGAACGGACCTTAGCCGATAATGCCAAATCCATCTCAACAGGAAAAGCAGTGAAGGAGAATATCCCCCCATGTAAGACCGTTAAGAGCACTGTAAAAAGGGTTTAACTTATTTAGGACACTCAAAGTAGAAAGGCATGCGGACATGGCATAAATATTTCATTTCATAAACACAACAAATATATAATGATGAATAAAGTGTATATATAAATCACAAATTGGCTGTAATAATATCATATCAACCACAGATGAACTGTACTAGTGCGTTTACTAATTACAGATGGACTGTACAAAGGAATTCACAGATGAACTGTGCTAGTGTGTTTACTAATTATAGATGGACTGTAAAATGAAATCACAGATGAACTGTGCTAGTGTGTTTACTAATTACAAATGGACTGTAAAATGAAATTACAGATGAACTGTGACCATAACATTTCAAAACAAATACAGGTGAACTTTTAAAATTGCATATTGTAGTGACTCTCTTACACTGAATTGCCACTCAGTTCAGAAGACTGTGTCTGTTTTGGGGTTTTTTGTTAAAAAGTAAACATGTCAGTTGATTGCAATTTCATGCATTATAATTGCTAAGTTTTAACATAGACTAATAGCTTAGACCTATTTTAGACGTCAAAAGCCTGACACATGGCCGGGTTTATGATATCTGGTTCTAAGTCTATGATACTTGGTTGTTTGATAGTCCTATGGTTATCAAATTCTATTTTCAAAAATGAGAAATCTAACATTTTCTGAAATATTATCGGTCTTACTTGTTATGCTAATTTTATAGCCGTATTAAATGTTTGTGTGGGTACATTTATTTTAACAGTTTCGGGTTAGATCAACCTATTTGGTGTTTAACCTGTTTGATTTTTCAATATTAATCGACTGTTTAGAGAAGTCGAGTTTTCTTATCTAAAAGCGGAAATAGTTTAAAGTTTTCGTGCTGAAGGACTTTCATGAGATCTTTAATATATTTCTCCTTGTTGTAAACTCATGTTCTACCTTTCATCATTTTAGTAGTTGACTTTTGCCATCAATTACTTGAACATTGAGGGTAGTTAAAACACAACTACTGGTTTGATTTGTTTAAAACTGTTTTATGAGTATTGTTTAAATAAAAGTTGAATGGTAGGCTGCAGGAGCTTAGCCTATTTAAGAGGGGGGTAATGTAGTGTCCTGGCTTCGCCAGTGTCGAGTGAGTTTCGACCGGCCTGTGGCACGGTCGAACCTCACTCAACACGGAACAGAATTCGTTAATTTAGGAACTATGTTGTTTATCAATTCTAGAGGCACTAAACCCCATGTTTAATAAATGTTGTCAGTAGCGCACATCTGCAGTAAAGGCTTGTATTCAAGTTGTTGTTGACGCTTCTGCGAATTTTCGGCATGACGCAACCATATTGCCTGATGCATTATGGGTTGTTTACATATTACGTCACTAAGGAAAACAGCGTCCAATTGTGTACTATCTGTCAAAAATGCCGAAAAGGAAGGCTGAAGCAACTTATACACCTATGGTAATTATTAAAGTCAATTGTATCATATGTTTCAAAAGGGGTCTTCAATTTGAAATATTTCTTAGAATAAGTTCAACCGTTTAACGGCTAAATGGTCGAAACGATCACTTTCGTTCTAAAAGTGATCGGCTTCGATCATCTCTTTGATCACCTCTTTGATCATTTTTGGTCAAATCGACCATTGATCACTTTCTGGACCATTTTCTTTGATCGATTTTCTCCGCAGAGTATAAAAGGGGGTGAAAATCGTTCAACCAGGAGACGAAACAAAATCTTTAAAGGAACAACACGCATAAGACCTTTTTTGAGGCAGAAATATTCATTAATCCGGTAAAATTTAATGCAAGCCTTTCATATCATATACACTGAAGTAAAATAGTAACAAAATCTATTGACAGAATATATTACATGGACTTTTATTCAAGTATTTTTCTACTGAATCAACGGATTTGGCTATTAACGTTACAAAACCCCCTTCCTTCGGTTTCATTTTATTAAATCCATAGATCTTGATGCAGATGTGCGCTGCTACGGTTATTTGAAGATATACAGAAGATGTTTTGATGTTTTATAATCGGTCTATGCATAGAGAAAAGTAACAAAACAGAACTACTTTGAATTGACAGTTGTTGTTTTACTATGTCTCCCATCCAGTTACTGATCTGAGCTAGATCTACTGATCTGGATCTCAGAATCACAAAGCTCACTTCAGACCAGATCATTGAACGTGCCTTGCGGGCACAACACTATTAAGGTGTTTGCCATTTCCCGCCCCTTTAAGAGTTTTTTAATCTAATTATCATGCGAGTGAAAATAAAACATCCACTATCTATCCATTAATATTTGCTTACTGGCTTGATTCTTATTGCAAACGCATTTTTCAAGCGGTGGATTAAGTTAACGTAACTGATAAATGAGCAACATGTACGTCTAAGACTTTGTACTGTAATGGACAAGCAGGCAGGCTGTTAAAACTACAAATACGCTTTTGTATGATCCGCGTGGGTTCGAATCCAACAATAGCCAACTATTTTTATACTCCCATTGACGATAGTCAGGGGGCATTATGTTTTATATCTGTCCGTCCGCCCGTCTGTCCTACTATCCGTGTGTCACGCTTTTACGTGCAGTTGGTTGTCACGGGGTTTTTCATTGTCTTATACATTTGTATCTCACTAACCACTATAGCTAATATTTGCTATTGGAATGGAATTGCATATACACATTAAACATCATCTATACTTTCATTGCACACCTAGCTGCCCAAGGTCAAGGTCAAATAACTCATAAATTTTACGCGCAGCTAGGCAAGCACTGCCTTGGGGGCATCGCTGTGTCTTACAGACTAGTTTCTTCTTTTCTCTTATTTGTATATATTACTTCTAGTGGTGAATTTTCTGTTATTCCGTCAACATGTGCATATTTACAGAACATCAAAATAATTATATGACTATAGAATCATTATACATTAGAAACGTCTACTAACATAGTAAACATACTGCGGGAAGTAACCTAATAGGATGATCTGTCTCACTTGGAGGTGCTTGCTGATTTTAAAGTTAAAGTATTAGTTAGTGTCTATTAAGTGTGGATTTAATGATTTTAAATGCCGAAGCGCAGCGAGCGTTAGCGAGCGAGCAAGGCATTTAAAGTCATTAAATTCGCACTTAATAGACACTAACTGATATAGTGTTTAGCCTAGTTTTTGGACAGGATTAAAAGTGGGCGGAGTGAAGCTGGACTTGGTCGCATGCATTGCTAGGGGCAACAGCCGAGACCGTGTGTTGAACAAATGTGTCAGTCGTTCAGAAAGGATGGCAGAAATGAAGCCGACGTTCGACCTTCTTGAGGACCATGACGTTAATTTTTACGAACGATGCATTTCAAGATAGCTGTCTAACACAATTGTTAAATGTGCAGACACAAAAGTTGTTAAAACCCGAATTAGGTAAGATATTTCATTGAGTCGATGTTTCAAGCGCTGTGTTCTAAAAAAAAGAAAGCAAATGCAACAAAATGCTTTAAAAATAAAATTCAGTTTTAAATGCAGACGTAGACTACACATGCTATTTAACCCTTTACGTAATAGGTACTTATTTTAATGCCTTTAATTATTCTTCCACTCTAGAAATTAGTTTCACTTTATACCGTCATGGGTAGGCATCGTAAGAAATATTTCCCATATCCTAGCTGACGGTTGCTTAAAGCAGGCTGAAATTAAAGCACAATACTCCTAAAGTCTGCTTTAATACTGAAACAAACTATGGGGAAAGGGTTAGATATAACTGACAGCTGGTAATTTTATCATATTTTATAATTTCAGGGCCTGGACAAGAGACCAGTTTGAGTTGCATCAATTTACCTCATTTCTTAGTCTCAGCTTGGTATTCTACACAGAACATGTAGCCTATACACATGTGTATTTGACGCTCGCGCTGTTACATGGTGGGACGAGCTAAAGCTCTACGTCACAGGATGTACTCGCGCATGCGCTGGGGACAGCCGACTTAGTCGCTAAGTCAGCGTTTAGTGCCCGACTAAATGAAATTAATCGTGGAGAAATTCAAAATTTCCAGCATTGTGATTGGCCCAAAAAGTAGGTTAAACACTATACAAGTTTAAACTAATGTTATGACAGGTGCACCCATCTGAATTAGATTTTCATGAGGCAACAAGATGAATAAAATGTAACCTATTGTTCTTTATACATGTATGTGATTTGTCAATATGTATTAATATATGCTTTAGTTTATATATGATGCATGTGATTTAGTTTCATGTCATTTATGTTAAATCTATGATGGCATACTCTTAAACCCAGAAATGAGATGAGCTTACCAAACTCATGTACTGCCTTTCTCTGTCGTGCCCTTAACGGCTTCCCTGCAGTTGCTCTGTCTTCCTTGACGGACTTTCAAAATTGTTATGCTATGTTTTACATTTTGTACTGTGTTCTATGCTGTGGGGAAGTTCGGCGAGGATAGCTTTATTTACAATGTTTGTTTAGCTAGGGTGACTTTGAGATAAGTGTGAGGCTAGGACGTCCGTAAACCGGTTTAAACCCCCAGCGGTGATTTTGATACTGACCGTGCCAAGGCGGTACTCTCTTTGTCACCCTTTCTCTTGGTTGGATAGTGTCTTTGTGCTTGTGCTTTTGTTCATGTTTGTTTCTGGTGCTTGTGTGTTTGTTGGTGTTTTCTGTATTCTTCTCGTGTGTGTGCGTGTGTTTGTTTGTGTGCGTATGTGTGTGGTGTGCTGTCTGTCGGTGTTTTGGTGGTGGTTGTGTCTTGTATGTGGCTTTCTCCTGTATATGTGTGTGTATGTGTATAAATTGCTATATATATTGCTTTCTGTCGGTGTTTTGGTGATGGTGGCGTTTTGAGTGTGGCTTTTCCTGCTTGACTTTACTACTTTTTCGTATTAACACAGGACAGTTTGGCTCAGGCAGAAGCTGTAAATCAGATCTATATTGCACCATAATCAAACAGAGTAGACCCTGATCAGACGGCTCATACAGGAGCCGTCTGATCTGGGTCTACTGTGTTTGCAGATACGTCAAAATGCGCTTCCATAAGGGAAATGGTTAAACTGATCTTAACCTATTGAGCCCTTTATTATTGAAGGAATGCCCGTCCAGATCTAACCTATCCATTGTTCATGTTGAGGGGATAGGCAAACAACGTATGTTGATAACAGCTTTATGGAAATTGTCTCGAATAAAAACGAAACCAGCTCTCAATTATAAACATATTGTGTAATCCTTTATTCAATAAGGATGCCTTTTTATTCTTTGCAACCAGAGTAGACATATAAACAGCATACGGTTCCTATTGGAGCCGTCTGATCTGGGTCTACTCTGATTGATTATAGAACAATAGATATGATATAACAGTGTCTGGTACGGCTAAACGTCTTATAACTGTTCATGCGACATTTAAAAACACATATACAGTAAAACCTCTCTATAACGGCCACTAAATTGTGTAAGTCATTTGGTATTTAGGACAGGTGGCCGCTTAAAGCAAGATGAAAGTAAAACGGAATCATCCTTGCTTTAAGCAGCCACCTGCCTTTAACGTAAATTACTTGATGTAATTTAGTGGCCGTTATAGAGAGGTTTTACTGTATTTCTTATTTCATGATTATGGTGCTTCTAAAATGGACATTCAATGAGTAACGATAAATAAATGACCTTTCTTCAAATGATTTACATCAATATTTATTTGATATCGTTGACATAAAGATTATGGATCAAATCATAGACAGCTATCTGGCTATTTGATAAGCATGTACAGCAATCAGTCACTACAAATGACAAATTTATGATTATCTATGCTAACAGTTGTTCACTTATATGCTACTCTGGCTCGTCTGGTTCGACACCATGTTTTGTGTTCTTTCGCGCAAGGTCGATTATGGATTTACTGATGATTTTCATATCAGGTTCAAGATGTCCCCCATTTTTATCATTTACCCATGATGCATGGGTGTATCGTTTAAAAATCCGACCGAGAACATTTGGCATTTCATGAATGTCTACGAACTCCTTCATGAGCAATATAATTGGTTTGCGCTGATCGTATGCCTCACCCACCTCCATTTGGCACCAACTCTTCTTACAGAATGTTTTTGATAAAATAAAAACCGCCACGCTCGATTCCTCCATGCAACGCATCACCTCAGCGTGCACTTGAAGACCAAGGCGAAACTCTCTATCACCGACGCAAACTAAGTTTCTGTCGGTATTTGCAGAATCCGAGAGGGCTAATTGTAGCTGTGTGCTAACGTGGTTCAGGACAAAGTCATTATCCTCGGAACAGAACGAGAGGAATGCAAGATACTTCTTATCAAAATCGCCCTTTCTCAATTGATTCACGAAGTCTTGATAACGCTGCTCCTTCCTACGACGTCGATGCCACACTATTATTACCACAATAACCAATACAACAACTAATACAGAACTAGGGATTGCAACCATAAGAATGTGCATTAAGTGTTTGTAGGCACATTCAGTTTTGATGAGGTCTTTAGCAGATGAGAGCATGTTCAAATATTTACCATGAAATTCGCACAAATATGTGGTATTCTGACGGCGAACAGCTACTGAAGTCTGTAGCCATTCAGTTGAAATATAACTTTCTTCGTCACAGCTGCATTCGTATGGATTATAACCTAGATTCACTTGAAACGTGTCATAGTTTATTTGCATGTTTGCTATCGCCGAGGTCTGTTTTCTCAGGGTGTCTGTCTCTTTTCTTAAACCGTCGATACTCATGTATAAGAATTTGTCTATAGTCTTTATCCGGTTGTGGGATAAATCAAGATATTGAAGATTCTTAAGTCGATTGATATCAAAACCAAAGGACTGAAGTTCGTTTTTAGACATGTCGATATACTCAAGGTTTTCGTTACTTTCGAAGAAATGTTTTGGGATATTCGTCAATTGATTTTCAGCGATGTAGATTTCCCGTAGCTTCCTTGAATTCTGCAAAAGGCGCCCGAAGCTTTTCCATTGTTTGACTTGCATTTTGTATAAGCTGTTTTTTGATAGTTTTAATATTTGCAAACTTTCAGATGGATATATGCTTTCTGGAGCAAAGTATTCAATCTCATTTTCAGAAACATCAAGTTCAGAAATACTAAGCTTCATTATTTCGGATAATGCTACTGTCACATTCACCTTTTTGACATGATTTCTGCGAAGAACTATTTTTTCCAAGTGAAAGTCACATGCTGTCAAGTCGAAATGGTGTGAATCAATATAAAATTCGCCTTTAAAAACGCCATTGCCAATAAATGTTTCGATGCTATTGAATACCGGCGGACATGTAAACTGTGTCAGTAGTGCAAACGGAATGTTGTGATTTGCCAAAGGTAATAATGAACCCGTTATATCCAGCGTGCGAATACTCTTACAATCCGGAGCATTATAGTACTCTTTAGGATGAGATAAAACTATTTCACGAGCTCTGACGTACCTAATAGAATCACACAGCAAGTAAAGGTGATTGAAATCAAGAACGCCAACATTCGTATAGGAGAAATCAAGATACTCTAAAGCACGACCAGCAGAAACAGAGCGCATAAATTCATAATCCAAATTTACAGGTGCAGTGTTTGCGGAATACAGCTTTGCTAAAGTCAGGTTTCTCAGAGCGGGCAAAACCTGGTGTGTTGTTCCGCTCAAAGCATGTATCAGTTCATTGAGAGAAAGCTTGATATTGTTGGAGACATCCAGCGTATGAACTCTGTCAAGACCAACAAAAGCAGAAAGGTCCAAACGCAACAAATCATCTCCATGTACACCAATGTGCTCTAAATGTTTAAGTTTTACGAAACATCGTCCGGGTAGAATGTTTCCTTGTACTGCATGGAGATCTAAAATTGTTACACTTTCCCATGAAGCATGGTCAAAGGTCGAAGTATTCAGACTTTCAAAATCGCAGTTAGTTATATACACATTTGAAATGTGTGTTGGTATTATCTTTGGAATGTCTAGTCGCGAGCATTGAAGTCTGTTTTCATCACAAACACACTGATCCGGACATGTGTACACGGTCAGAACATCACTCAGATAGAGAAGAATCAAAATCACTAGTTTCGTCGAATCTTGCATCCTTTTCTTTTAACACCAATAAACGTTTCCTTGTAACAGTGTTCATCTGCAAAGATTTTGAAAAAAATAAGTGGTCCCATAGTTAACGCTTTACTTAATAGATGCACATTATAAACGTTTTTGCAAACAAGATAATTCTCAGATTAGACGGCACAGAAATAGTCTGTTTTTCTTATACTAATTGTCATGCACTGTAACTTTAATCTGCTGTAAATTGAACATAAAACATGAAAGAATCATTTACAATTATATAGTATCTGAAATTTTAAATTGTCATATCAACACGGAATACTTTTGAAAGTACAGTAGAAATTTAGAATCCAGAAGCAAATCTATACAATATGGAAAAATAGTCAAACAGGGAGAGCCACACACGAAATGACACCGCACCAAACACCATCTAACAAGAAACGGTAAAGTCACAAGACAAAACATAACAGGACGCATATCAAGACGAAACACATTAAACATTAAGCATATTAAACAACAAAATTGACCGTAGGCTGAAAGCAGGAGTGCCGCCTTGGTACGGCCAGCAGCCCCCAAAAAAGGGCTACTGGGGGGCTTAAACCTGGTTTACGGGTACCCAACCTCGTCCTTATCCCACTTTCACCAAAGTCAAAATGTAAATAAAAGTCCCCCTCCAGACAACAATTCCATAAACTACTAGAACAGAATCTGATAAAATTGCTTCTACATGGATAATGCGTAAACTGCGTAAAATACGTGATAGTTTAATGCAGCGTGAAAATCGTGTGCAAACTTTCATCCTGCATTAAGCAGTCCTAAAATGCTCAATTCATCTTTTCTACATGTTCGTTTTAATTTTTTAAAAAAGCTTTCTTGTTGCAATTTAACCCTCCCACCGCCAACGTCGCAAGATGGAACCATGGCAAATAGTGCCGTCCCTGATAGGCTGCCTCAAACTCTATTTCTATATATATATTATTCCTTTGAATTTTGCATTTATTTGTCTTCTTGTATTAAAGTACCTAGTTATATTCTACTTTCAGTCCGAATAACCGCTCAGTCGACTGTACATTCACTTCCCTGGTCATTGAGTCATTGGCCTACAATATCAAGCACTGCTAACATATGGCGCAATCATGCAGCCGCAGTACCGGCGAGTGACCCTCATAGGTACCATTTTAACACCTGGTTGGAGAGGATGTGCGAGTGGGAGACACGGAAAAGCGTCTCCGAAATTTCCGGATGAGACCGGGATTTGAACCCCGGACCTCCGGACTGATAGGCAAGCGCGTTACCACTAGACCACCGTAAATTATTGCCGTATTTTACCGAATCATTAAACAAAATTACAGACTACAATTAGAAATTTGGCACCGAAAGGGTTAACACGCAGAGCGTCAGACGTGCAAACGTGATCTCACAATCACCCCACAATTGGTATAAATTAACCCCTTCCTTCATATAAAAACATTTTCACGCCTTTGCAAACAGAGTAGACATAGGTCAGGCGGCTCCTTTAGAAGCAGTCTGATCAATGTAAACTCTGGGTGGTTTTGGCTTTCATGTGTAAGGGAAAGCCTCTCATATTTATGTGAAGATGGCAGAAAGTAAGATATTGAACATTCAACATAATAAATTCTGAAGGGTGGTGATCCCCCGAAAGCAAAAATTGCAACACAAAAAGAGAAAATTGCAGCCTCGGTTTTATTGAGTCTGTTCATGAGCAGTAATTGAACGTGCAACACTGCTCACGCCTCCTAGCACCGGCTTTAGCGGTATTCAATTTTCAGAACAAGAAGTACTGAAATTCATGATCTCGAAGGATCAGAAGGTATAACAACACTGAGAATGAAGTACGGGGCGACGTTTTACGGCCGCCACACAAGCACTTAACACCTGCTGTTGTGAAGCTTATAAATCCTGAAGGGTGGTGATCCCCCGAAAGCAAAACTTGCAACACAAAAAGAGAAAATACATTCAATATATGCAGTGGGTTAGATATTCAGAAGTAGTTTCGATCAAGAAAGGTCCGGTTTACTGCTGTAAAATACACTTGGACCACTTCCATGCAGTATGTTAGACATTTAGAAATATATTCGCATACAAACATTCTGAGAAGAATCCAATGCAATGGGTTAAACATTCAGATGTACATTTGCTTAACAAACGTCTGGGACGAATCCAGTGTAGTAAGTTAGATATTCAGTAGGTATTGAAATTTGGAATAATCGGACCAGAGAAAGGGTTAAAAAGGCCTGGGACCAATACGTTTCAGCGGGTAAGACATTCAGATGTGTATTCCCTAAACCAAGGGCTTGGGCCAACCCACCACAGTGGATTGACATTCAGGTGTGCATTTGCCCAATAATAAAATCTATTTGGGACAATAAAATTCAGGTTGTTAGACATTCAGAGGTATAATCGCTTAACAAAGGTCTGGGTCCGGTCTATTGCAGTGGATTAAACATTAAGAAGTGTATTCGCTCAGTAAAGGTCTGGGACAAATCAACGGTAGTTGTTTAGACACAAAGAAGTGTCAAAGGTACAAAGCTGCAGTGGGTGTGACATTCAAAAGTTGTTTTCGATCAAGAAACGTCTAGGGCTAACCGCTGTAGTGGGTTAGACATTCAAAGCGTATTCGCTAAAACGGACTGGGGTTAATCCATTGCATTTGGTAAGACATTCCGAACTCCATTCGCCCAACAAATGTGTGAGTCTAATTCACTACAGTGTCAGACAGTGTTAGAATGTCGTGGATCAATCCACTGCAGTGCGTTAAACATTCAGACGTAAGTTTGCAGAAAAATGTCTTGTGCTAATCCACTGGAGTGTGTTAGACGTTCAAAAGTGCATTCACTCAGAACTCTTGGACGAATTCAGTGCAGTGCATCAGACATTCAGAAGTGTTTTCGCTTAAGAAACGTTCCAGTGCAGTGGGTTTCACAGTCAGAAGTGCTTTCGCTAGACAAATGTATTGGATAAGCCGCTGCAGTTGCTGAGACATTCAGAAGTAACTTAAAAAATGTCTGAGGCTATTCCATTGCAGTGTGTCCAAGAAATTTTTCCATTTGTCCAAGAAATGTCGAGACCAACCCACTGCAGTGAGTCTGACATTCGTAAATGTATTCGGTCGACAAAGGTCTTGGGCAATCCCCTGTGCACCGGTTAGACATTGTGAAGTGCATTCGCTAATCAAATGACTGGGACTAACCTACTGCAGTGGGTTTGACATTCATAAGTACATTCGCTCATCAAATGTCCGAGACTATTCCACTTCCGTGGGAAAAAACCATCAGAAGTGCATTCGCTACAGAAAATTCTGAGACGAATCAAATGCAGTGAGATATTCAGAAAGGTATTCACAAAACAAATGTATCGTACAAATCTACTGCTGTGGGTTAGACATTCATTTCTACAGGTGTTTTACTCAAGAGACGTCTGAAACCAATCTATTGCAGTTTGTTCGACATATAAAGAGGTAGACATTCTGAAGCGCCTTCGTTCAACAAAACTCCTCTGGGACGAATCCTGTGCAGTATGTTAAATAATTGTTTAACAAAGATCGGGGGCAAAATATTGCAGTGGATAAGACATTCAGAAGAGTATTTGTCCAAGAAATGTCAGAAACGAATCAACTGCAGTTTATTAGACATTAAGAAGTACAATCGCTTTAAGATGTTTGGGTCAATCCACTGCGGTTGCTCAATAAATGGCACCGCAGTGGATTAAACATCCAGAGGTGTATTCGCTCGACAGAGGTCTGGGGCAATTCAATGCTGTGGGATAGAGATCAAAAGTGAATTCGCTAAACAAAGTGCCGGGGCAATCCTATGCCGTGCGATTGTGTTTCAGAAATGCATTCGCTCAACAAATGTCTGAGACGAATTTATAGCTGGGGTTTTCATTCAGAAGTGTATTCGCTCGACAAATGTCTGGGACGTATCCACTGCAGTGATTAGACATTAAGTAGTGTATTCGCACGATCTATGGTCAGGAGCAAATTCAGTACAGCGGATTACACATTCACAAGTGAATTTTCTGCTGTTGCTGAGGCAGACATTTTGCTACAGAGATTTTGAAATCCATTCGCTCAAAAAAGTTTGGGACAAATACATTGCTGTCAGTAAGACATCCAGAATTGTATTCGGTCAACAAAGGTATTGGATCTTGGACGAATCCACGGAAGGGAGATTGACATTCACAAGTACATTAAAATTCAGGGACGAATCCACTATATTGGGTTAAACATCACAAAGTGCATTCGCTAAACAAGGTTCTGGGACAAATTCATTGCACTGGGTTCGACAATTAGAAGGGTATATGCAATACAAAAGTATCGGGGCAGTCCACTAAAGGGTTTAGACATTTAAACGTGCATTCGCTAAATGTCTGGGGCCAATACACTGCAGTGGGGAATAAATTCATAATTGCATTCCCCATGCATAGGTCTTGGGAAAATCCACAGAAATGGGTTAGACATTGAGAAATGCATCCGCTAACCAATAATCTTGGACGACGAATGTAGTGCAGTGGGTTTGACACCCAGAAGTGCATGTGTGCAACAAAGATCTCGGGCTTTTACTGTAGTGGGTTTGAAATTCAGAAATGTTTTCGCTCAAGAAACACCTGGAACCATTCCATTGCACTGGATTAGACATTCGAAAGCGAATTCGCTAAAATGATCTGAGACCAATACACTGCAGAGGGTTAAACATTCAAAAGTGTAATCCCTCAATAAAGGACTTTGACCAACCCAATGTAGTGGGTTATATATCCAGAAGTACATTTGCTAGAAATGACTTGAGTCAATACACTGAAGTTGGTTAGATATTCAGAAGTATTTTCGTTCAAGAAATACCTGGAACCAATCTATCGCACTAGGTTAGACATTCGAAAGCGAAATCGCTAAATATAATCTGGGACCAATACACTGCGGAGGGTTTAACATTCAAAAGTGTAATTCTTCAATAAAGGACTTTGGGCAACCCATTTAGTGGGTTAGACATTCAGATGTATATTCGCTAGAAAGGAAATGCACTCGCTCAACAAAAACTGGAATGACTCCAGTGCAGTGGTTCGACATTCAGAAGTATATTCGCTGAATAAAGGTCTGTGACCAATCCACTGCAGCGGGTTAGACGTTCAGAAAGGTAATCGTTAAAGAAACGTCTGGGACGAATCGACTGCAGTGGATTAGACATTTAGAAATGCGATTCCTAACAGAGGCCTGTGCCAATCCACTGCAGGCAGTTGCTATAGCAATGAGAAGTGTATTCGTTCAACAAAAGCCTTTGGCCAATATACTGAAGTATGTTAGGCATTCAGAAACGCATTCACTTATCAAAGGTCTGGTGTCAATCCACTGTAGTGGATTAGACTTTCAGAAGAGCACTCATCCTGGGACGATAACATTTCAGTGGATTAAACATTCAGAAGCGTTTTTCCCGAGAAACGGCTGAGACAAATCTACTGGGGTTGGTTGGACATTAGAAGTACATGCATATTCGCTAAAAGTTCGCATGTAAATACATTAGCTAAATAAAGGTCTGGGGTCAACCCACTTGAGTGGTTTGATATTACATTGGTCTAACAAAGATATAGGCCCCGTTCACTGTACAGTGTTAGTCATGTAGAAGTGCATAAGTTTAAGGATGAATTGAGCCAATCAACTGCTGTTGGTTAGACATTCAGAAGTGCACTCCCTTTCCTTCAGAAAGGTCTGGTGCAACAAAAGTTTTTGGCGGATCCTTTGCAGTGGTTAGACATTCAAAAATGTTTTCTCTAAACAAAAGTCTCGGATGAGTCCACTGCAGTGGGTTAGACATTCATAAGTAAGTTCGCTCAAGAAAGGTCTTGAGTGAATCCACCACACTGGGTTATGCATATAGATGTGCAATCGCTGAAGAAAAGCCTGAGACGATTCCACTGCAGTTGGTTAACCACAAAGAAGTTCATTCGCCCAAAAAGGTCTGTGACAAACCCACTGCTCACATTCAGAAGCGAATTCGCACTGGATTCATCCCAGAATTTGTTTAGCGAATCCATTGCTGTAGGTTAGACACTAAGAAGTTTTGCTTGTTTGCAATGGTTAAAGTCCGTTTCTGCTCAATATGGGATAATTGGACGACCAAAAGAGAGGACATGGGATACAGAGAAACCAAGGCGCGATGCCCTACTCTTATTATCGACTGAGTCTCTGGTTCTTTGAGATGCCCAGTGTAAAGCAATGATTAACCAGACCTCGGTTTATAGTAGTGTCCGAAGGACGTGGAACGGCGGGGGATCGAACCTGTTACCCCTTAGACCATTTAAAAAATCATTCGCTAAACTGCAGTAGGGTCAAGCTTTCAGAAGTGCAATCGCAGAAGAAAGGTATGGGATGAATACACTGTAGTTAGATATTCAGAAGTGTATTCGCCCAAGCAAATTCTTGGACTAATCCGCTGATGTTACTTTCAGAATTGGTTTCGCAAAAACTATCTCGGGCCAGTCCACTGCAATGGGTTAGACATTCAGAAGTACATTGGCTCAAAAACGTTCTGGGAGTTCAATGCTGTGGGTTAGACTGCAGTGTGTTCTACATTCAGAAGTGCATTTGTTCAAAAAAGGTCATGGACAAATCGATTGCAATGGGTTAGACATTCAGAAGTTAATTCGCTTAAGAAATGTCTGGGACGAATCCACTGCTTTGTTTAGACACTCAGAAGTATTTTCCCTAAACAAAGGTATTGGGTGAATCCACTACAGTGGGTTAGACATTCAGAAGAGAGTACACAAAAGAAAAATATTGAACCAATCCCCTGCAGCGGATTAGATTTTCAAAAGTCCATTATGGACCCAATTTACTACACTATGGTTATACAATCAGACTTGCATTCGCTAGAAAAAGGTATTGGACAAATCCACTGCAATGGGTTAGTCATTCAAAAATGCATTCGCTCAACAAAAGTCTGGGACAAATACTTTTGGTTAAAGATTCAAAAGTGCATTTGCTAAAAATATGTCGAATCCACTGCATTTGGCTAGGCATTCAGGTGTGTTATCGCTAAACAAAGGTCTCGGGTGAATCCACTGTGGTTGGTTAGACATTCAGAAGTGAGTTCGCGAGATAAAAGATTAGGGTCTATCAGTGGGTATGTCATTCAAAATGCATTCGCTTTAAGAAAGGACATGGGCAAATCCACTGCAGTGGGTTAGACATTAAGACGTTCATTCGGTCAACAAAGGTCTTGAACGATTCCAGTGCATTTGCTCAAAACAGATCTGGGACGAATCTATTGCCGTTGGTTAGAGATTCAAATGTGCATTCACTTATCAAAGTTCTGGAACGATTCCAGTGTTGTGGATTATACATTCCAAAAAGTATTTTCCAAAAAATAGCCTGGGGCAAATCAACTGCAGTGGATTAGACATTCATTCAATTAGATATTGCATACGCGAAAAGACGTCTGTGCCAATCCACTGCATTTGCTAAGACATTCAGAAGTGTATTCGCTGAATAAAGGTCGGGGCGAATCATCCATTGCAGTGAGTTAAACAGTCATAAGCGAATTCGTGGGAGAAAAGCCTTCGACGACACCACTGAAGTGGGTTAGAAATTCAGACGTGCATTCGCTCAACAAAGGTCTGGTGCCAATCTACTTCAGTAGGTTAGACATTCAGAAGTGCATTCTGGGTCCGATCTATTGCTGTTAGTTAGACATTCAGAAATGCATTTTCTAAAGAAAGGACTGGGACTAGCCCGGTGCAGTGGGTCAGATATTCAGAAGTCCATTCCCTAAATAAATGTCTGGGACGAATCTGTAGCGAGCATAGTATAACATGTTTATATGGAAATAACGATACAAAGTGATAGCGGTGGAAACCGTCCGAAACACGTCTTCTATTCATCGGAATATGTCGTAAATTCTATTATGTGTACCGGACGTACTCATTTCGATGCAATTGTGATAACTATTACACAGTAAATGTTATAATTTGCATTTCTTTTAATTGTCGACTGACTTGTATCAATTTTTGATGTGACCAGACGTTATTCCGAAAACGATTTAGGGTCAGTCGGATCTTTGCCAAACAAGTCCATTGATCTTTCTGTAGTTGTCCGCCTCTTAAAAAGTCATCAGTTTAAAATGGATTAAGCAGTATTCAGATATCGGTGATATTTAGGCTAAGCGTTCAATATACGTATAACGATATCGAATGGACATGGACCTTTAGTCAGTTCCCTTAAAGACTTCATATTTGTCATTTTACATCAATACGATGATAATAGTTGGTACGTATTCAAAGTTGTGAAGCGGTAATAAGAGTATCCCCTCTCTCTGGGGCGTCCAATTAGCCCATAGTGAGCAGAAACGGACGTTAATCAACACACACACAAGCCAACGTATTCAAAGTTGTGAAGCGGTTGGCAAGTCGAGTGAATTATTATAAATGAACACTGTAGATGCTTCGACACATGTTTCGGGTATAGTTTAAAACAGGTTCTGAAACATATAGGTTTGAAGTCACAATACTGCTGAGACGGTTTTAACCATAAGTTCCAACAGGGTTTGATGTTGGTGGTCTCATGACGAATCACATATTCATTCTAGGTTTATAATACACATTTATACAGTTTCATGACAAAGCTTATCGCATTGCTACTTTTTTTCGAAGTATCACCCACTTTAAGAATATATGTACTTCACAGAAGCAGGTGTTAAGTGCTTGTGTGGCGGTCTTAAAAAGCCGCCCCGTACTTTATTCTCAGTGTTGTTATATTTTCTGGTCCTTCGGGATCATAAGTTTTGATGTTATTAGTTTTGAAAAATGAATACTGTTTAAGCCGGTGCTAGGGAGCGTGAGCAGATTTGCACTTTTAATTACTACTCCTGGTCAGACTCAATAAAACCGAATCTGCAATTTTCTCTTTTCGCATTGCTACTTTTTTTTCCAATGACCACCCACTTTCAGAATAATTATATGTCAAGCATCGTTTAAAGATTGAAGCAATGGCCAGCCGTCGCGCTGGCTTGGGCCTGTAATAGTTGTTCTCATATAGTTAATTGATGTCCCGAAAGCTAAGATATCATTTATCATCGTGACAGAGTTTTTGTGCATTAAGCAGTTTGTGTTTCATGTTTCCAGTGTTCGTCTGAAGTAGCTTCAGAACATTATACAGGGTCCCCGGTTCTTGGCCCCTTCTGTCTTTTGCCGCTTCCATAAAAGTCCACAGCGGCACATTATCCCTTCCATAGCGGAACGTTGCCCCTTCCTGCTTTTGCATAGGCGGAATTTAGCACCGTGCTATTTTTACATATGGCTTTATGCGGAACTTTGCCCCTTTCATATCGGGACTAGCCTCTTTCTACTCTGTGTTTATTGGTACTCATTTTAATGCCGTATTATTAGGTCAAATCATATTGTTTGAAAGGACACAGCATTGAGGTCAATTAATCATAAACTGACACCAACCTACTTTAATTACTTATCCAAACAGACACAAAGCAACTTTAAATACTTTTCAACGACCGTTTTCGAGGAAGGACATAACGTCGGAAAATTGTCAGCTGCTCGATTCGCTTAAACTTCGGTTGGTTTTTTGTTTGCGGCTGTGCTAACGTCTTTACGCGTGTCGCATTACACAAATACAGTAGAACCCCTCAAATGCGACCACTTAATGAATAAACATGGATGTCTTTATTAGCAGGTAGTTGCTTAATACAGGGTAAATGTAATCCTTTTGTCCTGCATTAAGCTTCCACCTGCATCAAGCACTCGTAATTATACATCTTTTAGGTGGTCGCATTAGCGGGGTTTTACTGTAGTATACAAGTCAGGCAGGAAATTTGAAAATGACACACGACAGTGTACAACACATCTGTATCCATGCTCATAAAACTTTTTAGTTGAGTCTGAGTTCGTTCTTTGGCTCAAATCTGACCAATCAAACGCTTGAGAACAAACTCAGACTCAACTAAAAAGCTTCATAAGCAGATACCCAGAAGCACAAATGGTCAGCCACAGCAAGAGCACTCATACACATATATCACATATACACATTCAAAAGTACAATTGTTGGAAAATTGCACGATAAAAAATCAAAATAGGGTGAAGGAGTACCGCCATGGAACGGTCAGTGGAAAACAATACCACTGGCGTTTAAATTCTGAAAGTAGGAGATCTTCGAAAGCAACAGCAGCAATGTGAAAGGAGAAAATTGCAGACTCGGTTTTATCTAGTGTGTTCATTAGCAGTTCTTAAAAGTGCAATACTGTTCACGCTTTAGCATCGGCCAAAGCTGTATTCAATTTTCAAAACAAATAACATCAAAACTACTGATCCGAAGGGCCAGAAAAAAAAGGTATGGTTATCCCATCTACACAATAACAGACAAATACAGCAATGTATATGCATGTCAAATAGGGAACATATAGAAAAAAAAATCAGTCCTAGAATTTTGATGAGCGAAAACATTTTTCAATGTCTTACCCACTGCAGTGAATGCCTTACAGACCTTTGCTAAGTGAACATACTTCTGAATGTCAAACCCACTTCAGTGGATTGGTCTCAGACCTTTTTGTTCCTTCTAAACCTAACCCACTGCAGTGGATTGGTACATTTGTTTAGCGAATACATGTCAGAATGTCTAACTCACTGCAGTACATTAAATATCTAATACCCAATGTTTAACTCACTGCCAACTTCACACAAATTTACTGAATTAGCGAGTTGAAAACTTTCCTATACATTACCTTACAAAATCCAACGCTCGCCTTTTGGAAGGCGCGACAGATACATGTAAATCCCCCTTTCGAACATGCTCATGATAGGAGTGTATGGTTATTCGCGTGATAGACAGTTCAAGGACGGTTCGTAACGGAGTATATCCATATTTAATATACAACTGGTATGTGGACGTTTTAAACGTAATATCCCCATTACTGTGGTGCAAAAATGTTTAAAACAATCTAAGGTCAAGATGGAACGTTATCCATAGACTGCCGACTTCTCAAAGTGGAATGGTTCTTCATTATTTAACATCAGATTCAACTTAACATTGAAAGATTACATTTATACTAGTATTTTTTGGGGGGATGACAAAAAGTCCATACAGCTCACATTTATTTCTCCAGAAGCCTCCTGAATTGCTTTGTTCTGGGTTCATTCAACTGAAAAAGTCCACTTAACCTGCATTTCGTTAATCACAACTGTACTCAAATTTGCAAACAACTCGGGTCCAAATGAGATACTGAAAAACTCGACAGCTCATGGTCCAATCTGTCTGACATTACGCCAACTATTTCTCAAAACCCTGGTCGATTCGAAAGCAGTCAAAATTGCACTTGATACAAATCTGAGCAGACGTGTAATGTTTGAAAGCAGGCTAGGGGTTAACCCATTACTTCATAGGCTATTTTTAGATACACCCTCTTTGAATAAATCTACCGAATAGAAGCATTAACTAGAGAAAAGGGGGATTTTAGAATTTTGTAGTTTGAAACCATTGTGATAAATAGAGCAATTGCTTCTATAGGAGCAACTGCTCTATTTATCACAATGGTTTCATAAAGTGACTTTTACAGAGTCGGTTAACTTGTCTGCATAATTCACTGCACTAATTATCTATTTTAGCAAATATGCGTGTAGATCTACTATCTTTTCGCACAAGCTTGCAAATTGGCATTATATTTGCAAACGGTTTGGATCTCAAACGCATAAGAAACAAACGACTCGTTTGATTCCAAACGGAAACATAACAATTGTACTTTTTCATTCATCGCGTGTGCGTGTGCCAAGTGGTTTGTCGTATCTGATACCAGATTTGCAATTATTTAAATGCATGCATTGACGCATGTTTTTGTTCTAAATCGGTCTCTGTCAGTCCAAGCAATGTCGTCTGCTGGACAAATTTTCGTTTGCTTTAAGTTTTAAAGTTGGCGTTTCTACAATTAACAGGGTGAATATTTCGGATACTGATGACACACCAAGTTGCTTAGCGTCTGATTACAATTAACAGGGTGAATATTTCGGATACTGATGACACACCAAGATGCTTAGCGTCTGATATGGGCACAACCCGTTTGCAAATGACTGGTATCTTAACCCTTAGCCTCTTCTCTGCCTCGTAATATCGTCGGCAAAATTTGTCGTCTGCTTCAATTTTCTTATTTAAAATATCCATTCTGTTTGAAGAAGCATATAATCACAAGATCAAATAGTTTAGATCAAGATGGTATGCCGATTTCCTCGCGTCCCATCTGTATATAAACTGTTCTCAAAGGCAATCCAGTCAAATCACAGATTCGTCAGTGTTAAAGCTACCAATCATTTACGAGTCAATAGGCCTACATTATTTAATCATTGACCCTTTAATGCCGATTTTGAATGGTCTATTCCTGTTTAACCCATTTCCCCATATAAATGCCTTTTCATGTCTTTGTAATCGGCGTAGACCCAGTTCACGCTATTCCTGTAAGAGTCGTCTGATCAATGTCTGCCCATTGTGTTTACGGAGCAAACAAAACTATCTTGAAAAATTACATTACAAACACACATTAATGAACATTCATGGGTCGACTAGTTCGCACATAATTGTTATTATAAAACGAGTTAAATGACAACTCAAACTCAATAAGAAAGGGGCTACAGCGTTGTGTATTTCATTGGCAACCCTCAGCTATTATCCTCAAATCGACGTTGATCACATTTTATTATTTGTGCCATGCAGAGGTTAATGATAACTTACTGTTTGTGTAAGTGAGGAGTTTGTGCAGAAGTGCATGCGTGCGAAGTGGGTTAAACATTGAGATGTGCATTCGCTCAACAAAGGTCTGGTACCAATCTAGTAATAGATTAGACATTCAGATGTGCATTCTGGGGCGAATCCACTGCTGCTGGTAAGTATTCAAGAAATGCATTTGCTAAAGAAGGGTCTTGGGCCAATCCAGTGCAGTGGGTCAGATATTCGGAATTCCCTTCGCTACACAAATATCTGGGACGAATCTTAGCAAGCATAGTAAAAACATCGATGTTTATATGGAAAGAACGATAAAATTTGATTGCTGCAGAAATCATCGGAAAGGCATCTTCTATCCTCTGAATCAGTCGTAAAATCAATTGTGTACCAGACGTATTCAATGCGTTGCAATTTTGATAAACTATTTACCAGTAATGTTATAGTTTGCATTTCTTATTAATTTTCGACTGACTTGCATTTGATGTGATCAAGCGTTAAGGACAGCCATTTTCAGTATTAATAAGCTGTTTAATAAAAGTAAACGTACATACTGTATGGAAATAGGCCTTATAGAGTTAGGTAACTTTTATTTCAATATACAGTAAACCCCGCTAATGCGACCACCAAAAACGGGTATAATTCTGGGTGGCAGAGGCAGGTGGTAGCTTAATGCAGGACGAAAGTTATGCAGAAAGCTCCTATAGGAGCTTTCTGCATAACTTTCGTCCTGCATTAAGCAACCACCTGCTTTAGACGACATCGGTGGCTGTTTATTAAGTGGTCGCATTAGCAGGGTTTCACTGTACTGCTAATAGTTTGTATATATTCAAAGGTGTGAGACGTTGGTCCATCCAGGTAATTATTATGAATGAGCACTGTTGTTGTATGCTAAAGTTTTAAAACCTACTCATTTTAATGGAAGCTGTATATAAATTATGAGACTGGTGCAAGCTGATTCAACGATCACAGCTGTGATCAAAGCACTGAATACTAATAAATAAGAGTGTTCAGTGATAGCTTCAGGTATATAATTGGATAAAGAATTCAACTTAACAAGTTGAATCAATAAGTTAAATTATTTTGTTCCTATATTTTACACTGGAGTTGGTCCTGCTTTTGCTGGGATATAATAAAATATCTATCTATCTATATATGCTTTTGTTCAATCTTTGCAAACATGAGAGCCACCAGGGTCAATGCTTATAAAGCTTTTGAGTTGAGTCCGAGTTCGTTCTCACAAGCTTTTGATTGGTCTGATTTGAATTGTCAAGCTTTTGATTGACACACATTGACCAATCAAAAACTTGATAATGAACTCAGACTCAACTAAAAGTTTTATAAGCATGGACCCTGATATGGGTCTGTTCTGTTCGCTAATTGAATTACATAGATCTGAGTCTACAGTTTCTGTCATGGCCAAAACCTATTTCGACTCAATTATAAAAATGCATGTCACAAGGCAATGGGGTAAAGAAAAATGGAAACCAATCATAGCGGAAAAACAATTTTGAATTATATTTCATACAAAGAGGTAGAATTCTACCTCATAAAAAGAACACAGCATTATGTTACTATTTCACTCAGTTTGTCTGTCTGGATACTTCAGAGTAATTAGGATATTACCAAAGACTATTAACCTTTCGCTTGCTGAATATTAAAATACATTTCTCCTTCATTACCCATGCCCTGTTGTATAATTACATTTATCTTCACTGTGTACAAGTATTGGACTGTGCAATCACTGCTGTGGAGTGCACTGGTTGCACAATCAACTTGTAAATAGTGCAGACCCTGATGAGACAGCTCCTGCAGGAGCTGCCTCATCTGAGTCTTCACTATTTACAGGTAGGTATATTGACGTGAATAGCAAGGGAAGGGTAAATGAGACTTTTATGACAAAAATAAACTTGTAGTGTATTATTTTCTTTGCACACTAAGCTATCATTGTTTGCAAAAGTCTCACCTGCTGCAAATCTCAAAGCTAATAGAGATATCAACAGTTTGGCTTATGATGAATGCAAAGCTCCTCTGCATATTATCTGGATTGAAACTGTTTGCATTCGCAATACCGGTTCAAGGAGTTAATTGAAATATCATGTAACAACTGAAAATGCCCATCATAATGGTAAAACAGGCATACTAAGTCACATCTTTGCAAACAGTGGGGTAAAAGTCAGTTGCAATATCCTGACTATCCCAATCAGGGTTTATATAAGAAGCTCATTTGCATTTAGTGAACGATTTGGTTAACTGTGGATCTTTATGGTAAAAAATATTAATTCCCTCAAAATGAAACAGTTTTCTAGCATTGCAACCTGTTTGCTAGTGTTTTAAAACCCTTTTTTGACAGCCTATCAATGTTTTCAGTTTTTCACAAGGAAAAGTGACGCTATAATATAATGGTACTTTAAATGATCCCTTTATAGAGTGTTTCTTTCTATAACAATTTTTTTTCCATCAACAGCTCTAGCATATGCCTAGACTTTCTGTATCATCTTATCATGTAAAATGTCAACCTCAGGAACAAGAACACAATTGGTGGTCTACTATCTTGTTCAGCTGCAATATAAACAATTTCAGTCATATCCATCATCGTTAGATCAGGTATCTGGTATCTTGAGTTTTGGTATTGGCAGTTCCGGCATTGGGGAGAGCATCATGACATTCATGCTTATTACCAGTGGATATTCTATAGACTTGTCCAGCACCAGTGCAATCTCTTCCTGAAAACAGAAACATAAAATCTTTACACGCTAGCCATGACTGTGACAACCTTTTCAACAGTTTGGATCAAGATGAGAGTTGTTAAGTCTGATTATAATCCAAACTGGGTTGATTGAGACTCTGCACCGTTTGAAGAATTGGAAGAAAATTAGCTATCAGAATGAAATTCTACACAAGCCCTGTCACAAGTAACATTATCAAGTTTTATTACTCAAGATGCCTGTAATCATGAAAGAAAACTTACTCTGTATATGTGAATCCTATAGTAGCCATATGGCTCAGGGTCTACACTAAATGCTACTGTGCCAGTCTAATTTAACCCATCCCCTCATATTGACACAATTTGAGGCCTATTAACGTCTGTGTAAAAGTCACTTTTTGAAACCATTAATATAAATAGAGCATTTGCTCCAAAGGAGCAAAATGCTCTATTTACCACAATGGTTTCAATACTACACAATTCTCAAATTTTCCTTTTCTCTAGAATATGCTCCTTTTCGGTAAACCTTAAATGGTATGACTACATGCTTGTACAGTTAAAAGCTTCAAATGGGTTTACTGTATTAGAGTGTGTGTCTTATATGCGAGCTCTTTCAATGAGGTTTAATATTTCCACTAAGCATGGTGTCTAAATAAATTAACATCTTACTTTTTTACATAACCCTTTACTACATAAATACAACTTTCTACGCCTTTGCAAACAGAGAAGACCCAGATCAGACGGCCCCTATAGGAGCCATCTGATCAGGGTCTACTCTGTTTGCCTATGGAACAATATAGATCTGATACTAGTTTCTCCTTCAGTAAAAATTTCATGTGTTAATATACCATTTTAAAAAATTAACCTAATTAATATTCATAACATCATTATTTCTTACATAAATATTCATGAGGGAAAGGGTTAAGTCACTTTGACTCAGCTTTATAATGATTAGGCATACATCTTACCTCATCTTTTCCGAGGCTTACTTTCTGTATTCCTGTGGTTTTGGTCACTTTTTCTCTTCCATCCTCATCTAGAGATGAAACTGTCAGTCTGAAATATGTAACCCAAAAGCTATGACCATAAAGTTGGACATTGAACATTTATCAAGGAACTATGTAAGTATTGCGCATATCCTTATGAATACGGTGACGTTAAATTCAAATTCACTATAACTCAGCTTAACCCTTTCCCTCATAAAAATGTGTATGCACGCATTTGCAAACAGAGTAGACCCAGATCAGACGGCTCCACTAGGATCAGCGTCTGCTCTGTTTGCTTATGGAATTTGATAGATCTGTGTCTTTGCTTTCTAAAATAGCTACAATGTTCCACATTTGATTATAACTTTTTGTACATGAATATTCAATGGGTATTAAAATTTGGACTAAACATAGAACAGGGAAAGGGCTAAGAGCTGAGACTATGGCAAGTGCCATTCCTTTACAAATATGCCTGGCATTGTTTGTGCTGTGAGTAAAATACAGTAACCCTAACCCAACTGTGAAAAATAATGTCTGCTCAAATTTGGATCTGGTGCAATTTTGACCATTTCCGATCTTATTGAGAAATTATTGACCTAGTGTCAAACAGCTTGGATCATCATGAGAGGTTCAGTTACTCAGTGTCTCATCTGGATTCAAGCTGTTTGCAAATGCGGGTCAGTTCACATATAGAACGAGAATTGTTGACATCAGCAGGTTACCACGACCCTGTTACTATACAGACATATACTGCATATTATGTTTTGAAATATTCAACATATGTTAACAGAAGAATTTCTCAAAAGAAATTCCTAGGATATATAAGTTTATCTGAAAATACAATAGCAGAACAGAAGAATAAATTTAAATAAAATTTGCAACATAATTCAAACATTTGAATGCCAACATTTTTGAATTGCATGGTTTATCAATCCATCCAGTATGAAAGGATTAAATTTGCTGAAAAGTTTTTTAAATAAAGTCAGCCAACACTCTTATGAAATACCAGTTACATGTTGCCCTCATTCTATGGGCTAAATGAACTGCAACGCAAAATGGTAAAGTCTTAAGTAAGTGAATCAACATCAAACCCAGTGGTGATTTTGCTACTGACCATGCCAAGGCGGTTCTCTCTTTGTCATCCTTACTTTTGCTTGTCTTGTGGCTTTGTGCTTGTGTTTTGTTCATGTTTGTCTCTAGTGCTTGTGTATTTGTTGGTGTTTTCTGTGTTCTTCTCGTGTGTTTGTGTGTGTTTGGTTGTGAATGTGTGTGTGACATGCTGTCTATCGATGTGTTGGTGGTGATTGCGTCTTGTATGTAACTTTCTACTGTATGTGTGTGTATGAGTATAAATTGCTATATCAATAGCTTTCTGTAGGTGTTTTGGTGATGGTGGCGTTTTGTGTGTGGCTTTTCCTGCTTTCCTTTACTACTTTTTCATTCATACAATGCCTATGTATGTACCTGCCTTACAGGCTGTCTAAAAATGTTTGATGAGGAAGATATTACTGTTCTGAGGCTTCCTAAGCCAGTGTGAATATAGATTCTAGTCTTTCTACACAAATCAAAACTTTACAAGGGGACATAACTGTCAATAATCACTATTAACCACTTACCAATCTATAGTTATACAAGAAAAATGACATCCTGAATATTTATTAGCTGACTTTCTATAAAGGAATATGAACATGTGATTTTTTTGCCACGGCTGAAACTTGAATCAGATCTTCGTAATATGTCATAAGCAAACAGAGCAGACCCAGATCTGATGACTCATACAGGTGCCTTCTAATCTGGTTCTACTCTGTTGGCAAAGGTGTCAAAAGGTACTTCTATCAGATAAAGGATTAAGGCATTCAATCTGACTGCCTGACAAAAAGGGGAAGAAGTATATAAATAAGTATGGCAATAGATCTTAAGACGTCAGTTATGGCCAAAGTTGTTTTTTACCCTAAAAATGGTAAATAAACCCAAGAGCAAGGGCAATAGATTAAGATATTTCAAAAAATGGAGAGACAGTTGGAAAGGAACGATAAGTCTTACCTGTAGCATAAATTTCTTGCAGCTTGCAGACTGACAGCCTGAGGACAGGCCTGAGTGTATGTGTTCCTCTTTAATGTAAACAACCTGAAAGGTAAACGTATCAGGTGACTCTACTCTTAAATCTCTCACTGCTTAAATAATGTTGTTTCAACATTTTATTATTTGTTTATTTGAAGAAAACTTTAATAGTGTGTCATACAGAATTTAAAATGATAATGGTCAATAGAAATTTAAATGAGTGGCACACATGAACATTTGAAATCTACTTGTATTATTGAATGGAAAGAAGATCTATACGTACAAACTTATCAAAGACTTACAGTTTTTCTAAATAACTGTTTTTGAAAAATGCATATACACATACAGAATAAGAATAACTTGTTGCAGTTTGATTAAGTTACATCTCTTTTATATATACCAATAGAGAGAGTATGTTTTAAGTATTAATAGACAGAGTATCTTGGTTTTTGCATTAAGTTACCTTTTATATATATTATTTTTTAACAGACTGAGAAACTGAGTTTATCTTTATTAAGTTACCTGTTTTTCACATATAAAAGCAGATCTATGCCGTAGTTGTACCCAACCCATCTCCAGCAGTACTGTAAAAAAGATTTAGATTTTTTGAAGAAACATTATCAGAATAATACCACTGATCCAATAAACAATAATATTTAACTCTTTCCTCCATAAATATGCCTTTCTATGCCTCTGTAATAACCACTTCTTGAAAGCATTGTGGTAAATAGAGCATTTGCTCCTATAGCAGCAAATGCTCTATTTATCACAATGGTTTCAAACTACAAAATTCTAAAATTTTACTTTTCTCTAGTAGATTCATTCAAAGAGTTGGGTCTAAATGTAGGCTAAGGAGGAATGGGTTAACTCTTTCCTTTGTAAATATCACCTGTTCATGCCTTTGCAAACAGGGTAGACCCATATCAGGGTCTGCTGCGAATGAAGTTATATAGATCTGATCCTACAGTTTTTGTCTAAGCCAACAATTCCCTTGCAGATTTTTGCCTCATAAACTTAAGTTAATTCACCCTTTCCCTCATATAAAGTGTATTCATGCATTTGCAAACAGAGTAGACCCAGATCAGACGGCTCATAGAGGAGCCGTCTGATCAGGGTCTGCTCTGTTTGCTATTAGCAAATGGAATTTGAAAGGCATGTTCCTTTATTTTCTAAAATGGATACAATGTCCCACCTTCCCATATTTCATTATAACTATTTTGTCCATGAATATTCAGTAGGTATTGAAATTCATGAAACAATCAATTCATACAATCATGTTCAATAAGGAAAGGGTTATCAAAGAAACAGAACGTTCCTCCTTTGATAGTCATAGCTGTCAGTGTAGAATGGTGTGTGCCCATGTAAATCTGTGAAAATGTTAACACATATCCTATAAATCTGTCATGGTTGTCTATTAAGTTTTGTTAAGAACCATTGTTAGGAAGTCAAGTTATATTGCAGACAGACAAAATGTGATACTTTACAGATCCTGGAAGATTCAGCAAAAGCAAAAAAGGCCAAAATCATCCCTATGTCTCATTCAATCAATGACATAGAACAAATCAAGCAATTTCTTTTAACCCTTTACCTCATTAGTATTCATGTGAGAACTGGTGACATCATGAATATTCATTAGCTGAACATTTATAATAGAAGATGAACATTTTGTTTTACATCTACAGAAACTAGAATTCCATAAGCAAACAGAACAGAACTTGATCAGCCAGTCCCTATAGAAACCATCTGATCAGGATCTACTATGTTTGTAAAGGCTTCAAAAGATGTTTATATACATGTATCAGTTAAATGGTCATTCTAGTAACGACTAAAACATCTATCGTGTTTCAGTATAGATTCATGCAAGCAAAACACAAGTATATCTCCTTTAATCTTAATTTATTTTTGTGAAATTGACTACTTAAATCATTTTTTTAGACACACACTTTTTTGACCATTGTTAAGAGTTTTCAGATACTAAAGCACATTCTGCAGCATGAAAGTTGCTTTCTGCAGACCAATAACAAATGCTTAAAAATTGACTTTCGAAGGATCTCCCACTTTCAGGTTATATTCATTAAATAAGAATAAATAGAGCTATCGCAAAAAGTGATCAATGTCCACCCCAAACCCACCATCCCCACAACACTTGATACTTGAGGATGGTTGTATGTAATACAATTATTTATTATAGGTCTATGTGGTCATAATAACTTAAGTTCCAATGATGAAAAACTTATATACACTGTAACTTTGACAATGATCCAATTAAAAATGAGTGGGAAAAAGTAACAACCCTGGTGAAATTGTTTCTTCAGACAGACAGATACATGGACAGACTACCCAACCTCTTACCCACTTCATTTAGAAACGGGGTGATTAATCAATGATCACACATGCACAAACATATAATGGAAAAGCTGAAATACCTCCCCTGCTTTTTTCAGAATTCTTCCACATCTGGAACATGCTTCATCAAACACTTCTCGACTTACATTCTCCTCTGGTCTAAAAACATAATAGAGACAAACATTATGTATCAGATGAAAAAGGCACATAAGGATTTGTAAACAATATTTTTAATGTCATTGTGTCGCATCTGGTAAGCTCTTTGAATGCTAGTTAGTTAACCCATTCCCGCATAGGCTATTTTTAGATCCAACCACTTTGAATAAATCTACCGAAAAGGAGCATTAACTAGAGAAAAGGAAAATTTTAGAATTTTGTAGTTTGAAACCATTGTGATAAGTAGAGCATTTGCTCCTATAGGAGCAAATGCTCTATTTATCACAATGATTTCAAGAAGTGACTTTTACAGAAGCGTCAAAAGGCTCCAATATGCAGGAATGGGTTAAAGTGCAGAAGGTTAATAAAGGAAATTCTTTGTTCAAATACAGCAGTAAATAACTGCATGTACTTTCATACTGACAGTTTCCTAACAAAGAGAAGAAACTAGATACTGACCGATGGCATCAGAGGGGCTTAATACACCAGAGGTGAAATTGCAATAGCCAATAACTTTAGCTGTGCCAAATGTTTTGTATTGTTATTGCAGCCAGATTTATCCTGTTATAGCCATTATATAGTAACCACTGGAGTGCTATCTGCTAATGTCTTCTTAATGACAGATGCAATTTGATAATATGGCCAACAACATATTCATACAGCTTAATGAAGATCAGATGAAAACTGTTTGCATTAGAGAATGGACAAAAATGGTAAAAACGTGATAGACAGGGTGGTTACTATAAGGCACCCACACAAGGTTTGGGGCCTTAATTAAAAACATACTTTAATATAATACCAATTTACTTGATAGAGACATATTCTTAAGAATTTTCATAGTAGACCCAGATCAGACAACTTCAATAGGAGCCGTCTGCTCAGAGTCTGCTCTGTTTGATAACCCTTGATTCCATGAATATTTATGTAAGAAGTAATGACCCCCAGTATATTGATTAGATGATTTTTCATAATGGCACATGAACACAGGAACTTTTGGCCATATTAGAAACTGCCTACAACTTACCCCTTGTCCAATCCTTGTTCAATATGCAGCACTCGTCTCCAACCATACAGGAAGACAGGCTCTAGCCAAGCTAAAGGTAGAATAAATAAAGAGTACTGAAGTTATGTGACACTGAATTGGTGTTAGCAAACAGTACAAACCCTGATCAAGGTCCTAGAGACACTCTATTCTATTTAACCCCTTGCACGCTAGCATCAAACAGTGAAACCTTAAATATAAATGCAAGCAGTTTGGATCTAGATGAGACACAATATAATGTGGTATCTAATCAGAATCCAAACTGTCTGACAATATGACCATATATTTGCAAAGAAATGGGAGAAATTTTATTTCAAGAATTGAAGCAGATGACAATTGTTGCAGATGAAAAATTACTCAGCGTGCAAAGAGTTAAAGCCATACAGCCAAATCAACCTACACAACACATGTAAGATGAATCTTCTGCCAGGAAATAAGTTTTTTCTTTAGATATTCAGCAATCAAAGGAATGTCCCTTGATCTGCTAATAAATCCCTTTCCTCCTTTCCTCCATAAATACGCCTTTCTATGCCTCTTTAAAAATCACCTGTTGAAACCATTGTGATAAATAGAGAATTTGCTCCTATAGGAGCAAATGCTCTATTTATCACAATGGTTTCAAACTACAAAATTCTAAATTTTTCCTTTTCTCTAGTTAATGCTCCTTTTCGGTAGATTTATTCAAAGTAGTTGGATCTAAAAATAGCCTATGAGGGAATGGGTTAAGCACACTGAGACTTACAACTGTGAATAGCTTGGATGCAGACAAATCCTTAGTAGCTTAGCATATCACCTGGATCCACAAAGTATGAATTTATTCTTATTTATTCAATTCAATTAATTTATTCATATTATTCATTTATTTATTCAATTGTATAAACTCTTACAACTGCTGAGGCATAGCAACCAAACCGAGCAAAACTCACCCATAGGAATCACCTTATCACTTTCCAACATTTTTATGGAAGCTATGTCATTGATGACATGATGCCATCGTATCTCAGCAAAAACAGGCACATACTGTAGACCCTCCTCTGTTTCCAGGAAACTCTTGTCACTGTCTGCTGTATAAGCACAGAACATTTTAACCCATGTAGTATGCATTTATGTAAATGTTTCAACTCAAAATGTGTTTAACCTGTTACTCCATGAAAATTCATGACACCATGAATATTATTTTGATTTATTCTTTACAATCAAAATATGAACACTGGAACTTTTGGCCAAGACTGAAAGTGTAGATTCAGATCTTTATTATTTCATTAATCAATCAAAGCAGACCCTGATCAGATGGTTCCAACAGGAGCCTTCTGATCTTGGTCTTCTCTGTTTGCCAAAGAATAGAAAAGCATATCTATGGAGTAAAGGGTTAACATGAGTTTCTCTGGTTCCGATTCCCTTTAGAAACTGCAGGTTGTTTTTTCCATATGAAGCTATTGCATAAAGAACTTTGTTTACATTTTAATTGTTAACAATAACTAATTCTAATCCCTTACTCCATGAATATTCATGTAAGAAATAACAACATCCTGAATGCCAATTACATTATTAATATAATGGTATACAGTAAAACCACTCTATAACGTCCACTAAATTACATGATTTTTTTGTGTAGTAAAGGCAGGTGGCTGCTTAAAGCAAGGTGAAAGTAAAACAGAACGCTCCTATAGGAGCGCTCTGTTTTACTTTCACCTTGCTATAAGCCGCCACCTGCCCTAAATACCAACTAATTAACACAATTTAGTGGCCGTTATAGAGAGGTTTTACTGTATGGACACAGGAATGTTTGGCCATTGAAGGAACTGTATAATCATATTTATATCAATGTCATAAGCATACACACCAGATCCTGATCCTACAGGAGCTGTCTGATCTGGGTCTAATCTGTTTGCACAGCATAGAAAAGCAAAGCATATTTATGGAGTAAAGGGTTAAGAAACATTAAGCAGATCAGTCAGTATACATCATTACTGCGATATTTTGTCTGTAATCTCATCATCATTCTAAAGAACAATTTATGCAGTTGAACATTCCTGTTAAGCCGTTACTCATAAACTTTTTCCTTGATCTATGTTTATTCCAAATTTCAATACCTACTGAATATTCATGGACAAAGTAGTTTTAAAAATATGGAAGGTGAAATATTGCCATTTTAGAAAGTAAAGAAACAGATATATCAAATTCCATTAGCAAACAGAGTAGACACTGAACAGACAGCTTCTATAGGAGCCATCTGATCTGGGCCTACTCTGTTTGCGCATTCATGAAAACAAATTCATATGAAGGAAAGGATTAAACATTCATGTCAGATACAGTGACATTATGAATGTAAATTAAATGAATCTTTATAATGGCGCTATGAACAAGAGAGTTATTTATCATGACAGAAACAGTGGAATCACATTAAAGCAAATAAAAGAAGACCTCCAGGGCTGTCTGATCTAGGTCTACTCTGTTTGCAAAGTTGTCAAAAAGGCATATTTATAGAGAAAAGGGTTAACACATGCTAGTATTTGAACACAAAAGGTATATACATACCCTGTAGTTTCTCCTTGAAGAAAGCCTCAACAGCCTTTAAGAGCTCTTTTGTGTCCCCTGTCCACTGTGGTTTGTGCAACATGTAGATCCACTGTAACATATTATATAGGAACACAAAATTATTTTAGTATAAGGTTCAGTATAATAAAACCAGTTCCCCCTCCCAGATCGGCATTTCTATTGCCTTAAAGATCAAAAGATAAACTATATTTGGTACCTGCAGAAATTAGGGTAAATGAGATATTATTGACAAATTTTCAAGCAAACAGTAGACAGCATGACAAATAAGTACAATATCCTACAGTATCACTTTCTACCTTTCAAGCCATCACTTCAAAGTTAACATTTCAAACAATTTCTTCAAAGTTAAAAACATTTCATGCCACTACTTGAAAGTTATCATTTCAAATAATTACTTCAAAATCATCAACAGTTCAAGCCTTGACTTCAAAGTTGACGACAGAATGCAAAAAACGTTTTTTATAATGGCCAATTAAAACAATAATTTTGGCCATGGCAGACCTGTAGAATTATGGATTTAGTATTATCTTAATTATTCCGTATGCAAACAGAATACATCCTGATCTGACTGCTCCTACAGGAGCTGTCACTTCTAGGTCTACATTGGAAACATGTTTCCAAAGTTGTTACAGGCATATACATGGATTAAAAAGTTAAGAAAGTGACAGACTGTAGTATGAAGTTACATTTGTGATAATATTGTAATGTGTGAAAGTTTGTTTAAATATGACAGTCATTTCAAAAGTATAAATTGGAGAGAAATAGTTTGATGAAATACAGTAACAGACACACAAGAAGACTCAAACTATAACGATTACTGCATCTAATTAATAGTCATCTGCACCCCCACAAATAGACTCAAGATACCATTTCCCTACCCCAAAAGCTGGATGACAATGACATTCTTCATCGTAACCGATGGACAATATATCAATTAATACCCACAAATAAGCACTTGTCAGATTATGTGATATTTTAATAATCAAGGGACCATTACTCTGTAAAAAAGAACATCTGACAGGAATGTTGTAGCGATATTCACATCTCCTTTTTATGCCTCCCATGAAGATGATGAAGTTTTATTGAAATCATGTCTGTAATTGTTGAGAACAAGAGCCGCGTGCGGCGCCAACTCTCGTCTGATTTGGGGCTTGTGCAGCTAAATCAAAGGATTTTGAAAACAATAAAGAGCCATAACTCCAACAATTTGAAATCATGAGTTATGGTTCTTATGTAGTGGCTTTCCCCTCAATGAGATCTACTAATCTATGAAGTTTCATGTTGATATCTCTTATACTTTTCGAGTAATGAGCTACACTAAAGGTTTTGCACGCCAACAACGACACCTACGACCCAGTAATCACAATAGCTCGACTTTTCTTCGAAATAGACATGCTAAAAAGCATGGACAAATAAGCCAACAGATCAACAACTAACCAACATTATGATTCATATAGACATTCCTTACACTTCAATTGTTGTGGTATGATGACAAACAATTGCTGTCACCTATAGTTCAGACTGCAGTATCTCCTTTTACATCAGCAATCCCCTATCCAACCACAGACACACATCAGTTACCCTTAAACATGCTTGATATCCTGCAAAAGCATTCGACTTTTTGCCTTTTAAATGATCAGACAATATATTTAGCACAAAGTATTTGCAAAACATCATCTTACCTTCTTAAGCATTGTATAAACATCAATCTCTACCTGCATCACAAACAGGTTTGGGGATGAAACAATTTCCTTCATAAGATCAACACTGAAACAGAAAAAACGGGAGTAAAATCTAAAGGATGTGGAGAAAACCCATTTCCTCACCTCTGATAATTTTTTGGTGAAATCTGTGTGTGTGATTGGTTGAATTCTGTCTCGTGACCTAAGAGTAAAACTTATACAAGGTCAATAGAAATTCAATACACAGTCAGTAGAAATTCAATACATGATCAGTAACTAGGTTGCTTCCCCTACCAGCGTAGAACCCAAATGGCTGCATGGTGGTTTTGTCAGCAAATGGTTGCTGAGTAAATTGGATTTTATTTCACATAATGGATTTTTGTACTAGATTTTTTTTTCCTTTATAATTTTGGTTAGCTCGATTAAGACTGTACCAAATTGATGTTGGGCCGAATTGACAGGGTACAGTAACAGCAAGAGTTGTCGTTAGTTGTTTACAAATGTAGCTTTGCTTCCTTAGACGTGGACGAAATTGAGAAAAAGAAGCAACTGGATAGAATAGAGACTAGTCAGCGGTGGAGTAAATTCCTTACATAGTCATGTTGTGACCGGGTACGGGATGATACCTGGTTAGTAAATATCATACCCAGCTCGGCTTTGCCTTGCCGGGTATAACATTTACTAACCAGGTATCATCCCGTACCCGGTCACTACATGACTATGTAACTAATATTACCTCCTAGACTATTTTTAGACACAACCTTTTTAAATAAATCTACCGAAAAGGAGAATTAACTAGAGAAAAGGAAAATTGGAGATTTGTGAAGTTTTGAAACCACTGTGATAAATAGAGCATATGCCCCTATGGAGGAAATGCTCTATTTATCACAATGGTTTCACAAAGAGACTTTTTCAGAGGTGTCAAAAGGCGTCACTATGAGTGAATGGGTTGATTGCTATACACTAGAATGTGCAATACTTTGGGCTATACATGTATTACTAATAGTGACTGTCATAAATTAACGTTGGACAGAATGAATGCGACATCTCTAGAATATGGTGTCATTGACTGGTCTGTATTGTCACCTAGTACAAAAGAAACATAACTCATACTACTGCAGTAACTTAACACATTATCCCCTAGTGACGCATTTTTGCGCAGCTATAAAAGTCACTTTATGAAACCATTGTGATAAATAGAGCATTTGCTCCTATAGGATCAAATGCTCTATCTATCACAATGGTTTCAAACTACAAAGTTTTATTTTTTCCTTTCCTCTAGTTAATGCTCCTTTTCGGTAGATACATTCAAAGAGCTTTGGTCTAAAAATAGCCTACGAGAGAATGAGTTAAGTATACACCCTGATGAAACACACTGTCAGTCTTCTACAGATTTATCAAAGGTGTAGACTATTTGCAAATGTTTGAGTGACCTTTTCCTCTGAATATTTGCAGTATACATACTTTAATGAGCCACTATGTTTTTTTTATACGTTAACATTTTCCTTCATATAAGCCCCTTTTAATGCCTTTGCAAACAGCGTAGACCCAGATCCGATGGCCCCTGTAGGGGCCATCCAATCAGGGTCTGCTCAGTTGCTCATAAAATTATAACTGATCTTACTTTCTAGCAATATCAAAATATACAAAATATTTTATGTACATATGCCATTATAAAAATTCGGCTGATAAATATTCATGATGTCATAATTTTCAGCATGAATATGCACCAGGTAAAGGGTTAATAATGAACCACCAGGAAAACTACTGGTAGTTTGTTTTGGAACATATCAACCTGATGATGCTCTTTTAACTATCACAAAATATGTTTCAGAATCATTCAGAATTTCAAACAGGCTGAAGGAATGACCCAATAACTTCCTCATAGAAGTGTACAAACAAAGCAGGCCCTGATCAGACAACAGATTCAGGACATTTATCTGTTTCTTTTCAAAAACATAATACGTGTAAACAGTTTGGATGCTGATGAGATGCTGAGTTAAGCCTTTCCTCCATGGACTATTTTTAGACCCAACCTCTTTGAATGAATCTACTCAAAAGCAGCATTTACTAGAGAAAAGTGAAATTTTAGAATTAGGTAATTTGAAACCATTGCGATAAATAGAGCATTTGCTCCTATAGGACCAAAAGGCTGAAAAGCTCTATTTATCACAACTGTTTCAACAGGTGAATTTTACAGATGCGTAGAAAGGCATATTTATGGAGGAAAGGGTTAAGAGCGTTCTCATTTGGTTCCAAACAGTTGGCAAATGTTAGCTCAGATTCCCCTAGGACTGCTGTATTACCTGATGTCTGACAAGTATGTGAATTCTTGGCAGACCAGAATGTTGTTAGTCAGCCATTTCATGGACCTTTTCCTCATCTCCTCCAGTCCATAGGATGCACTGGCCTCATGGTAAACACTTACTGTCACAGAGCTGTAAATAATGGAGAGTTCATAATTATTATTCTAAATACAGTGAAACCCCTCTAAACCAGAATTTTAGTAGAGAAGAACTTAGCTTTCTGCATGACGTTCGTCCTGCATTAAGATGCCACCTGTTTCAAAGACTGATATTTATACTAAATCTAACGTCCAGTTTAGAGGGGCTTTTACTGTATTCTGTCACATAAACTAAGGCAAATAGCCCAGGGAGCAGCATGACCAGGGCCTACACTATTTGTTACTCAATCATTTACAATTAGAGTTGTCAAAACACTGCCAAGTTGGCTTATTCAGTACAACAACCTGTTGAAACGAGAGAGTAGGTGTCCGAAAAAGTAGGGTAATTGTGGTGTACGTAACATCTAAAGGATTGGGCACTATAATGGGGAAGGAGGAGTATGGACATAAAATGTGCAGATATTATGGGGAAGGAGGAATATACACATAAAATGTGCAGATATTATAGGTATCTGTCACGCCGGAAATGTAATTGATGATCAGACACTCTTTGTCACAATGGCATGAAATATCAAACAATAGGTTGTTCACTTAAACTGCAGATATGCTTACAACTTCGCTGATCTGGATACATACTATTTTCAATGTCTGAATGCCCTTCCCCCCCCCCCCATAACTTTGGACATGTACGATTTAAGCGCATCTAGAAAAAGGCATTTAAACTTTTCAGATACAGTAAAACCTGTCTTAAGTGACAATCTAAAGGAAGCCTAATTGGAAGCTGTTAACCCTTTCCCTGTTCTATGTTTGTTACAAATTTCAACACCTAATGACTATTCATGGACAAAATATTTTCAATGAAACATGGAAGATGGAACAATGTTGGCATTTTAGAAACTAAAGAAACAGATTTATTAAATTCTATTGGCAAACAGAGCAGACTCTGATCATACGGCTCCTCTAGGAGCCGTCTGATCTGGGTATACTCTGTTTGCAAATGCGTGAAAACACGTTTACCTGAGGGAAAGGGTTAAGACAGGTACAAATGTAGTAGCCTTCTACATTACTTTTGCCTTGAATTAAGCAACATCCTATTCTATTTTGACTCCTACATTCAGTAAGTGGTCATTTACAGCAAGTTTAGTCCAGATTCAGATTATTGGAAAGATTATTCAGAAATTGTATCATTTGAATCCACAAACTGCTATCAATCTGCCATAGTTACCTCAAAGTGTCTGCCATCATATCACAACACTGCTGAATCAGGCTTTCCTGAAGAAACAAAAACCAAGATAGCAGGATGTGTAGTATGATAATATCATAACAATATTTGTGTTAATAAGATTTAAAAGATATCAAACATTGTTGGTAGTTCATTAGAAATGTAACATGTCTGTAAATGGACCGTAATCATGTATACACACCAATCTGAGACAAGAATGGTCAGATAAAAAAAGACACTATTAACATGTGTTACATAAGAATGTTCTGTGAAATGCAGTGATCTTTAGTTGCAAACTTCAGAAGGACATTTTCCATAACAAAATGCTTCTGCTGTCATCATAGTTTTGTTAAATATAAGAGAGCTGTCAGAACACACAGAAAATTGTAGTAAGAAAAGTAAATTTGTTTAGACCAGGAAACATTAAAATAATGTCTGATGATGAAACTGATTGTAAAAAAAAACTAAGCAGCTGGCAGCAGATTCAAAATACTTTATTTTCTAAATTGCAGACGATAATTAGTAACACCTCTCCAAAATGGCTATAAATCTTGTTTTGGATTTATATGCAGTAGCTTAATGCAGGGTGTAGTTATGCATGAAGCTCTCATAGGAGTTTTCTTGCTTTAGTTACATCCTACATTAAGCAGTCATTTGATTTTAAGACATCTGTGTTTATTCATAAAGTAGTCGCTGTAGAGGAATTTCAACGTATTTTCAGTTGTCATCCAAGTAATGCTTGGACGGGGACATTGAAAAAACTTACTAGCTGTAGAAGAGTTGCTGCAGCTACTACGCCTACAATCTGCACAGGCTTGATGAAGATATAATCCTTATACAGAGATCCAAAGGCAATTTTCAGAGCTGCAGAGAAAAATTATATTAACATGCTTAACCCCTTACCTGTTTAATATTCATGTTAGAAATAATGACACTGTGTATACATGTTAGCTGAATTCTTATATAAATACAAAAGTTTCAGCTGAATTCTTATATAAATACAAAAGTTTCAAGTGAAGTTTTTGCTTTGACAAAGCATGTAGAATCAGATCTAGGTGAGTATTCTAAATCACAAAAGTTATGTACAAGTACTAGGATAAATATTACTAGTCAACAATGCAATGTACTGTTAGTCTTTCTTTATACTGTTTCAATTAATAGCAATATTATAATAGCCAAATGAAAACCTAAACTTGCCTGTTATTGAAGTAACCATACTTTTTGCAGGCAAAGTATAAAGCATACGGCAGATGTGTATGAACACTATGAATAGAAATTATCAGTGCAGTAAAACTGCTGTAGAGCAACCCCTTTCTGAATCAGTATAAGTGACAGATCGTTGCTTAACCCTTTCCCTGTTCTATGTTTATTTCAAATTTTAATACCTACTGAATATTCATGGACAAAATGGTTATAATGAAAGATGGAACATTGTAGCTATTTTAGAAAGTGAAGGAACAGATCTTTCAAATTCTATTGGGGAAAAAGAGATCCTGATCAGACGGCTCCTATCGGAGCCATCTGATCTGGGTCTACTCTGTTGGCAAATGTGTGAAAAGGTGTTTATATGACGGAAAGGGTTAATGCTGGACAAATTTCAATTCAAAAGTTTATTGTGTTTATGGCCTCTGGCCCATACACAAATCGATGTATAAAGTGTTCATATGCTAAGTGCAATTAACCCTTTCCTCCATAAATACACCTTTCTACACCTCTGTAAAAGTCACTTTATGAAACCATTGTGATATATAGAGCATTTGCTCCTATAGTAGCAAATGTTCTACTTATCATAATGGTTTCAAACTACAAAATTCTCTAGTTAATGCTCCTTTTTGGATGATTTATTCAAAGTGGTTGTCTCTAAAAATAGCCTATGCAGGAAAGGGTTAGGCTACTGTCTACCATTTAGACCCAGAATTAGGCCTCTTCTTGGTGGTTGCTTTAGAGAGGTTTAACTGTACATTGTTGCAATGTTGGTAATTAGATCACTTAGTCTGAAGGTTTAAAAAATACTCCACATTTCCACTCCTAACAGTTATCTTATAAATTATATATCACTGGAATGGATCACTATTTCTTAAATAATATACATGTACAAACATCACCTTCAATACTTACATTCTTCTGTTATATTTTCATCCAAAATTTCTATTTCAATTTTCTCCATTTCTGACTCCTTCCAAGATCCACTGAACATACCAGAGAAATATGGAGACTGGAATATTGTAATATGTACAAATGTATTTGTATTATATATTACATGTACATTCATTACAGATTTTGAAGTAAATTCATAATTCTTTCAAATGCAAAATTTTCTGTTGTAATTTCTCTAAATTATGAAATTATGTCTATATCATTTCATCAAAAGCAAACAAAACCCTGATCAGATAGCTACTACACATACCTTTTGAAATGTGTCAACTCTGTTCACAAAAATGTAGAATTAAGGCGTATTTATGGAGTAAAGGGTTGAAATTGTGTTTACTAAGAACATAGAAAAATATAACAGTTCACTGTTGAAAGTAGCTAAACCTTTACTTCATAGCGATGCCTTTTAATGCCCATTCTAATGGAACAGAGTAGACCCAAATCAAATGGCTTGTGTAAGAACTGCATGATCAATCTCTGCTCTATTGTATATATGGAATAATAAAGCCGTAACCCTTTCCCTCATATAAATGTGTTTTCACACATCTGCAAACAGAGTAGACCCAGATCTTATAGGAGCCATATGATCAGGGTCTGCTCTGTTTCCTAATGGAATTTGACAGAGCTGTTTCTTTAATTTCTAAAATGGTTACAATGCTCAATCTTTTATACTATAACTATTTCGCTCATGAATATTCAGTAGGAAAAGGGTAAAGGTATGATTCTCCAGTTTCTATCATCGCCAAAAATGCTTGTTTTCAAATGCCATTATAAAAACTGCATGATGGCATTATTTCCTATATGAATATTCATGAGGTAAAGGGATAACAGGGAAATGATCTGATCAAATACCTGCTTAAGATACAGCTTATGCAGTTTCCAGTCTTTGTTCAGTGCCTTGATAGTCACATCGCTATCCTCTCCATTAAGAAATAGAGTCTGGTAGATGTACTTTGAGGTAGATTTGATCCTTTTCCTGGAAAACGAATAAGACCTTTGCTTATGTAAACACTTTACTCAATAAATGTGCCATTAATTGTCTTTGCAAATGATGTAGACCAAAATCAGACTGCTCCTCTTTATCTTGAGTTGGTTGTACAATGGATAACATTAACTTGTATAAGCTATTTACCGTAGTACAATCTGCACAAAATATTGTCAATAGTACAAAACATGTAGATGGCATTGTGGTTTGTTGCATCCTACTCAGTTCCCCTTCAAATCTGATTTGAAAGGATAGTATTAACTATTTTAGTATTACCATCAGTCTACTTGCATTCTAGTATGTTGAATTAGTTGTAATTCTTTTGTTTTATTTGTATATGGAATATAATGATTAGTCTTTTTAAAAAATGCAAGCTAAGCCTGTGATCAAACACTCGCTACATTATTTATAATGTAGTTATTTACAGGCTATTAGGTAAATTTTGTTTAAGGAAACCTTGTATTAGTGTGTAAATGGCTAAATAAATAGTCGACTATAAATAAAGCCCCCCCCCCCCCATCTAGTATACCAAAGATGTTCACAAACGAGTGTAGTAATAGTAAGCAATTGGCTGTTGGGAGTAAACATGTAGATGTAGAAATGATTTTGAGGCTATGCACACCTCTTAGGAGTTGTGAGGACTTCCGAAGTACTTGGCCCGACGTCTTTCTCCTCATCTTCTCGCTTTCGCTTCTCCCCCGTTATTTGCTTCACCTCTTCGGCATTTTCATTACAGCTTTGTTTAGCACCCATTTCAGTAAAAATAGGGAAGTTAATTCAAAACAATATTAGCCTACTTGTTTAAAATTTGTTTACATTTTAGTGCTTTCAATTTCAAGGATAACACACGACATATTCCGCATGTATTAGCTCTTTTTATTGAAAATAGAGTATACAACCGAATGGGGAAAATATCACGAAAAGGGAATCTGCCATATTTCATAAAATTAGCTATAACAATATTAAAATAGTGTTCATTCGAAGGATATTTCAAGTAAAAAATCGAAAGCAGCTAATAAAATTCTCTAAATGACTCGTCACTCCACTTTCAACAAAAGTAGATCTACTAATAGCCTAACTTATTGGATCTATTTGTTTTTGGTGTTTCTGTCAAAACTAACAGGCCTTTAGTTTCTATTATGTATTTGCTCATGCATTTGTTTATTAATTAACCAAAACGTTTATTTACTTATACTATGTGCGTTCTTAATTTATCCATATTCATATTGATCTACTATCTTGTTGCATTTTTCTCTACATCTAAAGATTTAGAATATTTGACGAGCGTCATGAATGCACAATTCAGCATAGTGACGAAATATATCAAAACATATCACACATACTAAATGTTTTAGATCCACCATTTTTACCATTTACTCCATGAATATTCATGTGAGAAATAATGACATAATGAATACTGATTGCTAATTTTCATGATGGACATAAGAATAAAATAGCTTTTTTATATGACAAAAACTAGAGAATCAGATTAAATTTACATTTAATATATTAAAAGCAAATAGAGCAGACCCTGGTCAAACAGCTCCTATAGGAATCGTATGATCAGAATCTACTCTGTTTGCGTAGAAAGGCGTATTTATGGAGTGAAGGGTTAACTGTAGAAAACTACAATATAAAATTCACTTTTTCCGAATGAGCAAATATATTACTCGTAACCCTTGCAATCATATTTATATGAATGTTTTATTTCTTCACGCATATGCAAACAGAGTAGACCCAGATCAGACCGCTCCTACAGGAGCCATCTGATCTTGGTCTGCATTGGTTGGTGATGAACTTAATACAGATCTAACTACATTTTTACAGTTTCTACCAACACAAAAGTGCGTACATATATGCCATTATAAAACACCTTATAAATATGCATAGTGTCATTATTTTTACATGGATATATTCAACCGGGAAATGATTAATTGCTGGCGTTTTGGGGAAAATTTCAAGTGTGGTGCACGGTATAATGGGAAGATAAATGACCATCGATTCAAGTTCATTACTTCTGTTATCTTAGTCTTTGGTACTCGTATCTAAGTATCTGAACAAATACATCCTGCATTAACACTTTGTACTCCATAAATACGTCTTTCCACGCCCAGATAAGATGTGTTCAAGAGTAACTCCTTCATTTCTCCACCCAACCATACGATGTGACCACTCTTTGGAATCGTCTCGTGGAGACAATCCCGTATGCACCATTATCTATAGTTCTCGCTGTAGGTTGCCTCTCTGAGTTCTTCAATAGGCCTACTATTCAACACTTTGATTTATATACCTTAACCCATTACCTCATAGGCTAATTTTAGATACAACGTCTTTGAATCAATCTACCGAAAAGGAGCATTAACTAGAGAAAAATAATTTTTTAGAATTTTGTAGTTTGAAACCATTGTGATAAATAGAGCATTTGCTCCTATAGGAGCAAATGCTCTATTTATCACAATGGTTTCACAAATTGACTTCTACGGAGTCGTCAAAAGTCGTCAATATGAGGGAATGGGTTAACCATTTACTCCATAAATGCGTATTTCTACGTCTTTGCAGACAGAGTAGAACCAGATTTGACGGCTGATATAAGAGCTGTCTGATCAGATTCTGCTCTGATTGCTTAAGAAATAATATTGATATGAGTCCACAGTTTCTGCCACGCCAACTAATCCTGTGTGCATGTGCCATTACAAAAATAATCTAATTAATATTCACGATGTCATTATTCCTTACATGAATATTCACGGAGTAAACCGTTAATGTAGATGCACGTCGGCGATACGAGTTCTAGGCAACACATACTTATGCTTAATAAAACAGTAGTTTCATATTGTATGTGTCCAAAATACAGAGACTAGATCGCTTAATCGACCGAAGTGCGAGTCATACACTAATAGAACAAAATACTTCTATAGTGACCACTTCATGGGTAAACATGGGAATGTATCAGAGCAAGTGGTTGCTTAACCCTTTCCTCCATCTGCTCAGTTTGCTGATGGAATTTGATTTCTTTAGTGTCTAAAATGACTACAATGTTCCACCTTTCATAAATACATTTTAACTATTTTGTCCATGAATATTCAGTAGGTATTGGAATTTGGGAAAAAAACATAGAACAGGAAAAGGGTAGAGAAGTAATTTAGAAGAAAAAAACCCCATGAGATCTATGTGCATAACTTTCGCCCAGAATTCAGCTGCCATCTGTGTTAACCAGGAACATACAGAATTCTTTGAATGGTCTCCTTACAAAGGTTGATTTTTTAAAAATGTACACGTGACTTAAAATTAACCCTATACCTGTTCAATATTTATGTAAGACATAATTAGATCATGAATACTTATTAGCTGTACTTTTATAATACGTATTAACTTTTCAAGGGATTGTTTTGTTTGAGAAAAAGTAGATTCAACTCTGTAACATGTCATACCCGAACAAATCAGACCCTAGACTGACAGCTCATACAGGAGTTGTCTAATCTGGGTCTGTTCTGTTTGCAAAGGCGTAAAAAGGATATGTATGAGTGAAAGGGTTTACTCCTCGCTTGAATGCTTAACATATGAGAGTTGTGATCACGGTGCTGTGACTTATTGACCTGCTATTAAAATGTTGTAACTGTATTGATGTACATGGTTTACAGTGTACACCATACATACGCCTTTCTACGCCTTTGCAAACAGAGAAGACCCATATCAGACGGTTATTACAGGAACCGTCTAATCAGGGCCTGTTTCGTTTGCTTATGGATTGATATAGATATGATTCATCAATTTCTGCTATGACCGAAAATTCCTATGTTCAAGTGTCATAATTGTAAAAAAAAAAATAAACTAATTAATATTCACGATGTCATCATTTGTTACATGAATGTTCATGGAGTAAAGGGTACAGTTTTCGAAAAGAAATACAGTAAAACATCTTTATAACGGCCACTAAATTGTGTTACTTAGTTGGTATTTAGGACAGGTGGATGCTTAAAGCAAGGTGAAAGTAAAACAGAACGCTCCTATAGGATTAAGTCACTGCCTCCATAATTCTCCCTACACTGACATGACTAGAGGTTATGATTATCATTAGGGACGTTTTAAACAATTTACGCCATGAATATTCATATATAAAATTAGTCTATGGACATTAATTAGCTCTTTTTATAATGACATTGCGAAGAAGGGATTGTTTTACCACAGCCGAAACAAAAGAATCAGATCTATATTAATTCACAAGCAAAAACAGAGCACACCTTGATTAGACGGCTCCTTTTGCAGAGGTAATTATGTCTTTGTAGCGAAAACGCCTAGTACAAATCATCTTCTGATATCTCCATTTTCATCCTCACTCATGCATTCACAGGCATTACTTGACATAGGTGTTGTGGACAGAAGAGTAACAGAATCCAAATGCAATGGATACATGCGCCGTGGCCATAGAGGGGTCTGGGGGCAAGCTCCCTCGGGAAAATTTAGAATTGTGTAGTTTTGAAACCATTGTGACAAATAGATTATTTGTGCTCCCATAGGAGCAAATGCTCTATTTTTCACAATGGTTTCAACAGGTGACTTTTAGATCTAGGCGTCCGTCAATGTGAGGGAATGGGTTCAAGCTTACACGACAAGACAGAACGTTTATCAAAGTGTACCCCTCTCAGCCTTCGATGTCTTCTGTTCCATTTTGGCCATAATAATGTTTTCACCTTTCAGATTTATATTACGCACGTGCGTAAGTGCGTATCGGTAGTTACGCCCCTGGTTGACAAGGCGTGTATCGGTCTATCAAACTCTATTATTTCTCTACCAAACACTGTGTTGCTCCTTCTCATTAGAAGCTCCTTTCTGAGGCTATTCTAATGGTTAGAAGCAGGATAGGGTTTGGCGGAGCTACCTCGTAGATACGCATTTTAACCCATTCCCTCATAGGCTATTTTTAGATCCAACGTCTTTGAATAAATCTACCGAAAAGGAGCATTAACTAGATAAAAGGAAATAATAGAATTTTGTAGTTCTGAAACCATTGTGATAAATAGAGCATTTGCTCCTAAGTTTTCAAATAGTGATTTTTACAGAGGCGTAGAAAGGCGTATTTATGGAGGAAAGGGTCAATGCCTCTGTAAACAGAGTAGACCAATACCAGACGGCTCCAGTGGGTGCAGTCTGACCAGGATCTGCTCTGTTTGCATAATATATGCATGATTCTATATTTCTTGTGTACATGTGCCATTAAAACAATATGAACCCTTAGCCTGTTAAGCGTTACCAAAATGGCATTTGCAAACAGCTTGAATCAAGATGAGACGCAGAGTAACTCGGCGTGTCATCTGGATCCAAACTGTTTGGCACTCTGTTAACAGTATCTCAAAAGCTTGAACGAATCAAAAGGTAGTAACAATGGCGACAGATCATTATTTTTTTTCACATGGCTATTCATGTGGTATTTAAAGCGTTTAAGTATTGTATTTAGTTTTCCGGAATACCCGTCTTATCTTAAACTCGGACCATCTTATACCCGTCTTATCTTAAACTCGGACCATTTAACTCATAAGTGCCCAGTGTCCCTTAAGTCAAGAGACAAACAGTGTAGACCCAGATGAGAGGGTTCCTGAAGGAGTCATTTGATCAGGCTCTGCACTCTTTGCTGTATCCATCGATGTCAATGACCCCTTTTCCAGCAAATAGTCTGTTTGTTGTTTTTCCGTCATATGCAAAATAGATGGGTTCCAAAGTAAGATATCGACGAGTTTTCCTCCCACACCATTTATACGAGTATAGTCCTTGATCGAATGGAGACAACTCTCTTGCTTGATTATTTTGAATTGCAAAGTAGTCTCCCTTTGATTTGAAATATATTCTAACTTGGCTTCTAGCTATCTTGTTTCCACAATGTAACAATAATTTAACCCCAGCCTGCTTACCGCGACCATTCCCCAATGTTATAAAACTGAGTCTGATTTCATTCTCAAGTATCTGATTGGTCAGATTCTAACCAAGCTCAGAATCTGGCCAATCAGATGCTTTAGAATGGCCTCAGGCTTAAACAAAAAGCGTTATAACCGTTGTTACTCGCCTAACGCGCACCTGAATGGTAATATAACTTTAACTGAAATATCTGAGATAGTTATGCGCGCTAAACCCAAATCAGCTTGTGGCATTGACAATATACCATATGTAGTGTTAAAATTCGAGCCAGTCATTATCATACTGCATCAACTGTTCCAGCTGATACTCGATGCAGGTGTCATTCCTTGTGAGTGGAGAAAAGCTATAATATGCCCTATACTAAAAGACAAAACTTCTGATAAGAGAATGCCACTGAATTATCGGGCTGTGAGTCTTTTATCCTGCATAAGTAAACTGTACAGTGCTTTTATTAATAAACGTATCAGTACATACCTAGAAGACAATAACTTATTAGCGGATGAACAAAATGGTTTTCGTAAGGATAGGTCGTGTGAGGATCATGTGTTTTCATTTAAGCAGTATTATACGTAACCATGACAACGTACACGCAGCCTTTATTGACCTAAAAAGGCCTTTGATTTCGTCGACCGCGATATGTTGCTCTACAAACTCTTACTTAATGGCATTGATGGCAAAGTGTACAGTAGCGTTAAGTCAATGTATGAACATACAGAATCATGTATACGAATTAATAACAAGTTAACTCAGTGGTTCGACTGTAAGTCAGGGGTAGCTCAAGGAAATAATTTGTCACCGACACTTTTTACAATTTTCATAAATGACCTTGTAAACGACATCAATGACCTTGACCTTGGTATAAATATTGACGGCAGAAGTGCTTCAATTTTTCTTTACGCCGATGATATCCTATTGGTGAGTGAAAGCGAAGAGAACTTACAAACAATGCTTGATACCCTACATGCATGGTGTAAAAAGTGGCGCGTGCTCATAAATACATCGAAATCAAAATGTGTACATTTCCGTAAAGGTAGACGTTCTAGATCAGAACATAGTTTTCATATCGGAAATAATCTCATTGAAACAGTATCTGAATACAAATATCTGGGTGTTATTTTTAATGAAAATATGAATCTGTCAAGTCACTGTGATGCCATTGGTAAAGGTGCTTCTCGGGCTCTGGGTGGAATTATCAATAAAATTCACAACATGAAACAATTTGGGTTCAAATCATATGAAAAGCTTGTACAAAACTGTGTTTTCCCAGTGCTAGATTACTGTTCAACAGTATGGGGTTTCAAACACTATCAACAACTAGACAATGTACAGAACAGGGCAATACGGTACTATCTAGGTGTTCACAGGTACGCTCCTGTAGCAGCAATCACAGGTGACGTAGGCTGGCTACCATGTAGATATAGACGCTGGTTAAACATGCTCAGGTACTGGAACAGACTTATCACTATAGACGACGAGCGTATTACAAAAGTTATCTTTGATAAAGATTACGAGTTGTGTCAAAATAACTGGTGTAGCGAAATTAAGCATATTATGAGTCTGTTGAATTTGTCAGACTGCCATAACGGAAAATGTACCGTTAATTTACAATGTGCACAGACGAAAATGTTAAATTATTATACTGATATATGGCGCGAGACTATTAATTACTCGCCTAAATTACGTACATACAAACTATTTAAGCAAGACTTTGAGACTGAAAAGTATGTACTTTTGAATTTAGAAAAATACGAACGCTCCCTTATGGCACAGTTTCGCTGCGGGATTCTCCCGATCAGGATCGAAACTGGCAGATATATTGGTGAGGCTGAAAACCAAAGACTTTGCCGATTCTGTGACAGCATGTCTGTGGAAAATGAGACTCACTTTCTTCTAAACTGTGAACAATACGAGGCCATTAGAGTACAGACTTTCGGTAATCTGCTAGATTGTGAGGCATTTGTTAATTTAAATGACCATGATAAAACTAAAACATTACTGTGTGATCATACCAGAAAGACTGCTAAATTCCTGGTGAAAACTTACAGACACAGACGAAACTTGCTGTACTCATAAATACATGTACGTGTCTATAGAGTACATTTATGATTTGCAAACGGTGTAAACCCAGATGAGAAAATCACATGCGAATATTCTCGTCAGGGTACACACTGTCTTGCTGACAAGTGAAAGTTAATGTTTGTCATATATATCTGACTGTCATTATTTTGGAATAATAATTATATCTATATACATTGCAAATTTAAGCAAATCATTTAAGGTGACATATAGGCCCATGGGGCCGGGTGATTATTTATGTTTGTATATAATTGAATCGATTCATGTTGTGTATATCACATGTCACTATAATAAACAATTTTCTTCTTCTTTCTTCTTATAACATCGGAGCCTGACTGGCAGTTGCAAACAGCGATCCAAGCTGTTTGACACCAGTAGAAACGATTCTAAAAAAACCTGTTGAACAAATCAGAGGAAAGTGAATATTGTAACAGATAGGATTTTCAGAAGACATGGTTTCAAAGACAGTCTAAGTGTTAAGATATCTTACATAACTAATACCCATTCATAATTTTCCCGGACGACGACAGACAGTGAAAAGCCTGATTGGACACTGCGTTTTTCTGTTTGTTGCACAATATATAAGTATACACTCTCTTAAACGACAATTCTAACTTTTGTCTAATTATGGACTTTTGGTAGTTTAATGCATATCGGAAGATACACAGGATGTTCCCTTCAGAACATTCCGTGTTACTTTGGTTGTGGATTTAGCAACCGCATACTCCATAGATACACACGTTTATTCATCAACTCATTAGGCAAATAATTTGCATCTACAAACAATATCTCGTCTCTAAAACGTAAGTTGTGTGTCGACCAGTTTGGATCCTTGTGAGATGTTGATTTACTCGGCTTCTCATTTGGGACTCAGCCTTTTGCAAGGTATTAACAGATATGCCCATTGCCATTTGAGTCCCTTTCCGGTGCCTTCCGCGGTGAAAGGTTTAACCCTTTCCCTGTTCTATATTTAGACCAACTTTCAATACCGATTGAATATTCATGATAAAAATAGTTATAATGAAATATTGAAGGTGGAACATTGTAGCCATTTTATAAAGTAAAGAAACAGATCTTTCAAATCCCATTAGCAAACAGAGCAGACCCTGATCAGACGGCTCCCATAGGAGCCGTCTGATCTGGGTCTACTCTGTTTGCAAATGCTTGAAAACACGTTTATATGGGGGAAAGGGTTAACCGTTTAATCCATTCCCTCCTATCTTTGAGAAACAACCACTCTGAATAAATCTAATGGAAAAGGAGCATTTGCTAGAATTTTTTTTTTTAGAATTGTATATCTTTTAAACCAGAGTGATAAATAGAGCATTTGCTGCTATGGAGCAAAGTTCTATTTATCACAATGGTTTCCAAAATGACTATTACTGAGGCGTCAGACTGTGTCTGTAAAAGATAATGGCGTACGTTATCGCTATACCGGAGCTACTGATGAATATAAAATAGAACACAAGTATATCATCTCCCAAAGCGTATTCTCCATGCATATTAATTTAAGCCTTTATTATTGCCTGGGTGTTCATGGACTGAATTTTTAATCGTTACACATTAATAAGAATTTCCGAACCAGGCCTACATTATTCCGCAAGTCTGACCTGACAACTCCTACAGGAGCTGTCTAAATTGGATCTCTACTCTTTTTGCAAATGTGCCAAAAACGTAAATAAGATAAATAGTTAACCATTTAGTCCATAAATACGCCTTTCTACGCCTTTGCAAATAGAGTAGACCCAGATCTCCTATAGGGGTCATCTGATCAGGGTCTGCTCTGTTTGCTTATGATATAATATATATATATATGATTACATGTATACAGTTTATGCAAAAGCCAAACATTCATGTGCTCAGAATGTGTCATTATTAGAATTAAATTAATATCCATGATGTCATTAGTTCCTTTATGAGTTAAAGATGTATGCTGCGCAAATTTCCGCAAATTTTGCGTTTCGAACTGACTTCAGAACTGGAATCTATGTACCAGAACACTTATTTACCGCTAAACAGCACGGTCAGTATATGGTTGTTTGTGTCGAAAAAACTACAAAAAATGGATTGCTACGGAAACCAACGGAACAGCCTTCACCATTGGCCTGAATCTGTCGTAAGATTCAAATTTTTACATACCGGAAATAATCAGTCGATGTACCTGTATGAGTTAGCTCCCTTTGAACGTTATATTTGATTGACACCATTGAACGGTATAGTTAGCATGTGGTAAGATGGGCATATTGCCTTATTTTCCTGAATAAAATCTATTATGTAGGCCAACAACCAGTGTCAGCCATTGTACATGTGGTAACAACCTAATTAATATTCAAAGCGTTGTTCCAAAATAGAATCGGAGTCATTCAGAACTTGGCCGAGGATGTCCGCTGATTTCTGTACAAAATCTCCGTAATAAAAAGGAGGTTCCTTTTTAAGAATTTAGCAGTATTCGGATAGCGATGATATTTAGCTGAACAAATATATCCTTTCGGAAAATGGGTTGTAAGCATTATTTTCATTATATGTATACCTGTAGAGTTTCTGGTGTTGATTGATTAATACGAAAAATGCGCATTATACATCTTTAAGGTATGCAGAGATGACGTTCATCTAACCTCTCCTACTTCACAGGTGTGTCAATCATCATGTCTAAATCGAAATGGAATTCACATTACACATAATATACGTCAGTGAAGACACTATAAAAGGTTGAAAGTCCAATAAAATATGTTAGTAGCAAATACTAAATATGTTGTCTGGTTGTGTGTTGTTGTTTTTATGCCCATCCCCTTCTTTGAACATGTTTGGTACATATATAGTAATGGAACTGCCCGTCCGTCAATCCATCCGTCCAACAGGTTCGTCTCACAAAAGTCTAGATCACACTTATGGGCCATGGATTCCAATTTTCGTGTCCGCTTTGTAACTCTTGACATGCATCAATGCATTTGGAATAATATGTTTACCGCACCGAGAGGACATGTCGCACACAAGACATACGTGATCCGTTTCTCAAAGGTCAAAGTCACACTTCCAGGAGATTTGATGCGCGCACGACGCCCTCCTTCCGTTTCTGGAATTAAGAGGTCGCCTTCATAGAGTACTAAACATTTCTTGTCGGCGTACATGCAAAGAGGCCAGCGTGATTGCCAACTGTAAAAGGGTTGACAACCAGACATGCAGTATGTTGTAGTACTATAGGATCATACCCTTTTTAATGAATTTTTTAACATATTTGATGAACAAAGTGAGAACATTTCCAATAATCTTACGAAGTTTGTAAATCACATCACCATAAAATTCAGGATGTGAAATACCGTGCCGCAGGTGTGCCTTGAGATTACATTTGTACTTGCCAATAAGTGAAAGATTTCGATACTAAAATTTAGTTTTTCTTAGTTTATGGTATCTATATCCTTGCTTAAGCAACTCTTCAGTTTGAATGAGATTTCGACTGTTAAAATCGTGAACAGATGAACGAGATCTAGCAAAACGAATAAGTTGAGAAATATAAACCCCGTAAGATGGGGCACGGGGAACATCTTCGTCAAGATGAGGGAAATTTACAATATTAAAATCAAAATACTTGTAATCTATTTTGTCATATATTTTAGAAGATTCATTTCATTGTCAATTTTAAGGTCTAGATCAAGAACAGATGAACAAGCTCTAGCAAAACGAATAAGTTGAGAAATATAAACCCCGTAAGAGGGGGCACGGGGAACATCTTCGTCAAGATGAGGGAAATTTACAATATTAAAATCAAAATAATCTTATTTTGTCATATATTTTAGAAGAATTCATTCCATTGTCAATTTTAAGCTCTAGATCAAGAAAAGCTGCATAAGTGTCAGAAGGGTTAGCTTTATTCAATTTGAGTTTTTTTGGGTAAATTGTAGGAAGTGATTGTCTCTACAATAAAGCATATTTTCTACAAAATCATAAAACATTGTGCTGTTTATGTTCAATTATTCTAAAGAAGATTGTCAGTTTGAATACAAAATAAACCGTTTCCGTATAATATTAACGGTCTATTTCGAACAGTCACGGAACTAAAACTCTATCGGGGTCTTCGATATCAAACAAATGAAAGTTTTGTCTTCTTCAGCGTTTATTCTATCGGTTTTCTGGCAATTTACAGTAAAACCTCTATATAACGGCCACTAAATTGTGTTAATTAGTTGGTATTTAGAACAGGTGGCTGCTTAAAGCAAGGTGAAATTAAAACAGAACGCTCTTATAGGAGCGTTCTGTTTTTCTTTCACCTTGCTTTAAGCAGTCACCTGCCTTTAACACAAACTACTTGATGTAACTTATTGGCCGTTATAGAGAGATTTTACTGTCAACAATTAAGGCATTTTTAAAACGCGTTGCCAGTAGAGACTATCACTTTAGAATATCGAATTCGTGAAACACCTTAACTTACTAAGCAATTACTATTACAACAAGAAAAGCTGTTATAATATTATTGGTTATACAGCAATTGAAAGATCATTGTTTGGTCTCTTAAATTTTAGCGCATGAAAGTCTACACGAAACTTGCCGCTGAATATATAGGTCACGAGTCTGTTTCGCACTAGATTTTTCAGTCCTTGAATCTTTGACCGAGATTAAAATTAAATGGACAACTACTGATACCATAAAGCCTCTCTATAACGGCCACTAAATTACATCAAGTATTTTGTGTTTACGGGTGGACGGCTGCTTAAATCAAGGTTAAATCTGTTTTACTTTCACCTTGCTTTGAGCAGAAACCTGTCCTAAATACCAACTAATTTACACAACTTAGTGGCTGTTATAGAGAGGTTTTACTGTATGTCGATAATTATAAAGTCTTACATTTTATGACCAAATTTAAAGTGATATTAGTAATGTTTTAGCACGTTAAAACGTTGTGCCAATATGATTAACTGAGTAATTTTGCTACTGCAAACCCCGATGTCTGCCTTTAACCCATTCCCTCATAGGTTATTTTTAGATCCTACCTTTTTTGATATATCTACCGAAAAGGAGCATTAACTAGAGGAAAGGAATTTTGTAGAATTGTGTAGTGTTGACGGCATTGTGATAAATATTTACCACAATGTTTTCAAAATGTGACGTTTACGGAGTCGTCAAAAGGCGCCAATATGAGAGAATGTGTTAAACAGTAGAGCATACAGTAAAACCCCTCTAAACCGGACGTTAAAATTACTATAAATATCGGTATTGGAGACAGGTGGCAGTTTAATGCAATGTAAAATATTCTGAAAGTGGGTGGGTGATCCTTCAAAAGCAAAAGTAGCAATGCCAAAAGAGAAAATTGCAGACTCGGTTTTATTGAGTCTGTTCATGAATAGTAATTAAAATGGCAACACTACTCACGCCCCCTAGCACCGGCTTAAGCAGTATTCAATTTTCAACAAAACTAATAACATCAAAACTAATGATCACGGAGGACCAGAAAATATAACAACACTGAGAATGAAGTACGGGCGACTTTTTACGGCCGCCACACAAGCACTTAACACCTGCTATTGTGAAGTAGATATTCTGAAAGTGGGTTATCCTTCGAAAGTAAATGTAGCAATGCCAAAAGAAAAGACTCTCCTCTAGGGGATTTCTTCATTACTTTCACCCTGCATTAAGCAGTCACCTGTCTAAAAGAGTATCTAAATTCTTCTCTACTACAATTCAGGTTTAGAGGGGTTTAACTGTATAAAGGTGGGATATTAGCGCTTTTTCCATACTAGATAAATTAGTTTGTATAACATAGCCAAGGTACGCTTATTTGAAAATAACCAATTATAGCTCCTAAATTGGTATAATGCTAACTATTTCGACGCCTATGTGATAATTTAAGTTTTACAAACAGTCAAATTTCTCCTCAAACTATTCTGTTAATGAATCAGTTCATGCGATCGTAAACCGAGCCACGGGGATTCACATTAAATCCAACTGGAACCAAATATCTATTTTGTGTTAATCCTTATCCTGATAAGCACAAACTGACTTGTATTTGCAAACTGTGTATTACCAGATGTGACGGTCAGTATATCGGCGTCTTATCATCACCAACGCTTTTTGATAATCGATCGGTATTTCCTCAAAACTTGAACATATCGAAAACAAATGAAAAATACAAAAGAGTAAATTTTGAGCTGACATCATTTTTAGTGCACGATAAGCGTTAACATCATTCTTTCCAGGCGTCACAATAAAGGAAGTAATAAACGTTCGCAGCATGTAAGAGTTACATGGGAGCAATTAACATGTCCTCGCTATCGGCAAGTAAATATAAAGCCTATGCTATACCATGTGAGACATTATCCTGATAAAGCTATAGAAAGTGTAATTGTGAATACAGCAAAACCTGTCTTAAGCGACCATCAAAAGATGTTTAATTCTGGATATTTTAGGTAGGTACAGGAAAACCCTTCCAAACTGGACGTTCAATTTAGCATACATATCGATATGAAGACATGTGGCAGCTTAATGCAGAAAGATGGTTACACAGAAAGCTCCCATGCATGCCTTTCATTCTGCATTAAGCATCCGCCTGCCTAAAAGTGTCTATTAGTTTCTCTGCTAGAATTCCGGTTTAGAGGGGTGTAACTGTAGTAGCTTAATGCAAGTCCAAAGTAATGCAGAAAGTTCCTACAGGATGTCTACTTTGAAGTTAAAGGCACATGTCTCTTACAGGATGCCTAATTCTGGACCTCCTAGGCAGATGGTATATTAATACATTTACATGTCAAACGTGATGCATTATCTGTCCAGATTTAAATATTCATATCTGCAATCGTTTAAAGGTCGCTGAAGACCAATTCTATTTTTATTATATACATATGAAACTCTTTAAGGCGGCAACTCTGAGAATAGATGTATGAATCTTTAGAAACAAATGATCGCTTAACCCATTCCCTTCTACTAATGCTTTTTGACGCCTCTGTAAAAGTCATTTTTTGAATTCATTGTGATAAATATAGCATTTTCTCCATAGGAGAAAAGTATAACATGGCAAACAGTGCAGACCCTGATGAGAGGACTCCTCTAGGAAAGGGCATTGATGACTTTTGTCCCGCACTCTAAGGATTCATACATGACGACAGTTAAACCGAGAGCTCATGCATATATTTCTGTAAATTCAAGTCGTACCGCATTAAGCAGCCACTTTCTTTTAAAGACGTTTATTTTTAATTATTAAAGAGGTGGCCTTAGAGATGTTTACTGAATATATGATGGTTACTAAATATATAATGATATATCAATTAAATCTGTCATACTGTAATATTGTGACTGCGTTATTGTTCAGTTTCTTCTTAGTGTTTACCATTCATGCTTATCTGTAAAAGCTAAGAAATCCTACGTTCTTTCAAGTGTGCTGGACATGAACTATGGCCCCTTTACATACAGCCATTTGTTCCTCTTATTGTCTAACCGTTTTGCAAACAAGTGCTCTCCTTGAATTATGTGTTTGACTGTGTGAAACTCTCCGACATAGGAAAACAAATTGGTTATGTTTTATCAAATATAAACGAAACGGCGCTGAAACTTCCTGCAAGAAACATTTTTGTCTGACAGTTGTCTGGGGATGTTTCAACAAGAGAAAATAATGTTCAAGAAGCGGAGTGTTGGCGAAATGGAGTAGCTAATTGAAGTAGATAATTCAAAATCTGAACACACGTCCTATAACTATGTCATCGGTTTCTAATATCCATTCCCGCATACTGACGCCATTTAAAAAGTCATTTTTGAAACAATTGTGATAAATAGAGCATTTGTTCCTATGGAGAAATGCTCTATTAATCACAATGGTGTCAACATGACACAGTTCTAAAAGTTTCATTTTGTCTAGTAAATGCTCCTTTTCGGTAGATTTATTCAAAGAGGTTAGATCTAAAAATGGCTTATGAGAGAATTGGTTAAAAGGAGTACAAGCCAACGGGTGTACCAGGGTCTGTATTATTTGCTTCATCGGCGCATCATCTGGACCCAAACGGTTTGCAAATCGGAGTGAGGTTTTCCTTAGCACGATTCCCTGCTAAAATACATTGAAACACACGGAAAGCTTTTTCTGATTACAGGTAGCGCTGAATTATATTTACACACGCAGGTGACAAATGACAGATAAAACGAAACTAATGTCGACACTATTACATTAACCCCTTTACTGATATATACGCCTTTTAACACCGTTGTAAAAAGAGTAGACCCAGATCAGGGTTTACCCCGTTTACTGGGGAAATAACATATATAATTTTATTTCTACATATGCCATTTTTCATGATGCCATTATAAAAATCAGCTAATTAATATTCACAGTAAATCAGTAAGCATCCAAGATGGGACCACGGGGCATTGCCACAGAACCCCAAAATTTTAAGAGATGAAAAACGGAGTAGAAAATTTGGCAGGACATTTTGAAATTGGCACACGAAAGTGTCCAGCAAAACCAGAAGCACAAATGAAATGCACACTCACACATACTCAAACGACCTGCATAGAACATAATTATTAGCAGTGCCGTAAACCCAAACCTTAACCCATTACCTCAAAGGCTATTTTTAGATCCAACCACTTTGAATAAATCTACCGAAAAGGAGCATTAACTAGAGAGAAGGAAAAAAATAGAAGTTTGTAGTTTGAAACCATTGTGATAAATAGAGCATTTGCTCCTATAGAGGCAATTGCTCTATTTATCACAATGGTTTCAACAGGTGATTTTTACAGAGGCGTAGGAAGGCGTGTTTATGGAGGAAAGGGTTGACCAAACTCATTGAAAACAAAACATAAGATATGATACAACAACTTATGCAATAGTTTGATAAGACATAACGTCACAAAATGTCTAACAGAAAAATAAATATCGGTTGAAAAGGGTTTAGGGGTACTACGACACTAAATAGGATAGTTTAGAGTTTGGGACACTGTGGCACTGAAAATCTAATGCAGTGCAAAAGGATGTTGAACAGAAAGGAACTCTTCAAGCACCGATTCACACAAAATGAAGAGCACCCACAGAGCTCCAGATAAGATGCGTAAATTTAAACATTTTCAACAATAGCTTCTTTACTTCACCTCCAAACCCTATACTGTGACCACTCTTTTGAATCGTCTCTTCGAGACGATTCTAAAGAGTGGTCACAGTATAGGGATTGGAGGACAAATGACGATTTTGGTATTTGGGTATGCAATCTTATCTGTAAGTCTGGTCCATACACATATTATACACATATACCATACACAAACACAACGTTTGTTGCATGCCCAACATCGATAACATACCAGCAGCGCCATTAAACTAAAAACTAAACCTCATCAAAAACAAATGTCAGAATATGACGCTATTACTGATGCAAGCATAGAAATAAACATAACATCACATAATGCGACGTTTACTCATTTAAATGAATCAGGCGTTGCTTTCTACAATAAATGTGTTAGACAAAAACAAAACCAAATACACGTAACATCAATTAGATATTTTAATATCCACTTTCACCCCATGGTCTCAAGGGAGCGACTCATAGTGCTTGCTATGGTGCACAAATCTGTTACTATACCTTTGCAAACAGGTTGGACCCTGTTGTATGTCCAGTAACTTATCAGAATCTAAACTGTTTGGAACTTTAAAAGTCATCTTCAAAAATTAAAGTAGATGCCAATGTTTGTAGATAAAATTTATTTAGTATAATATTACATATAAACGGAACGAAGCGTTTCAATCCTTTCTCATGATTTACTTTGGAATGATAACCACTAAGCCCTTTCCATGTTTAATAACCTGATAATCCATGTGAAAAATAATGACATCACGAATAGTTATTAGCTGACTTATTTTGATGGTATATTTATATAACTGCATGTTTGGCTCGGGCAGAAAGTTTAGAATTAGATATATTTTAAACCATTACCTCATATGCTATTTTTAGATACATCCTCTTTGAATAAATCTACCGAAAAGAGGCATTAATTAGAGAAAAGGAACATTTTAGAATTTTGTAGTTTGAAACCATTGTGATAGATAGAGCATTTGCTCCTATAGGAGCAAATACTCTATTTATCACAATGGTTTCACAAAGTGATTTTTAATAGTCGTCAAAAGTTGTCAATATGAGGGAATGGGTTAAACCATAAGCAAACAGAGCAGGCCCTGATCAGACGGCTCCTATAGAAGCAATCTGATATGGTTTATTCTATTTGCAAATGCATGAAAAGGCGTTTATATGAGGGAAAAGGTTAAATCAGTGAAACGACTGTACTCGTATTTACAAATAGTCTTAACCCAATTCGGAGGGATCCTAAAAGAACCTTCTTATCATGGTCTGCACTGGTTTTCTTGGAAACCCTCAGTCAATGTTAAGCCTTTCGTATTAAATGAGGTATGTAGTTCATGCAAATGGGATCGAAACAACCGCAAGCGGGTTCGAAACAATTTTAGGTTTGCCTTTTGACTGAGTTAATTGCAACGGAACAACGCACCATGTGTCTTATGTTGATGGATTTGATAACTTTTATTCGTTTTAAGTTTTATCATGCTCAGGCGAATATTAAACTTTGCAACAATAAAACGAACAATAAGTATATCTGCCATAATTCATTTGACTTCTCCAAGCGATCTATCCCTTTCAAAGCTAAATTTTCAAATGAACTATTCCAAACTTCAAAAAAGGTTAAGCTTACCTTGGATATTTGGGAATAGGTTTAAGAAATATATAACTTGACAAACTGTTCATGCTCTGATGAGAGGGTCCACTAGGATCTCTATCATCTGGTCTACATTGTGTGCAAAGGCAATAGTGACACCTTCTAGCACTGAAACGGCGATCACTCTGTCAGTCGAACATATTTAACTAATTCCTCCAAGACTATTTTAGACCCAACCTCTGTGAATAAATCTACCGGAAAGGAGCATTAACTGTAGAAAAGGAGAATATAACTTTAGAATTGTGATCCATAGGACAAATGCTCAATTTATCACTATGGTTTCATAATACGACCTTTACAGAGAGACGCCAAAAGACGAGGAGAGAATAGGAGAGAATGGGTTAGAGCTACTGATTAACCCTTTCGCTGCCAAGTTATGTCAGAACAGAACAGAACAGAACAGAACAGAATTTTATTCAGATTTGTACAAAGTACCTCGTCTGATATCACACATATATATACATACAAAAGTCACGTGACATATACAACTACAACAATAGAGGATGAATACATTTGCTAACGTATATTTAGGGTCTGTCTAATATTCAAAGCAGATTTTAAGTTCGTGCGAACTTAATTACAAAATTACCAGATCTCAATAGTTTAACAAAATTATCAAATGAACTATTCCAAACTGTGTCGTCTGCTAACTTTGTCGTCTGCTAACTTTGTCGTCTGCTACAAATCTTTATTTTTTTGATATTCTTAATTTTTGTTTAAAAAACAACATAGTAACAGTAACAAACAGTTTGGATCCTGATGAGACGCCGAGTTACTCGGCGTCTCATCTGGATCCAAATTGTTTGCATAGGTAATCACAGATCCGGCATTGGCAGCGAAAGGATTAATGAGTAAATATGAGTGTCTTTTTAAAACGACGATTGTTTTTGCCTTATGCAGGACGAAGGTAACGCGGATTTAGCGCTATTGTATCAGCCTTCCTGCATAACTCTACGACCTGGCTTCAAGACCAAGAGTAACAGTAAAACCTCTCTATAACGGCCACTAAATGGTGTTAATTAGTTGGTATTTAGGGCAGGTGGCAGCTTAAAGCAAGGTAAAAGTAAATCAGAACACTCCTATAGGAGCGTTCTGTTTTACTTTCACCTTGCTTTAAGCAGCCACATGCCTTTAACACAAAATACTTGATGTAATTAAGTGGCCGTTATAGAGGTTTTACTGTATATCTCTTCGGGTCGGTCACTTTAGATAGATTTTATTACATATTCACGCATGTGATTTGACACAGACATGTGTCGCTTGTATCTGACAAGCGTGTGTCTTTATTTCATTTTGATAAAAATTAAAAGCTGATGTGTTACGAGCTTAATTTGACGTTATAATATGTTCAGATAATTCAAATTAAATTACAGGCCCGTTTCATAATGCAATTAGTATATTTTTGGTCCAACATTATTTTGTGCTTTATATCTAATCACTGCATTTACATGTGCCTGTAAAATCAGCCATTTGCAGAAACCTACTATCAAAATAGTTTCTGCTCAAATTTGGATATGTGCAATTTTGACTACATGTACTTTCAAGAGCTTTTGAGAAACTATTGAACGAAGCTCGAATCATCTTATCTGGATCATAGGGGTCTGTACCGCTTCATGGAAGTCTATATGTACTTTATATATAGTATATATAGGATCCCATGAAGCGGTACATACCCCTGTGATCTGGATCGAAGCTGTTTGTCGCTGATAGCTGGGTAATGGTTAAGTGATAACTCAAAACGGGTATTGTTTTTGTTATATGAGACAGTTCGGAGTTTAACGCAGTATGAAAATAATGAACAAAACGAGATATCTGTATTTCTTTTGTTCTGCTTTGAGCAACCACATGCTTTTTAAGACGTGTTGTTTTGTTCAATAAGTGGTCTCTAGAAACAGGCGTTTCTGTGATATCTATCTTCCTACAACTTTGAATTGTGTTATAAATGTAGGAAGTAGATCTGAAATAAGATAATCCAGATTTCTCGGAAATGAAATGCATTAGTGCTGTTTTTGTTATTAATTTCATACAATCCTGGAATAGGAACAGTATCTGCAGAATTATATCATTCAGACACAAAATGAAACTATTATTCGAAATAATGAATTTGAACAAAATATATGTACAGTAAAACTCGTCTAAACCGGACGTTAAATGTAGTATACATATCGGTTTTGGAGACAGGTGACAGCTTAATGCAGTGTGAAAGTCATGCAGAAAGCTCCTCTAGGAGCTTTCTGCATGACTTTCAACCTGCATTAAGCAGCCACCTGCCTAAAATTATTTTATTCTTCTTTATTAGAATTCCGGTTTGGAGGGTTTTACTGTACTGGGTACCGCTGAAGCAAAGCTATTACTTCCATTGGTATCTATGGATACTTAGAGTATCCTGTTATTTCACTGTTTCAACGTCTGATATATTACATCGTTTGTTAATCGTTTACCCATTGAACATTTATGAATATGAATTAGAATATTTCAGTAATGGTACATGAACACATGATGATTCGTCCAAGCCGGAAACTGTAGACTTAGATATATCTTATTGTATAAGGACACGTGAAATATCTGGCCTGGGTCTACTCTGTTTGCAAATGTGTCTTTATAATATATCAGGTAAATTGTTAATATGAAATTGACGGACGTGTTTCGCATAACTATGCAGTATAACCAACATTGCAAATATAAGTATCAACAACGCACACACCAAAAACAACTGATTTCGGATGTTTGATTTTAGTAATATTTGTTTTTTCCACGAAGCAATTATTTTAAAAATAACATTACTGGGATCATATTCGCATACTTACATTTTTTGTGTGTGAATTTGAAACTTTGAATGGCTTGGTCTGATGTTCTGGTTTACAATTTGTATTTATCGAATCAAGCAGAATGGCTTGATTGCACTTTTGGGAAAATGAAAACAAAATGGTTAATGACATACCATATTACATTTAACACACACTGTTAGCCTTATATTAAAATCACTGGTCTTGGCGGATGATCAGTTTTAGACATTTGTTGTCAAGCACAGTTCTTAGTATCACAATCTGGCCATTCGCATTTAACTGCATTGTCACGCTCGGCAGTGATTTAATAATTTGGCCAGCCGAAGGGGTCGGGTTTTATTTGATCATGACCGCGGCATGGCGGCATCGAGGCACATGGTAGTGGCTGTGAAACTAAAACATGGCAGCAGTGATACATATCGAATGTCAATAGTCATACGCATAAAACTACGAAGCTATATCGTGGTTGGCATGTGACGACACTGTGTCGCTCGGCCGAAAGTTGCAAATACTTTCCCTATCTTGGGGTCAATAACGAATGTGGCGGAGGCGACAACGGCGCGGCCTAAACGAGGCATTGTCGGGAACATGGTGCTTGTAAATATCTGGAATCGATTTTCAATTCCAATGCTGAATTTTCAGAGTGGAAATAGTCCATCAATGTGTTTAACCATAGGGTCTACTAGTTATAAAATGCATAAACTTGCAAGAGGATAATGATGACAGAGACTGCAATCTTTAATCAGAGGGTTCTCTCGGGTACCTACTGATCTGGGTCTACACTGTATGATAATGCAAGCAAATGCGTTACTCGCATTCAAAGGGGCTCGACACTTATTTACACAATCGGAAAGGCTCAGCGATGCCGGTGTAATGAAATATTGTGACTCCGTAATATTATGATTCCCCGGTTATAATATTCAGGCAATGGGTCATAGTATTTCGATTCCCGGTCATAACATTACGACTGGGGTCAAAATATTACGAACCCTTTACATATTACAAACCGACTCCGTGTAACACAAAATGTCTCCCGTAAAACATTGAACCACATTAACATTGACGATTAAAGTAAATGTTTGTATTCATATTTGACGTTGCAGTGACATAATGATAGCGGACACTTATTTCCTGAGCGTTTTTATCGAGACAGTGCTTTATGTTTTACCACGGTCATGGTATTGTGCACCGGGTATGCGTTTCATTAATTCCTTCAGCAGGTGTTATAATGTTAGGAGCTTATTAAACCAAAACCAAGCAGAAAATTATCTGTTGAGATTGCTGCCAAGTGAATCTAAAACATTCATATCATACATTGATTTGTAGATCAGTATATCATTATTCGAACACACGCACACACGCACGCACTCACGCACGCACGCACCCACCCACTCACCCACCCAGAAATATTCTATATACTTTGATAGTTATATATTTAAAAAATTAATAAATAAACTGATTGCAGACGGAAATGGCGCTGAAATGGTTAATCTATGTAATTATGATTTCATGTAAAAGTCTCTTGTTTTTAATATAATTGACCAACGTCACGCAAAGAGAGACAATTGAACGGAACAGGTGACACAGATCGAGATAAAAAACCGCGGCAGAGAATGGAATCTGGTCGATGTCTAGAGTGCTGTCATAATTGATAGTTTATAAAAACAATTTATGAACCTGTAAACTCCGATCCTCCACCGCGTTGCATGTTGCGGGACGCGGCAGTTAATCCGGTTTAGCACTTTCTCGTCCATTCGAGCGTCACTCCTGCAACGTTGGGGTCATTATAATACGGCAAGGGAGTCACCTTTTCCGTAATATATGGACCGGTCATAATATTATGGCACTGGACGTAATATTATGACCACGGGGGTGTCGATGTATTACGGGGTCACTTTATTCCATTACACCGGCTAAGACACACCCTGCCTCGGTGGTATGTAGGCTTCCCTCAATAGCAAAATATGTCACCCCTTCGTTGGTAGCCACAATGTAGGTATTTGTGCACTTGTTTAGGCCCTATGTCAGGACCATTTACTTACCTACGTAAGCCCGGTGGTGACATTCTAAATTCCTACTTCAAACGCCCGTCCTCCAAGTTCTTACTCCTTACTTCCAAGATAATTTGCTACACCGTATATTGTTATTGTATAGCCTATTGTTTACGCCCAAGTAACTTCTTAGTTCCGACTTCCATGCTCCAAGTTCTGACTTCGATGTTCCAAGTTCCACCTTCCAAGTTCCAACTTCCATGTTCCAAGTTCCGACTTCCAAGTTCCAAGTTCCGAATTCCATGTACCAAGTTCCAACTTCCGACTTCCAACTTCATGAGGTCTCTTTTCACGTCTGTAGAAAATTTGTAAATGATGTAAACAAAAAAAGGGAGGCAACTTTTTGGAAGCATTTTAGATATTTATCTATTTTTAACTCTATTGTTTTGAGGTCAACTTATGGTTCTTTTTGTTGAAATCATTTTTCAACAGACAAAAGTTGGATTTCTCATCGATTTTCTTATCAGGGAGGCGAAACAACCTTTAAAAACTTTAGACCAGCTGGGACGTCTAGCATGTCAGGTGCATTGACATGCGTGAAGAAAATATAACGTCACGAGAAAAATTAGAACTTTGAAGTCGGAAGGTAGAAGTTGGAAGTCGGAGCATGGAAGTCGGAACATGGAACTTTGAAGTCGGAACATGGAACCTGGAAATTGGAAGTCTGAACATGGAATTTGGAAGTCTGAACATGGAAGTTGGAAGTTGGAAGTTGGAACTCGATGCTTGGAACTCGGAACTATGAAGTAACAACTTAGAATGCCACCCGGGCTTTCGTACTTAAGTTATCTCTTACCGGTTTCCACTGCAAATGTATTCCAACATTTAATACCGCCATATTCGTATGATATTACATTTATACTGTTTGATATATCTCTGGTTTACATATTTTTTATATATTTGCGTATTCCTATTCCGGCGAGCAAATTCTTAACCCTTACAGTACTGGACACTATTCACTAATATCTTTTGCATACAGTGTAGACCCAGATGAGACTGCACTGTTTGTCATACTTCACTTTTCTTTAGAAAATCTCTAAATATTCACTATAAGCTTGACCTGTTTGAATTTTGGAATAGCCCATTTGAAAGCCTTGTAAGGATTAAATTTCACGTTATGCATCGGAGGTCTGATCGGCCTCGGCGTAACTAGACGATGCTTTTCGATTGATATCACTAAATGTATATATTAGACACACAGGAAATAAACTAAACGCAATGACATGCAGTAAAACCCCGCTAATGCGACATGCAGTAAAACCCCGCTAATGCGACCACCTAAAGGAGGTATAATTATGTGTGCTATATGCAGGTGGTAGCTTAATGCAGGACAAAAGTAATGTAGAAAGCTCCTAGATGAGCTTTCGGCATTACTTTTGTCCTGCATTAAGCAACCAACTGCTTATAAAGACACCCATGTTTATTCATTAAGTGGTCGCATTAGAGGGGTTCTACTGTAATTCTAAAATAGAATTCACCACGATGCTTGAGCAAGGCGCGTGTCAGTGATTTGCGTTTCTGCTTCTCACTAATCCAATCCTGAGTTTTACTAGTGGTTAACCAATTCCCTCATAGGTAATTTATAGACACAACCTCTTTGAATAACTCTTCTGAAAAGGGGCATTATTAGAGAAAAGAAATAAATATAGAATCATGTAGTTTTGAAACCATTGTGATAAATAGGACACTTGTTTACAGTTTACAGTTTATTTCACTCAGAACATGGTTTGACATGTTATAAGAGGTTAAACATATATATCAAGAAATGCTAGTTTGGCAGGCTATATAGCAATTAGGGCAGTTGCATAGGTGAGAAACATATGCATCTACGCTCGCACATACATACAGATACATACCACACACAGACACAAACACGCACACACAGACACACACACACATACACTATATATAAATGATCTAGCCAGGAGGGGTCCTAAATTTCTTTAAAATTGATCCTAGCAGACAACAAGTTTTCTTCAATCTATTAACATTTTCGTCAGTAAAGATTACTGAAAATATTTGTGTATTTGCTGTCCTCTTTTTTATAAAGGGGGTTAACCGTTTTCGGTCATCGTCAAAACTTGGGCATTTGAACAGAAAATGGAACTCATCTCCTATATCACTATTGCATAGTATACATTTCCTAAGATGTCGGTCTATTCCATTCCATCGGCCGGTTTCAATTGGCAATTTATTTTTTACACATTCTATAATTGATAAACTGTCTTAAATGAAAATCAGGGAGTTCTATAAAGTAGTTTTCAAACTTATGCTCAGTTTTGAATAGTCTGTAATTTAAACATTTCGATGATGTATTTAGTTCTTGTAGCCATTTCTGTTTGTATTGCTCTTTTAAAACATGTTCTACTTGTTTTCCGGTTCTGTATGCACTTCTAGTGTTTTGATTTAGCCATATATAATTTAGCCCGGTTTCCTCCAGTATTGACCGTATGTTATTAATCCAGGCATTACGATGATTGTTGTTAACGTAGTCATTAAGCACCAACATTTTATTTGTCGGCTTTTAATGGTTAATGAAACTGGAAATCGGCCGAGTTCGCCATACAACATTACATGTGGTGTACTACGTTTAACATTGAGAATATATTTCATGAAATCGGTTTGAACTATTTCAATACACTTTAAATCAACGAATCCCCAGATTTCACAGCCATATAATAAAACAGGCAAAACAGTGTTATCAAACAATTTCAATTGGCAATCTATAGGGATATCTAATTTCGTATTTTTTGCAACAGACCAAACATAGCTTTCCTTGCCTGGTTTTTCATTTTCAGCAAAGACTACTGCATCATCAGCATAGAGCATTACAACCAATTTAGTAAATGTAACGAGTACTTCATCAGAAAGCTCAATTGTAGAATTACATTTTGAAAGTAAGGAAGCTTCCAAATCATTTGAAAATAGGGAAAAAAGAATCGGCGAAATATTTTCTCCTTGTCGCAAGCCAGTTAAAGATCCGAAGAATTCCGAATACTCACCATCCAGTGTAACACAGGACTTCACGTTGTTATACATGCTTTTAATCACATTCAGTATATTTCCAGAAACATTATGATTTAACAATTTAGACCATAGTCCTACTCTCCAAACTGAATCAAATGCATTTTGAAAATCAACGAACATACAAAACAACTTTTTCTTTTTGTTTCGTAGTACATGTATCTCGGCTAGTGCATATAATACAAAGGAGGCTTCAGTAGTTGACTATCCCTTCCGAAAGTCAAACTGAGTTGCATTTACCAAACGGTTTGATTCTAAGTACTTGTTTAATCTATTATTTAGTATGGCGGTGAATAACTTACCCATGCAACTTAAAAGTGTAATTGGTCTGTAATTATTTGGATCGACAGTGTCCCCTTTTTGTTTATAAATCGGTTTAATTACACCAATCGTCCACGATTGTGGGACGTGGCCAGTATCTAACACACTATTGAACAATTTATTATATATTGGCAGCAATATATCTACCGAATACTTTATGTACTCATTGCAAATTTGATCTAATCCACATGCCTTATTATTTTTCATACGTTTAACTGCATTTAGTATTTCAGTATCAGTAATTGGTTCGTTTAATTCATTTTCAATAGTGTTGGCTCTGACATCATTTTCGTTTACTTCACTTTCCTCATGCACTGTTTCATTGACATTTTTAAAAAAGTTATTAACAAAGTATCCAGGGCAATGTTATTAGTACTGCTTTCATTATGTTTTTCAAGGCTTTGGATATATGACCAATACTCTTTTGGTGATGACTTTTGCATATTTCGGATTTTGGTCCTAATATCTCTCTTTTGTTTCGAAACACATGACATTATGACCTTTTTATATATCTTACCGAATGAAAGCATACTACGATAATTTTCCGATGTTGTTTTCGCTCTATGTAACCTTTGTGCAACATGAAAATTTGACCTTGCTGCTCTACATTTATCATTGAACCAATTTTTAGAACGTGCCTGTTGTTTTTTCATAGTTCTTTGTCGGTAAGTACCAAGGGTATATTCAGCAGATTTGGAGAAAATAGCTTCAATATCTGACATTATATGATTTAAATCATCCAAACTGGGATTATCTGATGCTTCTAACTTTTGCTTAACAATTTCCAATTTATCCAGATCTATATTTTGAACAAACTGATCTCTTTTCTCGCTTTTCCAGGGTTTTATTCTATTTATATAATTTTATTGCTAATATTGCAATTACAATCTGTTTTATTGTTTTGTCGCGTTCGTATTTTGAATGTCACAGGACAGTGTACGTCTGATAAAAGCGGACAATACTCCCGTATATCGAAATCGGTAAAATGCTTTAACAATGGGAATGAGGAGATAACATAGTCTACTACTGAACTACTTTTGCATGTAAATTTTCCGATAGTTTTATCATTGAAAGCCCTGCCATTTAGAATTATCATCTCATTGTGCTTGCAGAATTGGACCAGTTGTTTTCCTGCTTTAGTAACGCGTTTATCTTCTGAGCATCTTTCAGTATTAAAACCTATCAACTGAACTTGTTCATAGCTTTCAAAGTTAAAAACATCGTCAACGTCTATGCCAATATGATTGTAAATAGTATCGTCAATGACAACATAATCATTCCGGTTAGATGCTCTAGCATTAAAATCGCCTTAAAGAACTACTACATGCGAAAACGTTTCACGAAATCGTTGCACTTCATCATAGAAAAGGTCCACTAATACTTCTTTTCTAAATCTAGTATTTTCCGATGGAATATATACAGCACCAAACAATACGTCATCTTCAGTATTAAACATAAGTTTCGAAATTTTAAACCAAAGCACATACTCAAACTCACTTTGTACCTCTCTCACGTAATCATAAATTATTTTTAATCAGTACAGATATACCAACAGATTTCCGGCGTACCGATTGCTTCCTATTTTTGATAAAGACCTTAAAATCTTCTAGAACAACAATGTCAAGATCATCTAATTTAGTTTCAACACAAGAAATAATATCATATTTTTTAAAGTGCTCAGTGACATCGGGGGAAATGAGTTTTGATTTTAGGCCACAAACATTTAGTGACAGGAACTTTAAGTCCAATTCGCTTGCTCTCCCATGGCACCCCTAGCCAGTATTTTCTGTCTGTTGGTTTTGCTGTGTCGCACCATCTGTCGGCACCTTGACCTCTCTGCCATCTACAAATAACCTGTCTTTAACCAACCATGCGCGTTTCTTCGCTTTCCTAGCCTCTCGAAGTAGTGGATATAACGGCTTTCTCCGTTTCTCAATTTCATCTGGGAACTGTTCCTGTATGCTGAAGTTTGTTCCGGCTAACAATTTCGCGGATTTTCTCACTCTTTCACGATCTCGGAAAAAAGAAAATTTTGCAACAATGGGAGGTGGTCGCTTAGACATTTTACTGTCTTTGCTTTCTGCCTTCGGTTTGATACGATGGACCCTCTCAAAACTCATATCTTCTAGCTCAAGCTTTTCGGCCAAAAACTTTCTTAGAACCTGCTCTGTATTTTCATCTTTATTCAGCTCAGTCAGAGTTTGTTTCAATTCAGCATTTTCTGATTTTGCCGATTTCGCAAGTCTTTCAGTTTCTGTAATGTCGTCACTCTGCTTCTTGGCACCACTTTGTATACTGTCATATTGGTCGCCAATGTAACCAACAGCCTTTTCCATATCAGTAACACAGTTTTCAGTTTTCTTGATTCGCGATTCAAAATTATCTAACCTTGCACCCATTTGCTTTACAGACACCTCAATTTTGTCAAGTTTATCAAGTTTATCTAGCTTATCCAGCTTTGTTAAATGTGTTTCCATGCGTGCAATTCTGGATAGTAGATCATCATATTCTGTTCCCGTCAACGATACAGCGTACGTTTCACGAACTGGCGTAACCTTTTGATGGGTATCTAGGTCAAGGTAAGACAGGTCATTTCCGGCGGCAGAGGAGTCAAGGTCGGAGCTTCCGCACACACGCTGTCGCTTCTGACGCTGTTTCCTTTTCGGTGTTTTTACTCCTGGCATGTTGGTAGCCATGATAGTCACACATATCTTAACCACATGTTTCAACTATAAACAGGCGGTCAGTTCTGTTTAACCTTATATGCTCAGTCAATAGCCAGACGTTATAATTATATATAGGCGATCACTTCAGTTTAACTCTGTATGCTCAACCAATAGTCACACGGTATAACTATAAACAGATGATCAGTTCAGTTTAACTATGTATGCTCAACCAATAGTCACACGTTATAACTATATGATCAGTTCAATATGACTCTGTATGCTCAACCAATAGTCACACGTTATAATTATATGATCAGTTCAGTATGACTCTGTATGCCCAACCAATAGTCACACGTTATAACTATAAACAGATGATCAGTTCAGTTTAACTATGTATGCTCAACCAATAGTCACACGTTATAACTATAAACAGATGATCAGTTCAGTTTAACTATTTATGCTCAACCAATAGTCACACGTTATAACTATATACGGATGATCAGTTTAGTTTAACTCTGTATGCCTAACCAATAGTCACACGATATAAACTATATGATCAGTTCTGTGTAACCATGTATGCTCAACCAATAGTCACACGTTATATAACTATCGTACTATAACTACATGTAACTCTATATGCCCAACCAAAAGACCAATAAATGCCAGTTTATATTGCTATTGCCTACTATTGTTCTTATACAATGTATATATATGTGTGTGTGTATATATATACACACATATAGAAAAAAGGTGGAAATCCGATAAAAAACAGTTTTACTACATTGAGACGATTCTAAGGACTGGTCACAATATAGGGCTTGATACACACCTTTATCTGTAGCTCTGTTGTGTAGCTTACAAAGTCACCTAACCCATTTGCTCCCAGTGGATTCTTCCATGCTTATATATTGGATTACTCCATTCTTTTATCTAAGGGATGCATGGCCTAAATTTTCAATTTCGTTTTGTTTTATATTAATATTCCTATCAGCAAACAGTGTAGACTCTGATCAGACGCCGCACTGTTTGCCTACGTCCCATATATGGGAACGCGGGAGCAAATACTATTAGATTAATATTTAGCACGATGCGGGCAAACTTTAGATAACTTTGCAAACAGTTTTGATCCAGAGCTACTTGACATTTTGTTAGGATCTAAAAATGTGTGATCTTAATTCTGAACGAATATAGTTTTCTGCATTGATAATCAACGTGTATAGTCATTCTAGTAAATGTCAGTTGGACTAGCATGGTAACGAATTACATTATGCCAAACTTGATTGCTCCACCATTTGGAACTACATGTAAATGACATTTAGATGGATAATCAACTGAAGACATTATATAATGAAGAAATTCTACCACCCAGGAGACAATCAACTAATTTCTGACGAGTGCACACCGGTCGTTATATCTTTCAGATATTTTCACACGAAACCGATGCAGGTGCCGCTAGGTATAATACAATTAATAATTGTCTTAATTAATATTATAAATTGCGATTTAACCGGCCTCACGATGCCTGGAAGTTTATACAAATACAATCATTTGCATCATAGCAATCTTGCAGAATACTGTCACCCAGTCAATCGGCGTATGGTTAGCCCTTTCGGCGCCAAATTTCTAATTGTCGTCTGCAATCCAAGTTTGTTAAATCATTCAGTAAAATAAGGAAATGAGATAAATAAATGCAAATTTCAAAGGAATAAAGTACATATATAGAAATAGAGATTGAGACAAATAGTGAAGTCCCTGATCTGGGACTGCACTATTTGTCGTGGTGCATTTATGCGACTTTGGCGGTGAAAGGGTTAAATAAAAATTGTCTATTAGACAATTTGCATAATGTATCTATGATGGTATCTTTAGGACAAACACTTATTGTGTCTCTTTTATAATGATAAGTCAAGCGCTGCAAATTGACCATTTCCATATTCTATGTTTATTCCAAATTTCAATACCTACTGAATATTCATGGACAAAATAGTGATAATGAAACATGGAAGGTGGAACATTGTAGAAAGTAAAGAAACAGACTTATCCAATTCAATTAGCAAACAGAGCAGACCCTGATCAGACGTCCCCTATAGGAGCCGTCTGATCTGGGTCTACTATGTTTGCAAAAGCGTGAAAATGCGTTTATATGAAGGAAAGGGTTAAGACAAAGGTTGCATCAAGCGGGATTAGCACGATCTATGCATCGTTTATTAAACCTTTCGGCGCCAAATTTCTAATTGTCGTCTGCAATTCAACTTTGTTAAATCATATGGTCAAATAAGGAATGCGATAAATAAATGCAAATTTCAAAGGAATAAAGTATAGAAATAGAGTTTGAGACAAAAAGTGAAGTCTCTGCACTTTTTTTCGTGGTGCATTTTTGCAACATTGGCGGCGAAAGGGTTAAGGAAAGCCCCAATGTTCATTTTTAAATGTTGTGTGTATGAATTAGAAAACAAACCAACAATTTAGCAACACAGTTTCAATAATATCATAAGCTTGGTATTTATTATGCCCAATTATTATTATAAAGAATGTCAATTTGAACTTATATCGGAAACTGTCCCTCTGATACAAAATTAACCGATTTGATCAATACTTATAATTTTTGTTCTACAACAAAGTATTATCGGCCTTCTCCGTTCAAAATGTCCGCGTTTTGCCGAAGACCATCCGAACCCTCCATTGTTTACATAACAACTTTTCTCGGAAGTGGTCGGAGAGACGCGAATAGCTCGAACAGATACGAAACTTAAACCCAACCCGAATAAAACTGAAACATCGACGAGTAGAACCGGGATCGTCGATATCAAACACATGGATGTTATGTCATTTTAAACGTTTATTGGATAGGTTTTCTTGTGATATACTATTTTCCAGTATAAAGAAATGAGTGTTGTATAGGCATTTTTGAAATGCATCGAATGTAAGGTCTTCCCCTTTAAGGAAAACTTGTCCGGATCTTATATTTGAACCTACACATTTTTCATGTGGAGGGGATACAGCATACGAAGCATTTGCTGGAAGAAGCCGTTGTCATTGATGTCTTCAGCAAACAGTGCATGTCCTGATCAGAGGGCTCCTTCAGGACCTCTCTGATATGGGTATACACAGTTTGTCTATGTCCTTTAACCCTTTCGACGCCAAATTTCTAATTTTCGTCTGCAATCCAAATTTGTTAAATCATTCAGTAAAATAAGGAAATGTGATAAATCAATGCAAGTTTAAAATAAATAAAGCCCAGGTATAGAAATAGAGATTGAGACAAAAGTGAAGTCCCTGATCAGACGCCGCCTTGAAAAGGCGGCGTCTGATCTGGGACTGTCACTATTTGTCGTGGTGCATTTATGCAACATTGGCGGTGAAAGGGTTAAAGGCCACGAAGCACTTATTAGGTTAATGCGTTCAATCTTTGGAATAACTACTAGTCACTATTAACGTCAGGTCTTCATGTAGTGTAGTGATTTTTACTTTAAATGATAGGTGTTTGTAAACCACTGACTAAATACATTCAATAAGTGAACATGTACAGTTAGAATTGTTATTGTGTAAGCAAATGACACTAGCATATCTTACTTCTTGGCAATCGCTTTACACTTTACCTGATATAGACTCATTTTGACGTGTTTGTAAACAGAGTTGACCCAGATCAGGCATCTCTTGTAAGAGTTGTCTCATCAGGATCTGCACTGTAAAAAGTTCTCTTCCATGGTAAACATTCTCTTGTTTCTATTGCCATTATAAATATTGAACTAATTAATATTCAATGAGTCATTATTTCTCGCATCAATATTCATGTTAATGTGTGTCACCTATATACGTTTTATAATAGCGCTCTTTTTATATTCCACTTCAATATTGACTACTGTATGATTAAATATTGATGTTTATTGTCATTTTAGTCTTACATAACCCTTACCACGCTGTAAGGAAATAATGTCAACTCAGCAATTTTGTCTACTTAGAATCGAACAAGCTTTTTCGAAACTACAGTACAACCCCTCTTAACCGGGTGTAACATTTTGTATAAATTTCGGTCTCGGAGACAGGTGGCAGCTTACTGCAAAGCGGAAGCCACACAGAAAGTTCCTAGAGGAGTTTTCTTTGTTACTTTCACTCTGCATTAAGCAGACACCTGCCTAAAAGTATCTAAATTATTCTCTACTAGAATTCTGGTTTAGAGAGGGTTTACTGTATTAACCGAGTTTCAAACCGCTTGGCTCAAACCGGAATCTCATCTATCCAATCTAGAAATGCCAACCAGGTCGCGAATTCATTCCGATTTCAGCCTAATGCATGCTAGAGCACTGTTATAAATGCGGTTATTTGCAGAACGCACTTTGGTATACATTTACAGCGTGTAGCTTTGCATAGGTATTGGTACCGACTATTGCCTTATATGCTTATATTTTTAGAAGGGTAGTGTGTGTTTTGCTATAATGCATTATGTCCGATTGATACTGCAACCTGTGTATCTTGGCGTTTGTTGCTTAAACAGAATGAATCTTATGAGCATAAAATAAGTTGGAATGATTACTTCACTTTAACTCTAATCGAACTGGAAATATAATGGCTGCCTAAACTACGTAGTACTGTAAATTATACTTATTTTCAATTAATTCACGGTTTAGGGACACCACTGACCGAGCGTCAAACACCTTGAACCCTGATTTGACGCCGAGTTACTCCGTGTCTCAGCTGGGTCCAAGCTGTTTGCAAATGCCACTATGGCGTTGAGCAGTATTAGGGGTTTATATACATCAATTTGCAAGAGAAGTTGAGCATTATTAGGGGTTTATATACATCAATTTGCAAGAGAAGTTGAGCATTATTAGGGGTTTATATACATCAATTTGCAAGAGAAGTTGAGCAGTATTAGGGGTTTAAATACATCAATTTGCAAGAGAAGTTGAACAGTATTAGGGGTTTAAATACATTAATTTGCAAGAGAATTTGAGCATTATTAGGGGTTTATATACATCAATTTGCAAGAGAAGTTTAGCAGTATTAGGGGTTTAAATACACCAATTTGCAAGAGAAGTTGAGCAGTATTAGGGGTTCAAATACACCAATTTGCAAGAGAACACGATATCCGTTCGTTTCCAGACTGTATATGATACATTGCATTGTTGACCCTTTCGCTGCCAAAGTCTGTCGTCTGCTAACTTTGTCGTCTGCTACACATTTCCATTCTTTTGATTTTCTTCATTTTTGTTTAAAAAACATAGTAACAGTTTGGATCCTGATGAGACGCCGAGTTACTCGGCGTCTCATCTAACTCGGCGTCTCATCTGGATCTAAATTGTTTGCATAGGTAATCACAGATCCGGCATGGGCAGCGAAAGGGTAAAACATGTTGTGGACAAATTTATTACATGTATACCGAATACAAATAATCTGGATCTATTCGAGGTTCCAAGTACCTTGTTGCCACGTGCAGATCTAACCAAAGCTTGGATTATCTTTTATAGAGAAATTGAACAAAATTTGCATTCTGAAAGAGAAGTAGTTTAAGCAAACAGTAATAGCGAGCTAAACGTTTAATAGCCTGTTTATCTGACAAAACGTTGGCTTATTTGGAAAGCCAGACACACGATGATATAGGATGCAAACACTTATCCTGTCACCTCCGACCTGACGCATAATTGCAAACAGCTTTGATGCAGATGAGACGCTGAGTAACCCGGCGTCTCATCAGGATCCAAGCTGTTTGACAATTGATCAGTTGTATTTTAGGAGCTTGGTCGAATCGGAATAAGTCGAAACTTGCATCAGATCAAAATTTGAGCAGCCATTGTCTTCACAGCGGGGTAAAATATAATTATCGTATTGCGTAGTCGGATATGCGTCTGTGACTTTAACCATTGGCATGCGGGACACGCATGCAATGTCATTTGCAAACAATGTAGACCAAGATCCGAGGGCTCCTCTAGGAGCCCTCGGATCAGTGTCTGCACTGTTTGTCATACAAAATAAACTTGCAAATTTAACGATTTCATACTAATCGGACTCCGTTTTTAAACTCTTAAAGGGTTATTAATACATATGTCAGTTTCGTCGGAGCCGTTTGTTTGATATATTCAATGCTATTTATAGCTTTGACGTTTGCATGTCGTCACTTTGGTATTGAATATTACAGCAAAATCCCCCAAACCGGATTTTTTAGTGAAGAATTTACAGTAAAACCTCCCTGAACCGGAATCCTAGTTTCAAAGACCGATATGTATGCTAAATTGAACGTTTGGTTTACTGTAAGTGATTTCGGCAAGTGGTTAAGTAATGCATAGGAAAAGTCACACAGAAGTCTGATGCACGAATTTCACGCTGCACGTAAAATTTACATTAATTTATCTCATTTCTTTATTTTACCATATGATTTAACAAAATTCGATTGCAGACGACAATTAGAAATTTGGCGCCGAAAGGGTTAACCAGCTCATCGTCACGTAGCTAGAATTTGCAAATAACTTGGGTCCAGATTAGACAGCGAGTATCCGGTGTCTAATCAGGGTCCAGACCATTTGAAACACGATCAATAGTTTCTGAAGAAAGCGAAAATTGAGACAGGTCGGTGTCAAACATCATTTTTATAGCTATGTCCAATATAAACGGACACTGCTGGCCGGCGGCCCATACACCAACCCTCCTGAACAACGATATTTACCAATATAATAATATCGTTGAAAACAAACCTGATTTATAATAAACGTTTTGGTTATATGTAACCCCCACTGAATATGAAGTTAAGTGTTCACATTAACCCTTTACCTGTGGTCCTGTTGAATAGTCATAAAAGAAATGATGACATCATATTTATTGACTGAACTTGAAATGAGGTGAACTTATCAAAGGTTTTGTTTTGCTTTGGCAAACCACTGTTGAACCAAATATATACAGTAAAACCGCTCTATAACGACCATTAAATTACATCAATGATTGTGTGTTAAATAGAGGTGGTTGCTTAAAGCAAGGTGAAAGTAAAACAGAACGCTCCTATAGGAGCGTTCTGTTTTACTTTCACCTTGCTTTAAGCGACCACCTGCACCAAATACCAACTAATTAACACAATTTAGTGCTCGTTATAGAGAGGTTTTACTGTAATGTAAACAGAAGACAGAGCAGACCCTATAGGAGCCACCTGATCTGGGTGCACTTTGTTTGCAAAGAAGTAGAAAAGGTTATCTATAGAGTAAAGGCCAAAACGCCTCGGAGAGTTATTTCTGGGTTGTGGGCAGTTATCACACCAAAACAATTAACTCTTACATCGCTGTACAAAACTATTGTCAGCACAAATTTGGATCTGTTGAAATTGTGACTATTTCCGACTCGATCAAGAACAAGATACATTGTGTTCAAGACTTTTACATAAAGTATAGTGTCTATTTGACATAGTACAACATAATAATACATAATACAAGGCAACAAAACCGTACAAAATTAAATCTTCGCTTGCTGAATTTTGAAATACATTTCTCCTTCTTTACTCATGCCCTGTTGTATAATTACATATATCTTCACTGTGTACAAGTACTTCGCTGTGCAATAACTGCTGTGGAGTGCACTGGTTGCACAATCAATTTGTAAATAGTGCAGACCCAGATGAGACAGATCCTGCTGGAGCTGTCTCATCTGGGTCTTCACTATTTACAGGTAGGTATATTGACGTGAATAGCAAGCGAAGGGGTAAATAAAATCATTGAGAACTATTGACCGAGTATCAAACAGCTTTGATTCTGATGAATCGTCGAGTAGACTGTTTATAGAGTGAAATGTAGCACTTGGGTGAAAAACTGTCAAAATAATAACCTCAGCAGGATAGATGTTAAATACTAGAGGTCTCCCATTTGTATTGTTTTACGCTAACCTATTTTTAATTATCCCATAATATAGTCACAGTACATGCGGGCTGCACCTATCATGAACACATATCTTGTTGTTTGAAATATACAATGTTGAACATATTGGAGTCCAAAGTATTGTATCTATAAGGAATCTAGTCCATACGAAATTGCAGACAGTGCATATCCTGATCAAATGTTGCAGGTTTAATGCGGCAGCTAATATTGATCTACACTGTTTGCACTTTCATATGGTTTAAAATCTCTTGGCGGCACTCTAACCATACCTATTCCAAAGGTAACTACACTAGAACCCTCTTAATGAATTAGCATGGGTGTAAGGGTGAATAAGCAGATGGTTGCTTAATGCAGGACAAAAGTAATGCAGAAAGCTCCTAGAGGAGCTTTCTGCATTACTTTTATCCTGCATTAAGCTACCACCTGCATCTAGCACCCCAAATTATACATCTTTCAGGTGGTCGTATTAGCGGGGTTTTACTGTATTTCTGTAAACTGTTGTAAATGGTATTTAATGGTTTTCAGCCAAATCCGGAATGCAGGAGTGTATCCAAAATAAGCACTCGCTAAATTAGGCGGAAGTGGCATTACCATCGTAATCGAATACCATGGTATAACGGAGTTTACAAATATACTCGGGAATTTTTACAATTGAAGTTTAATCCGTAAAGAAAACGATAAAGAAAACTCTTGTATGGTTTCAAATTGGGTTTTTATGGGCTCATTAACCACTTTGTGGCTGTGTCGCATATGTGATTTTCTATATGCAAACAGTTTGGACCCAGATGATACTCAGAGTAACTCGGCGTCTCATCAGGATCCAAGGTGCTTGTAACTGTTACAGTTTTAAACAAAAAAATAAGAAAACTAAAGAAATGAAAATTGTAGCAGGCGACAAACTTTGCAGACGACAAAATGTGGCAGTGAAAGAGTTAACCACTTTGTGCCCGCTTTTAGTGTCAGCTGTTGTCTGCTAGACAACTTTTCGTTTCAAGTTTTAGAGTGGGCGATTGGTCAATTTCTTTATAAAAAGATATATAAAGTGTCAAACAGTTTGGATCCTCGTAATCTTATTTAGATTCAAACTGTTTGTAACTTATAATACAGACCCGTCTTCATAGCACTGAAGGGGGAAACTAGGCAAGCAGTACGCCCCCCAGTCAGTAGAGCTCATGTAGGAGGGAAACTTTTGTTTCCCAAAGAAAAATGTCACATCGAGAAATATTGTTTTTAGAAATGTCCCTTCAACTGAATATGTTATGGGCTCATGATGCACAAATCTAACAATGTACGTTGAAAATAAGGTTTGAGTGGGTCACAGTAAAGCCCGTCTAAACAGGAAATCTTTAGACAGGTGACTGCTTCATGCAGGACGAAAGTCATGCAGCAGGCTCTCTTGGGAGCTTTCTGCATGACTTCCACCCTGCACTAAGACCCGTATTGATATTAATTTGATCGCTTGGAAGGATTTTCTGTACTGCACGTACAAAAGATGGCCGATAATAGCGTAATTCTCTGTTACATTATAATCGACAGTACAGTAAAACCTCTCTATAACGGCCACTAAATTACATCAAGTATTTTGAGTTAAAGTCAGGTGGCAGCTTAAACCTATAGGAGCGTTCTGTTTTACTCTCACCTTGCTTTAAGCAGCCACCTGCTCTAAATACCAACCAATTAACACAATTTAGTGGTCGTTATAGAGAGGTTTTACTGTACAGTAAAAACCAATTTAAATCGGAACTGTAGTAGAGAAGAAATGACAAAATGTTTAGGCAAGTGGCTGTTTAATGCAGAGTGAAAATAATATAGAAACCTCTTCTAGGAGCTTTCTCCATGACGTTCACCCTGCATTAAGCTGCCACCTGTCTCCATGGCCGATATTTATACTAATTTGAACGTTTGCATAAGAGGGGTGTTCTGTACTGCACGTACAAATGATGAACGTTAAAGATGTATGCTGAGCAAATTTCCGCAAATTTTGCGTTTCGAACTGACTTCAGAATTGGAATCTATGTACCTTAACACTTATTTAACGCTAAACAGCACGGTCAGTAAATGGTTGTTTGTGTAAAAAAAACCTAGAAAAATGGATTGCTATGGAAACCAACGGAACAGCCTTCGACATTGGCCGGAATCTGTCGTAAGATTCAAATTTTACATACCGGAAATAATCAGTCGATGAACCTGTATGAGTTAGCTCCCTTTGACCGCTATATTTGATTGAAACCATTGAACGGTATATTTAGCATGTGGTAAGATGGGCATATTGCCTTATTTTCCTGAATAAAATATATTATGTAGGCCAACAACCAGTGTCAGCCATTGTACATGTGGTAGCAACCTACTTAATATTCAAAGCGTTGTTCCGAAATAGAATCGGAGTCATTCAGAACTTGGCCGAATATGTCCGCTGATTTCCGTACAAAATCTCCGTAATAAAAAGGAGGCTCCTTTTTAAGAATTTAGCAGTATTCGGATAGCGATACTATTTAGCTGAACAAATATATCCTTTCGGAAAATGGGTTGTAAGCATTATTTTCATTATATGTATTCCTGTACAGCTTCTGGTGTTGATTGATTAATACGAATAATGCGCATACTACATATATAATAACATATTTCTTTGTTACTTTATATTCGATAATGCAGTAACCCCCCTCTAAATCGGAACCTTTTTGGAGAAGAATTGAGATATTTTAGGCAGGTGACGGCTTAATGCAGAGTGAAAGCCATGTAGAAAGCTTCCAGAGGAGCTTTCTGTATGATTTTCACCCTGCATTAAGCTGCCAACTCTCTCTGAGACCGATATTTATACTAAATTGAACGTTTGCGTTAAAAGGATTTTTACTGTACTGTACGTACAAATGACGAACTTTAATAGCATATTTATTTTTTATTTTATATTCGACAGCACAGTAAAACCCACTCAAAACCGGAACTTTTGTGGAGAAGAATTTAGATACTTTTACGCAGGTGACTACTTAATGCATAGTGAAAGTCATGCAGAAAGCTCCTCGAGGAGCTTTCTGCAATACGTTCACCCTGCATTAAGCTGCCACCTGTTTCCATGGCCGATATTTATACTTATTTGAATGTTTGGGTTAGAGGTGTTTACTGTAATTTACAGTAAAACCTCTCTATAACGACCAATAAATTGTGTTTATTAGTTGGTATTTAGGGCAGGTGGCTGCTTAAAGCAAGGTGAAAGTAAAACAGAACGCTCCTATAGGAGCGTTCTGTTTAACCTTCACCTTGCTCTAAGCGGTCACATGCCTTTAACACAAAATACAATGAAACCCCGCTAATGCGACTACTTAATAAACAGCCACTGGCGCCGTTTAAAGCAGGTGGTTGCTTAATGCAGGACGAAAGTTATGCAGAAAGCTCCTATAGGAGCTTTCTGCATAACTTTCGTCCTGCATTAAGCTACCACCTGCCTCTGTCACTCAGAAGTATGCCCCTTTTTGGTGGTCGCATTAGCGGGGTTTTACTGTACTTGATGTAATTTAGCGGTCGTTATAGAGAGGTTGTACTGTACGTAGAAATGGTTAATGGTAATAGTATACATCTTTGTTACCTTATATTCGACAGTATATTGGAAAGAAATCGTAATCATATAGAGTGATTGCCAGTTCAGGCTGTAGTGATAATGCCGCCTGTATAACATTGTGGTTTATCGATTCAATAGACGCGAGATCTCTCTCTATGAGGGCCTGTGTAATTAAACATAGCATGCAAGATATTAATAGGCACGCAAAACGGTCATTAAACCTTATCATGCTAAGCACATCCTGGCTGGCAGTTGTATACAGCTTCGACGGAGATAACACTCGGAGAAACTTCGCATCTCATCAGGATCCAAGCTGTTTGACAACAGTAAATAGCTTCACAAACGCTTAAGTGAATCAGAAGCAGACAGACCGTCCCAGATGGGAGATTGAGCCGACATTTGATTATTTAGGATAAGGTTTGATATCAAAATGGTTCAGTGTAAATTGTCACAAATAGACTCCTGGCATCTACTTTGTCAGGCATCTTCCTTTGCAAATGCCGCTAACTGTTGCTATGACGACGGTATAAAATTTCTTACACATATATTTCGTAAACTGATATGTAATATTCTAGACATATCCGAGTTAGTTCATTTCTATTTAATACCGGCTATTTCAACATTTATTCAACAATGAAATATAACTATTCTTCTTGAGGAATTGTTACATACATGTACAGGTCACATTGATTCTGGTGCTGAACATTCTGACACAGGTCTAAGGTTATAGAACTTCTAAGTCTGACTCTGAGATCATTCTCAAGTATCTGATTGGTCAGATTCTGAGCAAGCTCAGAATCTGACCAATCAGATGCATGAGAATGAGCTCAAACTTAAGCACAACGTTTTATTATCTCGGGCCCAATACTCACACCGAGTTGCTTCTATTAGATTCAATTCCAGCCTTAGCACTGATCCCGCTGAAACAAACATTATGTCTGCATAAATTTGGATTTTGGTGAACGTTTGAATACTTCCGATTCGATCAAACTTTTCAGAAATTATTGATCAAGTGTCATGACAAGCTTTTAGATGATTTACCAAGTGTCAAACAACTTGGCTCCTAATCAGACGCCGAGTTGCTCGGCGTCTCGCCATGATCCAAGCCGTTTGCAAGTGCGACCGAGGCCGCGATTACATCAAGTATTGTGTTAAAGGCAGGTGGATGCTTAAAGCAAAGTGAAAGTAAAACAGAACGCTCCTATAGGAGCGTTCTGTTTTACTTTCACCTTGCTTTAAGCAACCACCTGCCCAAAATACCAACTAATTTACACAATTTAGTGTTCGTTATAGAGAGTTTTGTACAGTACGTTAATTGGAGTAAATGCACGTTTGAACTTCGGATTTCAAGATGTTCTATAATTTGAATATTAGGGTCATTTTAGTTTGAACCTGTATCTTAATCTTTGTCTTCATTTCCTCAACTCCACTGGTGTTTATCTTTCGAAACCAAGAACCGAGCATTCAGCTCGTGATAAACATACTTTCTGATATAATGTTTGAAACCAATACAGATTAACTTATAAGTATTGTCCAAATAGTTGAAGGTTTCACAAGCAGTTGCCTTGTTTATATTCTGCACGCACAGACACGGCCTTAACCCTTTCCCTGATATTAAAGCCTTTTGGCGCCTCTGTAAAAGTCGCTTTTTGAAATCGTTGTGATAAATTTATCCCAATGGTTTAAAAACTGCACAACTGTAAAGTTTCCTTTTTTATCTAGTAACTGCTCCTTTTCGGCAGATTTATTCAAAGAGGGTTGGTCTAAAACAACCTATGAGGAAATGGGTTAACGTGTTCCGTAATCCACAACCTCAAAGAAATGCCCTTTAACACCTTTGCTAACAGAGTAGGTTCAGATTAGTAGTGTCCTGTGTAAGCTCTATTTGCTTATGGAACTATATAGGACTGATTCTACAGTTTCTGCTACAACAAATTTGCCAGTGTTTGTATGCATACCATTATAAAACATTAGCAAATACATATTTATTATGTTATTTCTTTCATGAATACAGTAAAACCTCTCTATAGCGGCCACTAAATTAATCAAGTATTTTGTGTTAAAGGTAGGTGGCTGCTTAAAGCAAGGTGAAAGTAAAACAGAACGGTCCTATAGGAGCGTTTTGTTTTACTTTCATCTTGCTTTAAGCAGCCACTGCTCTAAATACCAACTAATTAACATAATGTAGTGGCCGTTATAAGGAGGTTTTACTATATCTACCAAATAGATGGAGAAGTAGTAAAGTCAAGCAGGAAAATACATGAACAAAACGCAACCATCACCTACACCGACAAAAAGCAAGCAACACACACACAACTACACACGCACGCATGCACACACACAAACACACGAGGCGTAAATTATAAACACAAACAAACGCACAAGCACAAATACACCAAACAAACACAGAAGCAAGAGTGACAAGGAGAGTACCGCCTTGGAGCTTAGAGTTAACATGTAATTAGTACTGTATTATGAGGTCCGCAATACCAATCAATATACAACCGTCGTCATTGAAACCAAGCAGTTTGAATCCCGAAGAGATGTCAAGTTACTCTGCCTCTAATCAGGATCCAAACTATTTTCAAAGATGATCACAAATTCGCATATGACACTGAAAATAGTCAAACGATTTCATGTTAGAACTGCAACAACGTTATACAATGTACAGCTAAGTGTCTTGGGATACAACAAATTAACGAGAGAGCTTGGATGTCGCCGAGGGAAATCTTTACTTCAGCGTATACCAGTCATCATAGGATCTTATGCTGCTCCATTATGTATTGTGAACTATCCGTCATATGTCGTAACGAACAGACGTCTAGTGTCGCAATAGTTTCGACTCTTTGTTAACCCTTTCCTTCATTATAAATGCATTTTCATGTATTTGCAAACAGGGTAGACCCAGATCAGACGGCTCCTATAGAAGCCGTCTGATCAGGATGTGCTATGTTTGCTAAAGGAATTTGAAATATCTATTACTTTTTAAAATGGCTATAATGTTACACATTATATTTCATTATAACTGTTTTGTCCATGAAGGGAAAGAGTTAATGCGACTCAGGTAGAAGTACGCTAGCGGGTTACGGGTTCATTTAGGTTGGTAAATGATGTTTGAAGAACAATAAAACCCTTTAAACTGAACATTAAATTTAGTGTAAATATCAGTCTTGGGGACAGATGACAGCTTAACCCTTTCACCGCAAATGTCGCACAAATGCACCAGGACAAATAGTGCAGTCCCGGACCAGACGCCACCTTTTCAAGGCGGGGTCTGATCAGGGACTTCCATTTTTGTCTCAACCTCTAGTTCTAGATATGTGGTTTATTCATTTGAATTGTGTATTTATTTATCTAATTCCCTTATTTTATCGAATAATTTAACAAAATTGGGTTGCAGAAAGGGTTAATGCAGTGTGAATGTCGTACAGAAAGCTCCTCTGTGAGCTTTCTACATGCCATTCATCCTGTATTAAGCAGCCACCTGCCTAAACTTATCTAAATTCCGCTTTAGTGAGGTCTTACTGTATTATAGTCGTTTCAGTTAGAAACAATTGTGTAAATATCGTTATTGAACATATTTCGAATTCTGTGATCTATGTAATATATCATTTGACCTGTTAAATGTGCAACATTTGAAGACGGATGTTACATACAATTAACCTCAAACAGAAACATTTTCTTCAACCACAGCACACATAAATGAATTTGCACGTATTTAAGAAATGAATGACGCGCTTCCGGTGTTCATGAGGTTATGCAACGCATAGTTTAACGAGCAAAGTTAGTGAAGCCCGAAGGGCTTCACGTGAATCTTTGCTCGTAAAGCTATGCGTTGCATAACCCATGAACACCGGGAGCACGTCATTCATTTCTTATATTTATATTCCATTGTATTTCTTATATTTAAGAAATGAATGACGTGCTTCCGGTGTTCATGAGGTTATGCAACATTCTTTTTGGAATAAGGTTATATAAGGACGTTGCAGGGCGAATGTAAATATTTGCTATTGACGGTTTCGACCACTTCCTTCTGTGGCCATCACCAGACCTGCTTAACTGCGGTAAGGTCACGGTAGACGATCCCGATGATTTCCGCCAGTCTTCGTGACGTTGGCGAAAATTGGGTCGTAAACTCGGGAGAGTTGGTGGGCCCCCTCGTCTCTGTTCATGATCTGCTTGTTGATTCGTATTGAACAAAGACGATGGGCCCCACCGGCTCTTCCGAGTTTACGGTCCAATAATCGCTAAAGTAATGAAGACTGGCGGAAATAATCGGGATCGTCGACCGTGACCTTACCGCAGTTAGGCAGTTCTGATGATGGCCACAGAAGGAATTGGATTACCAACACGATGAACTCCTTTAAGAATATCCTCAAACATGCTATGTATTTATAATAAAGTCGTTCAATTTAATGTATTTCAACGCTACGTCAGAAGATAATCTGACCAGGGTCGTCAATAAACATTGCTGAGAGGAATACGGAAACCTGATGTGTGAAGTTTTACAGGACAGTCACTGTAAATATAGTGTACAATGTATACAAATTAAAGATTTTTTTTAAATTTTGCCATTCTTATCCCATGTTGCTACATTTGCGCAAAATACTGCGACATTTGCTGTCTTAACCCATTTCCCGTTATTGACGACTTTTGACGATTCTGTAAAAATCACCTGTTGAAACAATTGTGCTAAATAGAGCATTTGCTCCTATAGGAGCAAATGCTCTTTTTTATCACAATGGTTTCAAACTACAAAATTCTAAAAGTTTCCCTTTATCTAGTTAATGCTGCTTTTCGGTATATTTATTCAAAGAGGTTGGATCTAAAAAACTACATAAAAAAACATATAAAGCGCGTTTCATTGCAAATTCTAGTTCATGTACAACTACTAAATTGTCTATACGTTTGACTTCTTGTTTAACGAAGGTAAAGGAACATGTAAAATTCTACTGTGATAAGACTTATGAAAATTCTGGAATAAATCTCTTCTGGTCTATTAAGAACTCTTCAGAAGTCTTAAACAAACTTAAGAACAGAAGGTATATTGCATCCACTGTAAGCACGTACGATTTTTCTACTCTGTACACAACTCTTCCTCATATTTTAATTACGGATAAGCTTACTAACTTAATCCAGAAAGTATTTGCCCGGGAAAAAGCATCATTTCTGGCATGTAATGCTGAAAAAGCTTTCTTTACTGACGAGCAAATGAAATATTACACTAATTGGACGTGCTCAGAAGTTTGCGAATCACTAACCTTTCTTTTGGATAACATATGTGTACGTTATGGGAATGCTATATACCGTCAGGTAATTGGTATTCATATGGGTACGAATTGTGCACCACTTGTCGCAGATTTGTTTTTGTACTGCTATGAGAGAGATTTCCTATTGAAGATGGTCAAATGTTTTCAACAACGAAAGCATAATGAAATAGTAAAACATGCAATGAGCGACAATTAAAATGAATTGAGTTCTAGGTCATTAAAACCTCTGACGTCAAATAATGTTCATCTAGAAACGCTGCCATCTGTTACACTTCAGAGTGGGCTTTCCAACAGTGTCTTTTCAAAAACCTAACCGGCGTCACATCTGGAAGGTAATCACCAATCCGCCCATTGCAACAAGCCGTATGAGTCGTTTTCAGGAGTCTGTGGCAATGAAAGAGTGAGTTAACCCTGTTTTATTAAATGTTTCCGGTTTGTCGTTGACATAAAAACGTTAAATGTGTTAACAGTAGGCCAATGAACGTTACCAAACTCTTTTCTACAAATTTCGTATTTGGGGCAACACAGTAGGAAATGATACTCACTTTCAACAATATTATGATTACAAAGTTTACAGAATCTGTTTCTCTTAATATTACACTAAAACGTCCAGATTCAATCTCAAGAGTATGATAGCTTAATAAAAACGAGAAAATATTTGGTGCAGCTCATCATTCGTAATTATATTTAGATATTCTTCGAAGCAAAAACTGTTGCTAAATCTACAATGCGTACTTTATTTTGTCATCGGTTTAATTGAATCATTCCAATCTTGCATAAACTGGTCTCTTAGACGCATCCTTATTAATGGTACATAAATAGTATCGGCATCAAAATTTAACCGTACATTAGTAAGTTCAAGATAATCAATAAAATAATGAATTCTTTTGGCTCAGCAAGTACTGTTTACTTCTTATCTTACACCAGAAATTAAGTACTGGTCCGCTCTTTACATAAAAGCGTCAAAGGAAACCTTCCTAATTCACCATACACGGCTGAGTAAGGTATTTCTTTTTTAACACCAAGTAAATGTTTACAGAATCTAAGGTGCAACTTATCAACATCTTTCAAATTATAAACACCCCAAAACTTCAGCCCCGTGTAGTAAAATTGGAACAACCAAACTATCGAACTGCACAAGTTATGTCTTGACATCAAAATCAATTTTGTCAAAAAGATATAAAATACTTGAATAGGCCTTCAGGGCATGATCATGCAAACACTTTACACCAGAGAGGAACAATAATGATAAAAATCATAAAATGTCAGATGAAAATGTTTCAGCTTTGACATTTTTGGTTACAAAATAATACCGTTCCGAATACTTGTCTTAAGGTGTGAGTGAAGTAAGTAAATTTTCAAAATCTATATTCTAGTTTTTCCTATTGAATATGGTCAAATGTTTTCAGGAACGAAAGCGTAATGAAATAGTAAAACATGCAATGAACGACAATTAAAATGAATTGAGTTCTAGGTCATTAAAACCTCTGACGTCAAATAATGTTCATCTAGAAACGCTGCCATCTGTCACGTGTCAGAGTGGGCTTTCCAACAGCCTCTTTTCAAAATCCTAACCGGCGTCACACCTGGAAGTAAATCACCATTGCACCAAGCCGTATGAGTCGCTTTCAGGAGTCTGTGGCAATGAAAGAGTGAGTTAACCCTTTCGCTGCAAAACTCTGTCGTCTGCTAACTTTGTCGTCTGCTACAAATTTCCATTCTTTTGATTTTCTTCATTTTTGATTCAAAAACATAGTAACAGTAACAAACAGTTTGGATCCTGATGAGACGCCGAGTTACTCGGTGTCTCATCTGGATCCAAACTGTTTGCATAGGTAATCACAGATCCGGCATTGGCAGCGAAAGGGTTATGGCAGGTTGTATCGCAATGTAGGTAGAAATTAAGATCTCTCTTTCTCTGTACTATTTTTGCATTTAGCAACCGTCGAGTGTTAACCATTTATTCCATAAATACGATTTTCTATGCCTTTGAAAACAGAGTAGACCTAGAGTAGGTGGCTACTGCAGGAGCCGTCTGATCAGGGTCTGATCTGTTTGCATATGACATAATATAGATATTATTCTCCAGTTTCTGCCATGACCACACTTTCCTGGGTTCATATACCATTATAAAAATGAATATAATTACAGTAAAATCTCTCTATAACGACCACTAAATTGTGTTAATTAGTTGTATTTCGGGCAGGTGGTTGCTTAAAGCAAGGTGAAAGTAAAACAGAACGCTCCTATAGGAGCGTTTTGTTTTACTTTCACCTTGCTTTAAGCAGTCACCTGCCTTTAACACAAAATACTCGATGTAATTTAGTGGCCGTTATAGAGAGGTTTTACTGTAGTGTTCATGACGTCATTATTTCCTACATGAATATTGATGGAGTAACGGGTTAATACTCAAATCATATCAGTAGCTGGTCGCTTATAGGCTGGGTCCTAGTAGTGGTTACCGTAGCATCCCCCCCTAGACTTTTTTTCATGGGTACCAAATTGTTCGTTGGGGTCCTCAGAACACATTTTGAGCATGCCCCCAAAAATAAGTTTGTCCCAGCTATGTTTTATTTAACGGTTCCGATGGTAACCCGAGGTAAATTTCGAAACTACCTTGGTTCAGAAAATGAGCCATAACTTTGTTTTTAGAAGCAATAGAAGGACAAAACAAGTACCAAAGTAAAGCAGAGACATATAGCTTGAATATGATATATGATTTTATTAATATTCATAAATGCATTCTTATGAATATTAATGAGGAGGTAAAAAATGTGATTTTTTTTAGAAAAAAGGAGTTTGTTGTTTAGTCTGAGAGGCTTATTAATGCTTAATGTTTAAGTTGTTTGTTAGAGTCCTCAGAACACATTTTGAGTATTTCCCCAAATAATTTTGTCCCATCTATGTTTTATTAAACGGTTTCCATAGTAACCCGAGGTAAATTCCGAAACATCCTTGGTTCAGAAAATGCGTAATAACTTTGCTTTTAGAGGTAATGGAATGACAAAACAAGTACCAAAGTAAAGCAGAGACATATAGCTTGAATATGATATATGATTTAGTTAATATTCATAAATGCATTCTTATGAATATTCATGAGAATGTAAAAAAAAAAAAAATGCGTTTTTTAGAAAACGGAGCTTGTTGTTTAGTCTGATAGGCTTATTAAAGCACACAAATTATTGAATTCAGGTTTAAATTGTTTGTTGGGGTCCTCAGAACACTTTTTGAGCATTCCCCTAAAATAATTGTGTCCCAGCTATGTTTTATTAAACGGTTTCCATGGTAACCCGAGGAGGTAAATTTCGAAACTATCTTGATTAAGACAATGCTTCATAACTTTGCTTTTAGAGACAATAGAAGGACAAAACAAGAACCAACGTAAAGCAGAGACAAATAGCTTGATTATTATATATAATTTTAATAATATTCATATATGATTGCTTATGAATATTAATGAGGAAGTATAAAAATCCGCTTTTTGTTTTATAAAAATGAGTTTTTTGTTTAGTCTTAGAGGCCTATTAATGCACAAAAAATATTGAATTCAGTTTTAAATTGTTCGTTTGGGGTCCGCAGAACACCGCTTGAGCATTCCCCAAAATAATTGTGTCCAAGCTATGTTTTTTAACGGTTTCCATGGTAACCCGAGGTAAATTTCGAAACATCCATGGTTAAACAAATGCGTCATAACTTTGCTTTTAGAGGCAAAAGAAGGACCAAAAAAGAACCTGAATAAAGCAAAGACATATAACTTGAATATGATATGTAATTTAACTAATTTTCATAAATGTATTCTTATGAATATTAATGAGGAAGTAAAACAGTCCGATTTTTGTTTAGAAAAAAGGAGTTTATTGTTTAGTCAGAGATGCCTATTAATAAACAACAGTTTTTGAATTCGTGTTTGAATGTTTTCATGTGATCATACAAGGAAAATAAACCATCTTTGTTTCAGGTAATATTTTTATAAAGCATGTGTATTTCAGCTAATTTGCATATAATGTGCGTATAGGAATAAGCAATTTTCTATGAGCATTGTATTTATTATTATTTTGAGTATACAGTAAAATCTCGATTATTCGAATTTTCTTGATAGAAGCATTTAGACCCTTTTAGGCAGGTGACGTCTTAATGCATGGTGAAAGTCATGCAGAAAGCTCCACTAGGAGCTTTCTGCATGACTTTCACCATGCATTAAGCTGTCACCTGTCTTAAATATCGATAATAATACGTACGTCAATGATAATACGTCAATGTTTGAAGCGAACCTCATCTGTTGGATGCAACTCCCGGTGCTAAAGAAGTGAATGAGAGACAGACAGAGAGAGAGCGAGAGAGACAGACAGACAGACAAAGAGAGAGAGAGAGAGAGAGGAGAGACAGACAAGAGAGAGAGACAGAGAGAGAGAGGCAGACAGACAGACAGACATAGAGAGAGAGAGAGAGAGAGAGAGAGAGAGAGAGAGAGAGATAGAGAGGAGAGAGAGAGAGAGAGAGAGAGAGAGAGAGAGAGAGAGAGAGAGGCCTAATGCCCGCCTTGGGGCTGTCGGAATCAAGTGAGGGGATCTGATAAAACATCCCAGGTCGATTTTCATTTGAAACCGGAGGCCTAAGAGATACCCAGGGAACCCTTGTCCGTAAGAGTTTAGCGGACATGATCCACCAAGTGGCCGGGCTGGCACAAAAATCTTCGTCCAGGTCAGACAAACGGGAAAGAAGTCCCATGGAAGGAGAAAGAGACTCCCTAGACTTAATTAGGTTAGGGAGGTCCACTTTTTCGACTGACACTAGCACGGAAGAGGATAGAGGACCCCTGTGAATAGGATTCGGGGGTCTAGGACAGACAGAGGGTGGGAGGATTCTAAATCAATCTTCACACGCATTCTCAATAGAAAATATTGATGTTCAGAATCATCTAAAGAAAAAAAGGACTAAGTCCCGTCTAAATCTGAGTGAGAGGCTTCCACAGAGTCTGATTCCCTTAAAAAATAGGACCATCCCTAGGAGCCATAATGGACAAAGTGTTTTCCTGCTCTCCCTCAGAATCCGCATTGGTGAACGCCATGGATGGCAGCACCCGGGAAGAGTGGGACCCGCCACAGACATAGAAGTGTGGACTGTGGGTTCACGTGAGAGCTATTCTCCCTCAAGGTGAAGCTTGCTGGTTCCCAGAAGGAGTGTCGGCTATCGAGAGCGACCAGCCGGCGAATCTGAGGAGGCAGAGCGATGTCTTCGCATAGAAGAGTAATGGTAAGACCTCGATCTGCGATGAGAGCGGTGCGAGTGCCGGTTCCCATGAGAAGAATAAGAAGGTTTTTACGCCTCCTACGGGGTGGGTGGGATGGGGACTGGGGAGTCCGAAGTGTACTCAGAAGATGAAGAGTAATTACAGGGTCTAGACGACCACGAACGTCTAGACTTAGCCAGAGCAGCTTCCTGTTGACTTTCAACACTGTAATGCGGTGTAGAGACAGAATGCCCTGTAGAAAAGATTGGACTGGTCGATTTACCGGTCCACTTCGGTATCCCGGTCCAAAGGACCAGACCGGGCCACCGGAGGACCGTTGGAGAGCAAACTTAGGACACCGGGCCAAAGAATACACAGTGACATTTTTGGGCTGGGGCTCGGTAGACCGGTCTGCTGGTGACGTCATGAAACGGAAGCACTAACGCCAGGACACCGGGGACAAGTGACGAATAACTGGGCCTAGATTCAGCGGGACTAGGCAAAACTCTCCACACAACAAGCGGACCGGGAGACCTGTTAACAATAGTACCTGGGACCAGAACAAAGGGCACCATTCAAGTGGTAAACGGGGAACTCGCGCCCGGGCCAGCAGTTGGGTGTCGATCTGCAACTAACAACTGGGGAATCGACTGGACCACAGGGGCTGTTGACGAAAGAGATTTTAAAGAAGAAGCAGGCTTCTTCTGAGCTTTAGAGGACAGTGATTTGTCTGTTACGAGGGAGTCGCTGACCAAAGAGAAGAATACTTCTTCCGTCGGGCAGCAAGCTCCCACGTCTCCCCTGTCCAGAGGGATGAAACTGGACAGGGAGCTGACGCGGAGCATCCGCAGCAGGCCAGACACACTTAATGAGTTGTTCAGTCTGTCGCGAAATGCTCGCAAGAAGCCTTGCGTTGCTCTGGCATGCTGTGGTAAATAATCAAGCAAATTCATAAGACATCGCGAGTAATTTAGAAGTCACGCAAGGCTAATATGGGTAAACATAAGCTGATGATTACATTCGAGATGCTATATATTTTCTATTGCATTGCAAAACACCCATAACAGTAATATTCTTCATAAAACATGCATGAGGCTCAATTCCTTTGCTGTTTTTTCTTACATGAAATGTGTTGTTCACATACATGTATATTGCAATATAATAGAAAAACTTACTTTCCTACAACAGTTTACATTCTCATTAATATTCATGATTTTGAAAATAATATTCATTATCTACATATTTATATACATGAACATCAATATCGCTGTTTCAGTCAATATCAAGCTAACTAAAATAATCTCAGATAAAAAGAACAGCTCATTCAAGTGTGTTTATTTTACATCTCATTAATATTCATAAATATGCATTAATATTCAAGAACCAAAAGTAATGACCCTCTGCTGTTGTCATTTTTTGTTTAATATCTGGTATTTTACGTAAAATAAATAATAGAAAAGATAGTACACTCGAAACAATGCTAAATATAGGGCTTATGTTAAATTGCTTATTCATTTACGCACGTTATATGCAAATTAACTTAAATATACATGTTTTTAGAAATATTACATGAACCAAAGATGTTTTCCTTTATTTGTATGTTGATATTAAAACATTTAAATCTGAATTCAATAACTATTTGTATATCATTAGGCCTCTCAGACTAAAACAAACTCGTCAAACTAAAAACGCATTTTTTTACTTCTCCATAAATATTCATAAGAATGCATTATAAGAATGCATTATGAGTATTAATCGAATTACATATCGTATTCAAGCTATATGTCTCTGCTTTACGTTGGTTCTTGTTTTGTCCTTCTATTGTCTCTAAAAGCAAAGTTATGAAGCATTGTCTTAATCAAGATAGTTTCGAAATTTACCTCGGGTTACCATGGAAACCGTTTAATAAAACATAGCTGGGACACAATTATTTTGGGGAATGCTCAAAAAGTGTTCTGAGGACCCCAACGAACAATTTAAACCTAAATTCAATAGTTTTTGTGCATTAATAGGCCTCTAAGACTAAACAAAAACTCATTTTTCTAAAAAAGCGGAATTCTTTACTTCCTCATTAATATTCATAAGTAATAATTTATTAATATTATCAAATTATATATCATATTCAAGCTACATGTCTCTGCTTTACTTTGGTACTTGTTTTGTCCTTCTATTGCCTCTAAAAGCAAAGTTATTACGCATTTTCTGAACCAATGCTGTTTTGAAATTTACCTCGGGTTACCATGGAAACCGTTTGATAAAACATAGATGGGACAAAATTATTTGGAGAAATACTCAAAATGTGTTCCGATGACCCCAACGAACAACTTAAACCTAAATTCAATAATTTCTGTGCATTAATAAGCCTCTCAGACTAAACAACAAATTCCTTTTTTCTAAAAAAAACCCCATATTTTTACTTCCTCATTAATATTCATAAGAATGCATTTATGAATATTAATAAAATCATATATCATATTCAAGCTATATGTCTCTGCTTTACTTTGGTACTTGTTTTGTCCTTCTATAAAGTTATGGCGCATTTTCTGAACCAAGGTAGTTTCGAAAATTACCTCTGGTTACCATGGAAACCGTTAAATAAAACATAGCTGGGACAAACTTATTTTTAGGGGGCATGCTCAAAATGTGTTCTGAGGACCCCAACGAACAATTTGGTACCCATGAAAAAAAGTCTAGGGGGGGATGCTACGGTAACCACTACTAGGACCCAGCCTATTATGACATGTTTGTTACTGTACATTAATGTCCTAGAACTGGCACGCATTTAATTGAACAGTGTTGACGACAGACGTCTGGCCATTTGATCCTAAAAAGACAATTCTTCTGCTTTGAGGAGCACAATGTAGCATAATTGTCTCAATTAGAGTGGGAATATTCTTGGAGTGATGAGTAATTTTAGATTCACATTTACTATGGTTGTAAATTGGACATAAATATACTTGTTTATTTATAATAAGAAAAAGATCCAAAGGAGTTATAGTGAAACATAATAAACCAGCAATAATCAATAACCTTACACAGTAAGATGCGTGTAAATTCAGGTCCTTCCATACAACGTGTGTTAACCCTTTCCCTGTTGTATATTCATGCAATAAATAATGAGGTCATGAATATTAATACGTTTACTCTTTATAATGGCATGTTAACACAGAACATTTTGGCTCATACAGAAGCTGTAGAATCAAATCTATAATACACCATGCGTAAATAGAGCAGACCCTGATCAGACGGCTCCTATAGGAGCCGTCTGATCTGGGTCTACCCTGTTTGCAGATGCGTAAAATGCGCTTGTAAACATAAGGCAAAGGGTTAATTAAAGCACACTATCCCGGCATCCACCAACTGACTCGCATTTGCAAACAGCTTGGATTAAGATGAGGCGTCAAGTAACACGGTGTCTCCTCAGGGTCCAAACTGTTCGGCACTCGGTACATGGTTTCACGAAGCTTGATGGACTCGGGAGTAGTCATTATTGCACAAGATCCACAGGTAACCCTTTCCCTCATATAAACGATTTTCCAAGCTTTTGCAAAGAGAGCAATCCCAGATCCTGGTTGAGCTCTGTTTGTTTATGGTATAATATAGATCTGATACTACAGTTTTTGTCAAAGCAAAACATTCCATTGAATAGTTTACATTATACACATTTAGCTTATAAATATGCATAATGTTATTATTTCTTACATGAATATTTAACAGGGAAATGTTTAAGCAGGCATTATGTTTTACAGTGGGATAAGGACAGTAGGACCGGTTCTGAGCGGTCATCAAAAACGTTCTTATGATGGGTCTGTAAGACATGTGGTAGCTATAGGAGCTTTCAGCATTACATTTGCCCTGCATTAAACAACCACCTACATTTCTACAATGTTCAATAAATGAATTACCGCTTCAGACAGGTTCTATACTGTACCTTTCGATCACAACGTTGGCTCAGTACTTTTGAGAAAAAATGTCAGCTCAAATCTGGATCTGATGCAATTTTGACTACTTCCGATTCGATAAAGCTTTTGAGGAACTAACTTCAGATTAAGTTTTATGTCTCAAGCCTTTGGGAAGGTATTGACCAAGTATCAAACAGCTTGGATCCTGATGAGAGTTACTCGAGGTCTCACCTGTATCCAAGCTGTTTGCAATATAATCTGGGAGCTCTCTGATCTGCTCCTCTGGGAGCCCTCTGATCTGGGTCACGACTGTTTGCCTAAGTTCTATCTGCGGTATCGTGGGAGTTGATGAGATAAAAGCTATCAGCTTCATTTGTGAATGGATATATCTATACGATCAGGTATTTTCGACAGAGCATGGAATACCTTTCACTCAGTGTATGTCTGCGATACAACTCTTATCAGTATGTGGTTTAACTGAAGCCTTTTTTTACTACTGAAGCCTTTTTACGACTCTATAAAAGTCAGTTTTTGAAACCATTGTGATAAATGAAGCATTTGCTCAATAGGAGCAAATGCTCTATTTATCACAATAATTTATAAACAACACCATTCCAAAATTGTCATTTTCTCTAGTAAATGCTCCTTTTTTGGTAGATTACAGTAAAACCTCCCAATAAAGGCCACTATATTACATTAAGTGTTTTGTGTTAAATGCAGGTGGATGCTTAAAGCAAAGGTGAAAGTAAAACAGAATGCTCCTATCGGAGCGTTCTGTTTTACTTTCCCCTTGCTTTAAGCAGCCACGTGCCCTAAATACCAACTAATATTTAACACTATTTAGTGGCCGTTTTAGAGAGGCTTTACTGTAATTTAAAGAGGTTGGGTCTAAAATAGTCTAGGAGGGAATGGGTTAAATGCGATTTTGACAATCGATTATGAGCTAGACGTGTTTGTCACATTTCGGACTCCGACACGAATACGCTTTCTCATAAAACCTCAGGAAAATGTCTAGACATTTCCATTATTTATTACTTTGTGACAAGAAAGTGGAGTACTATAAAATATATCGAATGCACATATCTTTTTGTAGGTTAATCAAAATGTGTGCATAACAGGGACATAGGGCTACAGGGGCCGCCTGATCACAGTTTGTATTGTGTATTTATACAATAAACGACTAATACAAAGATGTTTAATTCTGGTGTTTAAAACAGATGGTAAATTAATGCAGGACAAACATATGCAGAAAACTCCTATTAGCTTTCCGCATAACTTTCACCCTGCATTTAGCAACCACCTGCTACAGTAAAACCTCTCTATAACGGCCATTAAATTGTGTTAATTGGTTGGTACTTAAAGCAAGGTGGAAGTAAAACAGAACGCTCCTATGGGAGCGTTCTGTTTTACTTTCACCTTGCTTTAAGCATCCACCTGCATTTAACACACAATACTTAATGCAATCTAAAGTCCGTTATAGAGAGGTTTTATCGTATTACAGACTCTTATTTTAATAAATGACGTGGTCGCTCTAGCCAGACTTTACTGCATATGCTCAGCATCTTTTACAGACAGAACAGAATATTCACAAAACTCGTCTATACTCAAATAGCACTATTCTATTTATATATAGGTTTTTACCTTTTCCCTGCCTTATTACGAATTCTCTAGATTAAAACCACTTTTCTGACTTATAATGTGGTTTGCTGAACAAATATATATTTCAAACAGTCTCTACAGACACGTCTGTTTAATAAAGCACAATTTATATACTTATCAATTAATCTGTTGAATAATTAAAAGAGGTTCCTCGATTTCTAAATATTAATTAAAGGAAGAAATGTATCAACATGTTTTAGTAGCTGAATAAAATGATAAACAGTACATACCCAGATCACGGGCCCTTTGATTTTGGACTGCACTGTTATCAAAGGTCTTGTACACATGTACTTGGTTCCCATATATTAAGGGCTAATATAGACGTAGTTTAACCCATTCCCTCATATTGACGCCTTTTGACACCTTTGTAATATTGACGCCTTTGACACCTCTGTAATATTGACGTCTATTGACGTCTCTGTAAAATCACATTTTGAAACCATTGTAATAAATAGAGCATTTGCTCCATAGTAGCAAATGCTCTATTTATCTCAATGGTTTCTATTCTATACAATTCTAATCCTTTCCATTTCTCTAGTAATTCTCTTTTTCCGCAGATTTATTCAAAGAGGTCGGATCTAAAAGTAACACATGAGGTAATGGGCTAACCCTGGATGTTTGTAACACGTTTAGGATACGTTAATCTCTTTGCATTTAGGGGGTTATCCGCCATTTGCGAAACTAATATCTTGACACTTCAAATGATAATCGTCTCTCTTGGCTCTATAACATCTGCAAACAGCTTGGATCCAGAACAGACGCCGAGAAACTTAACATATCATCAGGGTCCAGGCTGTTTGACACTCGACCAATAGTTTCTCAAATGGCTGAACGACTTGGAATACAGTGAAAGTTTCAGCAAACCAGATACTGTGCAGACAGTTTGTTTTAACCATGCGAAGTGGTATGTCTAGGCATAAAAGTAATTTGTTTTAGTTAAACGGATTATTAAAAGCAATATGCCGCCTTTCCCAAGGAAAATTATGGATTTAACCATTACAGTGTAAGACACACGAGTCGTGTATGTCCTTTGCAAATATTATAGACCCAGATGAGAGGGTTCCTTGATAAACCATCTTATCAGGGTCTGTCCTGTTTGTCATGTTACACTTTTCTTTTAAAAATCCCTCAATATTCCCCATAAGCTTGACCTGTTTGGATTTTGGAATAGTCCATTTGAAAATACAGCGTTGTAAGGGTTAATTGCGCGCGACTATATACCTGTCTCTCGCACATTATTCAACATAGTCTTATTTCCCTTTCTTTCTTTTTCTTTCCATCTCTATCTAGATTATTTGTCTTTCTGTCTGTCAACACCATTATATTGCCATGTTTAGATCTGTCTGAACATCTGGGTCCATGCTTATAAAGCTTTTTAGTTGAGTCTGAAATCGTTCTCAAGCTTTTGATTGGTCAGATTTGAGTTCTCAAGCTTTTGATTGGTCAGATTTGAGCCTTTGGCTCAAATCTGACCAATCAAAAACTTGAGAACGATCTCAGACTCAGCTAAAAGTTTTATAAGCATAGACCCTATCCACAAACTGTGTGTGTTTTTATGCCCCCCTAAGGGATTTGGGGGAGCATATAGTCGCCGCTTTGTCCGGAGCATAACACGAAAACTATAATGGGTATCAACATGAGATTCTCTTTTGCACAATTTAGGAGTTATTGCCCTTTGCTGTTTTTCATACTTAAATATTGTTGTTGCCCTTTGTCATACATTTTGTTTTCCTTTGTAATATTGTATTATGATTTTTAAAACAGATATATATTTATTATGATTTTTTAAAACAAATATATATTTATATATATAAAACCCCTTTTGGACTATTATTTTGGGAGCATCCATTGGTTCTACCGAGTATCTTGTATTCGAATTAATCGTATCTAATCTAATGGCAAAATATGTTAGAATCAGAAACTTTGTTTTTTTGTAAACAAATGATCACTTGTTCCATTTAAAACCTGAATCAGATGATAATCAAAGCGGACGAAAAAAAATTGGCAGTGAACGGGTTTAGTGTCAATATGTATTGATTACTTATCTGGCGGTGTATTTGGCTATTTACTGAAATGTTTTCAATGCACATGCAGTACAGTTTCGCTAAAACGACCATCATAAACGCAGTCTAATTGATTTTTAAAACAGGTGGTAGTTTAAAGCAGGCCACAAATTATGCAGAAATTCCCATAGGACCTTTCTCTATTATTTTTGCCCAGCATTAACCCATACACTCCTACATGTATGATATTTTTAGACCAAAAAGGGGCATTTGCAAGAGAAAATAATATTCTAGAATTGTGTACTTTTGAAACCATTTTGATAAATAGAGCATTTGCTCCATTGTAGCAAATACTCTATTTTTCACAATGGTTTCAAAAAAGGACTTTAACAGAAGCGTCAAAATGCGCCAGTAGGAGGAAATGGGTTAAGCAACCACCTGCTTTTACAAATTCCTATGCTAATACATTAGGTGCTCACATTAGCGAGACAATACTGCACCACTATGTTATATATCGTATTACAGCCTGCACGCAGGACACTCAGCATATTTTGGAGCATGGTTCTAACAGCTGATAGTGTGCAGAGTGAATACACGTTATACAATATACATCATTTGAATACGAACATAAGAGATATATATCGACTGGTAAGGCTTTGTTTGAATGAACTTTATTGAGTGATATTCATCTAAATTATAACCAATATGATGGTACCTGCATCGGTGTCGTGTGTAACACCCTACATGAATAAACTGAACGTAAGACCATATGGAGAATGCCAATGACAGAACTAATTTATTTTTATTATCTTAATTTGAATACTACTATTGCCGACACGTGCTCTAATCCCAAAGAGCAGGCGATATCGATATCACTTCGCTAATAGAATAAAAAATGAGAGTAGTCGAGAGTAGTAGATAGAATCTAACCTATCCGAGGATCAGAGCATACAAGCCAGGTCGGCTTTTGAGATTGTTGAAAATATTCCCTAAGTCTCGTGAGTGATGATGAGACGTAGATACACCTTTTACCGGTCAGCCAGAAAAAAGTTACAACATATGAGTCACCAATTATATGAGTGGGTTATATGTAACCAGGCAGAAATTTACAGAGATACTTATGTAAAATGATTGAAATCATATTTTATCATGATATACGCCGTATGGAGGGAATAACTCACCGCCTGCACAATACTATGCAGAAATATACAATTGTGATTCAGTGTCGGAAGAGAAAAGGGGTAATCGCTATTACCCAGCCTGACCAACCACGCCTTCCTTCTAATTCTAAGCCCGATGATCAGATGTTCCATAGGGTAGGCGCTTGTTCAGTACCTTAAGAGTATGCAGTAATATGAATCTAAACCGGAATTCTAGTAGTTAAGAATGCATATGCTTTTAGGCAGGTGGCTGCTTAATGTAGGATGAAAGTCACGCAGAGCTACTAGACTTTCATCCTGCATTAAGCTGCCACCTGTATCCAAGGCCGATATTGATACTAAATTGAACGTCCGGTTTAGAGGGAGTTTACGGCACCAGGTATCACAAAACGCATTAGCAGATGCCTTACTAAGAAATGAATAAAATAACTGAAACTTTATGTTACAATTAAAAGAGAGTTTGATGGATTGAAATTAATGTTTTACTATCATCTTGCTTACAATCCCCTTTAGTAGTTGTAGCAATTAATTGACAACTATCGTAGATGCTCTTGTTTATTCGCTTATACAGAGGTCCAGATAACATACGTAAATGTTAACATTTTCAAGAATATCTCTTTTATTTCTACACCAAACCCGAGACGATTCTAAAGACACGTCACAGTATAGGGTTTGGTAGTGAAATGACGGTTTCAGTATTTGGGCCTTTATTTGTAGCTCTGTTATATACATACTATTGTGTTGTCTCTGATTTTATTTATATATAAATCATAACTTAATTTAAACATAAGTTATCGCTATCTTTTAACAAAGATCTGAAACACCAAGTCTTCAATTAAATTTAATTAATGTAATTGCATCTTAATGTAATCGTTTTATTCTTTTTATGTATATTATGTACATTATGGGATATCCTCTTTGTGGTATTACCGTTCTTGTGTTTTCTTTTCGATTGTACCGATTTCGATTGTCTTTTGCATTTCCACCCACCTGTTACTGAGATAATTAAAACATTTATCTACCCTACGTTTGAATGTTAAGTATCCCTTTACTTAACCCTTTCACCGCCACAGTCGAGTAAATCCACCACGACAAATAGTGCAGTCCCAGATCAGACGCCGCCTTTTCAAGGCGGCGTCTGATCAGGGACTTCACTATTTGTCTCAATCTCTAGTTCTATATATGTGCTTTATTCCTTTGAAATTTGCATTTATTTATCTCCTTTCCTTATTTTAGTGTATGATTTAACAAAGTTGGATTGCAGACGACAATTAGAAATTTGGCGCCGAAAGGGTTAATGAATATTTATATAAGAAACAATGACATCATGATTATTCATTAGATTAATGTTGATAATGGCATATGACCAGGATAAGTTTTTACCATGGCAGAAGCTATGTAATATCCTAAGAAAACAGAACAGACCTCGATCAGAGGGATCATACAGGTGTCTGCCCTTGGTCTACTCTGTTTGCAAAAGCATTAAGAGACATACATATGGGATGATGGGTCAATCGTTTAATATGTTCAGATATGAGTAAAACCACTAATTCAATTAAGTTCTATGAAAATGTAATTTGGTATATATCTAAAGGATCTCCTATAAAACAAGTGGTAAACAATGTTGCTGAATTTTTCCACAAAGAGTTGACTGCGTAATGCTTAACCCATTCCCTCATATTGACGACTTTTGACGCCTCTGTAAAATCACTTTGTGAAACCATTGTGATAAATAGAGCATTTGCTCCTATAGGAGCAAATGCTCTATTTATCACAATGGATTCAAACTAAAAAAACTAAAATGGTCCTTTTCTCTAGTTTGTGCTCCTTTTCGGTAGATTTATTCAAAGAAATAAAATAAAATAAAAATAGCCTATGATGTAATAGGTTTTTAATTTCTGATTAGCCAAAATTTAATAGTGATGCGAAAACAGGAAACACATAGTGTATATATAGCAAATCAGCTACAATAAAACCCCTCTAAACCGGGCATTTAACCTAGTAGAAATATCGGTCTTGGAGACAGGAGGCAACCTAATGCAGGAGCTTTCTGCATGACTTTCTCCCTGCATTAACCCATTACCTCATAGGCTATTTTTAGATACAACCTCTTTGAATAAATCTACCGAAAAGAAGCATTAACTAGAGAAAAGGAAACTTTAGAATTTTGTAGTTTGAAACCATTGTGATAAATAGAACATTTGCTCCTATAGGAGCAAATGCTCTACTTATCACAATGGTTTCACAAAGTGGCTCTTACAGAGTCGTCAAAGCCGTCAATATGAGAGAAAGGGTTAAGCAGCCACCCGCCTAACAGTATCTAAATTCTTCTCTACTAGAATTGATGTTTAGAGAGGTTTTATTGTATCATGTTTTACTCACTGCGGCAGTCTGTCGCAATGTCGGGACGCCGTCTTGTAATAATATCTACAAAAAGGCAATGGCCACGTTTGGGCTGCAATGCTGGAGTTTTGGATTGTTTAATGACATTCTGACCAGTTTCTTGCTGACTTATTCAGCCTATTTATTCCTTCGTGGCCTCACTATCTATAGATAATTACAATGTTCGTGAGGTAAATGATAAAGACATAACACAAGTGTCTGTCTGATACAATATATTTGAGAGACACTATTAGATTGCTCCAGGAAAACATGGCGGCATCTTTTCTTACCTCTTCTCGTGTTAAACGCTTCTTGGACGATATTTGCAAACAGCTGGGATCCCGGCGTCTCATTCGGATCCGGGCTGTTTGACACTCAGTCAAAAGCTTCTCGCAGTAATAAAATAAGTCAGTGAAAAAATCAGCTTAGAGATTGAGCGAACATGGTTTATTCAGTATGACAATGGGAACTTTAGAATGCACACACAACTTGTATTTGAAAACGTTTACTCCAATCCACATTCTTGTTGCAATGTTGTGTAACATTAAAGATTGTCACAAGGCGACATATAGATAGTTTGGATTGAAAAATGAGAATACACTGTTGAGTTAAATCGAGGACAAAATGCCGGTTGTATATTAAAGTTAACCCTTTGAATGAGGGACACGAATGCACTGGGGTTCGCAACCAATGTAGTTCCAGATCAGGATCTATACTGTTTGTCATTAACCATTTCACCGCCGCAGTCGCATAAATGTACCACGACAAATAGTGCAGTCCCAGATCAGAGGCCGCCTTTTCAAGGCGGCGTCTGATCAGGAACTTCACTATTCGTCTCAATCTCTATTTCTATATATGTGCTTTATTACTTTGAAATTTGCATTTATTTATCTCATGTCCTTATTTCACTAAATGATTTAACAAACTTGGATTGCAGACGACAATTAGAAATTTGGCGCCGAAATGGTTAAACTCATCTAGTAAAGTTAAGTTTTTGCTACTGAATGGACTCTACAGATAAACACTGATGGACCCTTCCACTTTGGAAATACAGCATTCAAAGGGTTAAACGCATCGAAAGAAATGACGGAGGCAGACATTCCTCAATTATATTACTATACTTACCAAATCAATTTACATGCAAGCAATTTGTCTGCATCCACCATTTGATAATGTTATATTATCTGTCGCATTCTAGCTGAGTATGCTATTGACGTTGTGGCGATGACACCCAATCATCTGTTTTATTTAGACAATTTAACATAAGAATATGAACTTACAGTAACCGTGTACGGTTTATATCCTAATCTCGAATCAGTACTTGTGTTTATTGAAGGCTAACACATTTATCCCCCTGGTCATTTAGCCATTCGCCTACAAATATTGAGCACTGCTAACACAGTGCGTGATTACTCAGATGCAGTACCGGCTAGTGACCCTCGCAGGTACCCATTTTAACCCCTGGGTAGAGAGGAGGAGATCTCGTGCGGGAGGGAGACACTGCAAAGTGCCGATGCGTTCAGGCTCTAACCAAACGAGCGCCTCTGAAATTTCGAGCTGGTCCAGCCGGGATTCGAACCACGAACCCATGGGTTATTAGCTCAACGCTCAACCACTAGGCCAAGTCCACCATATCCATTTAACATAATCATATTAATCTTATTAAACACCCATTCGTTGTAACACTGCGCGCCAATTTAGTTAGAGGGTAACCCACACAATCAAATCATTATGTTGTATTAAGTGTACAGCAGTTTGTAGCACTTAACCCTTCGCTTGCTATTCACGTCAATATACGTACCTGTAAATAGTGAAAACCTAGATGAGACAGCTCCTGCAGGAGCTGTCTCATCAGGGTCTGCACTATTTACAAGTTGATTGTGCAACCAATGCACTCCACAGCAGTGATTGCACAGCGACCTACTTGTACACAGTGAAGATATATGTAATTATACAACAGGGCATGGGTAAAGAATGAGAAATGTATTTTAAAAATCAGCAAGAGAAGGGTTGAGTGTACAGCAGTTTGTAGCACTTAAAGTTCGTTTTCTTGAGAAACAGTATGAAGCAGTACCGTATTGCAATACAAAAACAACGGAGGTTGCGCTTAATTGTGTCTGCTTTAGCGTCACTTAACTGGCATGTGCAAACAGCTTATATCAAATGAGACGCCGAGTAACTCAGCCTCTCATCATGATCAAAGCATGTTTGACACTCGGTCATAGTTCTCAAACGATTGAACGAATCGGAAACAAGTAAAAAGGTAAAAGAAATAAAGTACCTAGTTATAGTCTACTTTCAGTCCGAATGACCGCTCAGCCGACTGTACATTTACTCCCCTGGTCATTGAGTCATTCGCCTACAATATTGAGCACTGCTAATATATGGCGCAATTATGCAGTCGAAGTACCGGCTAGTGACCCTCACATGTACCCATTTTAACCCCTGGTTGGAGAGGAGGTGTGGGTGGGAGACACTAAAAAGTGACTCTGAAATTTCCGAGAGAGACCGGGATTTGAACTCCGGACCTGCGTACTGGTAGTCAAACGCGTTACCACTAGACCGCCGCACACCACAAACAAGTAGACATTGTAACAGAATAGAGATTAAACAGCCCTTATATTAATAGCAAAAAAAAGAGTTAATATTTCTAACTTTAATCATACTGCGATAATTTTTCACCGATTAAAAATTCTCTTATATCTCACTTAGAACTTCAGAACTAGAAGTAGGCTTTCTTTCATCTCAAGACCTAATCAACATGGCAGACAGTTGGACCCTGATGAGATACTCGGCAAACTGGTTAACCCTTTCACTGTCCTATGTTTATTCCAAATTTCAATACATATTCATGGACGAAATGGTTATAATGAAATATTGAAGGTGGACCATTGTAGCCATTTTAGAAAGTAAAGACACAGATCTTTCAAACTTCTATTAGCAAACAGAGCAGACCCTGGTCAGAAGGCTTCTATAGGAAAACACGTGTAGATGAGGGAAAGAGTAAACCTTCCACCCAGACACGCACATACTGTCAATTGATAACAGTGTAGACTCAGATCAGAGGGCTCCTCTAGGGTCTACACTGTTTCGTCATTCAAAACACTGATGGGATATTACACTCTGATAAGTCATGCTTGAACGAGTTAAATAAAATTACGGTTGACTATATAGGTTTGAATCGACGTCAGAAGTCTTTATGTTACGCACTTTACTTGACAGGTTCTCTTCTACTCTATCTGCCTTATTTATACTCCATAATATAACAAACATCTGTTTCTGAGTTGCTTTATTTTTGTCTAGATGTTTTGTAACACATATCCAAGGCTCGTTACATAACTAAGTCTCTTCGAAATAAAACAATAAAACAGAAACATTAGTTATAGACAAGGGAAATGTGAATTGCGGTAACACGTTACACACAGCGGGAATAATTGATTTGGCAAAGCTGGAACTTTGTTTTCAATTCAAGAGGGACATATCAAAACAGGCAAATGTTTTATCGATGTATGAGTTTAACGCATTTTACATACGGCTCAGCAGAATTGAATACATTCGAATTTAAAGATACTGTGGTTAGGTTATATTAACAATAATCGATCATACCATTTTTAGCGGAACAATGTCGTACTGAGCATCACTGCTTGTGTCAGACGCACTCATCATGTTTTCAAAAGTGTTTGTAAACAGTTCGCAGAGTGTAAAAAACAGTAAAAACCCTCTGAGCCGGACGTTAAATTTAGCATAAATATCGGTCTTGGAGACAGGTGGCAGCCATACATAATGTAGTCACAATATACTAACTTTTATATCAAAGTGGGGACGGTTTCTACATAAAACTAAATGTGCTCGTATGTAATTATTTGAATCTGACAATATAAATTCAAATTGAACAAATGCCTGCATTTATAATCAAACAAGCACTCATATTGAACAATTGTATAATTTGCACACTGATATTTTAAAATGAAGAAGTTTATTGCCAATTCAATTTTATTGGTAAAGTGTATAATGTATAATGTACTACAGTATAGTCTTGCTAATGCTACCACGCGATGTATTAACCCATTTCCTCATATTGACGCCTTTTGACGCCTCTGCAATAATCACCTGTTGAAACAATTGTGATAAATAGAGCATTTGGTTTCCAACTACAAAATTCTAAAATTGACCTTTTCTCTAATTAATGCACCTTTCCGGTAGATTTATTCAAAGAGGTTGGATCTAAAAATATCCTATGAGGTAATGGGTTAACATAAGAGACACAGATGGTTGCTTAATGCAGAAAACATTTGACACAATAAGCTCCAAAAGTAGTTTTCTGTATCAATTTCGTCCTGCCTTAAGCTACCATCTGTTTTAACGATCCAGGATTAGACTTATTTTCAGTAGTCGTAGCAGCGAGATTTAACTGTGTTTAGCTTTTATTATTCCATGTCGTTTCGATAATTCAGACGTTGCATTTATTTTGCATAATCACATTGATTTCAACAATATTTTATTCAATAAAGAAACGGATTGGACAACAGGCATAGCCTATGTAAGTCCTCTCCAGTGGTACAAGGTAATTACATGTCGTACATGCTAGAAATATATAAATATATGCAGCGATTAACATGTAAGTAATTACATCGTTCATATATACATATGCAATGGTCTTATTAAATAATAATCAGTCAGTATTACCTGGGTCCGATTGCACAATCACTAATTAGATCAATCCATTTCCCCAACGTTGATTGGAACAAATTTCGATTATGAATCGATCATTCTAATTAACTTAGCACAGCGGCTGTTTAGGATTGTATGTGCATATACGCAGTATATACGCCTATATACGATTGAGATACAATCTATAATACATAGCTTTCAACTTAAAATAAAAGGTTAGTGACTTTGAAACCGGGTCCGGTAATACAGATTTATTACCTTAATCATTATATAGTTCAATGTAAAGCAATGTAATCACCTTTTTATAGTATTCTGAAGAGAAACCTATAATATCAACGAATAAAATTGGCGGGCGATACTAATGGAGTTACCAACACTCATTTTGTCGAAACGTTATGTTTCAATTAGGTCGTTTATACATTCAAATCATTAATATCCTGTTGATTATTCATGTAACCAAAATGACTTGATGAATATTTATTAGCTGTTTTATTATGACATATGTACATTTGTAGCATTGGTTGAAACTGTGGAGTCATATCTATTACAATGTCACAAGCAATCAGAGAAGACCCTGACCAGACGGACCCTACAAGAGTATTCTTATCTGGATCTTCTGTTTGCAAAGGCGTGAACAAGCATTTATATGAAGGAAAGGATTAACACTCCTCTTTTGCCGTATATCTAGTTTATCACAAGCATTCCCACCACACATTTCAATCAATCACTTTGTCCTCGCAATCCGTCGTACGCTTCCGTGGTCGTGGGGCTTAATTGTCATAGGTGATGTCTTTTATTTGGCAATAATGGACCCTCTGTCAGGAGCTGAAAAGACGACACGTCGGTTGTTCTGATCCCATGTGGGGTGTGTGTGTAGCGTACGATATAAGACGACAATATCATCTACATGTCCTCAACCCTATCAGTAATCATCTCATATTCTCCATCATGCTACCTGAAATGTAGCGACGTAAAACTCAATTAATGAACTGTCTCAATCACTGCTTTGGAAGGATTGATTGACATTACATTTTACAACAAATTGACTCTTGTAACCTAGCGATATAGTACTACTCACACCCCAATAATGGATTTTTTCCTCGTGTTGTATCATTTACTTATCGACTTAACGCACGTGTAACTCCATTTGAAATAAGTATTCAATGAATTATCCAAGTGTCTTGTTATTTTATTTCATGATACAAGTCGATCTAAAATGGATAAAACTATGGATTATGAATTAAAAATAAGATGGCGTCATACAAATTAGCAATATTTTACAAGCTGTTAAGTTTAATGGTTGATGTCATTATAATTGGCAAATGATTGAAAGCATTGAGCTGTAACATTTACAAAGATGCGGGGATAAAACAAATCTGACGTTTTCATTTTCTTGAAACACAAATATCAATAGTGTTTTGTTATTTTTTACTAAACCGGAATGCTGTTTTTCAGGTCTCTGAGATAATTCTTGGAAACATTTGTAAATACTTTGGATTCAGTTAAGCAGGAGTATCCACAAAATACTAAATTATATGATCAGGTTCTTGGTTGAAAGAAATGGACACGGGTCGTACTGTGGGAGCAGCAAGTGATAGTACAATGATACATGTGTCAGGTGAGTTTGGTTTAACCGATGTACGATACCAAATAGGTTATGAAGCACCGCAGAATGATAGTGGATATAGATAATGACAACGGCTGATTACGGGGAGACAATGCTGGCCATCTCACCTGCTACAATGACGCATACAGCAACATAGATAATACAGTGAAATCCCTTTAAACTGGAATTCTAGTAGAGAATAATTTCGATACCTTAAGGCATGTGGCTGCTTAATGCAGGGTGAAAGTGCTCAAAATGAAGTGTTTGACTTGTATGAAGCATGGTCAGAGTGACACACATTTTGAATCTTAGTGCGACCCTGAGTCTCGGCTGCATCCTAATCGTTTGCACAGGCTATCACAAATTCAAGTGCAGAACGTCGATGGTTAAGGGAGATCCTCAGCAACGACGAGTTGCAGACGAGTGAAACTACACTTGTTAAGTTCATATGTGTCCCTTGTTCACATTATTAATACAACCATGACGTAGGACGGTGTATGTGGGGGGGAATCTGTGTGAAAATTTGTGAGACAAGCATTTACCTTTTGGTTTCGTTCTGAAAATTGTCATGTTGTATGTTGTTACTAGATATGAAATGATAATATGTTTTTGTACTACAAACTACATTTTGCAAGAGATCATGGTCATCAATGTAAGTTGCAAGCTTCATGTCTCGCATTACGCTTTTTCCCTTTCAAACCATTACCGGTGTGCATCTCGCTGAAGATACGAATGATTCAGTGTTGATTCAGGACCCCTTGGCCGCGTGGGTATGGTATTTTAGTCAGGGAGCCAGTAGTGCCTACCGTGCACCCCCTAGACTTTTTTCATGGGTACCAAAATGTTCAGAAAAGTGTCCTGAATCAGAATCGCGAATGTACTCAAACTTAAATTCTTTTAGGCTATGTGTATTTTAACCGTTTCCATGGCAACCCCCCAGTTTTCGTAATGATGACCCGTTCCTACAAATTCGCCCATATCACAGCCAGTTTTTGTCCTAAAACTATAAAACTGGTACCAAATAGAAGATAAGACATTGTACTTTTATTTCTAACTTGTTTATTTTAAATTACCTTATTTGCATACTCATGAATATTAAAGAGAACATTAAAATTAGTAAAGAAAGTATAGAAATAACGTAAACCTTTCAATTTTTTATCCTACAAATATCAGAATATGACTTCAAATGCAGTTTAACATGATGACGAAACCCTCAGAAAACAAAATCTCCAATTTGAGGACCATAGCATTAATTTTAAGCACCATTTTCACCGTTTCCATGGCAACACCCTAGTTTTCGTAATGATGGTCCGTACCTGCAAAATCGTCCATATCACAGCCAGTTTTTGTCCAAAACCCATAAAACTGGTACCAAATTGGAGATAGGACATTGTGCTTTTATTCCCAGTTTGTTTTAATTACCTTATTTGCATACTCATGAATATTAATGAGAACATTAAAAATAGTAAAAACAATATAGAAATAACGTAAATAATGTAAACTATTCACTTTTTATCCTACAAATACCAGAAAACAATTTCAAATGCAGTTTAACCTGATGACAAAATCCTCAGAAAACAAAATATCAAATTTGAGGACCAAAAATTTAACTCTAAGTAACTTTTTAACTGTTTCCATAGTAACCATTCATTTCACTCTGTTCACACAGTTTTGTTAGTCGACACCTATCTGCAAAAATATTCCATATCACAGGAAGTATTTGTGCTAACTGCATAAAACTGGTACCAAATTAAAGCTAAGACAGTGTGCTTTGGTTTAAAAGCTATAATTAGGAATTACCTTATTTGCATACACATGAATATTAATGAGAATAATTAAAAAATAGCAAAAAAATACAGAAATAACGTAAACCTCTCAATTTTTATACTACCAATATCAGAAAACAACTTCAAATGTAGTTTAAAATGATGACAAAATACTAAGGAAGCTAATCATCTGAATTGATACCCAAACAATGAACTGTAAGTAAGATTATAACGGTTTCCATGGTAACCGATCCTTTCACAAATTTTGGAAATTTGACATCCGACTGTAATACTCCGCTAGATCTCAGTTATTTTTGATGAATCATGAAATCATTTGTACATAGATATGAGGCATTGCTTTGATAGTAAATATTACTTTTCTGATATAAACTAATTTGCATGTGTATGAATATTTATGAGAACAGTAATAGATGTTGAAATTTTCGACAGACACCAGTCTTTCTCTTATAAAGCAAACACATATGGAAAATGGTTAGCTAAAGTTTACTATGATCATTGAATATCACCACAAGATTAATATAACTAAGGCACTGCCTCTAATGGGAATCGACAAGCAACATGTTTTACACGTGAGCACAGAAATTCGTACTGTCTGAGATGAAGTAGAAGAAAAAATAGATAAAGAATTTAAAGAAAGTATGTGCATTTTAAGTCTTACTTAGTACAGGAAACACTAAAGAAATGGGAGATAATTCAAAACATAATTTAGAATCTCGTACATGGTCCACTGTCTACACGTGCTAGAAAGATGCGTGTCAAATTAACCATTTTCTTCATAAAAACGTGTTTTCAAGCATCTGAAAACAGAGTAGACCAAGACCAGATGGTTCCTACATAAAAATAATGATGATAATGATAATAACAATAGTGCCCAGTATCGTCAGAGTCATTATACATGCGTATGTATATGTCTCTTGTATCGTTCATCTAAGACAATAGGTCATGAGGTCTAAATGTAAGAACATACATTTATGTATGTCAAATTATTGTTTAAAATATAGAATAGATCTGATTCTACAGCTTCTACCTGAGCCAAAATGTCATGTGTTCATATGTCATTATAAAAGTAATATTATTAATATTCATGACGTCATTTTTTCCTTACATAAAATTTCATAATGAAGAAAATACTCCAAAATAGGGAATTAATATAATACATAAATACTTAAACTGCTCTGATCTAATATTTCGACCACTAAGGGCCTTTGTCAAAGATTATCATGTCAAAATACACGTCACATTTTTGTTACATGCATTCAGCCATAAAATCAAAGAGAATAATGTTGATCCAGCGTCGTCATGGTGACATTGGGTTGTTTTTTAAAAATGTCATGACGTCATCAAAATGACGTCATCAAATGACGTCATGGGTGCAACGACGTCATGCATGCATTAGCGCATTATCCTCTTTGATGTTACAGCCAAATGGTCTGTACGTTCTCAGCCTCCATATCCAATCAGTTTCATGGATCTGTCTTTCAGTTCTACATGCATGGAACATCCGTTTCAAAACTACAAATCTCACATCATCACTGCTATGACCACCGATTCCAAAATGTCTGTTTATTGGCTTCTCTCTCTCATGCCTCACATCACTCAAATGTTCTTTCATTCTCTCCCGAATTTCTCTCTCAGTTTCACCGACATACACCATTATATCGCATTTACTGCATTTAATTGCATATACTACATTTCTTTCTCTACAGTTAATATTGGTAGACACATTGTAAACTGATTGCCTATTTGTGTCACTTATACTTGACATTTCAAGAATACTGCAAGTAGCACAACCCTGTGAACAGACTGTATTGCTTGGTCTAACAATCCTGTTAGTTTTTGAATGCACCAGTGTGTCACATAGATTTTTATCACGCCTGAATGCTACGATTGGCAGTTGTTGGAATACTTCTTTAAGCCGGTCTGATTGATGCAAAACTTTTGAATGTTTTTTTACAATGTAATGTATATTTGGTAGCAGATTTGAATACGTCAATACTAAAGGGACCCTATTCATTTTCCTATTAGATCTAACTGTTTGTTTCTTTACTAATGTGGCAGATCTGTCAAGTTTATCCACCCTTACCAACTGATTTTCTATCATCCTGCCACTATATCCTCTCTTCCTTAACTGACCCTTGAGTTTATTTCTTTCTCTAATATAGTCCGATTCTCTTTCGCATATACGCTTAATTCTTAGTCCCAAACCATATGCTATGCTCTTCTTTGTACTAGGAGGATGGCCGGAAGAATTGTTAAGGTACAGCTGTTTGTCTGTAGGTTTAACATAAAGATCTGTGTATATATGGCCATTGTCTATTTTAACTAGAGTGTCCAGAAATTCTATCTGATCCAAACCATATCTAAGCTCTATACTAATATTCGGGTGAATACTGTTTGCATGTTTCGCAAAATCTTCCAGTTCTTGAACTGTACCATCCCAGATCCCGAAACCATCATCAATGAATCTCTTGTAAAACATTGGCACTTTTTTGTGTGACATCAATTCTTCATCCCATTTCCTCATATATGAACAAGCAAAATTCTTTCCTAATTTTGAACCAATTGCCACCCCATCTTTTTGTATGAAAGTGCTATCTCCAAAAGAAAATGTGTTGTTGTCTAAAACTATTTGAATCATCTTAAGAACATTTTCTGTATCAATCAACGGATCACTTCTGTTTGCAAGGCCTTCCATACATGCATCTAGTCCCTCTTTCTTTGGAACTGATGGATACAACTTTGCTACGTCAAAACAGAACAAAATGCAATTTTCTGAAAGTGGTTCATTAATCTCTTTTAATTTGTTAATAAAGTCAGTTGTATCCCTGATGTAGCTTGGTGAAGTTTCAACAAATTCACTAAGTTCATGCTCGGCAACTTCAGCTAACCTCTCAGTGGCAGTACCCATGCCACTAACTATTGTTCTAAAAGGAGCAGTTGGTTTGTGGATTTTAGGGTTCCCTTTCAATTTACCTGGTCTGGAGTACTTTGGGATAAGATACTGTTTCATTTCTTTTGATATGGCACCTTCCCTAAACATTTTGTTTACTAGTTTTTTCACTTCTTTCAGGCTTATTTCAGTTCGGTCACTATTAGTTGCCTCATACGAATCACTTGTTAAAACCTCTTTTTTCATTGACTCTATGTATACTTCCTTATCTAAAACAACTATACCTGAACCCTTGTCTGCAGGTCTGATCACTATGTTTTCATTGTGCAAAAGTTCATAAAAAGCCTCTTTCTCATCTTTCGATATATTTAGCTGACTATTCTTTTTCAAACTATTGACTATGTCATTCTTAACCAGTTCTATATATAGGTCAAGATGCCTGTCCCTGCCTGAATTTGGTGTGAAAGTACAAAAATGAGTCATGCAGGAAACACCACATACAGAACAAACACTCGCCCGAACAGCAACACAAGGAAACAGCAAATGTACATCGGTAGAAAAAACAACAAGAGACGCACAAAGACAAAACAAACATACAATAGGAGGAAGATAGAAGTACCGCCTTGGAACGGTCAGTGACAAAAGTCACCGGGGGTTTAAACCGGTTTATGGGCGCCCAACCTCACCCTTATTCCATCCCCATCCTAAAAGACAAACAGTGTAAATAAACGTATCCCCTCTCCGACTAATCTACAACAACCGCGACAGCAAATACAGTGGTAAAGTGCATGTATAACAAAAAAACATTTAATTGAACATACTGTATCCACCTATCGCTAGTGTACTCAATTATTGAGCTGCAAACAGAGTAACTGTAGAAAAGTAATAAAGGGTACGACAAAAATGAAATAGTACAGATATCCGACGTTCTCCTTCCATTTCTGGATTTAAGAGGTCGCCTTCATAGAGTACTAAACCTTTCTTGTCGGCGTACATGCAAAGAGGCCAGCGTGATTGCCAACTGTAAAAGGGTTCACAACCAAACATGCAGTATGTTGTAGTAATACAGGATCATATCCCTTTTAATGAATTGTTTTATATATTTGATGAACAAAGTGAGAAAATGGGTATGTCCAATAATTTTACGAAGTTTGTAAATCACCTCACCATAAAATTCAGGATGTGAAATACCGTGTCGCAAAAGTACCTTGAGATTACATTTGTACTTGCCAATAAGCGAGAGATTTCGATAGTAACATTTAGAGAAAGTTTTTCTTAGTTTATGGTATCTATATCCTTGTTTAAGCAGTTTTTCAGTTAAAATGATATTTCGACTGTTAAAATCGTCAATAGATGAACAAGCTCTAGCAAAACGAATAAGTTGAGATATATAAACCCCGTAAGATGGAGCACGGGGAACATCCCCGTCAAGATGAGGAAAATTTACAATATTAAAATCAAAATCATCTCTTTTGTCATATATTTTAGAAGAAATCATTCCATTATTAATTTTAAGGTCTAGGTCAAGAAACGCTGCATAATTGTCGGACGGGTTAGCTTTATTCAATTTGAGTTCTTTAGGATAAATTGTAGGAATCAGAGCATCAAAGAAAGGGTTATCTAAGTTAAAAATATCATCCAAATATCGACAAGTTTCATTGAAGGCTTTTATAACATCTTCTTGTGATTGAGGATTCAAACTCAACATGAAATCTCTCTCATAGCAGTACAAAAACAAATCTGCGACAAGTGGTGCACAATTCGTACCCATGGGAATACCAATCACCTGACGGTATATAGCATTCCCATAACGTACAAATATGTTATCCAAAAGAAAGGTTAGTGCTTCGCAAACTTCTGAGCAAGTCCAATTGGTGTAATATTTCATTTGCTCGTCAGTAAAGAAAGCTTTTTCAGCATTACATGCCAAGAATGATGTTTTTTCTCGGGCAAATACTTTCTGGATCAAGATAGTAAGCTTATCCTTAATTAAAATATGAGGAAGAGTTGTGTACAGAGTAGAAAAATCGTACGTGCTTACAGTGGATGCAAGATACCTTTTGTTCTTAAGTTTGTTTAAGACTTCTGAAGAGTTCTTAATAGACCAGAAGAGATTTATTCCAGAATTTTCATAAGTCTTATCACAGTAAAAGTTTACATGTTCCTTTACCTTCGTTAAACAAGAAGTCAAAAGTATAGAGAATTTAGTAGTTGTACATGAACTAGAATTTGCAATGAAACGCGCTTTATATGGTTTTTTATGTAGTTTTGGTAACCAATACATAGTAGGAAGTTTATGTTGTGTAATTTTAATATCGGTTCCAAATTGTTCACACTTTTTGACATGGTCTGAAATGATGGTCTTTTCGTCAGTGGTAACTGAAATGTATGACTTGGTATTAATAATTTCCTGCTTCAAGACATCGATATAATGTAATCGTCAAATAATAATCACATTATTTGATGCCTTATCAGCAGGAACAAAAACGTATTTTGAATGGAAATCCTGTAAACCCTTTTTAAGATGTCTAAATGAAGTTCTAGGTTTAGGTGGAAGAAGGTGTTTATTAGAGCTGTAAAAGGAAATGCGTTTATCAATTATATCAAAAATTAGTTTTTTCCAATAAGAAAGAGCATTAGACTCAACATGTTCTCTTCGACACCATTTAATACTAAAATTTTGTAAAGCCTCCGCAATCTGAACTCGACAAGAGTTAAAATCTATCAAGGATGGTATTCTATATTTGGGACCTTTATCTTTAATTATCTCAAAATTACCAGTAATCACATGACCAGCCGGAGAATATCAAAATTTTGAGGTGGCGCAATCTCAATTATCAGGAATATTATCATTAATATTAAGGTCGGCCACAATTTTATTATAGTTGAAAATTGTATTTCTGATGGATTTGTTATATTTGTAGCAGATGATAGGTGGTTCTGTATTTTTTAAAGTATTTAGGAATAGTGTCAATTACATTTTTGTCTCTAAAAATACTTTGGAGGTCAATAAAATCAATACCTTTATTAATAAAAGGAATTTTCAAGAAGAATCTTTGGTATTCCGATAATTTGCCGATGTGCGGTCTGAGAACATGTAGAGTAAAGCTTTGTATCAAACTAGCCGTTCCTATGAGAGGATCTGATCGAAAAATAATTTTATCGGCTTGCTCGTCAATTTCTTTTAATGAACATATAGATAAGGAGGAAAGTCTAGAAAGCATGGCATGTTTACCCGAAGTTAGGCGTAAAGTATGTAGATCAAGAAGAGTCATTTTCAAACGAGATTTTCGTTTAATATTACCATTTTTGCGAATGCCATGCTATCGAGATTTGCGTTTTCTAATAGAAAAAATTGAAAAAATATCTATTTCTGGTTCTTTTGAAATATTTCCAGTCTGGTAAATATTATCATTCAGTCCTAAAGGAAAAGGTGTTTGCAATTTTTTGATCCAATTTAATTCAGATATAAATCTAGCTTTCGATTTAAAGCTACTAGTCGCCTCCTTATCATATGTTATATGCTCAACAATTTGTACTAAAACATCTTTAAAAGAATGGCCAGATTTCCGAAAGTGTTGGTATAAAAAATTGTTTAGTTTACGATTTCGACACTGATATGCATGCTCACGAAATCGAGTTTTCAAAGCACGTCCCGTTTGTCCTACGTACTGTATACCGCAACTAGGCGCGTTTCAAGTTAAAACATAAATAACGTTAGTAGTAGTACAATCAACGTCTGAGTTTATCTTGACATTAAATGTTCTACCATTAACTGTAGATTTTATAGTGGAATTACAAGAAATGTTACTACAACATATGCACCTCTTAGCAAAGCACTTTTGGATAATTGGATACACTCTGTGTCGCCTGCATAAGGACCGTTTACGAATAGAAGAAACATTTTGGATAACAGATTTTAAAGGTGAAAGTACAACTCCTGGTCCATTGAAAAAACATTTATTAATAGAAAGAGATGGTATGTGAAAAGATGATGCCGACTGAAGATTAGTTGTTTTAAACGAACAAAAGGTTGAAGGGAAGAGAAATTAGAAATATTTCTGGGTACTTGTACAGACGACACAGATTGCATATTTAAAGCTTTTAGTTCTATTTTAACTTTATTCATATTGGAAAGTGATAGAGGGGCACCTGTATTGCGTTCATCAACACGTCAATTACATTAGTGTAGCTACCAAGTGCATCAAATTGTTGGTGAACACAACACCTACCACGAGGTGCATGACATACGTATGATGATGTAAGAGGCGAATGAGAGTTGTGTATGTTACTTGCATATCCTGCAAGAGAATGATAACAACATCGATTACGTGTACGGGGAGACTTTTTACGGCCACCACACGGCACAAGCAACACTGTTGTGATAATAAAAGTACAAAAATGAGTCATGCAGGAAACACCACATACAGAACAAACACTCTGTTTCTATCTTTCTTCACCTTAAATTTATCACTTATATGATCATTATCGTGTGAGAGTGGAAATAGAGAAGTAAGTCTTCTTCTTGAAAATCACCATTTTAGTTTAGTTGTTACCGAGAGTTCTTTGCCAAATGTTAATCCAATTGCAGGAAGTAACAACCCCAACATTTCAGTAGATTGGTTTGAAAATCCTACAGCTTCAGAAATTTCAGTTTTTGCAGGAAAAGGATATGATGTATTGGAGACAAAAAGCCAAACCACTATGCCACCGGAAATTTCTAGAATAAAACCAAGATTGGGCAAAAGGAAATTTTCTAGTGTCAAGAGTCGTTCTAAGTCTGATTACGCAACCAAAAACATTACAGAAAATAAAAGAAATAAGGATACATCAGTCATTAACATGTCTAGCTACCCACTTACTAATGCACAAGAATTACTTTTAGAAAAGGGTTTAAAATTTATACCATCTAGGACAAAAATAGACAAGGTAAAACTGTTATCAGATCTTTCTGAATGGGAAAGACAAATGAGACTGAAAGAGTATTTCTTTGAAAATGATAGTGTAGATCTACATGATGACGATAATGATCATATTAGTGATAAATTTAAGGTGAAGAAAGATAGAAACTTCACACCAAATTCAGGCAGGGACAGGCATCTTGACCTATATATAGAATTGGTTAAGAATGACATAGTCAATAGTTTGAAAAAGAATAGTCAGCTAAATATATCGAAAGATGAGAAAGAGGCTTTTTATGAACTTTTGCACAATGAAAACATAGTGATCAGACCTGCAGACAAGGGTTCAGGTATAGTTGTTTTAGATAAGGAAGTATACATAGAGTCAATGAAAAAAGAGGTTTTAACAAGTGATTCGTATGAGGCAACTAATAGTGACCGAACTGAAATAAGCCTGAAAGAAGTGAAAAAACTAGTAAACAAAATGTTTAGGGAAGGTGCCATATCAAAAGAAATGAAACAGTATCTTATCCCAAAGTACTCCAGACCAGGTAAATTGAAAGGGAACCCTAAAATCCACAAACCAACTGCTCCTTTTAGAACAATAGTTAGTGGCATGGGTACTGCCACTGAGAGGTTAGCTGAAGTTGCCGAGCATGAACTTAGTGAATTTGTTGAAACTTCACCAAGCTACATCAGGGATACAACTGACTTTATTAACAAATTAAAAGAGATTAATGAACCACTTTCAGACAATTGCATTTTGTTCTGTTTTGACGTAACAAAGTTGTATCCATCAGTTCCAAAGAAAGAGGGACTAGATGCATGTATGGAAGGCCTTGCAAACAGAAGTGATCCGTTGATTGATACAGAAAATGTTCTTAAGATGATTCAAATAGTTTTAGACAACAACACATTTTCTTTTGGAGATAGCACTTTCATACAAAAAGATGGGGTGGCAATTGGTTCAAAATTAGGAAAGAATTTTGCTTGTTCATATATGAGGAAATGGGATGAAGAATTGATGTCACACAAAAAAGTGCCAATGTTTTACAAGAGATTCATTGATGATGGTTTCGGGATCTGGGATGGTACAGTTCAAGAACTGGAAGATTTTGCGAAACATGCAAACAGTATTCACCCGAATATTAGTATAGAGCTTAGATATGGTTTGGATCAGATAGAATTTCTGGACACTCTAGTTAAAATAGACAATGGCCACATATACACAGATCTTTATGTTAAACCTACAGACAAACAGCTGTACCTTAACAATTCTTCCGGCCATCCTCCTAGTACAAAGAAGAGCATAGCATATGGTTTGGGACTAAGAATTAAGCGTATATGCGAAAGAGAATCGGACTATATTAGAGAAAGAAATAAACTCAAGGGTCAGTTAAGGAAGAGAGGATATAGTGGCAGGATGATAGAAAATCAGTTGGTAAGGGTGGATAAACTTGACAGATCTGCCACATTAGTAAAGAAACAAACAGTTAGATCTAATAGGAAAATGAATAGGGTCCCTTTAGTATTGACGTATTCAAATCTGCTACCAAATATACATTACATTGTAAAAAAACATTCAAAAGTTTTGCATCAATCAGACCGGCTTAAAGAAGTATTCCAACAACTGCCAATCGTAGCATTCAGGCGTGATAAAAATCTATGTGACACACTGGTGCATTCAAAAACTAACAGGATTTTTAGCCCAAGCAATACAGTCTGTTCACAGGGTTGTGCTACTTGCAGTATTCTTGAAATGTCAAGTATAAGTGACACAAATAGGCAATCAGTTTACAATGTGTCTACCAATATTAACTGTAGAGAAAGAAATGTAGTATATGCAATTAAATGCAGTAAATGCGATATAATGGTGTATGTCGGTGAAACTGAGAGAGAAATTCGGGAGAGAATGAAAGAACATTTGAGTGATGTGAGGCATGAGAGAGAGAAGCCAATAAACAGACATTTTGGAATCGGTGGTCATAGCAGTGATGATGTGAGATTTGTAGTTTTGAAACGGATGTTTCATGCATGTAGAACTGAAAGACAGATCCATGAAACTGATTGGATATGGAGGCTGAGAACGTAAAGACCATTTGGCTGTAACATTTTGATGACGTCATGACATTTTTAAAAAACAACCCAATGTCACCATGACGACGCTGGATCAACATTATTCTCTTTGATTTTATGGCTGAATGCATGTAACAAAAATGTGACGTGTATTTTGACATGATAATCTTTGACAAAGGCCCTTAGTGGTCGAAATATTAGATCAGAGCAGTTTAAGTATTTATGTAAAATTTCATAAATATTCATCAGGGAAAGGGTTAAACATGGCACTGAGTATTCCTACAAAAATTACACTATCTACTAGCAACTAATTAAGCCTTCCATCATAAAAATGTTGGCCCAGTGATGAACACATTTAAATCAGGGATACATTTCAAAATGTGTGATGCTAGAGTTAAGGCCCTTGTACCTGGTACACTGAGTGTGTCTACTCATGATATGGGCCAAATGATATGGAGATTGGCTAATGCAAAATATAATGGTATGCCTGTGACAAAATCAAATAGACCAACAGACAGACATATGAATGCACATACACAGTTGTCACTTTGGCAACTGTTGAGTTGACCACAAACAGGCTAGACAAAAATCAGGACACTCACTGTAATAAAGTAAATTACCAATAAAATTGAAAACTCGTACATATTGTTTATGTATGCAATTTTGAATTTGACAGGATGAGTTGAGAATGTTTGGAACTGAAATGTTGATACTGCATACAAATAAACTCATTTAGTTACATAAACCCCTGTACTGATGATGAATCAAGATCCAGTTTGAAGTAGTTAATATTTTATCTTTTTTGAGATACACATGGGCAAGAAAGTGAGAAATATGACAGGCATATTTACAACAGAAGCATTGAAAGGATCATGTGTCACCTGTCAGCAGAAATGTGACCCCCAAAAAGATGCCATACTAAACATAATCCCTATCTGTCATCCTGCTAAAGCAATTGACACAAAAAGTGCACATAGTATCATAAATTTCGTTTGGGACAATTTTGTTTTTGTTTAAAGGTTGTCTATAGCACTTACTGACTCCAAAAAGCATTTCCAACAATAGGCAGTGCTAGGATTTGAACCTAGACTCCCTCTATGGCTAAGCCAAGGAGGTGTTCTTCCATTAAACTACACTGACAGCATTCATGGAAATTGCCAGTTTGGAGCACAAGCTAAGTACAAAAATGAGTCATGCAGGAAACACCACATACAGAACAAACACTCGCCCGAACAGCAACACAAGGAAACAGCAAATGTACATAGGTAGAAAAAACAACAAGAGACGCACAAAGACAAAACAAACATACAATAGGAGGAAGATGGAAGTACCGCCTTGGAACGGTCAGTGACAAAAGTCACCGGGGGTTTAAACCGGTTTATGGGCGCCCAACCTCACCCTTATTCCATCCCCATCCTAAAAGACAAACAGTGTAAATAAACGTATCCCTTCTCAGACTAATCTACAACAACCGCGACAGCAAATGCAGTGGTAAAGTGCATGTATAACAAAAAAACATTTTATTGAAAATACTGTATCCACCTATCGCTATTGTACTCAATGATTGAGCTGCAAACAGAGTAACTGTAGAAAAGTAATAAAGGGTACGACAAAAATGAAATAGTACAGATATCCGACGTTCTCCTTCCATTTCTGGATTTAAGAGGTCGCCTTCATAGAGTACTAAACCTTTCTTGTCGGCGTACATGCAAAGAGGCCAGCGTGATTGCCAACTGTAAAAGGGTTCACAACCAAACATGCAGTATGTTGTAGTAATACAGGATCATATCCCTTTTTAATGAATTGTTTTATATATTTGATGAACAAAGTGAGAAAATGGGTATGTCCAATAATTTTACGAAGTTTGTAAATCACATCACCATAAAATTCCGGATGTGAAATACCGTGTAATAATAACTTAGATTTTGATATTCATAACTACTTTTCAGCTCAGCATGCAATTTGTTAAGAGGATTTTAGACAGGAATCATTTCGGAAAAGGAGAGAATTACATATTTCTTTTTAAAACCAGGGAAGATGGAGACGGCTCAGGCGAGTACAATTCCTTCCAAAGACACTGAATATACTTCACAATCAGATGGTCACATTGTTCAGAGTTCTGTAGCTCTCAATTCTGAACAAACATAAATACAAAAGATGGCCATGGCCCTTCAATTTTATTTTACAAAATTGTCACCATTCCAGTGTTTTTTACTTTACTGTGAAGTATGTCTTTTCTCTTCGATATCGTGTCAGCGGCGCCCCCCCCCCCCCCCCAACACCGAGTTTTTTTAAAATCCCCCTTTTTTGGACAGGGGCAAACCCCATCGCCAACCCCACCTCCGCCCAAATTCACATTTGTGTACTCTAAATGGTGACATCAAGCTACTTTCGGTTACACCGTGAGAAGGCAACCATTATAAAATTAGCATGCTGTCTTACAGTTTATTGATAAGACTACCGTCACCCGTATTTTCCAATTTCTAGAATAAACACTGTATTTTCATCAAAGGGTCAACTATCACTCAATTTTTATCATTGTTTTGAAAGGTTTAGCTCATATCCGCGGATATGAATCTCATATCCGGTGTTTAGTCATACCGGTATAGCGATTATTTTTGGTTGCATGACAACCAGTTCTAGATGGATCCAGATTCTTTTAACAATTTTGACAGCTCAGCATGGTACAAATATCATGTATGTAGAGTTTAATTACATTCTGCCATGTAGTATCAGAGGATCTATCCGAGATGTCGTTGTTGACGGACGGTCAGGACTCGGACGATCACAAAAGCTCATCTAAGCATATTCAGAGCAAAAATTCAGTATATTCCTTGCAATCTGCTTGCATATTTCTCGTTATAACAAAGAACGGTCATATAATGTAACATAACCCTACCTGTTACGTCCCTACACAATCAAACCTCAATCATTGCATGTTTTCAGCGGCACTGACATGCAAGTCGATGTCAGAAAAAATATGTACATTTACTTCTCGCAAGCCGCTTCGCGGCTTGCTCGTAATTTCATTAGTCCAATCACTTACAATAAATAGTGTTTAATGTACCTTCTTGTGTGTATTAAAAGGCGTTATATCCAATGTCTGTTTGATGTAGACACCCTTTATTCACTGTAATTTGTCGATTCGAGTCAATTTCAATATGGCGGCATCTGTCAGATAAAAAAGAAGAATGTCCGAGATGTAGCGATAAAAGAAATTCTAAAAGATTGACTGTACCACGATTTATTACCCGATTTACGGCGTCGCCGATTCAATTGCATTTCTCAGAAAATTACATGTCGATTTCGGATTTTCGGCGCTGGTCAATGCTTTTCAATGAAAACTCCCGAAATAGCCGAATGGATTTTGTCACACACTTTTTACAGGGTTAACCTTTTGTACCGTAGAGGGAATCGACGGCGCCTTCGGCGCCCGGTCGATTCCCTATTAGATAAATAAATTTGGGACACATTATATAGCACTGATGGTGATATATCTGTTTCCTAGGCAACCATTCTAACCTCATTGTTCATATTACAGAGTGTTTACATACCTGCAACATACAAAGATATTGCTGCATTCTTGGGCGATAATTATAAATGATATAAACATATACCCGGTAGTTGATGTATGAATCTTAATGTTAGGTTCACTTTATGCAAATTACCTTATTTGCATCCTCATGAATATTAATTAGTGATAAGAAAACAAAGAGAAACAATATTGAAAATAACATGTTTCGCAGTATGCCGAGCACAACATTACACCATTCTCCAAATATAGCTTGCAATGATAAATGTACCTATTGGTGATAAATAAATGAATTTCAATTCTAAAACTGTCTAAAAGATGTTAAAGGGCATGTATACATCTAGTAAGGGTTAATCCCACTGTCTGCTTTAAAACACCTTTACAGAAAGCTTCTTTGAGTATGCCGACTCAACAGAAATAGATGAATGATATCTCACTTAACCCTTTACAAGCTGAATATTCACGTTAGAAATAATGACATCATGGGTATTTATCAGCTAATTTATAAATTGAAGGTCTGACTCTCAGAGCATACCTTAATTAGCGGCTAAAATGGAACAGTTTATATTGGATCTTCCCAAGTAATACTCTGATAAGAGCTAGGTCAAGATGATAACATTGCTGTTGAATGTCTATGGAGCATACCCTTATTACAGGCCATAATATAATCATATCTGTTGATTGACTGTCAGAGTTACATGTTGACAACCATTCTTCTCTAAAACAAGGGGAATGTCTGGGTCGGGAAAAAGATCTCTTCCAAAGTATCAACTGGTAAATAACTCTTCAGATGTGCTGTATTAAGCAGGCCCTACAAGGGGGTAATGTTCCCATATCAGCATTGCGAAGTGCATCTGTTGGCTTATCTTCACACTTCTCCTTAATCTTAAACAATATCAATTCATTCACAGTGTGAAATCTTAGGTTGCCATATATTGCACACGTAAATTCATCCAAGTCTTGCACAAGATCTCCAGACACATCCCAAGAGTTGCCCAAACCTGCTAATGGTTTTATAAACATTGGTTTCTTTTCAATAGTTTTAGTGGGTGTCAAATGTTCTCAGCCATTGAATGCACTTGTAGAATTACAGCCACAGTACAAATGGAGACCCAGAAGTGCTGATCGGTAATCTTCTGTGTATGCTTGGGCAACTTCTCACATGTTTACTATTTTGATGATTGTTTGAGCCAGTATCAAACAAGACAGTAACACCTTCAAACCAGTTAAGGTAATACAGAAGAATGAAGAATATATCACTGTCTGGAGTTCGAAGATGAACAGTTTTGTAGCCTTGTTCATTTGCATGCTTGGTGTAAATAATGATCCTTGCTTCAGTTTCTTCCTGTGTTGAATTCAGGGCATCAAGACTGTTTCTCACTGTTGATATACCATAATCTGGCGAGAACTGGTTAGGCTCACCGACATAGATGTGAAAAAACATTTCTGCCTTGCAGCTTCTAATCGTAAGGAATCAAGGAATTGTAGCAATTATTAGTGGTTCACAAAGACCCAATATGCAGATTGATATAGGTGAGACAGACAAATCAAAGGGTCTTAAAACACATCACAGGATTACCAGTTCTCGACAGATGATGGTATATCAAAAGTCGAAACAGTCTTGAAACCCTGAATTCAACACAGGCTTTATGGGCTTTAAAATCACTGACACTTTAAAAACAATAACAGAAGATTGTCTGGGGTATCATAAGTACTTGGCTTTCAACAGTTACCATGGAAGCAGTACATGGTCATTTTGGTAACGGTTTTAGACATAAAATTTATTTATTCATCATCAAAAGATACATTTATCATTGCAAGCTATACTTGGAGCATGGTGTAATGTTGTGCTCGGCATACTGCGAAACATGTTATTTTCAATATTGTTTCTCTTTGTTTTCTTATCACTAATTAATATTCATGAGGATGCAAATAAGGTAATTTGCATAAAGTGAACCAAACATTAAGATTCATACATCAACTACCGGGTATATGTTTATATCATTTATAATTATCGCCAAAGTAGGCCGCAATATCTTTGTATCTTGCAGGTATGTAAACGCTCTGTAATATGAACAATGAGGTTAGACTGATTGCCTAGGAAACATATATATCACCATCAGTGCTATATAATTTGTCCCAAATTTATTTATCTAACAATCTTGGTGATATTCAGTAATCATAGTAAACTTTAGCTAACCATTTTCCATATGTGTTTGCTTTGTAAGAGAAAGACTGGTGTCTGTCGAAAATTTCAACATCTATTACTGTTCTCATAAATATTCATACATATGCAAATTAGTTTATATCAGAAAAGTAATATTTACTATTAAAGCAATGCCTCATATCTATGTTTGTAACAATTGATTTCATGATTCATCAATAATAACTGAGATCTAACGGAGTATTACAGTTGGATGTCAAATTTCCAAAATTTGTGAAAGGATCGGTTACCATGGAAACCGTTACAATCTTACAGTTCATTGTTTGGGTATCAATTAAGATGATTAGCTTTCTGAGTATTTTGTCACCACTTTAAACTGCATTTGAAGTTGTTTTCTGATATTGGTAGGATAAAGATTGAGAGGTTTACATTATTTCTGTATTTTTTTGGTTATTTTTTAATTATTCTCATTAATATTCATGTGTATGCAAATAAGGTAATTCCTAATTATAGCTTTTAAACCAAAGCACACTGTCTTAGCTTTAATTTGGTACCAGTTTTATGCAGTTAGCACAAATACTTCCTGTGATATGGAAGATTTTTGCAGGTAGGTGTCGACTAACAAAACTGTGTGAACAGAGTGAAATGAATGGTTACTATGGAAACAGTTAAAAAGTTACTTAGAGTTAAATTTTTGGTCCTCAAATTTGATATTTTGTTTTCTGAGGATTCTGTCATCAGGTTAAACTGCATTTGAAATTGTTTTCTGATATTTGTAGGATAAAAAGTGAATAGTTTATTCTATATTGTTTTTACTATTTTTAATGTTCTCATTAATATTCATGAGTATGCAAATAAGGTAATTAAAAAAAACTGGGAATAAAAGCACAATGTCCTATCTCCAATTTGGTACCAGTTTTATGGGTTTTGGACAAAAACTGGCTGTGATATAGACGATTTTGCAGGTACGGACCATCATTACGAAAACTAGGGTGTTGCCATGGAAACGGTGAAAATGGTGCTTAAAATTAAAGCTATGGTCCTCAAATTGGAGATTTTGTTTCCTGGGGGTTTCGTCATCATGTTAAACTGCATTTGAAGTTATTTTCTGATATTTGTAGGATAAAAAATTGAAAGGTTTCCGTTATTTCTATACTTTTTTTACTAATTTTAATGTTCTCTTTAATATTCATGAGTATGCAAATAAGGTAATTTAAAAAAACAAGTTAGAAATAAAAGCACAATGTCTTATCTTCCATTTGGTACCAGTTTTATAGTTTTAGGACAAAAACTGGCTGTGATATGGGCGAATTTGTAGGTACGGGTCATCATTACGAAAACTGGGGGGTTGCCATGGAAACGGTTAAAATACACATAGCCTAAAAGAATTTAAGTTGGTACCCATGAAAAAAAGTCTAGGGGGGGGAGGTGGTTGCACGGTAGGCACTACTAGCTCCCTGACTATTTGACTGACAATCGCTTTGCCCTTCACCACTGAAGCTCGAGTTCTGGGCATTTGAATTTTCATGTGGGGAAGCCTTCTAGCTGGCTTACGGTATGTCAATGGTTCTATCCTGGTGCTCTGTGCACAGCACATTGCAATTTTTCCGTGTACGGAAAAAACCTTTGGGGTCTTCCCCTACTTGTAATTAACTGGACGTTGCGATTTGACTGAATTAGTGTTGGAGCGATGTAGAACCCAGACACAACCAAACTATTTACGAGAGAAATTTCCCATTTTGGACTAAGTTTAAACGTTGTATATTATATCAACGACTGGACTTGATGATTCAATACGTCGAATAAACGAGAACGACGCTATTTACTAATACATCTAAATGTGTGTATGTATTGCTCGCTTTAAATATAATTATGTATAAATATAAGACATGTTGGACGATTATGGTTCCTCATAAAATCTCAGAACTGTTTAGGACATTTACGTTTTTATGACATGGTGGCGGGACAGTTGAGTAATATCAATGTCATCAAATGCACATCTCTATTTAGATTAAGTGTCGTCAGCGCCATATATTCTAGACAATTCGAGATAAAACATATGCGGATGAGGCCCATCGTGACTCATTGTTCCACAATTAACCTTTTCCTTCCTAGACCATTTTAGACCCAACCTCTGTGAATAAAAATATTTAGAATGAGCATTTACTAGAGAAAAGGAAATTTTAGAATACAGTTTTGAAATCATTGTGATATATAGAGCATTTCGAGGGCTTGGTACAAAACTATTCTAACTCCTTTACTTTGTGAAGGAGTTAGAATAGTTTTGCACCAAACCCTCGATTTGCTCCTACGGAGAAAATGCTCGATCTATCAAAACTGTTTCTAAAGATGTCTTTTACCGAGTCGTCAAAAGGTTTCAGTAGGAGGGAATGGGTTAATCCTTAATGTTAATGAATCGATTGTATAAGACCTATGTAAACAGTGTAGACCAAATCCAGCAAACTGAAACGTGTTGTTTAACTCTTTGCACGCTAAGTAATTTTTCGTCTGCAACAATTGTCGTCTGCTTCATTTCTTAAAATAACTTTTCTCTATTTTCTTTGTAAAAATATGACCTAGATGACAAACAGTTTGGATCCTGATGAGACGCCGCATTATGCGGCGTCTCATCTGGATCCAAACTGTTTGCATAGGTAATCACAGTTTTGCCGCTAGCATGCAAAGAGTTTATTAACCCAAAGTATTTGAATAAATAAAATGTTTTGGGTATAGGCCCCAATGTTATAAAACTTCTGAGTTTGAACTCCGTGCTCAGAAATGAGCCCGGTGCTCAGGCTGAGATCAACCTCAGGAAAGTCGAGGTCATAACATTCTTGAGTTGACCTTCTTATTAACAGACGGTTAGTTTACTTTCGACATTACTTCTGGCCGCTTAAGCAAATAAAAAACTACTCAAACGAACTCAAAACGTTTTATAACCTCGGCCTGATCTCCACTGGAAACAGAGCCTTCGTTTTATAACTTTAGGGCCAGGTATTCTTGGTCTGACGTTACTTCATTGATCTGATTAATAAGAAAGGGTGCTAATTGTCTACGCAATATTTCATCATAATACCATTATAGCTTTGAAGAGGTAACTATACAAAGCTGAACAGGATGTAAAACAACTTACCTGATAGTGACTTTAGACCTTTTGTTGAACAATTTCCTAAAATTGTCAACTATCCTTAACCTACATTAAATTCTGTATTCTGTGTATCTCAGCTGACTGGCAAAAGGCTGCAACCTTGGCTCGAACAGTATCAGACAATGTAGCTTGGATAACCAGAAAAGAATGGTAAATTTGTATATAACTATATTGTCCATTCAGTATGGAATGATAAATGTGCTAAAATAATTCGAAAAACAAACACTGCAGACTTAAATCCATCAAATGTGGGTCTACACTGCTGACAAATGTTAATGCACTCGTTCCCACAATCAAAGATATACGTAACAAATGAAGCTTTCTAGACATTTAACATATGCAAATATATGAGTTTGAGACTAAAGTTACAATAACGGGAAACGCTTCATAATGAACAACCATTATATATAGTCATTATCTTATGTTAAATGATGCTTTAACTCCTTTATGAAGCATATCACGAATCGGTTATTCATTTCAACTACAGATGTAAAGTTTTCTTAATTCACCCTGTCACATCATTACAAATGGAGAATCCTGCGATAGTGTTCATTACAAACTGTTTTTATGAAACAATTTTACTACAATAATATCGCACTAGTTTTAAATATAGCGAGTGTCATATTTATTATATTAAACGAGATTGATGAACACAAATTGTAATGAACACAAATGCAAGCTTCTGTTTATCAAATAACCCTTAAATCGTGCCATAGGAAGCGAAAAAGGCTATAGCTGACGGCTGCCCTGGCCATTGTTTACACACAGCGTAGTAATCCAACATACGACGCACACGGAATGAATCTGTCATGCGAGCGCTACGACTGACTCACGATCAAATTAGATCAAATGCGTTGATTCCACGTATTCTGTTTAAGAACTATTATCGACCGGACTCAAAATCATATTTGCACTAGAGCATTTGCAATGTTTACGGCACTCTGTTTAAGCAATCACACAAGGCAGGCTATATGATAAATAGAGAATCTTACATTCATGTTCATTACAAAGTGTTTTTATGACACGATTTTACTATAATAATATGGCACGAGCTTTATTGAGTGTAATACCCATTATAATACAAACGCGTTTCATGAAAACAATTTGCACTGATCACGAATGTAAGATTCTTTTTATCACCCAATCCTTAAAAAGTGCCATAGAAAGTGAAACAGACTATATCTGACAGCTGTTTCGGCCATTGTTTACAGCGTAGTACAGTCGGACCCAAACTGCTAATTTGCATAAAACTGCACAAGTGCACTCTGTGTCGGCACTCCCACGCGGCAGATTATGTGATAAATGTTCTTTGGACATTTTCAACTAGAATCACCTCAATACAAGAAACAAATACTGCTGAATGAGATGCTGTTGTTATTTCATTATTATTCAAATTACATTGACACATGGAAGTTTCGCTAATGTGATCACTTATAATTAGCATGGGAGTCACTGAAATCAGGTGGTTGCTTAATGCTCAACAAAAGTAATGCAGAAAGCTCCTGTAAGCTACCACATATACTATACATGTTTTAGTTGTCTTTTAGCGAGCCTGTACCGTATAGATAAAGTACATGTTTGAAAGCGCCTTGACTTTACTACTTTGTCATTAATCACTAAGATAAACAGGGGATACCTATTGTAAATGCAGGAACTAGATGCCGCGTCAAATTAAATGGACAAAAAAGAAATTGCTGTACATGTACAGCAAAGTGAATCAATGCTTCGGCAAAAGCTTACCAGTTAATGTAAACCTAAGTATTTGCTTAAAATAAGTATTAAATTATATTTTAACTAAAGTGTAAAGTGTTTATAACTTGAGCATTGGAAGCAACGTAGTTTTAATCAGTATTGACACTGGTAAAATACCATTTTCATTTCGAGTATACTAGTAAACGAAAGGCTAGTCTTCTGATGCTGATATGATATTAATTATGCTAGGAAGTAATAAGAAGAACAAACGTCGGATATAGAAAAGGAACTACAAAGTTACTGATTAGCTACCCTTATTTAAACAAAACGCTTCTAAATAATATACAATAGAAAAGGAACACTTTGGTATTGACAGCATAATTAAAACTAAATGGCAATGAGGGACATTAGTTAACTGATATATTAGGTCAAGTGGTCATGACCAAAACCACAGGTGCACAATGCCATCTAATGACCAAGAAGTATACAAGGCTTGATAAATAGTCATTGAAAGATGACCGGGTAATGCTCTGGACAAAATCGGACATATCGATGAACGGACAGACATATTGGTCAACAAACAGGGTGACGGTAGTATATCCCCCCTCAACAAGTTGGAAGTGGTAATACAATTTAAAACTGTGAGAACAAACATCAGTATTTTGCACATAATTTAAAAATGAATTGCACATAAATCGTTGTGGTTGAATGGCCTTTGGGCCGTTATTCTGACGCCGCTTTCCAAATAGTAATATACAGTTCATAAAAACAAAAATGTAATTACTGTCAATCACTGTGTTAATTAATAATATTTTAATGAAGTCCAGACCTGTTTTGCTGAAGGAATCGGTGACTGAATACCCAGATACTTCATTGCGGCTTGGGAGTATATAGTACAATATACACACACACGCAGATAGTTTTAACTGATGCAAACTATTTTACCTTATACAGACAATAGATCTATATCGTGCTATATTTTGCTATACACGTACTTGTGCATTTTAACACCTTGGCAAATAGAACAAACCCATATTCGACACTCCTGTAGGATCAGTCTGATCAGGGTCTGCTCTGTTTGCTTATGAAATAAAAAATATAAAATATATTTTTATTATGTCACTATATAGCTCATTCATATTTATTCGATATATTTATTGTTTGATAAACTTGTATTTTCTCGTTTTTTATCACAATACAATTCCAATTTCAAAATGAACCAAGGTTTTTTTTTGTAAATTATATGCCTTGACGTTACAATTTCCACAGCTTTGAAATTAAAATTAAATAGAATACTTACTGACATCATTCCCCCTACTTGACTATCATAATACGACATATACTGGTGTTGAAAGCTTATAAATTTATCATCTAATCAAAAACATCGATTGAATTTAATTCTGCGAATATTGGTACTTTCCGTTCAATCATATCACAATTGCCATTTATATACATTTGAATACAAATCGGCTGGACTAAATTTTGAGCAAAATGGCTAATTTTATGATGGGACCGACGCGACCAAGCCCGAAACGGATAGGGACCATATCGGTCATAACAATTAAGCTCTTCCAGACAGAAGGTAAAAATGTAACTTCAGAGCCAAAAAGGTAGGTTATGCGAACTTCTATGGTAATACTTCCAAGGGCTGCCTCATCACGGGCAAGTGACACCATCAAAATGGCTAAAAACACATAATGTGTTGTATATATATTTAAAATTGATAAAAACACTGTGTGTGTCTAGGGTATGCATTTCTGTAGACGTGTTGTAAACTCGTCTACAGAAGGGATCAACACCAGATCAAGAGGTAGGGCATTCCAGCCTCTGATGGTTCTTGGCAGGAAGCTGTTTTTGTAATTCTCATAGTTTGCTCGTACCTCTATGAATACTCAGCTGTGTGTTCTGGTGTCTTGACGTATTGATGGGATAATGTAATCTGGAATGTTGACAGGAATGGTTTTGTTTACAGCTTTATAGAAGGATGTTATTCTTTTGATTTCTCTGCGATGTTCAAGTAGAGGCCATTCCAGGTGTTGTAGCATAGATGTGACGCTGTGCTTATAGGAGTATATTCCAGTGACAAAGCGGGCAGTGCGACGTTGAACTTTCTCTAAGGCAAAGATGTCTTGTTTGTAGTACGGGTCCCAAACTGATGAAGAGTATTCGAGGTGTGGCCATGCGAAACCATCACATACTCTGTGCTGCGGGATGCCCGATCATAAGTTTGAAGATTTGGAACGTCATGAAGAGAATCCGTATTTTAAGAGTTTAAATAAGGGACAAGGTCTGCCGATAAAATATCTTAACCATTAAAACTGATTTAAATAATCTCTCCTCTGGAAAAAACGTATAGAGTTTCACGAGAATACTCGTATATAATTGTTGTGGTAAAATGTAGGTCGTCTGTCGGTTGTCTTGTATTGCTGAAGACGAGAGCATTTGATTGATCCAATAAATCTGAAAATGGAGATTTTAGCATTATTGAAATGCTATGTCGTAGCAACATTTTGGATATATTCAATATTAGTAACTATAAAATAAAAGGCCACTAGCAGACATTTCACTAATATGTACTTTTGCCAGATATGTATGGAATAATTTTCATAAAGTACTGTTCTGTGTTGATTCTATTGAGTGATAAGGGTCCTTTTCTCTGACAACATGTTGATTTAAAAGCACGCTAAAATGTCTAGGGTATAACGTTTACACTGCTCAAATAGACATCTCAAACAAACCATACCACGCAATACACAGTAAAATCTCTCTTAACCAGACGTTGAATTTAGAGTAAATATCGGTCATGGAGACAGGTGCGTGCTTTATGCAGGGTGAAGGTCATGCAGAAAACTCCTCTAGGAGCTGTTTTCAAGACCTGCCTAAATTCGTCGCTACTAGAATTCCAGTTTAGAGGGGTTTATTATACTGTAGAATGTTATCGTAACCTTCACACGACAACACGAGACATACCACATATATACAGTAAATCACCTAAACCGGACGTTCAAATTAGCTGGCGTTTAGGATAGATGGCGGCTTAACCCAGTGTGATATCCACACAGAAATCTCACAATGGATGAGCTTTCCGATCGACATTCACCCTGCATTAAGTAGTCACATGCCTAGAATATCTACATTCGTTCTCATTACGATTCGATATAAGGGGGTGTCTGTATTAACATGATGACAATCTGCCTTTAATTTCAGTGTATATAACCTGTCTAACGTATATTATCATGCATTGTATACATTTAAGAAATGAATGACGTGCTTCCGGTGTTCATGAGGTTATGCAACGCATAGCTTTACGAGCAAAGTTAGTGAAGCCCGAAGGGCTTCACGTGAATCTTTGCTCGTAAAGCTATGCGTTGCATAACCCATGAACACCGGGAGCACGTCATTTATTTCTTATATTTATATTCCATTGTATTTCTTATATTTAAGAAATGAATGACGTGCTTCCGGTGTTCATGAGGTTATGCAACTTTCTTTTTAGAATAAGGTTATATAAGGACGTTGCTGGGCAAATGTAAATATTGATATTTGAAATTAGTTTAATGCATATACAGGTGGCGGTGGTCTAGCGGTAACGCGCTTGACTATCAGTCCGGAGGTCCGAGGTTCAAATCCCGGTCCCACCCGGAAATTTCAGAGGCGCTTTTCCGTGTCTCCCACCCGCACATCCTCTCCACCCAGGGGTTAAAATGGGTACATGTGAGGGTCACTCGCCGGTACTGCGGCTGCATGATTGCGCCATATGTTAGCAGTGTTCAATATTGTAGGCAAATGACTCAATGACCAGGGGAGTAAATGTACAGTCAGCTGAGCGGTCATTCGGACTGAAAGTAGACTATAACTAGGTACTTTCCTTTTTTTTTTTTTACAGTAACCCGCCTATAAACCAAATATTTAATATATAAGAATTTAAATACGTTTAGACAGGCAACTGCTTAACAAGGGGTGACAGTCATGCAGACGTCTGCATGATTTTCAACCAGCATTAAGCTACCACCTGTATCCAAGGCATATATTTATACTAAATTGAACATCCGGTTTAGAGGGTCTTTACTCTATCAAACGTTGACAAACATGAATCATTGTGAATATATGGGCGATCGGGTTTTATGCTTGGTCTGCATTATGCCAGTGCAGAATATCTGATTTAATGAAAGAAGTAAAACCAAAATATACATTTGTAAACTGAACTCTTTAAAACTATCCTACTTTTTACCACTACATGTACTGGTAAATTCAGAATGAATTTTATTACATAATGTTATCAATTATCACGTTAGTTAACCAAATAGTTTGGTTATTTGTTTTGTTGACACACCATAACCTGTTTAGAAGGCTACTGTAGCTTCCGAATATATGGTACAGCTTGATACAGTTAAACTCTTCCTCTCCGGAATATTACTAGAGAATAATTCAGATACATTAAACAGGAGGCTGCTTAATGCAGGGCGAAATTCATGAAGAAAGCTCCTTCTTAATGACTTTTACCCTGCATTAAGCTGTCACCTGTCTTAACCCTTCGCTTGCTATTCACGTCAATACACTTACCTGTAAATAGTGAAGACACGGATGAGACAGCTCCTGCAGGAGCTGTCTCATCAGGGTCTGCACCATTTACAAGTTAATTGTGCAACCAGTGCACTCCACAGCAATGATTGCACAGCGAAATACTTGTACACAGTGAAGATATATGTAATTATACAATAGGGCATTGGTAAAGAAGGAGAAATGTATTTTAAAATTCAGCAATAGAAGGGTTAAAAGCGCTATCGATACTAATTTGAACGTCCGGTTCAGAGGGTTTTACTGTATTTATTAGCGAATAAATAGATTCAGATATGATGTCAATGATCGGAATATGTTGAGGATTAGTCGCATTGTAGATAAACTAATGTATGCATATGAAACGAAGAAAATGTTTCACAAGAATATATATTTAATTCATTGAGATAGTTTGATGTCTTACTTTTATTATACCCTTCATTTAAAGATCAAGTAAATAATGAGATTATTTTGTACCTTATTACCAATCAAGATTTCGATGTGGGCTTGTTTTTGCGATGCTAAACATGTTTCGTATTGACAGTTATCAAGAATAGGGGTGGACCTAATTCTAGCCAAATGGCCGACGACAACAGCCATTTACCCTTTCGCTGCCAAACTCTGTCGTCTGCTAACTTTGTCATCTGCTACAAATTTTCATTCTTTTGATTTTCTTCATTTTTGTTTCAAAAGCATAGTAACAGTAACAAACAGTTTGGATCCTGATGAGACGCCGAGTTACTCGGCGTCTCATCTGGATCCAAACTGTTTGCATAGGTAATCGCAGATCCGGCATTGGCAGCGAAAGGGTTAACAAATCGTATAGATAGACAAAAGTTAAATGAACTGAATTAACTGCTAAACATTCAATTGTTCATTCTTCAAGAATTCAACTCTAGTGATATTGAAGAGCAAATGTAGAAGACTATTCGTTTTCAGTCATTTTGCATCTCCCGAAATCCTGAAAAATACCATCCTTTTTCATTTCTAACATTAGATGAGTGTTCTTGCCATGCCCTACTCATATGTCGTAAGTAAACTGCTGTTAATCACACAATTCATGATTCCGATAATAAAATATGGCATAAACATGATGTCGTAAATGAAACACTCTCCTTGATTTACGATATATACACCAACTACCCGATGGACTAATATAAACTCATTAAGTATGGCAAACAACAACAACAACAACAGAGTTGTCCCAGAGTTGACTCAATTTACGAATTTCCGTCTACAGTAAAACCTCTCTATAACTACCACTAAATGACACCAAGTAGTTTGTGTTAAAGGCAGGTGGCTGCTTAAAGCAAGGTGAAAGTAAAACAGAACGCTCCTATAGGAACATTCTGTTTAACTTTCACCTTGCTTTAAGCAGCCACCTGTCCTAAATACCAACTAATTAACACATTTTTGTGGTCGTTATAGAGAGGGTTTACTGTATATCACAGGCTATTATGTTCATATTTACAGACCCCAGTGCAAAAAAGACTGGCTAAAACCTTGTCATAATGTGCGAGTCTGGCATTTTCAAACAACAGTAAAACCTCTCTATAACGGCAACTGAATTACATCAAGTATTTTGTGTTAAAGGTAGATGGCTGCTTAAAGCAAGGTGAAAGTAAAACAGAACACTCCTATAGGAGCGTTCTGATTCACTTTAACATAGCTTTAAGCGACAACATGCAATAAATATCAATTAATTAACACAATTTAGTGGCCGTTATAGAGAGGTTTTACTTTACTTCGATCCAGATGTGACGTTAAGTAATCCAAGATGTTTGACACTTAATAGTTTCTCAAAGAATAGTACGTGTTAGTAAAAAATGAACAAATCTGAGATTGATCAGACATTACTTGTTTCCGTATGAGAAGGATTAAAATGACAAAACTGTCTGCGATATGACATAATGTAAGCATCCCTACAGACGCTAAGCTTTCCTTTGATTTTACTCAGTATAAAGTAGTCGGATGGAGCAGAATATAGTAGTGCAGAACCTGATGAAAATGCTTCTGAAGGAGTAGTTTGGTCAGAGTCTATACTAGTTACTACTACCTCAATCTAATTTAAAGTTACTAATCTGGTGGCAACTTGACCTCGTCAACTTTACACACTGGTGGAGAGGGGAGTCTGACATTACAACAATTGGCATAAACGTATATTGTACGGATAACGACCGAATTTACGATTGTTATGGGTTGATACACATCATGTACTCCACAGTATTTCTTACATGATATATTCGGGACACACGTTGTTGGTTATCATATTTGTAAAATAGTATTAGAAAATTAATAACGTAAACCTACGCATATTTGCACATCATCAAATCATCGGCGATTGGAGCAAACCTGGTGAAAAATGTCAAAATGTGCTTAATAGATTCTCCCAATGTGTTGATATTTATCTGTTTAAAGGAATAATACCACTATGAGACAAATTTAGTATTAACGGGGTACTTATTGCAAATTGTTATTAACTTAGAACCATTGCTGTAAACCCTTCAACTAAAAAAACTGACGTCCGATAGTACCATGTACTAATGTAAACAATCTACATGTACTTTTCATTTATACTATACACTATATCTGCGGGTCAGTTTTGAACATTAAAGCCTGAATTCACAAAAGCGTTATCAAAATTGGTACTCAAAACATTGTTGAAATAATTGCTTTGTTTCAAACTTCTACCTATTGAAAGCTGGTAATAATCCAACACGCTTTCGTCAATACGTGGGTGAATTTAAATAAAGGCATTTAGTAAAAACAAGTAAAATCACTTTGCAGCGACCTCTCAAAACATGTCTGATTTGTGAGATAGATGGTAACCTATAGCAGAACTTTCTACATGCCCTTCCTTTTGCATGAAGCACTAAATTACACCAAGGTATACACCATGGCGTAATCATTAAATGGCGGTGGAAATGTACTACTGTACCACAACCTAGATTCCCATAGAATAGCCGCTGTATCTAGTAGACATAGTTGCTAAAGAGTGCGCTAATAACGCTACTCCCGTCACTACATCTTATCACATTAATACATTACCCAATAGTGACGCATTTTGTGCCTCTATAAAATTCACATTTTGAAACCATTGTGATAAATAGAGCATTTGCTCCATAGGAGCAAATGCTCTATTTATCACTATGGTTTCAAGACTACACAATTCTAAAACTTTCCTTTCCTATAGTTAATGCTCCCTTTCGGTAGATTTATTCAAAGAGGTTGGGTCTAAAAATAGCCTAGAAGAGGATAAGTTAACAGGTAAAAGGCAGAGAAATAGATAAGACGCGTAAATTAAACTTTCCCTTTAACCATTTGCTCCAAATATACGCATTTATATGCCTTCGCGAACAGGGTACACTTAGATCTGAGGGCTCCGACAGAGGGCTATGTTTGTCTATGATATAATATAGATATGAGTCTACAGTTTCCGCCAATTAATTTTATGACCCATTCTCAAATAAATTGGACAATTCACCGAATGAAAACCTGAAATTTCAATTACGTCGTATGTCTAAAAAGTTGTGAATATTGAAATGTTTAATGTATCTTTGACCTAATTCCGAAATAGTTCTAATATTAATTAACAATTAACTATGTAAAATGAGTGGCTAATGTATAAGCTATAGAAATTTATTACTTGTGTTCATAGTACCCATAACCTGATTTTTAACAGTTATATATGGATCTTGGACAGTTATATAATTCAAAGAATCAGGTTATATGTATGAACTGATATTATATAGCATGAATTTATCCATTTCTGATGAAACATTTTGATATTAAGTATGAAAATTAGGAGTTGAACACCCCACTCAACTTCATAAAAATATAGTTTCATGACAGTTGTATTTTTACACAGTTAAAATAAGTGCAAAAAAACCCAAAACAATTTGGGGGTCTGGAAACGTGTCCGATGTATTACAAACTCATACATAAGTACACAAAATCGTTAAGACAATTTGTAAGAAAATTTCTCTTTCGAAAGTCACTGTCCCGTAAATTATAGGAATGTGTCCTGTAAATTAGACTGACAAATAATATGGTATACATTGCTTTATAAACAGCAGCATTCGTCAAAACGAGCATTTAGAAGTATACAAGTACACCGAAAATTTCCAATTCAACTCTGTATGTCATATTCACCTCTGTAATTTTACTGTCTGAGTTAAGCATCCCTTTTGACTTAACTATGCACTGACCGCTGACAAATGTATGTAATGAAAATATTTTGATTCAGTTGAAGAATCAATTGTTAACTGTTAGCAAGAGTTACTAATAAAATTAACAAAATTGATTACTACTTGCGGTCACATAACCAGAACCAACGGGGGGGGGGGAGTGTGTCATTGGATTGTCCCGTAAATTATAAAATTATGTTTAAGGACTATTGGTGAAGGACGTGAAGTTGAAAACTTTTTCAGGGACAGTGAACATTCTTCTCGCTTTTCCTGTAGGTACCAGGACGCCTGTCTTGCGCATCACATTTTCTTTTTCAATCAATTTTATCTGCTTTTGATGGCCTTAAGTTTGTTATATTTTATAGTACAGTCAAACATTGATAAGTCTATTAACACGATTTCCTACATACTCGTAATTCAAAGTTTCCATTAGAACTAAAACTACACTTAATTGTTCACCTCTTTATTGGCGAGTCTATATTATCTTTTTCAAACAGCTCAAAGTGCGAATAAATTATCATTTTGAGTCATTGGAAACAGATACACGTTCCTTCCAACTTTGATTATTTTACAGCTGTCATTGAATCTATATCTTTCGTATTGATGATACATCGCTATATATTTTCAATGACAGCTATACATTTATCAAAGGTTGGCTGTACATTCCTATTTAAATTATTGCTGCTCTAAATTATAACACTGTCACCAATGTTTTGCTAACTCATGGGCCGTAAGTTAAGGTGCACATGCTCAAATAATGCACGTTTCAACAGCCCGCTTCAATTAGTGTTTGAGTAATGAGTCACACAACACCTCGAGACGAATAAACACTATCACAACATATGAATAGACAGACACCCTGACAGACAGACGAAAGTAGGGATGGACGGACAAAACAATTCAGCCCTTTAATGGGATTCAAACCTGATGATGTGAATATAACTATTTCTATAATTTACGGGACAAAAGATATTATAATTTATGGGACACTTTGGTGACTGTATATGTGGCTTTGTAAATTCCTATTTGAACGGAGACATACTTGACTATATTTGTATGTAGATCGGGCAATAGGAATAAATGCAATGAAGTGAATGTTTGCTCTTTTTGTAGAAGAAATACCAAGTAAATATTTTCGTGAGTTAACAAAAATAAAAGTTAATATAGTAGTGAAAAGATTTCTGAAAAAAATCTACAAATAATTGCCATTAATATATTGCCAATCTTGTTTTTATTTAACCATTTATTATTTCTAAATAGATTTGTATTATACTGGCATAATTTAAACTTACTTTACGTTTGAAAAATTGTATAGAAATACTTTGATATTGGCATCCTCATCTACGGGACAATATAATCTAAGCTACGAGTCCGAACTTTCATGTGGAATATTTAAACAATGCGAAAAGTTATGTTATTCAAACGTCGATAATTCGGTATTCAAGTCATAATTATGAAATAATATGTATACAAATTCAAGGAGGCAGTCCTGAAAGCTATTTCTTCAAAATGTCAAATAACTCCACGCTTTCTTTGGGAATTGTGTAGACGAATTATGTAGGAAAATGACATCCTCCATGAATTATTTACATGTGACTGTGGTTTAAGTATTGAATTAGATGTAATTGAGTCGCATGATACTCGGGAATGATGGAAGGGACAACTGCAGACATATATTTGTCTCGTAAATTAGGCCCCGTAGATTAGGATTTTTCTTTTCCGCTGTATTTGATTGGCCAGCAATTTTTTATATGCTTTCTCAAAGTACTTTTCATTAAATTTTGATAAACAATAGGTTATTTGGTGCACAAAATTGGCAAAAACAAACATAAAATAGTGTTTCATGGGGAAACGAATATGCATATTTGTGATGACTCGTAGATTAGAACGCTAAATTTCCGAAGTGTAATTTAGAAACTTTGCCTCTGAATTTTTTTTCCATAGATGAATTTGGTAAAAATCTTTTTTCATACACATGATATACATTATTAAAGGGTGAATGAATAAGGCATTGCAGAATTAACGTGCAGTATGTGACATTCTATTTACCGTTATAGTTTAGCCTCGTAGATTAGGTCAGGTTTGGCGACATTGCATTAGCATGTCAGTGTATTTTAATGTTTGGTTGCTTTAGCGCCGTTTTGTCTTCGTGAAAAACATCCATCAATAATGAATAAATGCAGGGGTTTAAATCGGGCATGATTACATTCTACACTATATTATGGGTACAATGAAAACTAAAAAAGTCCATGGCTACATGCAAATTCCGACACCCCTTGCAGATTTAAAGGCATGGAAAGCCATTTAGAACAACAGTTTATACCGTAAAAATGTTTATGAAATAATCCTAATATAATGAAAAATTGAGAAAAACAATGACACGACGTTAATTGCTTTTAATTGACGAAATATCAGTTGACTTATATCGGCGACATTGATTGTCCACTTTTTTGGAGAACGGGTCCAATACAAAAACGTTCAGTGTTATTATAACAATTAAAGTCATATTCATGACGTCATTATTTTTTACATGAATATTCATCGAGTAAAGGGTTTGAATCGCATCGAAGGGCTTGCGGAGAAAAGGCGATTTAAGCAAATGAAGATGGACCTGTATATATGGCTCTGATAAGGGTGTGGCATTATATTAGGCAGGACTGATTATGTATCGATAGATCAACAAATCATAATCTTGAAATATCATGGTAATATCGAAAGCAATGACTTGAACAAACCGTTAGCTGTAATAATGAAACAAGTAATAAGCTATAAAAAACATTACTGAACAAAGACACAATTATTCCGAAATAAAATGATCAGTCTTGTGATATTTTGTTTACGTCAATTAATGTAAATGTACTCAACAGTACAGTAATTACTTACAATCAAATATAGAAAAGATTCTGCTCAATATCTACCACACGGCATGGCATGACACACATGCCGCACTAATTCAGTGAATTGAAACCTTTCATCTTCTTCTCTGTCTCTCTTATGACGTTAGTTGTTGTAAATTAGAACGGCAATACAGTAAAACCCTTCTATTGCCACCACCAAAACGGGGCATAATTCACAATGGCAAAGGCAGATGGTAGCTTAATGCAGGGCGAAAGTTATGCAGAAAGCTTCTATAGGAACCTCCTGCATAACTTTCGTACTGCATTAAGCAACCACATGCTTATGAAGACAGCCACGTTTTTTTCATTAAGTGGTCGCATTAGAGGGTTTTACTGTAGTGTTTTTGTGAGGACGCAAGCACGCCTCACAATGATTTCATACGCCAAATACAGAAAGGAAATGACTATTCGTTGTAACCATAAATTATACATTTAAATTCGGTATTCTCTTATATCAACGTAATATATCGCAATACAGTGCCGCTAATGGTCTTTAGAACTTAGTCATGGAACCTTGCACTCTGGACTGGCAAGCTGAACAGCTCATTTAACCCTCCGCTTGCTATTCACGTCAATATACCTACCTGTAAATAGTGAAGACCCAGATGAGACAGCTCCTGTACAGCGAACTATTTGTACACAGTGAAGATATATGTAATATTACAACAGGGCATGGGTAAAGAAGGAGAAATGTATTTTAAAATTCAGCAAGCGAAGGGTTAATTGTCTAATATTACTGAAAAGGTATTCCGAAACACGATAATCACAACGGGACTGACTTTCATACAAAAGGGTGGAAAACCTGATCTTGTCATAAATCTAAACCTATTATGGTATTTTAGATAAAATTTAAGGTCATCAAACGGTTATCAGTTTTACATTTTATCTGTTATTCCACCGACCGAATCATTACAATAATCTCGACGGTTATCAAACAAAACATATTGAAGTTAACATCTGCTTTACTGCTTTTTGTTTGTGATACATGCAACTATAATATGCAATTCATATGAGCATGTTGAGCGAGACAGGTTTAGAACACTACAACACGAAATAATATATGTAGTCGTATAGCGCCGATAATAACTAAACAAGAAAATGGTTGATAGTTGCAGGAAGGTGGTCGTTGGATAAATCGGTTATACAGTGAACCCTCTTTACAACGTAGGTGTTTTTTTCCAGACATTGTGCTGGTATAACGAGGTTGCCGTTATAGCAAGTTTAAATATGAAAGGAACCATATGGCCAGTTTTAAACTAGTACCAACAGGTGATGACTTAATGCAGAACACGAGAAATGCAAAAACAAATCTCCATAAGGGGACATTAAGCAATCACCTGTGCTCCTGGCATTGCATCTATTTATTCAGTGGTTGTTTCAAAGACTTAACGGTAATTTTGTGTCAATGCATATTGCCGGTATAACGTATAACGAGGGTGCCATTGTATCGAATGCCGGTATAACGAGGGTTCATTGTAGTAATCTGTTGTTACGTTGGCACTATTGCATTTTCCAACAAATCGGTTAATAATATAACACTTGTAACCCTTTCCCTCATATAAACATGTTTAACGCACCTGCAAACAGAGAAGACCCAGATCAGACGGCTCCTAGAGGAGCCGTCTGATCAGGGTCTGCTCTGTTTGCTAATGAAATTTGATAGATCTGTTTCTTTTCTTTCTAAAAGGGCTACAATGTTCCACCTTCCATATTTCATTATAACTATTTTGTCCATGTATATTCAGTAGGTATTAAAATTTGTAATAAACACAGTACAGGGAAAAGTTTAAAAGCGATGGTTTGAAAGTCTTGTATATACAAATCTTGATTGATTAATGTATTCCGTCTGGTGTTTTGATCCATTCAACTTGAGATAAATACCAGTGTAATCGTTTCTCCGAGAGACGCAGGGGCGTAATACATTACAGAAAATCGACATACGTCTGTCAATAATATGTTAGTTGGAGATGTCTTTCTTTGCTTGATATTTACTGATTGCGACACGCTTCCCCCTAACTTAATATACGTTTCCATCTAAGTATCAACAGCTTGACAGGCAAAACTTGATATGCTATATAATCATATCTCTATGGATTTAAAGTGAGTAGTTATAACTGATGACTGCTCACTTAAAATCTCTTTGTTCTCCTACTTTAACCTTCTGTCGTAACGGAAATTACATGCTTGATCATTTATGTTTCAGTTTTATTGTGTCATCTTTTATCGCACTATGTGCGACCTGAGTGGTAACAGAAAACACATTTCGAGGGCTTGGTGGAAAACTTAAGGAGTTGCAATAGTTTTACACCAATCCCTCGATTTGCCTCAGGTTAACTAGAACTGTCATCATGATCCCACATGTGTGATAATAGTAGGTTTTCTAAAGATTGAACAAATCGGATGTCAGTACATTGTTCCGTATCAGTAGTTTAGCTGACATATTGTTTTCAGCACAATAAGGGTTAGCGCTTAACATGAAAACGGGGTATATAAGTATGCACATCCAAGTTGACATGACCTTGTACTGTGCATGTTACTTCGTTGTATCATTCCCCCTCCCCCACCGGTCACCAGAAGGGGACTATAGGTTTGCATTCAGTCCGCCCATCCTTCAGTCGGTCTTACCGTCAGTCCTTCCATTCGTCCGACCATCCATCCTTCCGTCTAGGTTGTTGTGTAGACGATATCTCCAGAACCTTGTTGGTTATGGTTTCAAAATGCTTGTGTGGGTACATCAGGAGATGCCGTAGTGTAGCATACTAGTGGCGTCTCTCTGACCATGATCTTAACTTAATTTTGTAGTAAATTAGCCGGATAATATCGCCTTAACCCCTGCATATAAGATGCGTACTAAACAGTTCCATTTCTTTATTTCTAATCCAACGTATCTTGTTTTTACTCATTAGAATCGCCACTATGACAATGGAAAACCAGCAAGATAGGATTCGGCGGAGCAATATCGGAAATCTTAATGTAGATTTTCCCCAATACTTCTCTGATCTAGTTTTGATAATGCATGCTATTTATCAAAATGTGTCAGATAAAGATCCGTGCATATACGGCAAATAAATGACATTTCCCATGTGTATATAATGCGCGGATTAGCAATTTTGAATTTAACACTTTATCACATAATACGCCTTTATATTTCTTTGCAACTTGAGAAGACCAAGATCAGATGCCTCCTGTAGGAGCTATTTTATCAGTGCCTGCTCTGTTTACCTTTTGAATAATAAATATTTGATTCTGCAGTTTTCGCTTTGGCAAAAATGCAATGTGTTGAAATGCTATTATAACAACGACTCTAATTGATATTATTAGGGCATAATGTCTTTATGTATATTCATGGAGTATAAGGTTATATGTCATTCTAAATTTTCACATGAACAAGAAATGTGTTAAGTCGTTATAATCATTTCCCTCAATTAAAAGCTTTTTCACGCATTTGCAAACAGGGTAGTCCCAGATCAAACGGATCGCATAGGAGCCGTCTCATCTGGGTATTCTCTGTTTGCTTCTGATATGATATAGATCTGATGTTAAAGTTTCTATCAAAGCGAAATGTTTCCTTGAAAAGTTTGCATAATGAAATATTCACGATGTCATTATTTGTTATATGAATATTGAACAGGGAAACGATTAGATTAAGCAAACAGAACCGTCTGATCTAGGTCTAATATGTTTATAAGGGAGTTAAAGGTCGTTAAAATTAGATTTTCCTGTGGCGTTTTATGCCGAAACTAACCCATTTTATTACACTGAGGTCTAAACAATCAATGTCGAAAATTTAAAACTCGAAACAGACTCGACACTGTATCTATCAATAAATGATAGAGATTCAAACAAATATTCCATATCTCGATGGGCTAGTTAGGGAAGGATACTTCAAAATGAATATTATACATTAGTTTAACAGTATGTGTGATGTGGAAACAGAAAACTGTTTTACTGAAAAGCAATTCATGCGGTGGCCGGTGCAATTACAAAAGTACAACAACACTCAAAAACAACACAAATAATTAAACTTATACATGGAATCTTAAACAGCCGATTGTCTATTATATTTACGCAAACTATAGAAATACTTCAGCGACGTTTGTTTCGTACATTCAAACAACCATCTCAACCACATCGTATGAGAACGAAATAATACAGTGCCCTTTATGACCTTGTACATTTAATGGGTTTGTAGATTATTCATCGTACCCCTATACAGTAAACCCCCTCTACATGTATGGGTCTTGTAAAAAACACTGCATACAAAACACACAGCCACCCGAACAGCTCCACGACAAAGAGACTCACAAAGGCATAACAAACAAACAATAGGAGGAAGATGGAAGTACCTCCTTGGAACGGTCAGTGACCCGGGAATCTAGTAGAGACGAATATAGATACCTTTAGACAGGTGGATGCTTAATTCGGCATGACTTCCACCCTGCATTAAGCTTCAACCTGTCTCCAATGCCGATATTTATACTGAAATTAACGTCCGGTTTAGAGGGACTTAACTGTATATCCTTATTACCTCTTTCGAAACCTTGTACTTTGGCTTTTTGCCATTCAACTACAATACTAATGGATTTCCATAATTATTCTTAAAAGTTAAATATGAAGAAAAATGTCAAAACTATGACATATTTGCTAAGGAATTATTTTATCCAATTCCTCATAAATTGTGTGTCAAGGACGGCAATTCCGACATGCTAATATAAATATTCAAACAATTTAACGCCAACGTGACTTTATTTCATTAAGGTTAGATTGTACTAGATATTATTATCAATGGAAAAGTAGTAAAGTCAAGCAGGCAAAGCCACATGCAAGACGCAACCACCACCAAAACACCGAAAGACAGCATGACACACACACACACACACAACCACACACCCAAACGTACACGCACACACACATACGAAATGAACACAGAAAACACCAAAGGACACACAAGAAACAGGGACAAACGTTCCACAACATGAACAAACCACAAGCACAAAGACGCAAGGCAAACAAAAGGAAGGGTGACAAAGAGAGTACCGCCTTGGCACGGTCAGCAGCAAAAACACCACTGGGGGTTTAAACCGGTTTACGGACGTCCTAACCTCACACTTCTCTCAAAGTCACCCTAGCTTTACAAATATTGTAAATAAAGGTATCCCCGCTGGACTTACCCACAACATAGACGACGGTGAACACAGGACAACATGTAAAACATAGCATAATAACTGTGACAATCCGTCAAATATGTACTCAATGGCTTTGCTGAAGTCAGAGCACCTGCAGGTAAGCCGTTAAGGGCACGACAGGGAAAAAATAATACATGAGTCTGGTAAGCTCCTCCTGTATCCAAGTTTAAGAGTATACCATCATAGAGTACTACCCTCGGCCTGTCATCGCGCAAGCAAAGAGGGAAGCGTAGCTACCGACTGTAAAAGGATCGATAACCAAACATGCAGTGTGTTGCAATATAATAGGATCATAACCTTTCTTTTTAAATTTTTTAATGCGTTTTATAAACAAATTATGAAAATGGATATGACCCCGAATTTTCCTAAGTTTGTAGATAACATCCCCATAAAATTCTGGTTGAGAAATGCCTTGTCGCAGTAACGTCCGTAGATTGCAATTATATTTACTAATGAGAGGTAAATTTCGATAATAAAATTTAGAAAAGGTTTTCCGAAGTTTGTGATATCTGTAACCTTGCTTAAGAAGTTTATCAGTTATAACTAAATTACGTCTGTTAAAATCTTCAAGCAAAGAACAGGCTCGGGCAAACCTAATAAGTTGAGAAATATAAACACCATAAGATGTAGAACGTGGCACATCCCCATCTAGAAAAGGATAATTAACAATTTTAAAATTAAAATCTTCTCTTTTATCGTATACTTTGGACGAAACTTTATCATTTGTAATTGAAAGATTCAAATCTAAAAATGAAGCATTAATGTCAGATTGATTAGCTTTGTTTAAAGACAGTTCTTTTGGGTAGATTGAAGAAACCATAGTATCAAAATAAGGATTATCTAAATTCAAAATATCGTCTAAATACCTTGAAGTTTTATTAAAAGCATTCACAATATCGGTCTGTGTATCAGGTTTTAAGCTAAGCATAAAATCCCTCTCGTAGCAATACAAAAACAAATCTGCAACAAGAGGGGCACAATTTGTACCCATGGGTATACCAACAACTTGACGATATATGGTATCTCCATAACGCACAAATATATTATCTAAAAGAAAGGTAAGAGATCTACAAACATCAAGGCAAGTCCACATTGTGTAATGTTCAACTTCTGAATTCGAAAAGAATGAACGTTGAACATTACAAGCAATGAACATTTTGTTTTCTCTGGCAAAGGTTTTTTCTATTAATTTAATAAGTCTATCCTTTATAAGATGGTGAGGTAGAGTAGTATAGAGTGTAGAGAAATCATAAGAGCTCAGTAAAGAAATGTTATACTGTTCATTTTCAAGTTTTGTTAAAACATCATTTGAATTTTTTATGGACCAAAAAACATTAATACCAGAATTTTCATATATTTTATTACAGTAGCGTTTAACATGTTCTTTGATCGTAGTAAGACAGGACGTCAAAAGTATAGATAATTTAGTAGTGGTACAACAGCTAGAGTTGGCAATAAAACGCGACTTATAAGGGTTTTTATGTAGTTTCGGAATCCAGTACAAAGTAGAAAGTTTATGTTGTTTTATGTTAGGACCAGACTTAAAATCATTGCACATTTTTACATGTTCCGAGACTATATCTTTTTCAGGTGTTTGAACGGTTATATAAGTTTTTGAATCAGTTAGCTCCTTCTTTAAAACATCAACATAATACAATCTTCAAATAATGATTACATTGTTTGATGCCTTGTCAGCAGGAACAAGAACATAATCTGAATGAAAATTAGAAATGTTTTTCTTCAAGTAGCGAAATGTAACTCTAGGTCGAGGTGGTAAAAGATGGTTATTAGATTTGTAAAAAGTTATTCGTGTATCAATAATATCGAAAATACATTTCTTCCAATCCGAAAGGGCATTAACATCAGCATGTTCTCGTCGACACCATTTGATGCAGAATTCTTGAATAGCTTCCGCAATATGAGTTCGACAAGCGTCAAAATCAATAAGGGAAGGTAATCTATATTTAGGTCCTTTAGTTAGGAGGGTCCTGAGACGTTTATCCTTAATGATATCAAAATTACCAGTAATGACATGACCAACTGGTTTATAGCAAAAGCTAGAAATGCTACAATCTCAAGAAATAGGGGTATTAACATCAATATTTAAGTCAGAGACAATTTTATTGTAGTTCAAAATAACATTTCTAATAGGTTTATTATATTTATAACAGATGATAGGTGATTCAGAGTTGATGAAATATTTGGGAATAGCCTCGATTACATTCTTATCACGAAATATACTTTGAATATCAATAAAATCGATACCTTTATTTAGGAACTGAAGTTTCAGAAAATGTCTTTTATGTTCAGATTCTTTATCAATACGTGGACGAAGAACATGCTGTGTGTAACTTTGTATAAGTGAGGCAGTATTAATTAACGGATCTGTACGCATATAGATTTTATCAGCCTCTTCGTCTATTGACTTAAGACAGGAAAAGGGTAAAGACGATAAACAAGATAACATAGAATGTTTACCAGTTTGTTTTAGAATAGTATGTAAATCATGAATAGACATATTACGACGTAATTTACGCTTAATATTACCATTTCTACGTCTGCCATGTGATCTACTTTTACGTTTTCGAATAGAAAATATAGAGAAAATATCGATACTTGGATCTTTAGAAATATTGCCGCTTTGGAAAATGTTATCATTAAGGCCTAAAGGAAAAGGTGTTTGTAATTTCTTTATCCAGTCTAGCTCTGTGATGAAACGAGCTTTAGATTTTAAACTACCAGTAGTTTTAGAATCATAATAAATTTGTTCTACTGGTTGAACCGAAACATATTTGAAAGAATGTCCTGTATGACGAAAATGCTGGTAAAGAAAATTGTGTACTTTTTTGATCCGGCAATGGTAACTGTGTTCACGAAACCTAGTTTTTAAAGAACGTCCTGTCTGACCTACATATTGAATGCCACAACGTGGCGCATTTCATGTAAGAACATATATAATATTAGATGAGTTTCAGTCTAAATCAGAATTAATCTTCACACTAAACACTCTACCATTAACAAGAGATTTAATTGTTGATCTAGTAGAAATGAAATTGCAACACATACACCTCTTACTATTGCACTTAGTAATTATTGGATACACCCTATGTCTTTTGTTCAAATAATGTGAATTTAGATGGACTTTACTATAACGAATGATAGATTGCTTTAAAGGAGACAAAACGATTTTAGGTCCATTATGAAAAATGTTACTAATAGCCGAAGAGGGAACATGAAAAGATGAAGCAGAAGACAATTTTAGAGGTTTAATACAAACTGACGGCTGTAGTGATTGGAAATTAGCCAGGTTATGAGGAATCTGAACGGAAGACACAGAGTGTAAGTTTAAGTTATTAATTTTGAGTTTAGGGAGACTATTCATATTTTGTGTAGTAATTGTAGCACCCTTCTGTAAAAAGCGACATACGTATGTAACGAAAAGTGGTGTAAAATAATAGAAAACATACCAGAGATTATGACAAAAATAAAGAAGACTAAGACTATGAATGAAACATTGAATAGTGAAACATTGAATGGGTAAAAAGTCAGAAGAAACACAAATAAGGTAAAGTCGCACTAGAGAAAACGCAAACAGCACAAATCTTAAAAGGGAAATTAAAATAGTCACACAATATGTCGGTGAGTACGGAAGCCACCATGAAGTGCAAAGTACGGTGTAAAGGTATGAGGAAACACATTGAATGTAGAGCAATTCCTGCAAGAGGAAGAAAACAATATTGATTGGATGTACGGGGAGACGTTTCACCGCCGCCACACTGCACAAACAACACTATTGTGCTTATAAATGGAAAAGTAGTAAAGTCAAGCAGGCAAAGCCACATGCAAGACGCAACCACCACCAAAACACCGAAAGACAGCATGACACACACACACACACACAACCACACACCCAAACGTACACGCACACACACATACGAAATGAACACAGAAAACACCAAAGGACACACAAGAAACAGGGACAAACGTTCCACAACATGAACAAACCACAAGCACAAAGACGCAAGGCAAACAAAAGGAAGGGTGACAAATTATTCCGCTATTAGCGACCTTACTCGAATTTGCAAATGGTTAGTACCCAGATCTTCGGACGCCGATTATTTTGGGGTCTCATGACGATCCAAGCTCTTTGACACCCAGTCAAAAAAATTCGTAACATCTTGATCGAATCGGAAGTGTTCAAATTTCACCAGATTCAAATGTGAGCAGAAATTATCAAATTACAATGGAATAAGGGTTAATGTTAAAATTGAAATTAATTGAAATAATCCGATATTTTCACGACATGATTTCTACCGGAAACACCACGTTATGTCAATGAAGTACATTAAATTATATATAATAGTCTGTCTTCTTTTGAATTATGTTAAAAGCATCGTGTCTGATCACACATTACTCAGATATTACGGTTGATTGAACATGTTAGGCGATAGTTTCTTCACCAGTGGATACAATATCATTGTTGCAATCGAAATATGGACATGTAGATTATACGAAGATTGATTGTTCAAATATGACTGCATCTAAGCACATGAAAATATATCCTTGATATATTTCAATGAAATTTTTATTTGGTCTCGTCGGAGTATTCATCTCCAACAAACATGCAAACTTTCAGTCTTCTAATCGAATCCTTGAAGGCATATTCATAGTAATTTTTAGTAATTTTTAGATATACTATGAAGACACTGGGCTATTGAAGAACCGAAATGTTTGCGCTGGACAGATGTTCGATCAAAAAGGTATTTTTTAACTTTGGAATCAAAACGAAGTCAAATGGGTCAATGTCAGATGAATATGGAGGGTGAGAAAGCACACCAACATTTTCCTGCTTCGGATAGCCTTGCACAATAGACGTCTTGTGCGATGACACATTGTCATGTAGCAATCTGATATTGGCCAAATCAGTTGCGGGTCTCCAATTTTTTAAATACCTTGAAGAACTTTAGTCTTGTAAAACTTCGCATTTACGGGAATGTCTTTAGGTACAGCAACCTGAATGACAGGACCCTGAATTGTGAAGAATATGGCATATATTACCTGCTTGTCACTCATGGTCCGTTTTGCCAGACCTTGTTGCCCATATTTTGTTTTGAATCTTTTGCTTGGGCTAAAAAAAGTGAACCCATGTCTCGTCGTCAGTGATAACATTTGTGAAAGACCGTGAATTGTAATTTGGAGACTGTTTAAGCAACATTTGCGAGCGTTCGAGCCCTTTTCTGCTCATCTGTGAACAGATGGGGAATCCATCTAGCACAGATCTATCTCATCTGCAAATCACGTTTCAGAATTTATGAGCTGCTCCTAATGAGATGCCAACCACACTAGTTATTTACCTAGCGGTATATCGTGCATCAGTAGCAAATATTTCTTTCACTCTAGAAATAATGAAAAAACGAAAACACTAGAAAATTGTGTCTGTAAGACATTTGACCTTGACCTTGGCTTGCGGACAGCATGGGCATGTGTTCATTAGCGATTGCCACGTTGAAAAAATCAAAAGTGCACACGTATATAACCATGCCATGTTTAATTGAACCTAGACGCTCTCATGTGACATTTTGTGTATATCTAGACGACTAGTTTAATGTGTAGCATGGCATTAAAGCATTATGTCTCCTAAGGGCCGGCGTAGGCCTTGTAGCCGCGTCACAGACGTATAACTGCAGCCGCAGTTCAATTTATCGTCTAAGAGCTCGATTCCAAACGACCGGGTCCGTTAAAGATCGCTCCCTACAAGGTCAGTCAAGATTTACGACGCGACGCTAAAGCGCAGATTTAAGTCGACTTCGCCGCTGTTATCCACTTCACAGCTGTTATACATTCAGACCCGCAGCTATCAGCGCCAGGCCTACCGTTGGAACAAAAAGGCAAGTGTCCGCCCATTAGAAACATTTGCTCTACGTTTCTGTCTTGGAAACCATGTGCACTTCATAGACGACATTTTTCTATCTTGCATTTTTTATACAGATGAAAAGGCGTTTGTCTGTCAATAATGCTATATAGGTTTGCAATTTATTTCTTTTTATATCTCTTTTTTTCAGGCGACCTATCCATCCTCGAACGGTGAGACGTCGGATTCGTCAAGTAGGTCTACACTGCCACAGGCCACAGAAGGGGTATGTTCTGACCAATAGTTTCAAGACTGTGCGACTTGCCAGGGCACACGCGAGATTTCGCTCGTTCAGGAGTGGAGGAGGGTCCCACAGCGACGTATCGCTAGTTTTACTTTATCTATGAGACAGAGGTCTACAGCGTGCAGTGCCACCAGTGATAGTTTCACACGCGTCTGACTGTGAAAACGCCTTTTTGAGAGTTACCTACTTTAAACTAACACTGTTCAATAAATTAACAAAATAATCAACTGATATTTGCAGATATTGTGTAACATTTATTGATGTTTATATTGACATAGTTTTTAATAACAAATAGTCAGCTATGACAGTTATTATAATCCAAAATACCTGTGATGCGTTTTTAAAGTCCTTGAGTGTACGAGTGGTTAGTGAGAAATAAGACAATGAAAAAAATGTGACAACCAACTGCACATAAAAGCTTGACACACGGACGGACATACAGACAGACAAACAGACGGACGGGCGGACGGTCATGTTCAAAACATAATGCCCCTGACTATCGTCAACGGGGGCATACAAACAACAGTCAAACAGGGAGAGTCACATACAAAAGTACACAGCACCAAACACTATCAAACAAAAAACGGCACATCCACAAGATAAACCCTAACGTGACGCATATCAAGACATAAAACATTAAACATTAAGCTTATTATATAACAAAGTTGACCATAGGGTGAAAGTAGGAATACCGCACTGGAACGGTCAGTAACCAAACATGGCTGCTGGGGGCTTAAATTAGGACTGCGGATACCCAATATCACACTTAACCCACCTTCACCCAAGTCAAAATGTAAAATAACACCCCCTCCAGACAACTCCACAACATGAGTAACGATGTCAAGACGAAATAAATTTCATCTTTTCAAACCATCTTGGCATGCGTTGCTGTTTTCGGACGAAGGCCATGTGGTGCATCTTTGAAACTAAATTTTGAATTTCTCACACCAGCAAATAACTGCCAAAAAAGACATTTCATTATGCCCATAAACAGGACATATTGCATCAAAATATCTTTACGGTCTATGTCAAGAATATAACAATTCTTAATATAGGACCGTATTTCAATGCCGTACTCTGACATTCTACCACCCATTTTTGTATTAGTATACACGAGTAGGCAATGTTTAGCAAGCGATAGTTCAGTAAAAGTGTTTTTCTTAATAATGACCTTATTATAAAAGCCTTTAAGCCCTTGAAACAGGGTACCAGATCAGACGGCTCATGTAGGATTTTATATCAAGGGTCTGTACCGTGTACTTATGGAAAATTATAGATATGGTTATGCAGTTTCTACAACAATGACAAATCTATTTTCCACGTTACAATTTATTGATTCAGTCCATGATTTTTCATGAGATGAAGAGGTGATAATAAACATTAAAACCAGCAAATAAATATGAATTTCAGCGCGGCGCATTGAATTGGTTTAGGAAAGGTACCCGCATACTCAGTACCCATACATTTGCAATCAATGCAACAGTTAAGGGTATTTGCGATATAAATCTGTAAAAGTTTCACTTTTATAACGATGTTAGTTAAATTTGCATCAGATCCAAGTATGACCAAATATTATTTCTATGTGGCGGAGATAAAAAAGAGAGAGAACGTGCTGTCATGTTTAAGGACAATAAATTGTTATACAAATTTCAGTCTGGAATTAGAAGTGTTTTTTTACTGATATATGTTTGATTCATCTGACAGGTCATGTGATAGGTATGGTTCTTTTAGATCTTCAAAAAGCATTTGACACAGTCGACCATTCAATTCTTCTGATGAAACGTAGTGCATTTGGCCTAGGAGATGATATTTTAATTTGGTTTCAATCATATCTCTCCAACCGACATCAGCTTGTGGATGTTTCAGGAACACATTTCAGGCTCCAAAGTCGGTCCTCTTTTATATCTAATTTACGTCAATGACATGTCAGCAGTGGTGAACAATAAGCTCACGTTGTATGCAGATGACTCTTTTATTCTTGTGGCAGGTAAAAATAAGAGTGATGTAGAAAAATCATTGAAAGAGGATCTTCATCTAGTAAGTCAATGGTTGATAGACAATAAGTTGTCTCTTCATTTAGGTAAAACTGAATCCATAGTATTTGGTTCTAAATATAAGACACGGTCAGATTCTAGTTTAGATATCTCATGTAATTGCTCTATGATAAAACCTACACCCTCCATTAAGTATCTTGGTGCAACTCTAGATCAAAATTTGTCTTTTGACAATTTGGCACGCACAATTCTACAGAAAGTTAATGCTAGATTGAAATATTTATACCGTAAGAAAGATTATCTCACAGAGCAGACCAAGAAACTTCTGATTACATCATTGATTCAGTGTGATTATGATTATGCCTGTTCTATATGGTATCATGGTCTTCCAAAACTGTTAAAAAATAAGCTCCAAACACCTCAGAATAAGTTGATTAGGTATGTTCTTGACCTTGATGGAATGTCACATATTGGCCGAGCACATTTTCATTCACTTAAATGGCTTCCTGTCGATAAACGTGTAGAACAGATTATTCTGTCATGTTTTTAAGATTAAGCATGGTTTATCACCTGATTACATGGGAGAACACTTTGTTCCTCAGGATTCTGTTCACTCATATAAAACTAGGTTAGCTAAAAAAGGTGCCCATGCCATACCAAAAGTCAAAAGTTTTGGATCTAAGACCTTCTGTTTTTTAGACTGCTCAGTTTGGAACAGGTTACCTTTTAATATTACACAGATTGACAAGTTGCCTTTATTCAAAACAGCTGTAAAGACCTGGCTGGAATACCAATTATAAGCTTTTAAATACTTGTCTTAATTTTCATTTTACAATTTTATTTTGGCCTTGGAAGCATAGTTATTCGTTAAAACATTTTATTATATACATTGTCTATAGGAGATTCATTTTATATGAGAGTTATAAGTTGTTAAATTGTATGCATCATCTGCATGGTACTAGTTAAATGACGTTATTTTAAGTTCTGTGATAGGTTTCATATTATTTTTCCATCTATGATTCTCATATATAATATATATTTAAATATGATATTATCTTAGTATTAACACAGACTTATAAATCAAATATATTATCAATGGATATTAACACATAGTCATATATCACATATATTATCAATGGATCTTAATTTTATATGAATATACATTTACGTTTTAGTGACAGAATTTACTTTTATTAGATATAGTGCAATATAAAACAAACGTTTGTTAAATGAATACATTTGCCTCTCTATGTTATGCCGCCAGCACAGAGGACCACAATGGAAATAAGAGTAAGCTCTTTTTTGTGATATCCTCGGTGTGGGTGTGCATGTCATAGTTTATTTATTCACATGTATGCGTAATATTTGCTATGTTTTGTACATGTTTTTAAATGACTATGTATGCATTCCTTACCGAAATAAATCTATCTATCTATCTATGTTAAACACACTACAGCAAAACATCCCTCCTATAGGAGCGTTCTGTTTTACTTTCACATTGCTTTAAGCAGCCACCTGCCCTAACTACCAACTAAATAACACAATTTAGTAGCAATTATAGAGAGGTTTTTACTGTACTTTGGTTACAGAACAACCGTTCTTGAAAATAATCCGGTATTAAATCTGTTTCATTAATACGAAAGATATAATGGAGGGAAACTTCTTTTTTCGATATGATCTGAAACTGAATGGTGTAAAATGCTGTTCGTTTTGAAACAGTTTAAGATTTGGCAAAACAGTGCTCGTCTGGAATGTAAGTCTTATACAATCGTCACGAAATGTAAACTGACACCTGTAGTAAATAACCTGTTTTTGACACACAATATTGTGTTTAATTATTAGCATTGGCATTCAGCCAGTCGTTCCTGAAGAAATATGTTAAAGAAGATTATACGACATCGTAATATATTTTATTGTCCAATATAGCTTACGACAACGAAAAATTGTTTACAAATAATTTCGTTTTTTTGTACATCATAGAGGAGACAAAACAGATAAACTGCCAACATGACATAATATTATATATTATATAATATACATAGCTTAAATGCTTCGCACCATAACGTGATGTCATGACATTATTGTAACCAATGGTTACAGTTAATGTATCTTTGTCGTTTACTTTGTCTGATTATACTAAGTGTGTCCAAGACCACACAAAAGCACATGTGAAACCTTTGTATAGGAAAGAATACATAGATACTAGGGACCTCCTAACAATTAATACGAAGCATGCTCAATTTACATTACTATTTATTGCTTATCCTCCGCACAAACAAATGCAATATTTAGACACAAAGTCTTGCTAATAATTATGAGCCATAGCGGAGATGAAATAGTATCAGCTATCCTAAGCGAACATAGGAGTCATCAGGCCGTTGCTAAATGCAAGGCAAAATAATACAGAAATGCCGTACAGGAGCTGTCTGCATTACCTCTGACCAACATTAAGCTATAATCTACATTACAGACCCACATTACCTAACGATTTGATGGCCGCTTAAGCCATTCCCTCATATGCTATTTTTAGATACAAACTCTTTGAATAAATCTACTGAAAAGGAGCATTAACTAGAGAAAATGAAAATTTCAGAAAGTTGTAGGTTGAAACCATTGTGGTAAATAGAGCATTTGCTCCTATAGGAGCAAATGCTCTATTTATCACAATGGTTTCACAAAGTGACTTTTACAGAGTCGTCAAAAGTCGTCAATATGAGGGAGTGGGTTAAGACAGGCTCTGCTGTATTCATTCAGATACTTCAAACGGATTGGACTAACTTTATTTTCATATTATTTCCCGAGAATGTGACTACATGTATTTGACTTTAATGAATGCAAGTTAGTTCGATATTAATCATTAAACTCCTTTTTAAAGCGATTATAATTATTTTTTCCACGCTTGTTCATTTCAATGTAATAAAGAACATGTAATGCTTCATTTAAATATTGCAGTGCCTGATTTTGTACTTCCAATGTAAGAAACAAAGCTCTAATAGAACAGATAAATGATGAGACAGTTCGACTCAAACATTAACAAATTTATCTCTTTGTAGAACACAAGTAAGCAATGCCATAATCGATCGATTTGCACAGAAGTATTCCGCCACATTTAACAACATCAGTAGATGAATGTTCTGAACAACTGATAATGCCAATACCGGGCGACGATTACGTGCTGTATGCAAATGATATGCATACGTCTACTTTCCACAAATCTATCTGAATAATAGAATAAGATTTTCCTGTCGCCCTTATGTCTCCTGTAAGTTATACTCCTTGTGCAATCAGGCATGCAATAATGTGAATTAGTAGGTACGTTATATTTAACCAATATATCACCAGGGTTCCTAACTCATACATTTTTAAAAAGATGAAATTAGTAAGCTAATATTTGATTTGATTATTTATATTGGGATGTTACGTCACTTTAACCCATTACCTCGTAGGCTAATTTAATATACCTACCGAAAAGGAGCATTAACTAGAAGAAAAGAACATTTTAGAATTGTGTAGTGTTGAAACCATTGTGATAATTTGAACAGTTTCTCCAAATGCGGGAATGCTCTGTTTATCACAATGGTTTCAGATGGTGAAGTTTACAGAGACGTCAAAAGGTGTCAATATAAGGGAAAGGGTTAATGGTATTACAGTCATATCACTACGTTTAGCTAATTACAGGTGTCAGATTGCATTTAGACAATGACGCTAACAGGGGTTAACACGGTCTAACTAATAAAGTATGTACAGTTATAATTAACTCTGTATTGATGGTCGCAAGAAGTAGCTTCCTAAAAAGATCGTGTCTTTATCCATAATTCCTCTCTACAACGACCACTAGATTACACAAAGTATTGTGTGTTAAAGGTAGGTGGATGTGAAAGCAAAACAGAACGCTCTTAATACGAATCCGAAACGTTACAGTGTAGACGCGTCTAGTCATCAGAGTCTGTACTATGTATATCCCGCCAGAGCTTATGCGGTTTTACTGAATGTGCAATAAACAGTGTAAAACAGTGTAGAACATGAACAGACGCTGTATTTCGGCCGATCTGATATTATACCATTGGCAAGGCATACATATTTGCTTTAGTGTAGAGGTTTCTTAAATACAGGCATTACTTTCGACCTAAACTCCCCAAAATCAAGTTTAATAAAATGTGCCGGATTGCGATATAAACAAATAGATAGTTTATTTACTGGGGGTAGATCTATTTCTTTGGAATCAAACATATCTTTAATCAACTTATGTGTCATCTTTTACATACATACAAATTACACAAAGAGAGAGTGTATGAAACTAATTGTATTCAATAAACTGAGCGATGCACTGAGAAATCTGCAGTAATACAGACGCAAGCAAACCACGATTAAACGTGTTTATGTCAAGCGATGCCAACGCGCTTACCAACTATCATCAGCCACAGTATTTCGTTCGTCACATTGCGTGACAGATTAGGACAGATTAGGACTTCAGTAAAGGCGGTACTGGTATCTGTAACACTATTTTCACAACCTTACCATTTGTTCTTATATACAAATTCGTTAAGCATTGCACCGGAGTAATGAAATAAAGTGACCCCCGTAATACATCAACTTCAGTTTTAATATTACGCCCGGGTGTCCAAGCATTACGGAAAAATGCCTCCTTTGTCGTAATAACGACCCCTCCCTTTGAAAAAGTTGGACCCCTCTGGTACGTGAAATTAAATTGTCCATTCCATCGAAGTTTTAGAATGCTTCACTTAAATGTTTCACCAACTATGGTGATATTTGCACTGTGTGGCTGATTAAATACCAAGTTTTGAATAATTCGGACCTTCAATATACATTGTCTAGACGTTTAAGTACAAGTATGCGAATGTTAGTAAGCTGCAGGGGGGAGACATCCATCAATTTGTTTGTTAAATACCGGGCATGTTCACATTTCTTGAAATATTACAATCAAATGATACTATCATAAGTAAACAACTTTAAAGGCTGCATTTACTTTTCGCTGTACATTAATCTATATAATGTTCTTTCTCTTAAAAGACTACAGTCATAATTGACTAGCCTTGCAGGTGTGACTCTCGAATGGACGAGGAGGTGCTAAACCGGATTAGCTGCCGCAACGCGCAACGCGCAACGCGCAACGCGGCGGAGGATCGGGGTTTACACGTTTATAAAATGTTTTGTAAGCTAGCAATGGTCATTAATATAGAGCACTGCTTACACACGGCGGAATCATGCAGCCACAGTACCGGCTAGTGACCATCATAGGTACCCATTTTAACCGCTGGGTGGAGAGGAGGTGCGGCTGGTAGACGCTGAAAAGCGTCTCTGAAATTTTCGGGATGGACCGGGACTTGAACCTCGGACCTCCGGATTGATAGTCAATGCGTGCCATTAGACCACCGCATACCACCGCATACCATAATATAACCATAACGTCTGTAATGACGATATACTGTATAGACATACGATGTACCCGTCTGCGGCCACCATAATTGAGACGAGAACGCGGCGTTTTTATTTATTTTGGATTCTGAGTCATTAGGACGCTCAGCATGATATTAACTCCTTTGCTGCTAAATTTGTCGTCTGCAAAGGTTTTGTATGCTACAAATTTCATTTGTTTATATTTTTCTTCATCGTTGTTTCAAATACAGTCACAGCAACCCACAGTTTGGATCCTGATGAGACACCGGATTACTCTGCGTCTCATCTGTATCCTAACTGTTTGCATATGTAACGACAGATGCGACATTGGCAGCGAAAGACATAAAAGGATAATTTCCAATTTATGTGTAGCATGTGTAATATACTATTCAGCAAAATGCACTGAGACAACATCAATGATTTAATAATGCCAAAGGTTTGAAATCGTATTTGAACTCAAACTGTAACATATCATATGGTGAAACAAAATTCACTGGAAAGTCCCACTGATTATCTCTGTTACGTATGTTTTCCTTTTCTATGTGGTTATGTTATCAATAATAATATCCGGTAAATATGCTGTACAAGATGTCAAATAGACCCATAATCTCAGTTTGTGATGATTAATTGAATCAAACATGGGTTTTGTTAACCCTTTCGGTGCCAGCAATGTCGTCTGCTGGGCACATTTTCGTTTATTTTTAGTGTAAGTGTGTGCATTTCTTCCATTTTCTTTATAAAACAGTAAACAGAGTGTCAAACAGTTTGGATCCTGATGAGAAGCCGAGTTACTCGGCGTCTCATATGGATCCAAACTGCATGTGATGTCATAAACCCGTCATTGTGGCACGGAATGAGTTAAAAACGGGGGGTTTCTATACCCGAAGTTGATCTGTTCCAGTCGGAAACGAGCATTAGCGAGTTTCCGACAGGAACAGACCAACCGATTATTTTTCTCGCTGAAATACGCCCTATAACCAAGTAAATTAACGGATTTTGTGAAGTACTTCTTTACATTGCGTAATACGACTAATATCAATTAAATGCAGCATAAAAGCGTGGCACCAAATGACGCCATTTGTTATGACACTACCACAAACGTTACGTGTTGGCGCAAAATATAAATGACTGAGGTTAATTTAATAGGCTTTCAAAATGTTTATATGATAATATATGATCCATATTCGTGCTAATTACTTATATAAATTTTAATTTATAAGGGTTTTGCCTATATAAATGTTGGTATAATTCTGTAAGAGTTACTTCCCGTTTATTAATTTCTTCTAATCGCGCTTATGAATACACTAGACAAGGGGTATTCCAGATAAAGATTTCTAGTACTCCTATTTTCAGTAATTCTTGTTATCTAGTACGTCTGAGTAATAATAATATTTCTACAACACCGTAAACACCGGAAATACGCAGACGACACGACTTCAACTAATGAATGATTGGTGTTACTGGATAAGCTATGCCAAATATGCATAATGTAAACAGCATAATGCGACTGTGCCCATAGCTGATACACACTCTATCCAAAACGTACTGGACATTGCTTAACAATGATGGATGCATGCTGTACAGAAATATAAATATGTAAAAGATGGGAAATGGACGACAGCCGATCATTAAAACATATTACAATCTAACTCTGTGAACATAATTCATAAAATGGTTAAACGAACTGCTACATACATATTCATACGTTTGTGGCTTTTGTACGGAGCACTGGTAAATGATGATTGTACTTAATTCTCACGAGATGCACAAACCAATGATTAGAATGACATTTCGACATAGTATAATTTCAAATGGCACATTCTTAAATAACTTCTGAAATTAGCCTGTTCGGGAACTAAATGAATATCCGCGTGAACATTTAAGCTAGTTTGCGACATGTGATTGTACAGTAAACCACCTCTAAACTGGAATTCTAGTAGAGAAGATTTTAATGTAAGGGCAATGGTTCTAATTTTTAATTGTTGAATAAAACCGGATATATACGTGCGGAAGTCTACCAGTTGGCGTGAGGTATGTCATTGAGGTATGTCGGTGGTACTACCAAGATGTTCTTCACGAAGCGATACAGTTTTGTTCCGTGCACGGAACTATCTCTGGGACCTTCCTCAAACTCAGCTGAACGTTGCAATATAATTGACCGGTGTTTGTAAAGTTTGACTGCCAAGAATCCGTTGATACACCATGGTCATGAACATACATCGTGATTATAAATAAAACTTTCAATTAAGTATTTTTATAAATACCTTACACATCAGATAAGAAATATTTCCAAATTTCTAAACATTTTGTAAGGTACATGTAGCATCGAAACCGTGATTACTTATGGAAGCAGTTTGGGTTCAGATGAGACGCCACATAATGTGGAGTTATATCAAGATCAAAATTGTTTGGCATTTTCACCATATTTTGTACAAATACAGTATGACCTCTCTATAACGGCGACTAAATTACATCAATTATTTTGTATAAAAAGCAGCCACCTGTCCTAAATACTAACTAATTAACCCAATTTAGTGGCCGTTATAGAGAAGTTTTACTGTAACTGAGAGAAATTTTATTTCTGAAGCAGACGGCATTTTTACAGACAATGAATTCATTCTCCACAATGTGCTACTTTCGCGAAACTTTTATTCTAAAACCATTGTCAGCACAATAATAGCCATTCACCAATGTAAAACAATATAAGCTCAAATTTTCGTAACTACGTCCTATTGCAATAAGCTTTTCAGAAAATACCGAATAAGTGTCAAGACGCAAGGGTTTGAGAAACTCTTGGCCTAGTGGCAAACATAATGAATCCAGATGAGACATTGAGTTACCCGGCGTCTCATCTGGATCCAATCTGTTTGTAGATGCGAGTCAAATGTGAATAGCGGGATAATGGTTAATTGTAAATATCTGAAGTTATGCTCGTCAGTTTGATTTGGAATAAATGTTATCTGCCACCACAAAATATGAAATCAAAATATATCAAATAAATGCCGTGGAAACATTTCCTTGAAAGTCAAAATTGTTATTCCATGATGTATGTTATTGGCTATTAATTTATCTATGTATGTATTAAATGTAGCGGAATATATATGAGAAATGCGACCACTTTCAAGCTATTAACAAACCGTCTATGTGTTAACAGATTGACTAATTGTAATTATCTAATTATATTTAGTTTCGTATCGTCCCGTCTTATACTATACGTGGTCTGACTCTACATTAGCACATAGCTTGTATCCCGATGAGACGCCCGATAAATCGACATCTTGTCCGGAGCCGATCTGTTCCAGGCTGTCAATAGGTTCTGAATAGCTTGAACGGCCCGGATGGTAGCTGTTAAATGGAAAAGTAGTAAAGTCAAGCAAGCAAAGCCACATGCAAGACGCAACCACCACCAAAACACCGATAGACAGCATGACACACACACACAACCACACACCCAAACGCACACACACACACACACACACACGAAATGAACACAGAAAACACCAAAAGACACACAAGAACCAGGGACAAACGTTCCACAACATGAACAAACCACAAGCACAAAGACGCAAGGCAAACAAAAGGAAGGGTGACAAAGAAAGTACCGCCTTGGCACGTTCAGCAGCAAAAACACCACTGGGGGTTTAAACCGGTTTACGGACGTCCTAACCTCACACTTCTCTCAAAGTCACCCTAGCTTTACAAATATTGTAAATAAAGGTATCCCCGCTGGACTTACCCACAACATAGACGACGGTGAACACAGGACAACATGTAAAACATAGCATAATAACTGTGACAATCCGTCAAATATGTACTCAATGACTTTGCTGAAGTCAGAGCACCTGCAGGTAAGCCGTTAAGGGCACGACAGGGAAAAAGTAATACATGAGTCTGGTAAGCTCCTCCTGTATCCAAGTTTAAGAGTATACCATCATAGAGTACTACCCTCGGCCTGTCATCGCGCAAGCAAAGAGGGAAGCGTAGCTACCGACTGTAAAAGGGTCGATAACCAAACATGCAGTGTGTTGCAATATAATAGGATCATAACCTTTCTTTTTAAATGTTTTAATGCGTTTTATAAACAAATCATGAAAATGGATATGACCCCGAATTTTCCTAAGTTTGTAGATAACATCCCCATAAAATTCTGGTTGAGAAATGCCTTGTCGCAGTAACGTCCGTAGATTGCAATTATATTTACTAATGAGAGGTAAATTTCGATAATAAAATTTAGAAAAGGTTTTCCGAAGTTTGTGATATCTGTAACCTTGCTTAAGAAGTTTATCAGTTATAACTAAATTACGTCTGTTAAAATCTTCAAGCAAAGAACAGGCTCGGGCAAACCTAATAAGTTGAGAAATATAAACCCCATAAGATGTAGAACGTGGCACATCCCCATCTAGAAAAGGATAATTAACAATTTTAAAATTAAAATCTTCTCTTTTATCGTATACTTTGGACGAAACTTTATCATTTGTAATTGAAAGATTCAAATCTAAAAATGAAGCATTAATGTCAGATTGATTCGCTTTGTTTAAAGACAGTTCTTTTGGGTAGATTGAAGAAACCATAGTATCAAAATAAGGATTATCTAAATTCAAAATATCGTCTAAATACCTTGAAGTTTTATTAAAAGCATTAACAATATCGGTCTGTGTATCAGGTTTTAAGCTAAGCATAAAATCCCTCTCGTAGTAATACAAAAACAAATCTGCAACCAGAGGGGCACAATTTGTACCCATGGGTATACCAACAACTTGACGATATATGGTATCCCCATAACGCACAAATATATTATCTAAAAGATAGGTAAGAGATCTACAAACATCAAGGCAAGTCCACATTGTGTAATGTTCAACTTCTGAATTCGAAAAAAATGAACGTTGAACATTACAAGCAATGAACATTTTGTTTTCTCTGGCAAGGGTTTTTTCTATTAATTTAATAAGTTTATCCTTTATAAGATGGTGAGGTAGAGTAGTATAGAGTGTAGAGAAATCATAAGAGCTCAGTAAAGAAATGTTATACCGTTAAGTTAGGCGAATGTTTGAATATAATGTAGATTGAAATAATATGCTGTTTGTTGTTTACCTTAATTAATATGTAAACATGTTTACTGTTTATCAAAATATATCTGGTGTCAAAGTAAGTCATATAATATCTAAGAACAATGGAACGCTCTGGAAGCAAAATTGATGACATCAACATCTTTTACCCCTTTACAGTTTTTATTGTTCGGACAAAAATAGTCTGGTACATACTGAGCTTGGTCTTTGGTGATACGGGCGTGTCTTTGACAAGTGAACATTATTGGATGATGTGAACCGTTATATAAAATCATTTGATGTGAATCTTTATTCTGGGGAAGGACCAGGGAATTCTTGAATTAACCAGTTACTCAGATTGTACTCTAGTTTCAGTACATTTAACTCTTTTATATTGAATAATGAAAACTTAGTAAGGTTTGTTGCTGGTTTGTAATAGATGTAAAATGTAATAGACCTAGAACCACGTTTATAAAACTTCTGATTCTGAGATCATTCTCAAGTATCAGAATCTGACCAATCAGATGCTTGAGAATGACCTCAGACTCAAGCAAAAGGTGTTATAATCTCGGGGCCAGTGTGTTTTAGCAGACTTTATTGTTTCATCATGACAAGCGTAAAGGTTGTGCCTCGTCTCGTCAGCATGTGATTAATGTTACTTTTAAAGCTCTCCATACATTTGCAATAATGGTACTATCTGGACTCTAGACTGACCATGGAAGTGTCGGAATATTGTTTTCTGTGTTCCATTTACTGGTCACTTGTGATGTGTGGGTTGGTGTGTTATCATTCTGAAATATCATGGTCTGTTATGAAAAACTGTTGCAACGACTGGCCATAATATGTTTGTGTTAAGAATATCTAGTATGTATTTTTGTGAGTTGATAATTAAATACCTTTTAATGGCACACACGAGTCCTAAACCATCATACGTAATACAACAAAAAAATGAAACTGGCTTTTTACCCGTGGGTTATTATCGACGTAGTTACCAAGACATCTAGGAGCCCGTTTTTTCACCATCTTTTCGCCGTACATATATCTTGGAGTCTTTCCCAAATACATCTGAGAAAATAACTTTGTTCCAAAAATTATCCACAGTGAAATGAAGTTTAGTACGGTACGAGGCCCTCCTCCGTACACGGTTTACATTAGATACCACTAGTTTCTTTTTCACTACTCTCCCTTTGTATCCATATAACCTCAGACGTCTTTGAATGGCCTCTTTGGATATTTTTGTCGGTTTGTGTTCATTAAATACAGCAGTTATATCAGTCAAACTATTCCTTCTGTGCTCTTTTACAACGTGCAACAACCGCCGATCTCCAAGGCTGTCAATTTTTCTCGGTCTCCCACTCCGACCTTTGTTTTCAATGGTATCACTGGCTTTAAACCTATTAATTAATGTGCAGATGAAAAAAACCCTAATTAATCCCAATACTTTGCAGACACTTTTAGTGTCCTGGAGATTAACATTTAAATATACAACAACGATACATGGGAGTCTACAGAAAAAAAATCGATTACGATAGAAGACAGTTTCAATACATCATTTTGCGAACTCACTCATGACCCGAGACTGTATATGTGGACCATCGACTATTTGTATATCGTCTGCAAACATACTTGATAGAACAACGGCGTCAATCTTTCCGGATATATACCGGGTATTTCTGCTAAACGTATCAAGTGATGTACAAATAAACATCTTAGCTCGTTACTCCAAAAATACATCTTTCTATGCCTTTGCAAACAGATTATACCCAGATCAGACGGCTCTCGGGTCTGCTCTGTGTGCTTATGGAATTATAATAGATCGGAATCTACAGTTTCTGCCATGGACAAACATTCCTATGTTTATGTGTTATTTAAATAATGAATCTAATTAATATTCATGATGTAATTATTTCGTACATGAATATTCATGGAGTAAATAGTTATGCACGTCAACGTCTTGCTGGATCTTATTTAAAGTTGCATGTAATATATTTTGTATTACTATTTATGTTGAAATACATACACATATAGAACACATTACTTTTGCAGGTTTGTGACTTCTGGAAATGTGTCATTTATATGTCTCTCATATGACCCGATTCTATGTTTTATGGCTTTCGTTTCATAAAACACGCACTATAACGTTTACTTTACGTCATTAGTCGTTGATAAATCTTTGTGATTCCCAGATGTTTAACATATGTCTAGAACAAGTGCATTACATTTATTACATAGTCGATGATACTTAGTAAACATTTCTGTTACCAATATAACACCATGTCGAATGCGTTCGGTGAAATAATGAAACGGATATGATGGTAATTTCTCTTAGAGAAAACAAAACATCATTGCACTGAATCGGAGAATAGTTCTGTTATGAATTATTTTACAATATGAACAGCCACCCATCATCTAAACCAAAATAAGTTATTTTTTACAAGTAAGCCTAACATCAAAATCGTTTTGTCAACGAGCGAAAATTCATATTAAACACTTTACCTGATATAAACACCTTTCCTAGCCTTGCAAACAGAGTATACCTAAATAATACATATCTAGGTCTGATCAAAATCTGCTCTGTTTTCTGATGAAAGTATATACACGTGTATGCTTCAGTTCTGCAAATGGACCACAATCGTTATAAAACTGTCAGTTAACAAATGATCTTTATGTCATTATTGTACATGACTATGGAATAAGTATTGGGTTAAAGCTATACCACCGGACCATTTGGAGAGCAAACAACTGATAGAGTACCCACACGTACCTTAATTGCATCGGTAGACTAAGTTAATTTGCATAACTAAAAACACTGAAACTGATGATCCCGCAGGACCAGAAAATATAACAAATATGGAAAAATAGTCAAACAGGGAGAGCCACACACGAAATGACACCGCACCAAACACCATCAAACAAGAAACGGTATAGCCACAAGACAAAACATAACAGGACGCATATCAAGACGCAAAACATTAAACATTAAGCATATTAAACAACAAAATTGACCAAGGGCTGAAAGCAGGAATACCGCCTTGGAACGGTCAGTAACCAAAATAAGCTACTGGGGAACTTAATCCTGGTTTACGGGTACCCAACCTCGTCCTTATCCTACTTTCACCAAAGTCAAAACGTAAATAAAATTCCCCCTCCAGACAACTTCACAACATGAATAACGATGTCTGCCAAAATGAAATTACTTTAAAATAAACGTTAGAGGTAAACAAGCGACGTCATCATTTAAATGACGTCATAATTTAAAAGTACGGGAAAACTATATGAAAACTGAAAATGACTCTTTATTACGGCCGCCATACACTGAACACCTGCTGTTCTGAAGTACGTACATTCTGTCACTAAGAAAGTGAGACCATTATACTGACTGACTTCAATATTTACATGAAATACTTTCCCTAAAGATGATTAAAACATAGCAAAGTCGATTTACGATCGCTTCCCCTAATTGACAAATAAAGATGTGGTTCACAAGAACTGAAAAGGAGAGCAATCACTAAGCACAACACCATTTTTCCCTTGAAACCTCAATACATGTACAACTTACAACTTATACATTTTATCTGAACAGACAGTCGAGCTATCCGATTTCCTATGTACATGTAGACAAGTTCACAGCTTGTCTACATTTGAAGCACAGAAAATGTACTTCCAAAGTCTTAATAATGTCTTCTTATTGGTAGATGTCATTTATGTATCGAATTTGTTTAAAGTTTGCCATGTACACATGTACGGTTTCATGAAACGTTTTCTCAAATCATTATAAAAGGGACATACAAGTATAACGTGATATTAATTTTCAATTCAATTGAGATTACAAAAGCTACATTTTCTCTCTTCAGTTGGAACGTTTTCATATCTACCTCTTTCTATCTTTAAATGATGTGATGATGTTCTAAATCTAGACAATGCTATTCTGTATCTCATTCCTTTTATAATATCTAAGTGTCTCAAAATTGAAATCATATTTAACCCTTTCCCTTATGTAAGCGCATTTTTACGCATCTGCAAACATAGTAGACCCAGATCAGACGGACCCAGATCAGACGGTTCCTATAGGAGCCGTTTGATCAAGGTTTGCTCTGTTTGCATATGGTGTAATAAAGATTATAATAACTATCTGTTCTACAGCTTCTGTCTGAGCTAAAAGGTTATGTGTTAATATGTTATTATAAAACATCTAATTAATATTCATGATGTCAATATTTCCTACATGAATATACATCAGGGAAAAGGTTAAATCTGCAATATCTCTCAAGTCGATTCGAATTATTAATATTGGAATACGAACTTTGTAGTTATCTACAATTCGTTTCTTTATAGAGCCATACTGTATAAAGAGCATGTCTTGTTCTGTATGAAATACCGTGCGTTTCTAAACTATTCTTAATGCGATAAGCCCAATTCAGTTTGTTGTATGAATCATTAAGATCAGCATAATGTCTCAGCATAATATACACTATAGTCAGAATAATATTTCCTTCAAGTTTAATAATTTTGATCCAGTATCTTATCATATTTAGTTTACTTGTAATGGCCATTGGGAGCCGACCTAATTCGCCGTATAAAGATGTTAAATTTCTTAATCCTAAAACTTCTCTGCAGAATGTGTTATGTATTGCTTCAATGTATTTACCCTCATGTATCGATATATGTAATTATTGGTGTGGTTACTACTAGTGTGTAAATATACCAAAGAGATAAAGTTCTTTAAACAGACCAACCTGAATGGACTGCAGGGTTTAAAGTTTAAATTATGCAACAGTGTATAAAGTTTTAATATGCTGCCTGGTGTTGTCATTTACAATGTACTTGTTTCCAAAAGCTATGATTTGCCAATCAGATGTATATCAACAAACACAATTACGTATGTATTGTGTCGTTTCAAATTATGGATTATTTGCCGTTATGCAAATGTATAGTTCCAAACCTTATTTGCATAAGTATCGACAATGCGTTTTATATGCACATCTCTCCTTCCCAAATAACTTATTGCCCCTAAAGGAAACTCTTTTGTCGTTTCTAATAATGTTAGATATAATGGTAATTTACATACGGAACGCTCGCATGTCGTGAAGAATTACTAAACTGCGTTTCATGGTTGTTTCAGGTTATATCGGATTAATTTACGGCTTATTCTATGACTGCTAAACCCTGTTTGTAACTGTGACACTCATTATAATCTAAAAAGTTAACTATCGTTCTGTTATCACACTGGACTTTTCGAACGGGGGCCAAACGACACTCTTGCTAAGACTAGCGCCCTTTTCTGCCGATTGGCTAATTGGAAACCAGAGAGAGAGAGAGAGAGAGAGAGAGAGAGAGAGAGAGAGAGAGAGAGAGAGAAGAGCGGATCCAGAAAAACACGGGCGTGATTCCCTATTCTTATTATCGACAGCATTTCTCTGGTTCTCTTAGATGTCAATTGTAAAGCGCTGATATGTCACATAAAGTCTCATCCGAAGGACTTGGTCCAGCCGGGATCCCTGGTATTGTCATCGATCTACTAGAAGTTCTGTTTAGAGGGTTTACTGTATGTATAATCAGTATTCTGATGTTTAAGTAACTAATTTTGTGACAAGGTGCGACTTGTCGGTATACATACCGTAACAAGGGAATGTGGTGGGTGTAGTGATAGTTCCATGTACCTATTAAGACACGTAATATTGGGAGATAGTTAAGTCTACATATTCTTCAGATAGCACACGGTAATGTTATTCGATTGTATTGCATTTGGATTAATATAGATTTCCCAAGTACATGATCGCGAGTAGTTCAACGCCTTCCATATAACTAACCGATTCTTATTCAAAATACAAACTACACAAAGACAGACACAATAACGTCTATTTGTTAACGATGTACATGTATATATCAGTATAGCCAGCATCTCTATAACATAAATGTATGTAGTTTATTTCAGATTCCTGTGTCAGTCCTTTAGCAAATGCATTTTATTTAAAGCAATTCTTAGATGAAAGATTGGATCATTGTTTATATTGTGCAAGATTGTTGTTGTGTTGTTTTCGATGCTAGCTGATTAAAATAATTTCAAACTACTCTCGGGCTTGTTAAATGCAGACACAGATAGCTTCTGAAATCAGTAGGCTCCTTGGGCATCTCTCTGTTTAAGGAAAAGGTACTGGTTGGAGCAAGAGGTACCCAGCAAGTGTGAAGTTTTGCTTTAACTGTTTAGCAAATAGGCATTAGCTAGATAGTTATGTAGTGGTAACCACATTTACTGCTTTCATTAACCTCCAATAGTATCTTATTTTAGAATATAGTTCTTGGCAGAATTTTAAAACTTTTAGGGGTATTAGCATTCAAGTATTAAATCACCATATGACACGAAATGTACTAAGTTGTTAACTTATAGACAAACACCAATGACTTTGTCTATGCTTTACCGAGTCAGAATTGTATTGTATATGTTTATGACTAATATTATAACAATCATTGAATGTAGAAACAAGCTATCCACTCTAAACGGGATCGTATATATGAAAGCATGATTACTAAATATATAAATAGAAACGTATATGCGTTGGTTTACTAAATGTGTCGAAATAAGTACTACATATAGCCTGGCGAACATCTTAAACTATTTTGCTGCTAGTGTCTCATCAGTAATTACTTATGTAAACAGTTTGAATCCAGATGAGACGCCGAGTAACTCGGCGTCTCATCAACATCCAGACTGTATGTTAATGTGACTGTATTTGAAACAAAAATGAAGAAAGGATAAAAACAGTAACAGACGACAAAGTTTGCATAATGACAACATGTCGTAGCGAAAGAGTCAATAGAGACACTTCGCTTGTGAGTTTGTGAGAACTTACGATATTTTCAGTCGTACGATATTTCGTAAAATGGGCCGCAGATGAATATGAGTCTTGAAAAATGGAATTTACTTTGTAAGTTCAAAGGTTCAAAACACTTATCCTGTAGGGCCCTGAATGACAATGATATATAGGTATATAAGCAGATAAACAAACGAGCAGTCCCTATTATAATGCGGTTGGGTTAAAGTAGCACTGAACCGTGCCGTACCACGTACACAATAAGGAGTGTACATTTCTTCTCCTGCCCAGTATTACCATTATCACATATACAAGTCACATCCATTACCCCATTAAATTGTCTCAAGCATCAACTGACAAAATAATTAACAAGATGACGTCGACGTCCTGCACAAGTTAGTCGCCGAGTATAACATCACGTTACATTCGGCGCATAAGATGCAGCGACGTCGGCGTCTCTAACACAATTTTGTTATTTCACTAAACCAAAAAATAACAAAGAAATGTGTAAAGTAAAATATATATATATATATTAGACATTTTTGTTTCGAAACAACAAACTGGTAATAATGACAAGTTTGCCTCCAAATACAGTGGTAAAGTTCATGTAAATCGAAAACATTTAAGTGAAACAAACTGTATCCACCTATCGCTAGTATACTCAATGATTACGCTGCAAGAAACTGTAGAAAAGTAATGAAATAATTAATATACTGAATATAATTGCACACCGACAACTAAAACAAATACAAAGTATACCACTGGAATCCCTTGCGACGAGGTATTTCCATATGCAAGTGATTGTGATAAAAAACATATTAGCACAAACAGTTTGTATAGTTTATACATATGAAGTCTGACATGTAGATTGAATCGTGTACACATTTGTACCTGAACGTGCGGGAACCGAGTATATAAGACACCTTGATCAGGGTCTGCACTTTTTGTCATTTAATTCATATTCTGCGGTGAATTTGATAAAACAAAATGTTAAATAATATTCAGAAAGGGAGTAGCAAGTTTTATGAATTCTGCAGAATGATGGTTAAGATATTAAATGGTTACTTACTGACCTTAAAGGGAACACTTACAATGTTTTGTTTGAGTAAGTTTTACTATCATGATACTAGTATTACAAACATCATGGTGATATGGCCACCAGAGTGCATATAGATAGACAAGTACGCTCCATTCTGAAGTTTAATTAAACATTACGCTTTGATTGTGTTTTTACCACACGGCGTATTGTTTGCTTGCAGGGACAGATTTCGTTCCGTATAAATGATTTCTAAATAACTCAATATAATTGTATAGGCGTTGGTATAATAATATTTTCGAAATAAATGTGTTGCTGTTGACTTCCATGTGTCGTTTCCTAATTTGCTGCATGGATTCTGTTCTGTTCTACAAATGAATTCGACGAACCCGCCTATAATTGTTACAACGTGAAGTAGCTTATATTTGTTTGATTCATTTTGCATACTATTAGCAAAGTTATCGTATCTAAGATTTACACGACGGCATATGAAGAACAACTTGTATTCATATAGATGTCCACAGGTGCTGATAGTTATTTCCTTTGAGGAAAGTCAAAATGAATACTCTGGCAATTCATAGATGTTGCGTTGCCGTTATATGTTCTGTAAATTACCTTTAGAGCGACAGTTATAGCAATTAAACATATTATACATGGATTTTAATTTAACGAAAACCATAATTATTTTTGAATTGCCAATTAAAATTTGTGTGAATGTACTATACCACCATGGATTTACAAGTAAATGCCAAATTATGGAACGTCTTCAAATTTTACCTTAAGTATTTACCGCTGCAAATTGCAGCGTGCCTTTATTCGCATAGTTGTCCGATATAATTATGTGTTTCATGTATCTTAGAAGAGTTCTTGTTACGCGATGTGGTCAGTGCATACTTTATACACTTACTGTATACTTTGTAATGAAATATAAAATAATGCATTTAGCTACAATGCATTGACTACTTCCATTTATTCAAATGGGAAATGGATAAGCGTTGTTTCGTGCAGTTGGTATTATTCAAATGGCCATTCGACGGTATAATTATGACCTATGTCAAGTAGGATTCAAGTTAAACTAAACGCAAACAAGCAAATGATGCGTTGAGTATTTTCACAACTATATGGTTAAACGTGTTATCCGATTGAAATATTAATAAACAAAACTCGATTGCAATAATTCAATTGTTTTACATACAAAACTAAAAACCAATATTTAATAGTTGTGGGCCTGTGAGTAGCTTGCCTTCCTGACGTATTTAATGTCTTTATCACTGAGTTGCCGACATTCACCCTTTCCAGTGAAAACAGGATCTGTGAAATGTGCCTTATGCGGATGTAATACATAAACGGATGAACAGTGAAAATACGTATAACATCCGCACAACTGCCCCACATCAATAGAGACCGATAACACAACAGCGTATATGCATGTAAACAAGGAACATGTACAAAAAACTGATGCACGAACTTGCGCTATAGAAAAAGCCCATTAGGGGTACGACATAAATGTTAAATGTAAACCAGTTGAGTCTCCAAAATCTTAGCAGTTTAATTAAATGTTGTATTTCTTTATTTAATCATTACACTGTGTACACGAATCGCGTTGTATCCTTTGCTACTTAATATTGGTGTTTTGCGTCGACAGAAAACTCACACCGCCGAGATAGCATGTCGTACCATGGTACACTATCGGAGGCAGAATCTCTTCAACGGTATGGTTACTATCTCCGTACTATTTAGTATGTTTCTATTCAAGGAATGGTCTCATACCTTCAGGATACGTAGCAGAGATATCTATGGTTGTCTTGCGTCGTTTCGACCAAAGATGGCAACCGGCCATGTTTTAGATTGCATTGTTGGGTTGAATGGATGGCATTTATGTTTGTCTATCGTATTTAGTCATTCGAATTCTAGGACTGTATATGAAGGAGATTTTGAACATGCTGTTAGCTAGGTTAATATATCTGTTGTATCAAGACCTTATACTAAATAATGTATGTTGAGGTGTATGTTATTACGTATCAGCGACATTATCACGAAATACGTATGAAATCAAGGGTACAGATATACACTCCTTCCATTCATTCTATAATTTAACCTGCTCTTGCGCGAGTCTATTTCCAAAGAATAATTAAGTGTGTCTGCCATACAATCGGAACAGGGAACCATAATGCTAACAATCGTGCGACTGCCATTATCGTCAGTTTTTATATATGATGATATACTATTTGGTAGACCTTAGGGTAATGCCTGTCGTACAAGTAGCTACAAGTATAACAGAATGCACTAGAATGAGTGACACATTCGGCTACCTGAGGAGTAGCCATTGCTGTAACGTAGGACCTGTGATAATCTTGGGTCTTACGATCTGTAGTAGGAAAGTTCTCAGGTTTCGTTGTGATTGTTAAACAATATAGATGCATGTAGTACATCCAGCATGTCAGAAACGAAGCATGTGATATTTGTTTTTGCAGATCCAGGTGATTCTTCGTCTCTTTACTAAACATATGCTATTTTGGGACTCTTTCACTCGTTTTAACTGCATGTTTGTCATATTGTAAATATATTATAGTTCATATACACATGTAGTTAGAACTGTGAGCAAAATCAATCCAAAGGGGAGATAGTGACTGTGTGAAATTCTAACCAACTTAAAGTACAACAACGCCTTACCTGGGCGGCACGTTTGATTGATGTGTGCCGACATCGAGAGGCTAAACGTCACAATTTATAAACATGACATTTAGGTTTTGTGTGAACTGTTTTACTACTAAACGTGTCGTCTGCGTTTTGTCTTCTTTTGTAATTCACAAACATAATCATAGCATCAAATAGAGCTGATCCTGATAACAAATAACTCCGCACCTCATCAGGATCCAAACTGTTTGCAAATACGTTCAAAGTCTCGCCATTGTCAGCAAAACGTTATATAAAACCCTGGAATGCTATCATTCAAATCACATTGAGGGTTTTCAACCTACGAAACAGCAAACCATGTTGAATTAGACAATGTCGAATATTTAACATGCTGCATCTGATCAGGGACTGGAGCGTTTATCAGGCAGTCGGTGGTGATGAGTCGCAAACAGTGAAGACACTGAGAATACGGGGTAATTTCGATGCAGCAGCTGAATTTTATTTACAGTTTTGTCATGTTCGATGAAAAATAAAAATCCCATAGCGGTGCCACATAATCTATTTTTCTATTTATATAAAATGAAATAAAAACGTCTTTCGGTTTACGTGTAATCCCTTCAAATAAATTGGCATCGTCGGGGTAAGCCGTGCTTAGTTTTCCATATTTGGAAGCCGCCATATTGAACGACTTTATGGGTCCACCTAATTATGTGACTTAATAGGCAGACACACATTAACAGAATACATGGATAAAAATGAAAATACTGAGGATGTGGACGAAAACGTGAGTGGAAGTTAATGTATCTAAACTGAAGATCCAATTAGTAATTACATATTGTTTTTTAGATTTAATTCACTCTTCAGTACTGTGTCTTTTGTATTTGCAACTAGATATCATTATTTATGACTGATATGAACACACATTTGAATCATAACTTGGCATTCTTACCTTCCTGTTTCGTTGTCCGAAACTAAACATCTGGTTTATCTATTGTTTGTTACATATTTCTAGAGTAACAATTCAACTGCAATTTTGACGAAGTTAGATACACCATGTTATATTTAGTGACATAAGAGCTGAGGAAATAGCATATTACAATAGAGAAAAGACATGTAAAGCAAAAACTTGATACTTCAAAATTTAGTAATAAAGAATGCATGCCTATTTAGGCAGGTGGCTGCTTAATACAGGGTAAAAGTCATACAGAAAGCTCCTGTATGGCTTTCATTAAGCTCCCACCTGTCTAAGAGACCGAAAATGATACTTGTTTTAGTTTTCGAATAATCGAGGTTATACTGTTATTATTTTAACAATGGGGTGTATGTATGTGCCTTTCATATCACTGATACGGAACTAAATAAATTAACGAGCGAGACTGCCGAAATGCCATGCGCTAATAAATAGAATTGTTTTAGTATCTATTCCAAGCTTCAAACTTTAGCATTTATATTATGAAATGGCACCCCGTACAATCCTATCAATTTTAACCGTATGTGGGTGACTTTGGAAAATAATACTCGATTTTGATATGGTGCTGTGAGACAAATGTAACAATGGAGTTTTGTAAATTGGTAATACTGAATTAAATTCTATAGACGAAGCCGTAACCCTTTCCATGCTGGATTTTCAAATGGGCTATTCAAAATGTCAAACATATCAACCTCAACGTGGATATTCAGTGATTATTTGAAAGAAAAGTGTAAAATTACAAACAGTGCATACCACTCACACACACATACACACGCGCGCGCACGGACACACATGCACACGCGCACACGCAGAGAGAGAGAGAGAGAGAGAGAGAGAGAGAGAGAGATAGAGAGGGAGGGAGGGAGAGCGATATATATATATATATATATATATATATATATATATATAGAGAGAGAGAGAGAGAGAGAGAGAGAGAGAGAGAGAGAGAGAGAGAGAGAGAGAAATAACAAACACCAACAAACATATAAGTACTGGGAAAGGCAAACACATTAAAATAAGGGTGACAAAGAGAGTACCACCTTGGGACGGTCAGTGGCAAAATCACCACTGGGGGTTTAAACAGGTTTAAAGACGTTCTAACCTCACACTGGTCTCAGAGTCACCCTAGTTAAACGAACAGTGCAAATAATGTTATCCCCGCCAGACTTCCCTGAAATGCATTGCTTCCATAAACGGCCTTATGTAAATAAGAAACTAATGTAGCAGGACAGATTACTTTTATAGCTTTAGCAAACACTAAGAAATGTATCATGATTTTAAAAGTAATCTGACAATGTTTACAAAATTGTTGTCCTCATGAACTGAGTTTGAAATAAAGTATTGTATAACAATGGGTCATGGGGATGTAATTAAGCTATGACTCGTGCCTACCGTTCCTTCTACAGATCCAAATTTAGATTTAATAGTCTTCACACGCAGACATTCTGAAGATGACAGGTGAATAACGCCATACGTTTGCTCTAGTACATTAATACTTGCTTAAACCATCACATTATAATCCACATTATATCCACGAAATGCAACGCGTCAACATTATACGAATCAATTGTTTATCATTTGAATGTGGCAATCTACAATCCTGGTGGTGCCCAAAAGTGTCCTTAGCGGATATGTTAGAGGGAAAAGAGATAATGTATATGATTTATGTAAAGTACAGTTGTACTTCGATATCTCGAACTTCAAGGGACTATATAAATTAGTTCGAGATAACAGAAGTTCGAGTTATCCGATTTGTAATCTGGACAATTTCTCAAGTGCACAGCTTAATGCAGGTCTACATTAATGCTGAAAGCTCCTGCATGAGGTTTCAGCATTACTGTAGACCTGCATTAAGCTGTGAAATGTGTTTCTAATTATGCGTAGTGATACATTTTAGGGCAATTCTGTATTGTAAAATTTTGGAAAGACCGAACTTTTAGTTCGATATATCCCGAAGTTCGAGTTATCCGAGTTCGAGATATCGAAGTTCAACTGTATATGTGTGATATATTTTTGTGATAATTGTACCTGATTCAATCCAATCCAGGGTTGGGGCTTGCACTTTGTGAGAGTAACATGTCTCATGTTGGTGAGGGAGAATTTCATTCCCTATTCCCGACTATTGAGAGCAACATGTTTTCATGTTAGAATGGGACCCTGATCCCAAGTCTCTGGTTGTGAGTGGTCTTTACGACCAACTTTGAATTGTGACTTCGAGAGGTTGAATCATTACCAGATACAGGCATTGTTTGCACTGAACTCATATGGTCACTGTAAGGTGTTCATTCACTTGGGTTACTGTAAGCACCATTCTGTAATTATACTTTCTCTGATTTCAGTATATAATGGCTCGAGTGGTATTTGGGTTGTTCAATTGGCCGCCCGTTGCCACAAAGGGAATCATGTGTTTCCCTCCGGCTATTGATTTCATATATATTGTTTATCTATTGTATATCTTTTATAGCGTGGATAGATAATCATGCGGTTCGTTTCGGTTAGTGATTTCATCCATATGAAGCGCTTTTGAACGCACATATCCCGTGTGAAAAGAGCGCTATATAAATGTGGTATAATAAAAATAATAGTTTATATAAATCGAGGGCAAATAACGCTAAAACCTAATGGTTCGAACATGTCCGCATTGAACCTCTCCGAGATAAAGTGGCCATAAGGGTCCGGAATGAAATGAAGCGTATACAGTAGACCCTTTCTTAAGCGACCTTATATTGTGAGGACACTGGAATCTTAAAAAGCAGATAGTTGCTTAACCCTTCGCTTGCTATTCGCGTCAATATCCCTACCTGTAAATAGTGAAGACCCAGATGAGACAGCTCCTGCAGGAGCTGTCTCATCAGGGTCTGCACTATTTACAAGTTGAGTGTGCAACCAGTGCACTCCACAGCAGTGATTGCACGGCGAAATACTTGTACACAGTGAATATATATGTAATTATACAACAGGACATGGGTAAAGAAGGAGAAGTGTATTTTAAAATTCAGCAAGAAAATGGTTAATACAGGTCATAAGTAACGCAGAAAGCTCCTATAGCTATTTTCAGGTAAATGTTTGCATATGTCCAGGTAAATATTAAAGTTTTAAAAGGATTTGTTTAACATTTATGAACTACACTAGAGTCTAGAACCTTTACTTAATAACTGTATTAACCCTTTCGTTGCCAAACTCTGTCGTCTGTTAACTTTGTCGTCTGCTACAAATTTTCATTTTTTGGATTTTCTTTATTTTTGTTTCAAAAACATACTAACAGTAACAAACAGTTTGGATCCAGATGAGACGCCGAGTTACTGGGCGTCTCATCTGGATCCAAACTGTCTGCATAGGTAATCACAGATCCGGCATTGGCAGCGAAAGGGTTAATAGAATTGCTGAAAATTGTTAAAAATATTAGATTTAACCAATTGTTAATATGAAAGTCAAATTGAAAGGACGTAAACAAACGGCCATTTGTTGGAAATACCTTAAGCTACAGCATTCTGTACAGTCCCACAATTACCCCCACTTTTTTATGATTGCTAAAGATAGTTCTGCGACGGCAAATGCCATTTTCGAGTACATCACCGGCAAATATCCCTAAGTTAAATATTTCCAAGGATAGACGACGGGTGAATATCTAACGATCCTAACATATGAACATGGACATTTCGTGCTCCAGTGAGATGCACACTGCAAAACAAATGGTGTCTATACTTTCGCCACCTTCAAGAAACAAAATTAGTTCAACTGTTGAAATAATTTGCACAAGTTTGCGATAATTAAATCAACCGTAGTATTCTCTGAACTGATCAAGTCATTGCATATAGGAATGGCACTGAGACACACTTTTATTGAATTGTAATTCTGCTTTGTTCTGTGTTCCATTGCAATTCCTATTTTTAATGAAATTATATAGCGTATAGCGATTTTATTGCAGAAAGCATCTTCTTAACCCTTTTATCCATACATACGACTTTCTACGTCTTTGCAAACAGAGTAGACCCAGATCAGGCGGTCAGGCGACTCCTACTGGAGTATGCTGTGTTTGCTTATGATATAATATAGATACAGTTTCTGCCATGAACAAAACCTACGGTGTCAATGTACTATAACAATAAATTAATCTTAGTAACCCATTTGCTCCCAGTGGATTCTTCCATGTTTATATATTGGATTAGTCTATTTTTTATCTAAGGGATGTCTGGTCTAAATTTTCATTTTTGTTTTATTTTATATTGAATTTCCTATCAGCAAACAGTGTAGACTCTGATCAGACGCCGCATTATGCGGCGTCTGATCAGAGTCTACACTGTTTGCCTATGTCCCATATATGGGATCGTGGGAGCAAATGGATTAATATTCATGACGTATTGTTTTCTTACATGAATATTCATGGAGGAAATGGTTAAAGGAATTCTCAGGGATGTGTATCAACCAGTACAATAGAGGGTTAATACACGTTTTTTCGGGCAATAACATCTGCAGTGTCCCGAGGAACTGTTGTTGGCCCGAGCCCGAAGGGCGAGGGCAACAACATTTCCGAGGGACACTGCAGATGTTATTGCCCGAAAACAAACGTGTATTAACGCTATTCTTGCATAAAACCCATTTTCTGCTTTCCTGTATCAATTTAAATCTTCCAAATTCAAGCAAAACTATACACTTCTCTGACACTTCGTTCGATTTATGCTGTTTCCGGGCCACTGTTTTCTTTCTAACGTCATTTTTAATGAGTGTATCAAATATCGTTTACACGGAAATTTATTCAATATGTCTATCACTAAAACATTTCATTGTCGGTGCCCCTGAAATACTTGCACCGTTCGCCTAGCTTAATCCAAAACGCTATCATATATAGCATTCGAGTCCATCGTTTACCCGAGGCCCCGAATAAGTATAATTAAAACCGGTCAACAACAGCGCGTGCGCACGAGAATCGCCTTGTTAATGCATGGTCTAGCGGGACTACAACAGCACGTTTTATGCAAGAATCTTGAACAGCAAACATCACTGGCCCCGAAGCTAAATAAAACTTCTGAGTTTGAGTTCATTGTCAATCAGGAACCGAAGTTATAATACGGTTTGCCTAAGTCTGAGATCATTTTCAAGCATCTGAGCAATCAGATACTTGAGAATGATCTCAGACATAGACTCGGACGTTTTATATTGGTTAGATTCTGAGCTTGAAGTTGTATAACCTTGGGCCCTGGTTAGGTGAATTGTGAGCTTGCTAAAAACCCAACCAGTCAGATGCCTGAGAATGACATGAGACATAAGCAGACAGTTTATAAACAGTTTTCTCACAGATGAAACACTCAACATGTAATTTGTGTATTTGACAGTGCATGTGAACGGATGTGGTGTAATTAGCCAATATTGCATTAGAAAGTCTTAACCAAACTCAAACGAAAATACACAGTCCAAGCATTAACATACAGATCAAGTTGAACATATTCTGTACAGTGAAAGTCTACTAAACCGGACGTTAAAGTAAGTATTTATAAAAAATAGGTCTTGGAGACAGCTGTCAGCTTAATGCAGAGTGAAAGTCATGTTGTTCACTCTGCTGCATTAAGCAGCCAACGGCCCAACAGTATCTATTTCTTCCTTTATTAGAATTCAGGTGAGATGTCGAATAATTTGGTGTCTCATTACTATCCAAATTAGTTGCGACTCATTTTGCCGAGCAGATTATAAAAAGACTATTTTAGCGTGCCAGAAATAATAAATGTGGTGCCATAATTTTCCATACGTCATACGCGGTGCGGTTGAAACCATAAATAACGGTAGTAAAATATATATTTAGTAAATAATTTGAAAGGTTAAATACAGGCACTTAGTAAATGTATTGATTTACAAGTATATTAAAATTAATTATACTAAGCTTGCCCGCATATATGTAATGCTAGGAACGTGACTGCTTATCGCAGTTTAGCGTGACACATAATATATCTCCAAAGCAATTCATTTGCGAACGCAATAATTAAGATATCTTTGCGTTTCTAACATTTATAGTTACAGTCAAAGCTGAATAATTAACTTGTCTTTCATTCACATTGATATTAGAGGCTTGAAATTATTTTAACCTATTGCATGTTAAGCGAGAATCCACTGACATATGCAAACAGTTTGGATCCAGAGTCCGATCAGGGTCCAAGTTGTTTGACACCCAATCAATAGTTTCTCAAAAGCTTGAACGAATCGAAACTAAATGAAAATTAAAACGGATTGGAGATTAAGCAGACATATTATTTATAGCAGGCCAATGGTTAAGGGAATTCCCATGACTCTTGATTATATTGTTCAGTTGTCGAAACATTTCTGTACGTTTCTCTAAGGGTAAGAATTGTTGTAATTAAACATAGCATGTTAATTATGGAAAACGACATAATAGTTTCCGAATTTTGTCAATGGAAATTTTGTTAATGTAATATAAGACCCTGTATTTACAAGTAAGGGGAAACGTGTGGAACGTCTTTGGGTACTATCAAATAGTATTTGTTGCATGTCTTCCTCTCGGATGTCTTTCTAAGATAATTACCTGATTTGCATATTTAAGAATACGGTTTATTCTCATACTACACACGAGGAAATAGGCGGCGTGGCATTGTGTATCGTTTAACCCTTTCCTCCATAAATACGCATTTCTACGCATATGTAAAAGCCACCTGTTGAAACCATTGTGATAAATAGAGCAACTGCTCCTATAGGAGCAAATGCTCTATTTATCACAATGGTTTCAAACTACAAACTTCTAAAAGTTTCCTTTTCTCTAATTAATGCTCATTTTTTGGTAGATTTATTCAAAGAGATTGGATCTAAAAATAGCCTATAGAGGAAAGGGTTAAAGTAGAACCTGTCTTAAGCGAACATCAAAATGAGGGCTAATTGTGGGTTTATATGGTAGTTTAATGGAGGGCAAAAGTAATGCAGAAAGCTCCTATAACAGCTTTCTGCATTACTTTTCTCTGCATTAAGCAACCAACTGTTCTTTAACCCTTTCGCTGCCAATGCCGGATCTGTGATTACCTATGCAATCAGTTTGGGTCCAGATGAGACGCCGAGTAACTCGGCGTCTCATCAGGATCCAAACTGTTTGTTACTGTTACTCTGTTTTTGAAACAAAAATGAAGAAAATTTAAAAAAAAATGAAAATTTGTAGCAGACGACAAAGTTAGCAGACGACAGAGTTTGGCAGCGAAAGGGTTAAGAGTTCTATGTTCAATAAATGAAGGGCCGCTTAAGACAGGCTCTACCGCACATGTTTCAATGTGCTGCTAGTGTTTATCGTATATTGTTTATCCTCGTATTCGTATTACACAACAGGAATTGGGCGGCAGTGCATTGGTTATCACTTGAGTAGTACAAGTAAATGCCTTAAATGCAACGTGGATGTTCACATCGTAACAAAATAACACCATCCATTGATATTCACAAATATGTAATTAACCCATTACCTCATGGGCTATTTTAAGATACAACCTCTTTAAATAAATCTACCGAAAAGGAGCATGAACTAGAGAAAAGGAAAACTTTAGATTTTTTTTAGTTTGAAACCATTGTGATAATGCTCCTGTAGGAGCAAATGCTCTATTTAGCACAATGGTTTCACAAAGTGACTTTTACAGAGTCGTCAAAAGTCGTCATTATCAATGAATGGGTTAAACGTATTCTCCGCTCTAAACTTAACTGCATCTAATACAACTAGTGCCACGGATCTTTGAAACATTTATTAAGACATATCATTTTCAGATATGAAAATCATTGCCCGTTTTACACACAGCATCAGTTACAACGTTTGTTAGTTCTTTAGCTGAAAGTGGCATATGTTAAAGTCTAAATACAGTAAAACCCCTCTAAACCGGACGTTAAATTTGGTATAAATATCGGTCTTGGAGACAGGTGGCAGCTTCATGCAGGTTGAAAGTCATGCAGAAAGCTCCTTGAGGAGCTTTCTGCATGACCTTCACCCTGTATGAAGCAGCCACCTGCCTAAAAGTATCTAAATTCTTCTCTACTAGAATTCCGGTTTAGAGGGGTTTTACTGTACATGTTTACCAGTGAAGTCAAGATCCATGAGATATGATGTTCTCGAGCTGCGATATATAAACAATTTATGTCCGATTATGAAGGTAGAGTATCGACATCTGGAACGGGAGGTCGCGGGTTCGATCTCTTGTCCTATTTATATAACAGCCGTTAACCCTTTCCTTGTTCTTTGTTTCTTTCAAATTTAAATACCTACTGAATAGTTAGTGAAAACAAAGTTGTAATGAAACATGGAAGGTGGAATAGTGTTGTCGTTTAAGAAAGCAAAGAAACAGATACATTGTATATCGAATTCCATCGACAAACAGACTTGACATTGATCAGACGGTCAATCTGTTTGAAAATGCTTGAAAATGCGTTTATATGAGAGGGTAATTGAAGCCGAAACTCCTTTTCCAATGCTCGACAATACGAGGAGAGTGCTACGAACTACGACCGGCTTCGCCAGTGCTAGTTTATACGTCATCGTTATTGATGCCCGTGTAGAAGTATTATGAACAGACATTCATTTAACCAATACGGGCAGTTTTATATTCCGTTTGAATGCCATTGTTTCAAACTACGCCTCCTGATTTGTTTTCATTTGCCGTCAGTAGAAGTAACCCTTTGGCTACATTGATGGACATTTATTCATATTTAAATCACAGTATATTGTGTGACAAAAAGTAAACAATACGATATGATCAATGATATGAAAATAACATATGTATACGTACTTGATTTGCTAATGGGCCGAATTTATGCGCATTTAACCCTTCCCTTGCTGAATTTTAAAACACATTTCGCCTTCTTTACCCATGCCCTGTTGTATAATTACATATATCTTCATTGTGTACAAGTAATACTGAAAGCTCCACAGTATTACTTTAGACATGCATTAAGCTGTCACATGTGTTTCTATGTATGCGTAGTGATACATTATTGAGGAATTCTGTATTGTATATTTTGGAAGGACGGATGTTTAGTTCGAGTTATCCTGAGTTAGAGATATCGAAGTCCAACTGTACTTGATAAATATCCAGTGACATTTTCCAAGTGCTGGAAACACAAAGGTGTGTGTTGCTGAACATGTTGCTGAACACATTAACAGTGTATCTACACTTGACAACCCATTATTTTTGTTGGTTTAAACCTATAACATAAATTGTACAAAATATAAAAGTCAATTCTGTCATTAGGTAATTCAATTTTACCGCGAAATGAATACTTGCCTACAATATGTTAATATGATTATAAGACAGATATGTCTGTTAACGAATACCAGGCACGGAACAGAATCACTTTACAAACGAATACTCTGCTGATGACAAACGGCCTGCGACACACGCTTGCAATACATTAACCATCACCATGCGGACAAATATGTCTGATCATGATCTGTTTAAATATGTACTTAGTATCGATCCGCTAAATCGTTTGAGAAAGTAATGGCCGGGGGTCAAACAGCTTGGATCCTGATGATACGTCGAGTCAATCGGTCTACTATGGAACCAAGGCGCTTGCATATATGTCATTTAAGTTTCGATTAATATACGAAGGATTAATCAGCTATCATAAGCAGAGCCAAATTAGAAACGGACTAAACAACTATGCATAAGCATACCTAAGAAATCATATGAAACATTTTTATACCCCCACATACTGGAGTCACCATGTCCGTCCGGTTGTTCGTCCGTCCGTTCGTCCATCCGTTCGTCCGTCCGGCTTGTCCGGATCATAATTTCCAAAGTATAAAAGTTATTGACTTCAAACTTCATATACATATACATTACATTGACTGCAAGTGCAATGCACAAGGTTTGTAACTTTGTCTTCAGTATTTTTGGAGTTATTGCCCTTTGTTATTTTTCTCAAAATCTGGAGTTTTCCTGAGTTTTTTTCTAAACCTTTACAGATATTGAAGTGATATGTTGTATGTGGCTTTATTATAATGAGTTACAGATCAGGTTTGAATTTCGTTACGCTTCATTGATTTTTCACAGAAATACAGTGATTTTACTTAGAAATTTTCCGGAAATTCAGGTTTTCCGGATTTTTTAATTTTTTTTACAGATATTGAAGTGATATTTGGTATGTGGCTTCATTATAATGAGTTACAGATCAAGTTTAAATTTCGTTACGCTTCATTGATTTTTCACGGAAATACAGTGATTTTACTTAGAAATTTCCGGAAATTCAGGTTTTCCGTAGTGTTGTTTTTCTAAACCTTTACAGATATTGAAGTGATATTTGGTATGTGACTTTATTATAATGCGTTACAGATAGATCAAGTTTGAATTTCGTTACGCTTTATTGATTTTTCACGGAAATACAGTGATTTTACTTTGAAATTTTCCTGAAATTCAGGTTTTCCGGATTTTTTTTTGTCTAAACCCTTGCAGATATTGATGTGATATTTGGTATGTAGCTTTATAATAATGAATTATAGATCAAGTTTAAATTTTGTTACAACAAATTGATTTTTAACGGAATTACAGCATTTTGACTTAGATTTTTTTGGATAGGCCTATTTAAGGTTTTCCGGAGTTTTTTTCTAAACTGTAGCAGATATTTTAGTGTATATTTAGTATGTTGCTTTATTATAATGAGTTACAGATCAGGTTTGAATTTTGTTACGCTTCATTGAATATGAGTACTGTTGAACACCATCTGAAGTTCTGCACCTGCGATAAAGGTTTTGATTTGTCGCTTCGTGCATGAATGAATGATTTCCCTTTTCGTAAATTTTAGCGGTCGTGAGCTTTATTTCTATAACCCCATCTCTGTGACAAATGTGCTAGTGGGGGTATTCATCACCTATAGTATACCTTATCCAAATACGCTCCTTCTTTGCTTATGTAAACTGTACCAGTCACTAAATTGCAATAGTGCCCGCTGGGACACAATAGTGCCCGCTACGCTCAGTACTTTCCGCGAGTACGGAAATGTTTCTTATGATATACGTCATTCTAAGTTATATATTTATAAATTTTAAAATAAAAAGACTTATTTTTTTGAAAGTTAATTAAAGACTGTACAAATATTCACTGAAAATACTAATTTTTATTATTAATAATTTGAAATATGTACATGATTAGTGCATACTTAAAAATATACTGTAAATAGTTTATCGTCCTAAAGGGAGGTAATAAATGATCTCCTATAAGAGCTTTCTGCAATTTTGTGCTTTTCATTAAACAAACACCTGCTTTTTAGACGTCTATGCTCAATTAATAAATTCTCGCTTAAGACATGTTCTACTGTATATACTGGGTTTTGTTCATTTTAATCCAAGAAATTTATTTTAAAAAGGTTTTTTTTTCTATTTTACTCCTGAGTAAAATAATAATTATTATCCAGCTTGATTAAAATTGATACAAAATTATATTTTTAGAAATTTTAGTAAATGCAATAATTGCTTTGCAGATTAATATGACTGAAAAAAGTGAAATACACTTATTAAAGTGTGTGTGTGTGTGTGTGGGGGGGGGGGGGGGTAATCACGGAGTGACACAGAACTGCTAAAATACATTCGTGAACAAAGAAATGCGGTTAATACTATAAGACATAGTACAACCCACTTCGGGCCTAATTGTATTATAGTGACCTACCAGTCAGCCCGAAAATAGTTTAAGGCCCTCAGCTATTTTCGGGCTGACTGGTAGGTCACTATATAATGCAATATGGCCCTCAGTGGGCTGTACTATTTCTTATTTAGTGGTAGTTCTAGTTTTATTATCTGAAAGTACTTACTTAAATAATGTTATGCGATTAATCACATGTCTTACACGTGTACGGATAGTAAACAGGAAGGCAAACATTTGCAAGGAGTTTTTTCTTCTCGGACAATAGTCAAATATAAATCACTTGGAAATCTTCACAACGGCCCGAATTACTGTAAGCCTCGGAGTGCTGATAGACCCCAAGCCACCTACTAGTGTTCATTTATATATATTGAAAAGCACTTATTGGTTTTTTCCTTATTAAAGTGTTAACCCTTATTCAGCTGCCTGCGACCTAGATACGATAACGTAGCTCTATTCCTAAAACTGGACGCTAGTCATTATCAGTCTTACAGCTACGATATCGCATCTACCTGTTACCTGATACAAATGCCAAGTAACCCGGCGTAACTCGGCGTCTCACTAGGATCAAAGCTGTTTGGCATTCGAGCAATGGTTTAATCGAATCGGGTGTAGTCAGAATGACACCAGAGTCCGAAGTTATGAAACTTCTGAGTCTGAGTGTGAGATCATTCTCATATATTTGATTGGTCAGATTCTTAGCAAGCTCAGAATCTGGCCAATCAGATACTTGAGAATGAATGATCTCACACTCAAGCAAAATGTTTTATAACCTCGGGGCCAGATCAAATTTGAGTAGACATTCTTTCTTCACAATTTTCAAATTAAACCTTCTCTTGCTGAATTTTAAAATCCATTTCTCCTTCTTTACCCATGCCCTGTTGTATAATTACATATTTCTTTACTGTGTACAAGTATTTCGCTGTGCAATCACTGCTGTGGAGTGCACTGGTTGCACAATCAACTTGTAAATAGTGCAGACCCTGATGAGACAGCTCCTGCAGGAGCTGTCTCATCTGGGTCTTCACTATTTACAGGTAGGTATTTTGACTTGAATAGCAAGCGAAGGTTTAAGGGCCAAGGCAAATCGGATATGAAACTTAGTAAACAGTTCATTCAGTTATATAAACAAGTGTTATAGGTCCACCGTGGCCAAATATAACGATTCGGAGTTTAATTTACCGATTAAACTCCGCCGTGTTACATATTATTTCAAACATTAACATTTTAATCAATTTGAACTTATAGAATACATTCCTACCGTCTCGTTCTCGGTGTAGTTAAAATCGTTTTGATAAACTGTGAATATCCCAGTTAGTTAACACCTTTCCTCCATAAATATGCATTCCTATGTCTTTTCAAACTGAGTAGACCCAGCTCAGAAGGCCCCTATAGGCGTGTCTGATTAGGGTCTGCCCTGTTATATATATGATTTTCCAGTTACCGCTTTGTCAAATATTTCATGTGTTAATATGCCATTTTAAAAATTAATCTAATTAATCTTCATGATGTCATTATTTTTCGTTCGCGAATATTTATCGATTGCAAATGCGATTCAGGACGCGGATAGCGTGGTAAGAGTTCTGATGGAATGGCCAGGTGCGGATCCAGGATTTCAGATTAGGGGTGGGAGGCGTAGAATTATTTCTTGGAAGTGTGTGGGGAGTAGATTTTTATGTATGATGACATAAATAAGTAATGTGTTTTTAATACATGTTTAAAAAAAGCTTAATTGGGTGAGGGAAATAAAACACTCCTACTGAATCATTGTTTTATTGATTTTAGAAGATACAACGACCACTAAATTACATGAAGTATTTTGTGTTAAAGGCAGGTGGCTGCTTAAAGCAAGGTGAAAGTAAAACAGAACGCTCCTATGGGAGCGTTCTGTTTTACTTTCACCTTGCTTTAAGCAGCAACCTGCTCTAAATACTAACTAATTAACACAATTTAGTGGTCGTTATAGAGAGGTTTTACTGTATATAGATCTAAAATATTACTAAATAATGTTTTGGCAATTTTAGGGGGGGGGGGGGGTACGCTGGCTCCACCCCTCTAAATCCTCGTCTGTTGGTCCACCGTTATGTAGCTAAATAGTCGTGTCAGTATAAACCGATTAAAACTGCCAGATGATTGTGAATGACAAAACAAGCCCACCCAGCCATATGGTGCTAATCTGCGTTAACACTGTTTACAAATGACACCTAACTGTTTGACCGCTTCAAATTGTTAAGCATTTGTTTCATATAAATGTGTTTACACGTATCCGCAAACAGATACCTATAGGCGACGTCTGCTCAGGGTCTGCTCTATTTGCTAATACCCCCCCCCCCCCCATTCCACTGGGCGGCATTTCAACTGCGCTCATGGCGATCATGGCGCTTCTCCAAAATCTTCCAAATCGCCGCAGAAGCGCCGTCATGTGCCTAATTTTGGGACTTGGGCGTTTCTAGTACGCTTATAGTACGCTTCAATAACGATCTCACTGCGCTGTTTACGATCCTGTCGCGATGTTGCTGCGCTTCTACGGCGCTTGAGGTCTCTCCAAGACGCTTCTACTACGACTCCACTACGACAAGGGATTTCAGGCTACGCTTCGTCTACGCTTAATACGTTGCTGTTACGACCTCGCTTCGACCTAGGCACAGGAGCTGCGCTTCTGTTGCGCTTTTGGAACGTTTCTATATAAAATGGGTGATTAAACTGATTTCGAAGTAGTTGACCATCATCCTCCGAAGAAAATTGATCAAATTGTTTTGAAGACCCAGAACAAGAAAAACGCAGTGTTGGACCTGATCTAGGTATTCTTTTTGCTAAGTCTTTCATGGGGTGACTCAAGCATTAACATTTTCCCTGTTCAATATCCATGTAAGAAAGAACGATCTTATGAATAGTTATTAGCTGCATTTTTAAATTTAACCTTTTTAAGAAATGTTTTTGCTTTGACAAAAACTGTAGAATCATATCTATATCATGTTATAAGCAAACAGAGCAGACCCTGATCAGACGGATTCTGGGTCTACTCTGTTTGCAAATGTGTGAAAAAGATTTGTATGCGGGCACATATCTCGGCGCTTTTGTTGCGATGCGACTGCGATTGCGCTACATTACTCACGCTGCTGCTACGATACTGCTGCGTTCATGAATTTCTTACTACGCTTCTGCGGCGATTCGAGTCCACGGCTATGCCACTACGATTGTTTTGAGCAAGGTCAAAACAATCGCCGTAGAGTAGCGATCAAGAAACTTCTGTTACGCGTCTACTACGATCAGGGCGCTTCTACTGCGCTGTTGCCTCTCCTGCTACGATTCGCGGCGTTTTTACCAAAATTTCGATGCGTAGCGGAATCGCCGCTCAGTGGAATGGGGGTATCATGGATTTTGACAGATCTGTTTCTTAAGTTTCTAAAATGGATACCATATTCCACCTTATTTCATTATAACTATTTTGTTCATGAATATGGAGTAGGTATTAAAATTTGGAATAAATATAGAACGGGGAACTTGTTAACTGTTTTCGCGCTAGCGTTGATGTAGCGATAACATGTGCAAACAGTGCTGATCGGCTTCTCATCAAGATCGTCTTACTCTGGCTTAACCAGTTCCTTGTTCGACAATCATGTAAGAAATACTATCATAAATATTTATTTGCTGACTTATAAACCTGACTTATAAACCTTTCAAGGAATGTGTTTGCTTTGGCAAAAAACTGTAAAATCAGATCTATATCATGTCAAAAGCAAAGGACGCAGTCCCTGATCAGACGGCTCTTATAGAAACCGTCACATCTTGGTCTACACGTTTGCAAATGCTTGAAAAACATATATATGAGAGAAAGGGCTAAATAATGCACTCAATTACAGTAAAATCCCGCTAATGCATACACCTAAAGAGGTATAATTATGGGTGCTAGATGCAGGTGGTAGCTTAATGCGGGACAAAAGTAATGTAGAAAGCTCCTAGAGGAACTTTCTGCATTACTTTTGCCCTGCATTAAGCAACCACCTGCTTATAAAGACAACAGTGTGCATTTATTAAGTGGTCGCATTATAGGGGTTCTACTGTAATTTGAACATTACAGTAGACGGTAGTGGTATTTGTGGTATAAAAAGGCATGTTGTTTTACATTTGTATAAATTTATACAGGGTTATCAAGTAGTTAGTATTGCTGCACCGACGAATAATATTAATTAACATCCATAATTTCCTCCAATCTGGCTTAAAACGGGTATACGCATATGAGATTAATACAGTTCTGTTATTTCTGTATCGATTATACCTTACCCATTAAAGCGATAATAGTACATGTACACTAGTTTATACGAGGTATTTATATGCCAGGTTGTTGTGCAATGAACCCCATTATGATCTGTTTGTATTATTTATCCCTTTACCTGTTCTATGTGTTTTCCAATTTTTCAATACCTACTGACTATTCATTGACAACATAGTTATAATGAAATGTGAAATGTGGAACAATATAGCCATTTTAAAAGGTAAAGAAACAGATCTATCAACTTCTATGACCAATATTCTGAAAATGGGTGATCCTTCGAAAGCGAACGTAGAAATACAAAAAGAGAAATTGCAGACTCGGTTTTATTGAGTCTGTTCATGAGTAGCAATTAAATGTGCAATACTACTCACGCTCCCTAGCACCGGCTTAAGCAGTGTTAACTTTCCATAACTAATAACATCAAAACTAATGATCCTAAAGGACCGGAATATATAACAACACTGAGAATGAAGTACGGGGCGACTTTTTACAACCCCAACACAAACACTTAATACCTGCTGTTGTGGAGTACATATATTCTGAAAATGGGTGATCCTTCGAAAGCAAAAGTAGAAATGCAAAAAGAGAAATTGCAGACTCGATTTTATTGTGTCTGTTCATGAGTAGCAATTAGAAGTGCAACACTACTACCCTAGCACCGGCTTAAGCAGTATTCAATTTTCAATACTAATAACATCAACGTATACCCGCTTTAACCACATTGTAGGAAACAGAGTATACCTTGATTCTATAGGATCCGTTCTGGGTTTAACTATGTTTGCAAATGTCTGAAATATGATGGTAACAGTTCAAATAATTACATAGTTGTTTGAAAGTGGCAACAGTTTACCGGTTGAGGCCATATTTGATAAATTATAAAAGAACAAACAACAACGAAATGACATTTATGTCCAAACTCAAGCAAATACATGTACGTACAGTCTATATGTGGAAAGAGGTTCAGTGAGTCGCTGATGCATTACCTATTGCCATCTGAGAGGATCCCCGCTACATGTATATTTGTATGTACATATATTCCCATCTGTGGGAAGAAACTCCGATGATGATACAATCATGGTCGGTCTCTTATATTCGAGGAATTATCGTCACTTGAATGGGTTTATTGTTAGCCCATATAATCCAATTTGATTTAGAAAGGAAGACATTTCAGATAGCTGAGAACCACTGGGGATATTTCACCAGCTCGCAATATAACTAAGATATATAGTACATCCTAAAACGTATTTGGGGAATTGTGCATTTAAAGATGTCTTAAAAAAGGACGTTTCGTAAAACTTGAAATCATATAAAAGATACACACTATACCAGAGAGAAAAAAAGTCAGGCAGAGTCATAGCGACTGGGGTAACACTAAAACGGCATCAAACACAATATCAAACTGTCGTACACGTCATACTTAGAATGAACCCGTACTCGAAATCAATGATACTGAATATTCGTACACCCAGGTTAAATTATCATCACAAAATCTCTATCAGTTCTGAAAATCTCTAAAAAGGACTGACAAAATATATTTCCCCTGAAAGACAGTTCACCTGGTATGCTGGAAACTGAAAATAAAAAGGGTTACCTTCTCTACAAACAGTTTCAATCTGTATTTTAATGCAAATCAACGCTCTCAATTAAACACACCATGTATTCAGACCCTAAAGTGTCTCTGCCCACTGCATAATGTAACTAGCCTGTATCAGTCTATATAACTATTAGCATATCAGGTGTCAGTAAACTTCTTGCCAACCTCATACTTTACAAAACTGCAGACTCACAGCAAATCAGGCTGCTAGTATTTAAAGAACTGAGGCATGAACTTTTTGATGTAATAACAGTTCTGTTTCAGAAATCTCATTCCACTGTTACAATTCCAAGAGATTGGATCAAGGCCAGTGATTGTCCCATTTTCAAAACCGGTAACCCTAGTGATCCAGTCAATTATCGCCCAATCTCTAGACCAGCGGTCTTTGTAAAAATTCTGGAACATATCGTCGCTTCACATCTCTATTCTCATTTGAACAACATATGCTTTGTGATCAAGATATGCTTTATGATCTCCAACAGGGGTTTCGAAAGAGTCGTTCTTGTGAGTCTCACCTCATAGAACAAACAAATCACTTGGTAAACAACACTGCTTCTGATAAACAAACTGACCTCATACATTTATATATAAGTACAGCATTTGACAAAGTAAACCCGCGCAAATTACTCAGCATTTTCCAGGAATGCGGTGTTTTGCCACAAGTTCTCAGTTGGACGAGTTCCTTGTTGATCAGGCAAATCCAGTCTGCCTGTTTGGAAGGTGAGAACTCTTCTGAACTCCCTGGTACACCTGGAATCCTTAACGGGTTTGTAGAATTGCTGTTGGTACATGAATCTATCTGGCTGTTCATTGTTTCTCTGATTCTAAGGAAATACAGACAGATCTCTACTAATTCCATGTATGGGAAAATCAGTGGGACATTGAATTAAACCATTCCAAGTGTCAGATACTACATATAGGAAGAACTAGAAAGGTTAGAAAAAGACACACTACCTTCATGACCAACCCTCCAGTTTACAACAAATTCAAGATTTGTTGGCCTTGATATATCAGCTGACCTCAATTACAACACACACACATTACAAGGGTTCCATAAACTGTAAACAAAACCCTAGGCTTTCTAGCCAATAAAAGAGTTACGGAACTGGCTTATAAATCTCTGATCCGCCCGAACTTGAATATGATTCAACAAGCCTCTACACACAATGCTACAACAGGAAAGTAGAGATATTTTAGAGACGTGCATTACGGTTGGTTAAAATGACTATTCTCACTACTCAATCGTTTCGGAAATGCAGGCTGAAATAGGATAGCGTTCGCTGGAACTCAAACGCATTGCCTTCAAACTGATAATGTTTGATACGATCTACCACAACTTAATTGTAGTCATCCTCCTACCTAACATACACACAAATGTCAGAGGATCTAGACAGATACATCTTCCCTCCAAAAGACAATTATCGGTTTCTACTGACTATCATAAGTACTCTTTCTTCCCACACAGTATTATTCTCTGGACCAGACCACCAGCACACCTCGCCACAAGTCTTGATATTGACCTCTTCAAGCAGGCTGTGGTGACGATTCAATACTTGTACCACTAATGTTCTATCGTTGTTGTTTTGTTTTTATCTTGCTTACACGTCACTAATATTTTAAACCTCTGAATTCGAAATCTTATAAGTACTTCCGACATGCATTACCTTGCCTATATCACTCTGAAATAGAGGGACTGGCAGTATCCATACGTTTGTTTAGTTATACTTCTGATACCGACTATGGTTTGACTAACTAAACGCTGATTGTCGCATAACAATTTACTAAAGAACATGGTCATCTAAAGCAATTTCTAATGGGGAAGTAAGTGCAGTTAGAAATAATCAACAGCCAACATTAGGACATCAAGCAATGATAAGAAATTTATTGGAACACAAACAGTTTTCATGTATTGTAAGTACGTATGCAAGTCTGAACCAAACACAAAATCGAAATCTATATTTCGTTAAGTTTAGGAAAATTGGGCACTCTGATGATTGAAAACAACACTGACACAAACGATCAAGCATCTCGGAACTATTTGTATGACTATGGTCTACGCTCTTCAATTTCTTCAATTTCCCACATAGACAATTGTTTGTGAATACTCCTTGAACAGATGTACTGCAAATGAGCAGTGACTAGACAAAGGAAAAAAGCTTTAGAATGATTTAGTTTTGAAACAATTGTGCTAAATAGAGCATTTCGAGGGCTTGGTGCAAAACTATCGTAACTCCTTCACAAAGTGAAGCCCTCGATTTGCTCCTATGAAGTAAATGCCCCATTTATCTCAATGGTTTTAAAATGTGCAACCAAAGGTGTGCTTAAAGCAGCAGTAAGCAAACAATACAGCTGTTCATGCAGAAGGCAGCGCGGTATTATGTTTGCACACTTGTAAGTTCCTTTCCGTCCGCGAGTCCTCTGATATGTAATCAGAATTGTTCGCCAACGTAAATATGTAATAGCAGTTCATAACATTAAAAGTACAAAAATGAGTCGTGCAGGAAACACCACATACACAACAAACACTCGCCCGAACAGCAACACAAGGAAACAGCAAATGTACAATAGTAGAAAAAACAACAAGAGACGCACAAAGACAAAACAAACATACAATAGGAGGAAGGTGGAAGTACCGCCTTTGAACGGCCAGTGACAAAAGTCACTGGGGGGTTAAACCGGTTTATGGGCGCCCAACCGCACACTTATTCCATCCCCATCCTAAAAGACAAACAGTGTAAATAAACGTATCCCCTCTCCGACTAATCTACAACAACTGCGACAGCAAATACAGTGGTAAAGTGCATGTATAACGAAAAAACATTTAAGTGAACATACTGTATCCACCTATCGCTAGTGTACTCAATGATTGAGCTGCAAACAGAGTAACTGTAGAAAAGTAATAAAGGGTACGACAAAAATGAAATAGTACAGATATCCGACGTTCTCCTTCCATTTCTGGATTTAAGAGGTCGCCTTCATAGAGTACTAAACCTTTCTTGTCGGCGTACATGCAAAGAGGCCAGCGTGATTGCCAACTGTAAACGGGTTCACAACCAAACATACAGTATGTTGTAGTACTACAAGATCATATCCCTTTTTAATGAATTGTTTTATACATTTGATGAACAAAGTGAGAAAATGGGTATGTCCAATAATTTTACGAAGTTTGTAAATCACATCACCATAAAATTCAGGATGTGAAATACCGTGTCGCAGAAGCACCTTGAGATTACATTTGTACTTGCCAATAAGTGAGAGATTTCGATAGTAAAATTTAGAGAAAGTTTTTCTTAGTTTATGGTATCTATATCCTTGCTTAAGCAGTTTTACAGTTAAAATGAGATTTCGACTGTTAAAATCGTCAATAGATGAACAAGCTCTAGCAAAACGAATAAGTTGAGATATATAAACCCCGTAAGATGGAGCACGGGGAACATCCCCGTCAAGATGAGGAAAATTTACAATATTAAAATCAAAATCATCTCTTTTGTCATATATTTTAGAAGAAATCATTCCATTATTAATTTTAAGGTCTAGATCAAGAAACGCTGCATAATTGTCGGACGGGTTAGCTTTATTCAATTTGAGTTATTTAGGATAAATTGTAGGAATCAGAGCATCGAAGAAAGGGTTATCTAAGTTAAAAATATCATCCAAATATCGACAAGTTTCATTGAAGGCTTTTATAACATCCTCTTGTGATTGAGGATTCAAACGCAACATGAACTCTCTCTCATAGCAGTACAAAAACAAATCTGCGACAAGTGGTGCACAATTCGTACCCATAGGAATACCAATTACCTGACGATATATAGCATTCCCATAACGTACAAATATGTTATCCAAAAGAAAGGTTAGTGCTTCGCAAACTTCTGAGCAAGTCCAAATGGTGTAATATTTCATTTGCTCGTCAGTAAAGAAAGCTTTTTCAGCATTACATGCCAAGAATGATGTTTTTTCTCGGGCAAATACTTTCTGGATCAAGTTAGTAAGCTTATCCTTAATTAAAATATGAGGAAGAGTTGTGTACAGAGTAGAAAAATCGTACGTGCTTACAGTGGATGCAAGATACCTTTTGTTCTTAAGTTTGTTTAAGACTTCTGAAGAGTTCTTAATAGACCAGAAGCTTAAAACGGGTCCATAAAACATATATAGGCACATTTAGTTGTTGGTAGCTTGTGTCATATAGACCGATCTTCATATAGCTTTAGATTTCAAATGTCTGTTGTTGGATCGTGTTTGAATAAAAGGGTGCTCAAAACTAGTTTGCATCTTTCTTGGGTAAAATAATAATGTGTTCTGCTTATGTCTGTCCATTCACAATTGTCAAATAGCCTGTTTGTTAGATAATTTATCAACGTACATGTGAAAACACGTTGCATTCTTCATAACTTTACTAAAACCGAATAGATGGTCCATTAGAGACAATCGTAATGAGCCGTTTAAACTTAAACTTTACTCCATGAATACCCATATAAGAAATTCATAATTATGATGGAACATGAACAATAAAACTGTTTGTATATAAGAGTTTATAGTATTGATGTTATTTAGCACATAACTGATGGGATGCATTTTTAGATATTAGGAGGGTAACGAATTGCGCGAGGTAACGAATTGCGCGAGACAAATGCGCGACAAAAACTTAAAGATACAATAACGCCAATATACCCGTTTGACTCAACAGAACATGTAGACTCGGTGGCTTTCGCTTCGCTTTGTTTTTTCAAGAGTGAATTCTATAACCGATATAAAGGTATAATCATCCTTTGCTCTCACCATACTCCAAATAGTTTGACTTTCTGGTCATATACAAAATACATCAACATCGAAACATTTGAGTAGACGGTATCTTTTTACCCGATGAAAGGCTGTTTTACACGAGAAGTGTAGACAGCTATTTATAACTAAATAAGTCCAATCAAACGCTTCAGGATCACGTACGACAGATGGCTTGAAAGGATTAGACTGGCAGACCTATACCCCATGCAGTATATGCATTATACTAACAAAATGTCGACACTGTTGTTCATGTCAGACAGGAACATGATGATAAACTGTGAATTAGTAAAGGCCTTCGTCAGATGCTGCATCAACGACTCATGTTTCATACTGTTTTCGATCACCAGAGGCATTATAACAACTCCAAATATTTAACTTACTAATACGGTTTCTATGGATTACGAATGTGTAGTTGTATATTACGCCTGAAATATATTTTGCGACAAATTATGCTCTTGCACAATAAGAACTAAATGACATAAATTAAACATAACTGTTAATCAATATCATCCAAGCTACAATGTGAACGAAGCCTTTATCCGTCATGATGGTTTAAATTCAGAATATATTATACATTTAATTAATTCATGTTTCCCTAGATAGATGAGACATTTATGGTTCAAATTTTGTCAAGATGCCTGTACGTTTGCTGCTTTTATCGAGCAATATGCACAGGGGTCCAGATAAGATGCGTAAATATAATATTTTCAACAATAGCTTCTTTACTTCTCCACCAAACCCTCTTTAGTATAGGGTTTGGTGACGATTTTAGTATTTGGGCACGCATATTTATGTATTCAACAGAGAAAAAAGATTTGTTCGTCTGTATAATTGGTTTGAATATGCAAAAAACGTTACGGATCTAGGTACTTGTTAATGCATGTTTACACCAATGGTTCAACTATAATCAAAATAACTGCCGCTAAGTCAAGGAAAGTGTAGCCCTTAGCAATTGACCGGAGGGTAACACACCGGATAACGTAATGCGTTACATATTGTTCGCACCAGACATATGTAATGCCATTTAGTTCTTAGCCGTTATCTGGCTGACCGTGACTTTATTCGTATTTGCAAACTCTTTGAACGCAGATTAAACATCAGGATCAAGACTGTTTGACAGTCGGTCAATAGTTCCTCAAACGAATTGGAAAGTTGTCAACAGTGCACCGGATCAAACTTTGAGCAAACGGCGTTTTTGCGCGGGGTTAGGCTTAGTCCACAGTACCGCTTTATTTGCGATAAATCACAAGTTTATTGTCTTTTATCATGTTTCTTCCTTAATTCATATTTCGCTATCCGACCTTATATCATGCATTTTGATTAACATCATTGAATCAGCAAAGTCTTTACACCATATGATATCAACAAAAAATATCTGTGCGATAAGTGTATTTTCTAACAAAGACTGACAACAGCAGTATATCGATCTAAAATGGATGAATCATATGTATTAGGAGTTCTGAATCACACTACCCTGCGCGTATCTATCTATTCGGCCTGTGACAAAAGTATTAAACATATACAGGCATGTTGTCATTTACCTTTATCAAGCTGAAAATATCATCTCTACTCAATATCTGAGTTGCTTAACCTTTCACTGACTTCCAATTCGTTCAATCTACAATATTGACGGAGAGTCAAACAGCCTGGATCCTGTTGAAATTCCCAGTAATTCGATTTCCCATCTGGATCATGGCGGTTTGCAAATATGTCAAGTCGCGGTTAGCATAAGAAGGCTTAATCCTTTCCCTCATATAAACGTGTTTTCACGCATTTGCAAACGGAGTAGACCCAGATCAGACGGCTCCTAGAGGAGCCGTCTGATCAGGGTCTACTCTGTTTGCTAGTGGAATTTGAAAGATCTGATTCTTTACTTTCTAAAATGGCTACAATGTTCCACCTTCCATGTTTCATTATAACTATTTTCTCCATGAATATTCAGTATTTATTGAAATTTGGACTAAATATAGAAAAGGTAAAGGGTTAAGGCTGTTTTTGGTTTTTGCGTTATCCTTATGTGTCTGGTATAGCGTACATGATTTACATGTTTGTGTTTGTTACAAGTACATCATCATTCGACAGACATATTACGATAAGAGACAGAAACAGCTATATGTAATATACTTATGAAAACGTTTCACCAGAAGCTGGACACAATGGATAACGATAGTGATTCTTTCATAATCACAGTAGAACGTAGACAATCCTTCGAAAGATGCGTAACAATGCAGACACTGTTGTTCAAGAGCATCTATTGAAATTGCAACACTACGTACGCCCCTAAGAACGACTTTAAGTGATATTCAATTTTCGTAACTAAACGCATTGATATTTATAATGACGAAGGCCAAGAAAAAATAACAATACTGCGAATGAAGTACGGAGCGACCTTTTACGGCCGCCTCACAAGAACTAATTAAATTGTATAGATATACGGGACAGAGGTACTCAGTGAAGAAGTACATTTAGTAGTCACTTGCCTAAACAACTCTATTGTTGTACTGAAAATCGAGTCATTGAGGTTTAACTGTAAGTGGGTAACCGGTTCTTGATATATCACATGTATACATAACTCAATCGAAACAACGTTATCATTCAGACAATCGATATGATTAATGTATTACGAAATTATCGGATTATATCAATAGATACATTTTAACCCTTCGCTTGCTATTCACGACAATATACCTACCTGTAAATAGTGCAGACACAGATGAGACAGCTCCTGTAGGGGCTGTCTCATCAGGGTCTGCACTATTTACAAGTTGATTGTGCAACCAGTGCACTCAACAGCAATGATTGCACATCGAAATATGTGTACACAGTGCAGATATATGTAATTATACAACAGGGCATGGGTAAAGAAGGAGAAATGTGTTTAAAAATTCAGCAAGAGAAGGGTTAATAATTGACACAAAACAATATCTCAGCAGCTTGTTAATTTAATCAATAGTAAAACCACACACAAGACGCAGTAAAACCAAACAATTATAAAGAAAAATGAGAGTCATACACAACTGTACGCGCGTGCACTCCCACATACACATACACACACACTCGCTCGCACGCACGCGTACGGCATGCATATTTATTTCAAACACCAACAAACGCACAAATGCACAATCACAAATACACAAGACAAAGTAAGGGTGACGAAGAGAGTACTGCCTTGGAACCGTCAGTTGCAAATCCACCACATGGGCTTTAAACAGGTATGCGGGCGTCTAAACCTCACACTTGTCTCATCGTTAACCTAGTTAACAATGTAAATAAAGGTACCCCCGCCAAAGTCAATTAATTTTATTTGTAATACAACATTAAAGTAGTATTTAGGTTTAATGCTCTAGCATATAGAGTAAGCCAATGCTATGCCTGTTGGAAATGTTTCGTTTATAGCTCTCCCATGTGGCTCGATTATATTTTCCGGTGATTTTAGTTTCATAAAATTCTTATATAAGATGAGATATACGTCATTAGTCGGTGTTTGTTATTTTCAATTCCCAGACGCGTGACGTATGTCTAAAACAAGTTTATTATCTATACAGCATAGACAATTTATCCCTTCACTCCTCTGTAAACTTTAAATTTCTGCAATAAAAATACAATGTTTAACACTTTTCCAGGTTTAAACTTAAACCCGCTGTAAAAGTCAATTTTGACCACGTGCAATTTTGACTACACTTTTGACTGTGCGATTTAGCATTTAAGACCGAATGTTAGACAGCTTTGATTCTGATGAGACGCCGAGTTACTCGGCCTCTCATCTGGATCCAAGTGTCTACCAATACGAGTGAGGTTGTCGATAGCAAGATCAGAGTTAATGTGAAATTATGAGCTATGGTTCCTTCTCCTACACAATTAATGGCATGAATGTCCGTCGACGATGATCGCCTCATTAACACAGGTGAACAAGGAGTTATGTGTTTACCAAAGCAGCACATCTACTTAATCAAAAGCTAAATATGACATATATGAAGAATATAATAGTTTACCAAAGAGTTGTGTGATCAAAAATCTATAATGTTTCTCTTCTTTTTTTTGTCAAGGTAAAAGCCATGCATACGGCTAGACATTGATATTAGATTAGTGTGCATCCCTGCAAGCAAGTAGCGTCTAGCGTCAATATTCGTTTTGATTATGAAAAGCAAACTAAGTACAGTAAACTTTGTATTAAGCGGTATTAATCCCTTACTCCATATATACACCTTTCAACGCATTTGCAAACATAATAGACCAAGATCGGACGCCTCCTGTTCCCTGTTCATAATGAGATTATAAAACCATTTATCATTTCTTCATAAATATTAATGGATTAAAAGGTTAAGAAAGAATTCTAAAACGTGGTGTTCAATGCTGGTGGTAGCCTAATATAGAACGAAAGTAATACACAGTGCTATTATAGAATATAAGAATAAACAAAACATACGAGAACAAAGTGGCTGTTGTATTAATGTCAAACGTATAATATATCGCCAGTAAAAATAAACACAGAACAATACATGAGGTACGAGATATTCCCCCAGGTAACATCAGCACGTCGACCGAATGCTTCAAGAAAAACATGTATCTTCTGCAGTAATTGAACCCAACTGCGAACCTCTTTATTCGTGTGATCCCTGTAAGAGATGTTTAGGATCCGTTTGTTGCGTCTCATCGCCAAGGATTGTATTCCTCTCTCCAGTTCCGCGCTGTCAGCGTCCATGTCTCACATGCATGTTGGAATATTGAAACCACAAGTGAGTGGAGTGAAATGTGGTGAATGCGTGGCTCATGCCATACATTATATTCAGAATATACAAAAAAATCAACATTTGGGCCGCGCCCGTTAGTATTTTGCGGGATGTACGAAGTCTCATTTGATGAAATATTTTACCGTTGATGGAGCGTAGAGGTGCGTTTCATTTCAGTATATATTGCATTTCGTCTATTATCAGCCCATTTACCTAATTTTTTACATAGACAAATCAGACAATTGGTACATATGATTATGATCCGCATCACGACATATATTGCCAAAGGAGAGCAAACAATGGCCACTCAGATCAGTTATCGCGTTGGGAAAACATCGCCTAATTATGGTTTTACCAAGTTTATTTACACACATTTATGTATATATAATTTTTATTTGAAGGGGGCGAGCTTCTCAAGTAGAACATACACTGACTACAGGTTCTTTTATATACAATTTGACCTGACACTACCATATTTGACTGTCTTGCTTAATGGTATTGCATGGTGTTGTTGTACATTGTACAGTATTATCAGCCCTGTAAATAGTGAACCAATTCCCCAGATACCGTAGGTACTTTGTCACAGCAAATTGTAATGATTTAGATATGCATTATACATAGTATGTTGCTCTTCACTTGAAACATCGACCAAATGTTGTCAAAACAATTTCTTCTCGCTTTGTTTTAATGGTTTAGCGTAATAAATACACACTCCCTATGTCCATCACTTAGACATCTGTTTCAGTTTATGGCACTATGCTACTGATAAAGGTGATAGTGTAGTGGCTCCGAAATGAAGATCCTTCAAAGAAAATGTTTCGTAATCTGTTATATATAAAGGAAAACAAAAGGTATTTGTGACATAACGCAATAATTGTTGATATAGACGAATGCTTCAATCATCGAAAACTGTACAAATCAGTTGGACTACATTAGTTTACGATAAACTGGTGATATGACCAGAATAGTGTTGTCGCACGAAACAGCGTTCGATACCTGATACCTTTATTCCTTAATCTGCCGAGGAATTCAAACGGGCGGCTCCTTCTTTTCTCAATATTAATTAGACTTAAAACTGTAAAGCAATTTATAACTGAAGCAAATGAGTATTATGATAAACAGTGTCGATTCTTATCAAAAGGCTCCCCTTGTTCCAGAATAGCAAAGGTCTTTTATGCGCAGTTCTCGCACATTAAGGTGTAATAATATCTTCAAAAACGTCACATGTAGGTAATTCATTAATGTTATTATTACTTCTCTCACATTTTAGAGCAGATGAATGAAGCGATAATTCAAACTATGAAATGGCATATATAGTTTGCTTTAGTTGATACTATTTCCTAACATTATTCTCTGGCCCGATGTCGACCATAAACAAATAAATTATTACTCCTAGTTACTGCAATAAATTCACTTATGTCATCCACAGTTTAGTTATAATTGTTGTTGACTTATTGCCTTAAAGCATCAGAGTCTGAGGATGTCAAAAACATCGTCCTGACCTAATAGGAAATGTTATCTGCATTGATGTGTCCACACTGGATAAATGTGTTGTTGCAGGCAGTAGTTTGTAATCTAAAATAGATAGTTTTTGCCATGATAAATGTACTAAATTCATGCACATTGATAATATGTTAAGCTGTCAGTTGCAGTTCAACGGGCATAGGGATACATTTGAACACTTTCAATGTTTACACGAGATTTTTGTACTTTGAAGTAGTTCCGTGCGTCGTTGAACTGCAGTTACCAGCATTTATCCCTTTATGCATTTAATATCAAACTTCAGTTCAACGTTGTTTTTCAGCTCATTGATTATGGCGAGTAGTGTTGCACTTTAAATAACTGTTCATGAACATACTCAATAAAAGTGAAAATGCATTCAAACAGGGCGAGACACGCAAATGGTACGGTACCAAACATCAACAAACAAGAAGCAGCACAATTGCAAGACAAAACGTGACGGAACGCGCAAAACATTAAATATTAAACATAAACAATAGAATAATAACAAAGTAGACCATAAGGTGAAAGTAGGAGTACCACCTTGGAACAGTCAGTAACCCAAAACGGCTACCCTTGGTTGCGGGTACCCAATATCATGCTTATCCCACCTTCATCGTAGTCAAAGGCTGAAGTGGAGAAAACTGCACAACGTCAGTAACGATGCCAAGACTAAATAATATTCAAATAAACTGAAACAGTAAACATTAAATGACGTAATAAGCACACCAACTATTTATACACCGACATTTTAACAACAGATGAAAATATAAATACATGGGGATTCTAATTACATGTATATAACTGCTTTATTGGAAACGAAACAAAATGACATCGAAAACATGTACTTGATGACCATTGAGAAACTGTAGCATGTGTGGAGAAATCATTTGGCGTACGACTGCCTCCGTAAAAGGGTTCAAGAGGATACCATAATAGACTCCATGTCTTACTACTATCAAAGGACATATAAAATGTTACTGTGATAAAGTATATGAACATTCTGGAATTAATGTTTTTTGGTCCATTAAAAAGTCTAATGATATTTCAACTAAACTTGAAAATGAACAGTACAACCTTTCTTCATTGAGTTCGTATGATTTCTCTACACTCTATACTACTTCACAGGGGTCTGGACTGCTTCACGGGGGTCTATATATACTATATAATAACAAGGGTTCCAACTAGCTGAACGGATATTCGTGTACCACGAGTACAAATATTACTGTAACTCTTACAATTTAAATGATATTTTCGTAATTCTGTCGGCTATTGAAAGCCAATATACAACCTCTTTGAATAAATCTAACCAAAAGGAGCATTAACTAGAGAAAAGGAAAATATTAGAATTTTGTAGTTTGAAACCATTGTGATAAATAGAGCATTTGCTCCTATAGGAGCATATGCTCTATTCATCACAATGGTTTCACAAAAAGACTTTTACAGAGTCTTCAGAAGTCCTCAATATGAGGGAATGAGTTGAACAAATATAGAACGTTGGAATATTTAGCGGATACATCGTTTATGAGTGTGATTTAACAATATATAGAGAATGCAAAAGCGATTGTTTTTTATAATAGGCCCATTCAATCGTTTACTATGTAAGCAACAATTCATAAAACCTATAATTAACCTATTTAGATGTTTGGTTATGTTCAGCCATTAACTATGTTAGATATTCCGAACTGACTCATCTGACGAAGCATTTTTCAGAGTGGCGAACAATCGATCTTCGTTTCCTAAAACGAGATCAACCAAAGTGGACTCCAGTTTTACACAGTTGATCGAATCACCGTCCGTCATTGCTTAAAGCGATTATGCAGACATATATTTTAATACCGGTATTTGGTCAGCTTACGCAAATAACGAAACCGACTCCGAATTTTTCTCCGGTGTGAACGAACGCGAAATGTTTTGTTATCTCGGTCTGAGCAAGGCATCTCGACCGGATGTTCACAACTGAGTTTCATCTTGGAACATGGCTGACATTCCAGAACATACTGGATCCAAATGAAACATCCTCATCAGGAAGCAAGCTGTTTGAACTCGGTCAGTAGTTTCTCAAAGGTTTGACCAGCTCAGAATTCAATTGAATGTTCAACAAATCAGAGATTGAGCATACAGTATTAATTTAGAATTGGATAATATAAGGTTGTTAACTAAACGATGATATGTATTAATAGGCAGTGTAACAGTGACTATTTATAGTTGTAGTTACACCACTGTTACCTTCTATTGACGACATCAAAGCACAATTAGGCTATTCACGTCAATAATACATGGGTTAATGCACATTACTTCAAAGCTACTATATGCCTGTCAATGTAGTTTTATTGTGACGTTTGAATTGTGTTCTCGAGGAACAAAACTGTCAGTAGCGTACCCCGTGCCACATATACAACCAAATCTAATTTCCTAGGAAGAATTACAGACGATATGGAACAAATACAGCAAAAACAAATACAGTAAAACGCCATTGGACAGGACGTTGAAATTAGCATCAACTCCGGTCTGTGACACAGGTGGCAGCTTAATACAGGGTGAAAATCACACAAAAAGCTCACAGAGGAGCATGACTTTAATCCCGCATTAAGCCTTTTACTCGAATCCTGGTTTAGAGGGATTCTATTGTACAGCAATATTTTGTAATCTAAACAATGAGTGCCAACGTGAGCTAATTGGATTGCCTTGTTTCCATCGTTGTTCGTCTTACAACGCGTGTAATCAACAATGTCTCTAAATAATATCGACTCCTAAACTACTGAATGTACTTAACCAAACTTCAGATGGTTGTTGTCTATATGCGTCGCATAAGCTAGATAACTTGTATTAAATGGCTTCTTTAAACGGCATATTCTTCTACGCCGATGAATGGGATATGACCAAGTCTCACACAAAAAGGATGTTTACGGTGCGCTACATACGTAGGGCACCTGACCTTAACTATATTTTAATGAGCAATGTCTTTACATCACTTATATACCACTGAATGGAATATGGAATCACAGCAACCATATTTAAGTATAATTTATTAAAGTGATATAAATTGACCATGTTCTATGTATCAACATATCACATGATTTAACATGGATTTAATATAGTTTAACGAATAGCTTCTTTGAAATGATATCTCCTAAACCATTAAATGAAATACGATAAAACTACACGGGAACAATCTGTATGTAGTCCCTTGTGTAAATACTATAAATGATGACGGTTCAATTTCTTTAAACAACATTTCTTTCAGGACTATGTGAAATAATATGACACAACTTTGCGGAAAGGATTCTCAGGAGATGTATTAATAACGTAGATCCTCTATCAAAGTATGTATATATATTAACTTGAGTCGTCAATATAAGTAGGTTACGGAAGCTAAATGTAGATTTTATCGAACAATTTCTTTAAATTACCACTTCTCTTAAACCGTTAAATGGGGTTTGACTGAAACGATCCCCAAGCTGATTAGAGTAGCTAAAATGGGTTCTTATAAAGACTTTCCTTGTCTCTCTTTCGTTGATAATCTGTTCTTAAACCACTGAATTATATTCAGCTAAGCCTCACAGGAATAATCATTAAGTTATAGTGTTCTATTGAATTTAGAAATCTCCTTTCTACCCAGAGTCAAGAGATCTAAACATAGATTTCAATGAAGAATGTCTTCAAACGACATCTCATTAAATGTGCATAGATGATCGAGTGACATACAAATGGATGGGCGATGCGTTCAACGAAACCCTCGATCAGGGTTTAATTTCTGTCCATGATGGTGTTATAACTAAAACCTTCAGTTGTTCCGTTCTTGTTGTTTATGACTAATGTTGTAGAAATATTCAAAGTGAAAACACAGTTGCCATGAGCAAAATAACAGTACATAATCAACGTGTATTTGGTCTGGACTCACAACTCAATTTTGTTAACTATTAAACATTTATTTAAATGGTGAACATGAACACTAATAACCATAATATTGACTTTATTTAGTACACAATATATCGTGACAGGAGCTGTCTCATCAGGGTCTGCACTATTTACAAGTTGACTATGCAACCAGTGCACTCCACAGCAGTGATTGCATAGCGAAATACTTGTACACATTGAAGATATATGTAATTATACAACAGGACAAGGGTAACGAAGGAGAAATGTATTTAAAAATTCAGCGAAGGGTTAAGATTAGTGATGTGCGAGGGCATATGTTATAACTGTTAATATAGCAGCTTCAGCTTTGATATTAAGACACTACCAAAAGAAAAATTATGAACTCATTGTGCAATGCCAAAGGTAAAAGTATGAACTCATTGTGCTATGTCATGTTCTGTCTGTTCGAGAACTAGTGATTAGAAATACTATAACACTATCAGAATTTTGAATATTATTCAAAACAATTTTGAATAAAATTAACCTCATTTATATTAATGTATCGGTTGTGGTGTACATCCAGCCCTGCAACGCAGGTCCTTTGATTGTGTTGTATCATGTTTATAGTTTCTGAAAGACCAAAACGGTGATACAGGCGTATCGTATATGTTCGCCAACAATCTGCATGTTGAACTAAATAACATTGTTTGGCAATATAACAAGGGACCAGAAATATACCTAGAACATTTCAAGGAGCTATGTTGTGACCTTGTCCCGAAGTAGTATACTTATATTACTATTGCACCAATTTAAATCACGTTCAGTGTGTGGGATCAATATTATTGCACGCATCGTTGAGAATATTCCACGTATAAAGATTGTGATCGCCTGCATTTGACATGCGGTTTCGTAAATTCAAATAAAATATTTACATCATTTCAAATAATGGAATGCATATTGTGCATAACATGACCGGTATAAACTAAGGTATATTGTTTTGTAATGTAAATACCCCACTCTATGCTTACAATGGTGGTTTGCATTATCTTCTGAGCCCAAGTGTGCGAACATTAGAGCCCGAACAGATCCCTCGGGATTTGGTTTTAATTAAATGTGTGTTAATCCTCTTCTGGGAGGAAAAACTTAGCAGTCGTTACACTAAGTATTGTCTATTATAATACACAGCAAACGACATACTCGTTGTGTCAACTGTTACGGCAGTGTTCGGAAAATACATTTGCGTCGTGAAGTGTAAAATATGTGCAATGATCAAGGACACAAATGAATTTGCAAGCAAGCGAATTGACAGTAGAAAAATGGTTTTAGCTGTTGGATCTGAAATATATACACCGAATCAGATAAATAAAGACTGATTTGTATTTAATCGTCTGTCGCAAACGGAGATGGAATGCCTAAGAATAGGTTAAGATACAAATAAAACATGGCCAAACAACCGTTGCATACACACACAATTCAGTTCTGTTCTATCAACCCTTAACCCTATACTCCATGAATATGTATGTAAAATATAACGCTGTCATGGTTATACATCAAACAAATTATCTTACCCGCATATTCACATGAGAAAAATGCGTTCGTAGCTATAGCCCAAGGCGAACACACGAACGCATTTTTCCAAGCAGAAAAATGAGAAAAATGCGCGCACGGTTTTCTCTCGATGAGAATATTGCGCGCGCGTTTTTCGCACGGTCAGAAGAATGCGTTTGTAAGAAATTTGAGGCTCAACGCAGATGCATATTGCAGATCGTTGCAAATGGATCAGTCTCTTCACGATATCACTTTTTTGTGTTCAGAGTTGAGCTGATTTCAAACACAGGCGTTTACTTCTTTTCACTAGTCTTAATTACGTATCAATTGCGTTATACTGGAGGAAAAAATAACAGAATTGAAACACTAGGTAGGCCTCCGGTACATTTTAGATATCTTATAAACATATGTATCGCTGATTTCTTATTTCTACGGTTATAATCATAGATATATTGGTAGACGTGCTTTATTTGCTAAGATACTAATTTAGTTAATGTTGTTTCCTGAACTGAAACCATAGAATTTATTAAATTAACATTCCCAAGACTTCTGCTCATTCGTGTTCTTGTTTGTGATTAATTTTGTATGGCGAGTTAGGACTAATGTTCACCATTGTAACCGAGATATCTGTCACTGCAGGGTCACTTTACACCGTGTAAAACGGAGTTATAATAGAAAAGAATTTAGACACCTTTAGGCAGGCGGTTGCTTAATGCATTAAGCTGCATTAACCTGCGTTAAGTTGTAATCTGTCTCCAATGCTGATGCCTATACTAAATACTATAGTATTACCGTAATATTAATTTGATTTTGAAATGTCCACATCGCCACACACCTATGTTTTTAATGACATACCTGGTACTATCAGCAGGAACATCGATAACAAGTTTCCGTACAGTAAAACCTCTCTAAACGGGACGTTAAAGTTAGTATAAATATCAGTTTTGGAGACAGGTGTCAGCTGCATGCAGGATAAAAGTCATGCAGAAAGCTCCTCTATAAGCTTTCTGCATGACTTTCACACTGCATTAAGCAGTCATCTGCCTAAAACTATCTAAATTCTTCTCTACTAGATTTCTGGTTTAGATGGGGTTTACTGTGATTTTTTGAAATCTCCTACCACTAAGAAAGCAATATATACTTAAATTTCGTCGTTCTGAGATAGAACCAGATACTACAGACGACGCAGTGTTTTAAAAGCAATACAATGGTATTAACATTATCTGCTTTTCAATATATATTTTTTTTCTCCACTCTCCGGCCAGTATGAAGCATGATACGATTTTCTTCAGCATTTCGGATCGTGCGGTGTAATGTTGATGTTGTATGTTGAATATTGATACAATCACGGCATTATGTTAATAACTAGCCTCATATGTTCTCAATATTCGATTCCACAATAGAACTGAATGAAGAGTAAGTATTAAACGTATTCAACCCGGAGGTAGTTTGTAGAGAACTGGTACGCTGGGCGATTAATAACGTATGAACACAGGGATGTATACAAGGAAACCATATAGGTTCTGCATTCTCAAGTTTAACTAATGAATGCCCTCACATGCTTACTTCACGAATAGTTATTTGCTTGATAATTGTATATTACCATCATTGTCAATTAAGATTTCTAGACGTTTTCCCTTCAGCAATGCATTTTTAAATCCATTGTATACTTTACGAATGTCTGTGAGGGATATAATATCACTAATTAGTCACTGCATTTCGTCTGGAAATGAAAATGTCAAAGACATACCATATGGCTTTACTTCACATGGATGTCGGCAGAGAGTTATAATTGTATTATTTTGGAAAAACTATTTTGCGTAATCAGGGCAATAGATAAGGGGCGTATTTCGGATATGTAAGCAAAATATTTTTATATTGTCTCGCAAAACACAATTATGTTGCTATTTATTAGACACGTGCCCCTGTGTCGATCTAAAGAATTGCAACAATATAAAGGTTAACTGGGCGATACGTGCTTAACCCTTTCCCTGTTCTGTATATAGGCCAAATTTCAATACCTACTGAATATTCATTAACATATAGTTAAAAAGAAATATGAAAGGTGGAACATTGTAGACATTTTAGAAAGTACAGAAACAGATCTATCGAATTCTATTAGCAAACAGATCAGACCCTGATCAAACGGCTCCTCTAGGAGCCGTCTGATCTGGGTCTGCTCTGTTTACAAATGCGTAAAAACACGTTTATATGAGGGAAAGGGTTAAATAGATCAGCGCGAATCTTATCTTCAGATCTATGTACTAATCCAAATATTGCTTGACAAATAATCTCTGTTCAATTGTAAAGCAATATACGCTAATGTAAGGTTGGCATCTGTAGCAATTTTACATATCGTGTGCAACAATTAATTTCGAATTGTCAATTGAAAATGTGTGAATGTATTTATTATAAGACACCATAACTATAAGTAAATAGTATATGTAGTACGTTAGTGTGTTTCACAACGTTTTCAATCCTCGTATACCACAACATAAACTGACTTGTGATTGCTTGTGATTACAATCGCTCGTAATGTTTATTGTATATGTTACAGCTGTGCATTATACACATCATTAAGGGCATGATGGCAATGCGATATGCCTCTGCCAACTTTATATTTAGTCAACCTTATTTTGTATCTTCGTATGTGGTCCATCTCATGATATGATTCAATAACACACTGGTGCAATCAATTATCTTCTCTATATTTCAGCGAAATATATTAAACTCGCAATATTTTGCAACTTAACAAAGTTTTCATTAAAGCACATTTCCAACAAAGTGCTTAAAGTGTGGACATGTATTTAATGTTCCGTTTAGGCGAATGCGTAATTCAACGGATGCAAAGAAAAAATGTCAGCTAGAGTTTCTGTCAATTAATTGTAAAATAAATGTATTCGTTTCTGAGGAGCATACCAATAAATGATTCATTTCTAAAACTAGTTTGCAATGATGACATACCTTTTACCTATTTAATTTTTTCATGTTTCACTAATAAAGAGAGAGAAACGCTGAAAAATACATATATTGACAAATGGAACAAATGGAACAATGCGGGGTATACATGAACGTATTGTGCAGTGAAATGTGACACGATAACGGCGCATACATATATGACATGCTGCCTCTATCTCTCCAGTCCAGGCAGAGTAATCTATTATTCAAACACTACAATGTATTTATGGCGTATGTAATGGTAAAATGTCACCGGAGTCATGGAAATGTGCATGGAACATTTGACTATAAATCAGAGACAATCGCTGAAATGTATCGTCTAGCAGGATTTGTATATCAACCCATGTATGCCTAGTGTTCATAATAGGGATATAATGTAGACCCAGCCCAGGGGTTACTGAATGGTCTGTATTGTTTGTTCATAAATAATATACCAAAGAGCAAACCACATGAAATAAAAATGTATTAAAATGAGCTTCAAGTCATTAATTAGCAATATGCAGATTTTGCTGAATAGTGACCTATATTGTTGTATAATACCGAACTTTTCAATGGTTAATCGGTTAATCCGGATCTCAACTGTAAGGAAATAAGAATCTATTTTCACAGTATACTGTGATTGCGTTAGTGTAGACAATACATAAAGTAACACAGCCTGGTACTAAATTTGGGTTTATCCCACTTAGATAGATAGATACATTTATTTCAACATATGATGTACAATCACAAGCAACAATGTGTATGACTTTCAAAAGCCATGTCAATCAACATTATATGCCAAGGATGATACGAAAAAGAGTAATAGATACTCTTATTTCCATCGTAGTCCTTATTTACAAGTTTTATTCATTTTGGAATCTTTTCGCTGATACAATGTGTTTCATGTTACATACACACGTCTATTGCAATGCAGATTCTAAAATATTTAATGTATTGCACGCTATTTAATTTCGTACAGATATATTCGAACAGATCAAACCTTCGATTCAAATTCTTTCTAACTGATGTCATAGCAGGATGTTGTGTTGACAGACGAAATGTTTAAAATACGTACTATTGGTTGTAATGTCATGCAATGTAAGTATCGTATTTGAAATAATTATACAATTGAAAAAGTAGTAAAGTCAAGCAGGAAAAGCCACACACAAAACGCCACCATCACCAAAACACCTACAGAAAGCATAGCAACTTATACTCATACACACACATACAGTAGAAAGTCACATACAAGACGCAATCACCACCAACACATCAATAGACAGCATGCCACACACACAACCAAACACACGCAAACACACGAGAAGAACACATAAAACACCAACAAATAAACGAGCACCAGAGACAAACATGAACAAAACACAAGCACAAAGACACAAGACAAACAAAAGTAAGGGTGACAAAGAGAGAACCGCCTTGGCACGGTCAGTAGCAAAATCACCACTGGGGGTTTAAACCGGTTTACGGACGTCCTAACCTCACACTTATCTCAAAGTCACCCTAGCTAAACAAACATTGTCAATAAAGGTATCCCCGCCGGACTTCCCCACAACATAGAAGACAGTAATCACAGTACAAAATGTAAAACATAGCATAACAACTGCGAAAGTCCGTCAAATATGTACTCAATGACTATGCTGAAGACAGAGCAACTGCAGGGAATCCGTTAAGGGCACGACAGAGAAAAGGTAATACATGAGACTGGTAAGCTCATCCCATTTCTGGGTTTAAGAGCATACCATCATAGAGTACTACCCACGGCCTGTCATCGTGCAAGCAAAGAGGAAAGCGTAGCGACCGACTGTAAAAGGGTCGATAACCAAACATGCAGTGTGTTGCAATATAATAGGGTCATAACCTTTCTTCCTAAACGTTTTAATGCGTTTAATAAACAAATCGTGAAAATGGATATGACCATGAAGTTTGTAGATAACATCACCATAGAAATCTGGATGAGAAATACCTTGTTGCATTAACGTCCGTAAATTGCAGTTATATTTACTAATGAAGGTTAAATTTCGATAATAGAATTTTGAAAAAGCTTTCCGAATTTTATGATATCTGTAGCCTTGTATAAGAATTTTATGAGTTATAATTAAATTACGTCTATTAAAATCTACTAGCAAAGAACAGGCTCGGGCAAAGCGAATAAGTTGAGAAATGTAAACCCCATAAGACGCGTATACTTCAATGTCGCCTTGAGAATTGCACCGAAACGAAAGCCGTCTAGCTGATATAATATGTACTTTTAGCTTGCTTAGCAAATTATACATTTGGTTCATCTCGATGTCAAAACAACTAATTAGAGAAAGAAATCGTAATAATCCGGGTTCAAAATGCTTGAACAGATTAACCCGTTGCAATCTACGGATATCTATGAGAATGATCCCATGACCTTTTTGGAATCATGACCAGCTATACGTATTTGCTGGTGCATTATTGCACATTAATTTGATTCACTTAGACCTCAGCTGCGAACAAATAGCTACGAACTAAAGGGAGTGTAGTAAAATAGAATGTTTGTATATATTTAAAGCAAATATTTAGATATGTGATACAAGCATTATAAAAGGAAACAAAGTAATGCCATACAAGTGTGTGACATGTCCATGGCGACATATATCTTATGAAAAAGCAGTGCTATGACTGTTTTGGACAAACAGATAGTATTCATGAAGATATTAGTCTTCAGTTATACATATCGTATGGCAAATGTTCTTTATTGTTCATATTGCTCATATGGTACATTTAGCAAGCACACAATGACATGAATGTTAGAACATCAATGTATTTGTGAAGTAATGAATTTAGTACAGGTATGCCTATCACATATATACGGGAGATGTTAACCTGCCAAACACAAAACAAAACATAAAAGCACGAACTGAAACGTTTTGCACGAATCATCATTGCAGAAAGATGTAGAGTTGGAATCTAGTTATAAGGTGAGGCTATGTGGTTGACACCGGGCAATCCAGTACTCTTACGGTCACCCCAGACTTTTCAAATGGACTATTCCAAAATTGAGACAAGTCAATAGTACGGTGAAAAATAGGGATTTTGCTAAAGAAAATTGTAACATGACAAACAGTGTAGACCCTGATGAGAGAGATCCTCTAGGTTCCCTCTCATATAGATCTACAGTGGTTGCAAATTCCATTAGTATATCGTATCCTGCACTGGGTATGGTTAAGGAGCTTAGCGAGCAGTACCAGGACTGGTTGACCCTATGTCAGTACAATGTGAATGGATGTGGGTCAAAGTACGAAACAGCGGATAGGGTTGGTCTATAAAGATCAATTAAATCAATAAGTTGGCATATACAGAACTTTAAATCAAACATGTCTTCAAGTACATCCATGCATATTATCTTACCCATTCCTCCTTGAACAATTAAACTAAAATCGAACATTTAGGTGGATGCATGTTAAACTGTTATATTGCGTGATGTAATTGAATGTGGAAATGATAGGAATACTACAGTCTAAACACATTTCCTGCAGCAATGTTTCTGATTATTATTGTTTTACTTTTTCATGATTTGTGATCTTGTCTTTGAACAAATTTTATCCTGCATCGGTTCATAGAGAATGGTTGGGAACACGATTGATGTGTCGCCGAACTATGTAGTTTCGGAAGCATTCATGCACGCAAATGGAGTGTCCAAAACATTAAACACATATATAATTTAATGATGCAAATGCATGAAATACTCGTGCAAAATATTTCATTTTGATAACATATATTTAAGAATTTCAGATAATTTTTACGACTATGCAATAACAAGCGTGTTGGAATCGGTATATATATAACAGGCATATATTATATGTACACGGGCAATCAGACAGAGAAACAATTTCTTATTGTTATCATGCACATGCTTGTGACACGAACATGTCAGGAGAATTTGATCAAATATAGACTTTCCCAGGGGAAAATATCCTACATGGTCCTGGCATCTGCAAAATAGTATAAACGGGGACTATCATCAGCTTTACATATGTAAAGTACAGTAAAACCTCTCTATAGAGGCCACTAAATTATGTTAATTAGTTGATATTCAGGGCAGGTGGCTGCTTAAAGCAAGACGAAAGTAAAACAGAACGCTCCTATTGGAGCGTTCTGTTTTACTATCACCTTGCTTTAAGCAACCACCTGCCTTTAACACAAAATACTTGATGTAATTTAGTGTCCGTTATAGAGAGCTTTTACTGTAATCTTTGCACTTTAACAAGATGGACTACAAAAATAACAGTCACAGATGAATGTCAAACAATATTGATCCTGCTCAGACTCGGAGACCCTGGCATAATGACTGATCATGTGTGTATTATTTGCAGACCATAAGTGTTGAACGGAGGTCCATATAAGATGTGTAAATTAAATCATGTTCAAGAATATCTCCTTTATTTCAACACCAAACCCTATACAGTGACCACTCTTTAGAATCGTCTCGAAGAGACGATTCTAAAGAGTGGCCACAGTATAGGGTTTAATGGAAAAATGACGGTTTTAGTATTCGGGTAGACTTCTTTATCTGTGGCTCCTGTCCAGGGGGCAGTGATATACGTTTAAATTGTAAGCCAATGTGCACAAATTAACTTTTAGCTCGATACAGGCGAACACGTGTTTACATTTGCAACAGGTTGTGTCTTCGACTTTCGCATAAGGAGTTGCACCCAGTTCCTAATCTGAATCAGATCTGTTTGATTATATTTTGGAAAAAATGGACGTCCGCTAGGACATTAGAAATCATGTTACCGATAAAAGTCTGCTCTGGATTATTCGTACGGCATTTTATTAATATTTGATACAATATAGCAACTGTAACACATGGCTGTCTGCAATGTAGGTAACCCTTACAATGTGGGACACGAGTCAATAATGCCATTTGCAAACAGTGAATACCCGGTTGAAAGGAGCCTCTTATCAGGGTCTGCAATATTTGGCATGTTGCATTTTCCTTTCGAAAACTCCCTAAATATTCACCATAAACTGGGCCTGTTTGATTTTTGGAATAGGCCATTTGAAAAGATGGCATTGTAAGGGTTAAAATGTGTATATGGTTCACAGCTGTAACACTGGTGACATAAACAGAAATAGCTAAATCCGTGTGCATAGAATGAATGCTTTTTTATAGAAACGATAAAGAGAACGTGTATGACCGTCTGGGACAAATAACATATGCCTTTAATAAATGTCGACGGCACAGTACTAGCCCGTTTCAGTATTGAAAACTCAGATACAATGATAAGTGCAAACCCTTGGGTTTCTATTGTTTCTAAATTTAACTTTTTTGCATCTTTGAAATCACGATACACACCTCATCTGCGTATGTTGAAGCTGACTTAACTTGATTTTATATCGCTGTGATTCAAGCATCATTCAAAACTAATATTAGTATTATATTCATTCGTACACATAATTCTAGCTAAGTCTGTTTTTGGCCTGTTTCATTTTTAGACCAGTAGTTCCGATAAAAGACATTTAAAAGCACAGATAACATAAACTGATTAAAATGGTATATTTGTCACGCCGTTATCTCACAGACTCCATCATACTTTGTTGTAGCCGTTGGATGTTCATTTATTCGTTTAGGAACTGTTATTCTCTCAAGGAAGCCATATAAGCATGTGTCACCTCTTTGTCGTAAATGAACCCAACACAGGCAAGGATGAAAATATCTTCATGCGTGCATCGTTCAGCCAGGTAATTATTATAAAATGCGAGTAAACAGGTCCTCCATTTGGAAGACTGGATGCCGGACGTTCCTTTTATTCACACAAGAGTATAAGTAGAACCTTTCTTAAGCGGCCATTATAAAGATGTCTCAATATGCTCTTTTTAAACAGTGGGTAACTTAATGCAGGACAAAGGTGACACAAAAAGCTCTTATACGAGCTGTCCGTGTTTCGTTTGTCCTGTATCAAGCAACTACCTTTTTCTGTAGATCCATGTGTTCGATATATGAGTGACCGCTTAACCCATTACCTCATAGGTTAATTTTATACCCAACCTCTTTGAATAAATCTACCGAAAAGGACTATTAACTAGAGAAAAGGAAATTTTTAGAATTTTGTAGTTTTAAACCATTGTGATAAACAGAGCATTTGCTCCTATAGGAGCAAATGCTCTATTTATCACAATGGTTTCACAAAGTGACTTTTACAGAATCGTCAAAAGTCGTCAATATGAGGGAAAGGGTTAAGACAGGTTCTACTGTATACAAACTTTATTTTCCTGTTATCAACCGCCATCATTTAGTTATCCTCCATCGGCTATGCATGGCCTATAATGTGTTACAGTATCGATAGTTTTACCTCATTCACTCCATCATCTCGTTCCTACCTTTATGTGGTTATAGAACAAAATTATATAAAAACAAAGTACAGTGGACTTATATTGGAATTACTGCCGTATATGCGTTTGTCCGACTATCCTGTCCATAACACTATTGTGTTCGTAGCTTTTAGTCGTTTTCGGTCGAACCGTTATACAATTTCAACAATAGTTTATCATTGTATGAACCTGTACCTACCTTAATAACGGTTATCATCACATGATCGGTTAGGTCAGAAGTATGTCCGGTGAATTTTCAATCATTTTCAAACGAATCATTTTCAAACTTTTGTTGAATCTGCATGTGGCAATGCTAAAACGACTCTTTTGATTTTGATAAAGCATATTTAAAGCATAATTACAATCGAAAGACATCGGCTATCAACAGATGGATCCGTATAAAGTCGAATGATTAGAAGCGTTGACTATTATTTGGAATCTTTTACCAGTTCTGTCGACAATAAATCTAGTAATAGTATAGATATGCAAGCTTTCTACACGACGTATACCAACTGATAACAAAGTAATCTGTTCACTATTAGACCTGATGTAATGTTGCCTTTTCCCATTTCGCTCAAGCTATTGAGAAAATACAGTATAACCTCTCTATAACGGCCATTAAATTACATCAAGTATTTTGTGTAAATGCAGGTGTTTGCTTAAAACATGGTGAAGTTAAACAGAACGCTCCTACATGAGCGTTCTGTTTAGCTTTCACCTTGCTTTAAGCAGCCACCTGTCCTAAATACCAACTAATTAACACAAATTAGTGGCCGTTATAGAGAGGTTTAACTCTACTGACTGAGTGTCAAACAATCTGGATCCTGATGAGAGACAGACAGACTTATTCGACGTCTCATCTGGACTCAGTTTTGTGAATTACGTGAGACGCAACATTTCGGGACGGGCGGACGGTCGTACTGATATTTAAGAATTACTTCACGAAGAATGCATGTACCGTTTTTCATTAGCCAAACGTGTCGGGACCTGACTTAAGCAGGTATTAGGTGCTCGTGTGGCGGCCGTAAAAGGTCGCCCCGTACTTCATTCTCAGTGTTGGTATATATTCTAGTCCTTCAGGGTAATTATTGTTTGAACCAAAATTTAAAGCTTTGAAAATTTTGAAGTAACTAATTCATGCATAAATGTTCATTGGATGGAAATGAAATAATTCTACAACCATTATAACAATTTCGTACGGCATAATTAGAGCAGGTGAAATGATAATCAATTACCGTCAAAAGATATCAACGCATGATGAGGAAATTACATGAACGCCAACTGTGCTGATAGAAGCGTGAAGCAATAACGTAGAATTGATTGGTGTCCCATATCAGCAGTGCTTTGTATGACTAGCAGACAGCAGAATGGAATTCAGTTCCCATATGTATTATGAACTGTTAGGAAAGGTAAATATGTACAGTTTTCACAAATATTACTGACAGAACTTCATATCCTTGCATGCTGGAAAAAGTGCAATTAATTGAAGTATTGTTACTTATTATTACGATTATTATTTATATGATACAGTGATACAGACCATTAGGTACGGGGGTTACACACGCATATAATAAATGATATAATCATAATGAAATGTATTGGACGAGTACACAGCCGTGCAAAGCTATGGTCGTAAACTAGTGCGAAACGAAAGGGAACAGTTAGTTGTTTGGCGACATATTTGATGTGATTACAGTAGAACCTATACATAAAGCGACCATTCATTTATTGAACATGTTAGTCTTACAAAACATGTGGTTGATAAATGCAGGATAAAAGTAATGCAAACCGTCCCTATAGGAACTTTCTGCATTATTTCTGACCTGCATTAAGCTACATGCTGCATTACAGACCAATAATTAGACCTATCGTTATTAAGACAGGATCTACTGTATACCATTTGTGGGTAAATAATGTAGTATCTAGTTTGTTATAAGTGCATGTAAATGCATTTACCATATTCGTTTACATACATAATTATGAGAAACGAGACATTTGGCTAAAACAGATTTAAATTGTTAACATTATGTGCAAAAGATTACATTCATCGATATGTAATAGAAACAATCAATTATGATACATCCCAAGTACTGCATGTTAAGAGTAGTTGTTGGAACTAGTAAAGGCTAATAATAAATGATGTTGCTCGTGTGATACTTATTCCATGTGAATGTGTGTTATCACATGCTTTTATTATTTCTGCTTGTTACCCATAATATATGGTTGTTTAAAAACACACTCGTAGATACCAGTTTTCTATATTAATCCTTTCTCCACCAAATGATGTTCGTCTCCTCCGTTTCGTTTCCTTCAGGTTTCAAATTGGGTTGTTCTTTAATTTCCTTTCCAAATTATCAGAGGTTCAAACAGTTTGAATCCTGATGAGACACCGAGTTACACGAAAACGTTACATTATATACTCACGAGTTCAGCCACGTCATATCCGCAAATGATGTTTAGATTGTCAATAACAAAAACGTTCGGTTTTACTAATTTCGCAATTGATTACAAGGATTGGTAAAACAGTCTTTTTTTGAAACCATTGTAATAAATAGAACATTTGCTCCATAGGAGAAAATGTTCTTTTTATCACAATGGTTTCAAAACTACAAACGTCTAAAAAACTTCTGTTTCTCTAGTTAATGCTCCTTTTCGATAGATTTCTTCAAAGCGGTTGGATCTAACCTGGTAGATTAGTCGAAGAGGGGATACATTTGTTTACACTATCTTTTAGTGTGGGGATGCAATAAGCGTGAGGTTGGGCGCTCCTAAACCGGTTTAACCCCCCCCCCCCGGTGACATTTGTCACTGACCGTTCCAAGGCGGTACTTCCATCTTCACCCTATTGTTTGTTATGTCTGTGCGCCTCTTTGTGTCTTTTATATACATTTAGATTTTCTGTTTGTCTTCGTGGTGCTGTTTGGGCGGTTGTGTGTTTTGTAAGCGGTGTTTCCTGCATGCCTCATACATGTACTTTTAGCCTTTAAGGGAATGGGTTAAAATGATATGTATACTATCTGGTATTATCGCAAACAAGTTACAGACGTTGATTAAGTTCTATGTACCTGAGGCACATTTTAGTGTAGGTATAGAAACATATTATATGTACAAATGCATTTGCATCCTGACTCGCATTTGTAATCAATTTGGGTCTAGATAAGCACAGCGTAACACGGCGTCTCTTTTGGGTTCATGCTGTTGGTAGGAATAGTACAATGGATTCAAGTGGGTTTAGGAGAAACCATGTATCAATATTTAGCGTCTGTAATATGTAAGTGCCCACTTTAAACGAATACTTTAATAAGATAAAAACAAAGAGACCCGCCCAACGTCACTAACACATGTTGCCAATATAATGATCATGAAGTGCTAACCATACAGTCGCTAACGGCGTCTACGTAAAACCATACTCTGTTTAATAGGCATAACATTATATTGATTGGTATCAGTTTGCGTGACAGAGTATCGTATTTCTCTTCATCATACAAGCAATATGCGTCAGAACTATATGTGTATCATTCCAAAATGAGTGAATGTCAAGCTCGAATAAAGAATGCCGTATTATAAATATCTACTCTATAATACACACAATATTACATCAATATAATTAAGATCCATTTATTAAAAAGACCTGTATGAATGGACAATTTCTGTTTTGAGGACTGTATTATAAGAACACATCCGTCACCCAAAGAAATTCGTAGTTCATATTCCAACATAATAATGTATGCTTCCATGTATGCATTGAGCACTAGACAATATTAGTAACATTTCTCTCCTCTTCATTTGCTTTCATTTCGACAGTCATGCAATATAAGACCATTACAAACTATTGTCAAGCAAATTATATTACAACAGAAAACAAAATGCATACTATTAGTTATTTCATTTCCTATAGAATAGATTCCTCGGCTATTTCACAGCTGTATTTCGGACAATAAAAGCGTGGCTAAAGGAGGTCTGACCATTTCAAGAGCCACTGGAGTCTCATTGTCTCAACATATGTGTGCACATATATATTTGCAATGCGCCCATCACTATACTTCATAATCAGTTTATAAAACATGCTCTGAAATAATGCTTGTTCGTGATTATTAGGTTTTCTGTAGGACTGTGCACGAGAGTCGTCGTCTTAAGTTATGAATACATTAAAACCTATCTATAACGGCCACTAAATTACATCAGGTATTTTGTGTCGAAGGCAGGTGGCTACTTAATACAAGGTGTAAGTAAAACAGAACGCTCCTATAGGAGCGTTCTGTTTTACTTTCACCTTGCTTTAAGCAGCCACCTGCCCTAAATACCAACTAATTAACACAATTTAGTGGCCGTTATAGGGAGGTTTTACTGTAGTTTGACATTATTCCACCTTAGTTTAGCAACAGTTCGTATCCACGCTAGCAGGCGCTAAACATGGTATTGTGTAACCTAGCATCCCAAACTCCATTTTTGCATTCAAATATTATTATGAATTCTTACATAATAATTTCATATTCATAATTTTATAAATTTAATATTTACAAGTAGTAAAGTTACATGTTCAAAGTTATTTCATACTTTATTTAAAAGCTACACCTTGGCATTCTGAAGTCTTTCAGTTTGACAATTGATAATGTTTGTCCGTTAAACCCTTTCCTTCATATAAACGTGTTTTCGCGCATTTGCAAACAGAGTAGACCCAGATCGGACGTTTCTTATTATAGCTCCTCTGTTTGCCTATGGACATTTTTAGGTTTGTTTCTTTAGCTTCTGAAATGGCTACAATGTTCCACCTCCCATATTTTATTCATGAATATTCAGTAATATTGGAATTTAGAATAAACGCAGAACGAGGAAGAGTTAAACCTATTTAACTATTTAACCCTTTCCATGTTCTATGATTATTCTAAATTTAATACCATGGATATATTCATGGACACAATTAGAATGTATGACACAGTAAGACAGTTGTTCATATTACAAATTGGATGTTACGAGATGTATTATACGCATCTAGGATCTGAATCCCACCGTAGGAGCAACTTGTTTTACGAACTAACCCTTTCACCGCCGATGTCGCATAAATGCACCACGACAAATAGTGCAGTCCCAGATCAGACGTCGCCTTTTATAGGCGGCGTCTGATCAGGGTCTTCACTATTTGTCTCAAACTCTATTTCTATATTTGTACTTTATTCCTTTGAAGTTTGCATTTATTTATCTTATTTCCTTATACTGAATGATTTAACAAAATTGGTTTGCAGACGATAATTAGAAATGAAATTTGGCGCAAAAAGAGCTAAACAGCTTATTCACCAGTAATGATATGCTGTCCGCAAAACAATGGACATTACAAGAATTTAAAGGCAACGTGTAATTTCGCAAATTTGTTGCTACGCAAATGCAGGGGGTATGGTCTGATAATGTTTAATCTTGTCATCGAACGTTAATGTTTGATTAATGTTTTTCAGAGTTTGATAGGTTCGGTATGAAATGAATATTGCATACACGTACTACGTAATACACTAGCACATGTCTGTTATCTACCTTACTGTGGCAATTAACGATTGGATAATTTTGTAAACTTAAACTGATAAGAACTATGTAGTCAGTCAGCTTCCAATGAAGCAAGTGCTCTATTTATTACGATCATTTGAAAATGACTTCTACAGAGGCATCTAAGGGCGTCAATAGGAGGGAATGGTTTAATATACTGGAACTAGAGGTCAACACTATCAATACAAACTATGTCTACTTCGTTGCTTAGATATCAGATTGTAAAACCTCGTCATATGTTAATTCCTTTGCAGGAATATCATAACTTATGATAGGTATACTTCGTTCCATGTACTGTCACGAATCAGGTTTGTCCTAAACTAAAATTCACGTTGAACGCTCTTAGCAGAGCTTTATGCATGGCTTTCACCCAGCATGAAGCTGTCACATGTCTCCAAGTTTATATTAAGTTTATACAGTAACGCCTCGCTAATTCCGACACTCAAATATAAATTGTCATCGGTTCGAAAGACAGGATGACTTTCACTCTGCATTATGTGATAATTGCCTAATTATTAAGGGTGCGGAGTAACGTGGTTTGGCAGTCTGTGTGGCATTATGTCAGGCTTTATTGTCGCTTTATCTTACACTTTTTATGCAACATTACACTTAGGCATTTTACAAAGGAAAAATGATTTCACAGATTATTAGAAAATTATCATCAGTGTATGAAATGAGATTCCAAATGAGACTCGGATATTACGAAAAGTATGGTTCTGTGATAAAGGTTGTAGGAAGGTGACATTAATTTAAATAAATTGGTAATAGGGGAATCAAGTCCATTATGACACGCATGCTTTAATGTTCCCCCTGAAAGCACAGATTGTGTCGTGCTGTTGAACATGTATAATAGTTTAGATAAACGACGGAGAATGTAATTGTAGTCAACAATATTGTGATTCATTATAAGTTTCAGCTCAAGATTAGACAACACTATAATAGTTTAAAATGTAACTATTCAATTACAACTAAATTCAAATGTGACATGGTCTAATAAATTAATTTATCTAGTTTCTATCCTAACATTGTGATGTGGAACATTTAGTGAGTATTTCTAACTGATTATCAGGCATTGTAATTCTCATGTTAGATAAGCAGTAAGCAAGCTTTATATTTAACAATGTATTTATGCACATCTAATGTTCTCTCTCTATCTCCATCTCTCTCTTTCTATTTCTCTCCCTCTCTATCTCTGTATGTCTGTATTATTTCTCTCTGTCTTTCTGTCTATGTCTCTCTCTATCACTATTGATAAATTTGTTGTTTTATATTTTGATTTGCTCGGAATAATTAAAAGTGTTATTTTTTGCACTAAGCACAATTAAGTATTGAAAAAAAATATTGTAAAACAGATATTCTGAATGTTTGGGAAACAAACCACAACGCCGTGTGTATTAAATTAATGTTCGGTTCAATGCCACATGTTATGATATATAATCTATAATTGTTGCGTGACTAGTGAGAATAAGGGTATTCCGTTTCAAAACAATACCAAGTAATTAGTCGGTACATCATTTTACTTGGTATATCAATTGCCACTCCCCGCCTGTAATGTTAATATTAAACAAGAGACGGAGTATGAGCACAGTACCTTAGCTTGTGATTTCGTCTAAAATACAATATAAAGAATAGCAGTATAAACATTAGGTCACGTACAAAGCTTGGATGCTTGAATTGAGTTTTGAATATACTTGTAATATGATATTTGAACAAATAGTCACATAACGAAGGCTTAATGTTTAGTCCAATTACGTTTATATTACATTCAATACTCATTCTAACACACCTCGCGCACACATCTACATAAACAAAGAAGGGACGTATCTATGTTTGAATTCTCAATGAAACACCGCACGCGCTGTAACGGCGTAACGTGGCGTAATATGGCTACGAAAATCCGTACGACAAGAAACGTAGTGCCGTTGTGGCGGTGCAAATTATGGTTAAATTGAAGTGTTAGAATCGAAATAATAAATTTATACCAGTGTTTTATCGTGCAATCGAACACGGGTGGTCGTTGAGATGCTTATAATTAAATCACTCGGCCTATCGGCCTCGTAATTTAATTACTACGCATCTCAACTCCTATCATTGCACGATAAAACACTGGTATGAATTTATTATTTCTTAATTCAAACAATTTGTATTGTATTGTATTGTTGTACCCATAGGTAAACGGCGAACAATCAAGACCATCATTGGTATGGATGTTGCACCGGATAGAGGTTTAGAAGCTTGTTCTCGTCAGAAGTGTTCTTTCAAGCCTCTACCCGGTTCTGCAAATGCACGCAGCAATATCAATGGAAGGTTCAACAATGATTCAGGTTCAGTAGGTAACGAGGGTCCATGTGGTGAAAATGTAATTTTGTCTTTAGATGGGCTACTTACTCGTCACTATTTACCGCCACCGTTTGTTTAAAAAGTTCTTGAAATTACTGAATTGTTGATGCCGTGTTATAAATGACATTTCCATAACGCATTTTACAAAGATTCTCCACAACATGTGATTATTCAAACCAAACGAAGTACGTGCACAAGGTGCATTTTATCATACATTCTTGTACTAGGCATGTACGTGTACATATGTTGCAAAAGGACTATGTAGATCTACTACAACAGTTTACAGTAGGACCCCTTTAAACTGGAATTCTCGTAGAGATAAAATAGATACTGTTAGGCAGGAGGCTGCTTAATGCAGGGTGAAAGTCATGCCGAAAGCTAATAGAGAAGCTTCTATGCGACTTTCACCCTGCATTTAAGCTGCCACATGTCTACAAGACCGATAGTTTTACTTAATGAAACGTCCGGTTTAGGGGAGGGGATCACTGTTAACGGTAATTTGATTTATTTCAGTTTATTACCAATGACATACAACATTTCAAGGGCTTGGTGCAAAACTATTCTAACTCCTTCACAAAGTGAAGGAGTTAGAATAGTTTTGCACCAAGCCCTCGAAATGTAGCGTTATCAATAAAACCAAAGAAAACACGCATTTCCTTTAATGCCTAGCAACCATTATCTAACAATTTCGTAAGAATCAGACAGAGGGTTTGCTTTTCAAAGCTTCTCGTTCCATCATAAACAGTTTGTATTATAGTGTTCAGTTAAAAGTTACCGCAAAAGCTTATCAATACCTTTATGATGCATTGTGCATGTTTAAATTTAACCAAGACTGTCACGAGTCACTTAAATATTCCTTTATTATGGATAACAGTAAACCCCCTCTAAACCAGAATTCTTGTAGAGAAGAATTTAGATACTTGTTGGCAGTTGAATGCTTAATGCAGTGTGAACGTCATGCAGAGAGTTCACAGAGGAGCTTTCTGCATATCTGTCACTATGCATTAAGCTGCCACCCGTCTCCCAGACCGAAATATTTAGGCTTAATTTAACGTCTGCTTAAGAAAGGTTTTACGGTACTTTTTAAACAGGGTAGCCCCGGATCAGACGGTTATTATAGGAGCCGTCTGACCAGGGTCTGTTATTTGCTTGTTAAATAACCTAGATTGATTTCTACAATTTCCGTAATGCTAGCATCCCATTGTTCATGATGTCATTTGAAATATCAGCTAATTTGATACGCATACAGTCGTTATGGCTGACATAAGTAAAATGTAATCAGGCAGTAAAGGGTTAATAGATCAAAAGTTATCAAATGCCTTATTCGAGTTTGTTTGTCACATAAAACCTTTTCAGTTTCGAAATTGAATTGCTTACTCAATTGTTTCATTTGTAGGTTGCAGATGTGGATCACAAGGCATATGGATTGGTGTGTATTAGATATTTTCAGGAAAATGTCTCGATAACCATTATTATATTTGATACATCTCATTATGACTATATTCTACAGACTGTCCCTGGAGGAACACATAGTGAGAAAACAATCAAACAAAACTATAGATCAATACATTTCGATATTATAATGCCCATTCATTTTTACACAACATACGTACACCACAATAAAAAATTAACGTAAGAATGTACATGTAGTTCAATCCAATATCCTGATATATTGATATTTATAAACAACCACTTGGACCGTCTTTTCAAAATCATCGATCAGATACTAACACTATAATGTGTTTTAGTAACCATTTAAGTATTTCGTATCCCTTTACTCCATAAATATGCATGTCTACGACTTTACAAACAAAGTAGACCCAGATTAGACTGCTTCTGTAGGAACCGTCCATTCAGGGTCAGCTGTTTGCATATGAAATAAGATAGGTATAAATGATTAAAAGTTTCTCAAATGGCCAACGTTCCCAATGTTTATAATGCCATTGTAAAAACTCAATTCATTTACAATGATGACGTCATCATTTATTGCATGAACGTTCATGGAGTAAAGGGATATAGGGGTCGGGAGAAACCTGTCGGTTGTTTCGTGCAGCGAAGAAGTACGGCAGAAAATCCGTTTAACAGTTCTCTGAAATGCATTTTATCTGTCTGCATTTACGTACTACCTGTAAAAACAATTTCAAAACCCATCATTGTCGTCCTGTTCAATCCCTTTACAAAGTCACTTTGCGTATAATCTGGAACCAGACTGTTTGCGTATGATATAATAGACCCGTCTGTATGGAACTGAAGGGTGAAGATAAAGAACTTGACATCTTCTTAATGGTAGATTAACCCTTTCCATGTTCAATATTCATGGAAAAAATAATGAATTCATGAATATTCATTAGTTCAGTTTTCATAGTAGTGCATGTCCACAGCACGGTTTGGCATTTGTAGAGACTTTAGAGTCAGATCTAATACAATTTAATACGAAAACAGTACAGTAGTCGTCTGATCTGGGTCTACATGTTTGCAGATGCCTTTTAATAAAAGCGTTTGCATGAAGTAAATGGATAGGAAATAATGTGTTACTGTAACTACTGTATAAACTGTCTTAACCCATTTGCTCCCTGTGGAATATTCCATGTTTAAATATTGGATTAGTCCATTTTTTATCTAAGGGGTCCCTGGCCTAATTGTTCAATTTCGTTTTGTTTTATATTGAAAATCCTATCAGCAAACAGTGTAGACTCTGATCAGACGCCGCATTATACGGCGTCTGATCAGGGTCTACACTGTTTGCCTACGTCCCGTATATCGGATTGTGGGAGCAAATAGGATAAGCGGCCACGACAAAGACGTCTAAGTATGGGACTGTAAGGCGGATGGTAGCTTAATGCAAGCCAAAGGTAATGCCAAAAGCTCGTATATTTTTTTGCATTATTTTGCCACGGATTAAGCAATTACCTGCCTTTTAAGACTCCTATGTTCAATAAATGAATGGCCGATTGGAAGGTTCTACTGTATTTTATGCTAAGAAATATTGATCTACCAGACATGTAGTCTGCTGCAATTTCCTATTTATTCTTAAACGTACCCAGAATGTCCAATAACTCCATGTTTCAGCCGGATCCAAACTGTTTCCTTTTTAATATAAAATTAACCACAAGCATGCAAACCTTTAATTCACTATAAGTGATAAAAGCATGAGTGTTTAAATGATTTTTATGATACTATACATCGGTTGTAAGAGGGGACATGTTATGTCTTGGATCCGTGCGTCAATAGACGTCATAGTTTACATATCGCACCAGGGTATGAACTTTTAATTCGTTTATCTTCAATAGTATTAGCGAATTTCTCAGAACAAACACAATTAAACAAACATCAAAATATTAACAATGTCGCCGCCACATTTTATCATCTGCAAACTATCATCGGCGTCAGTGTTTAGTTTTCTTCAATTTAGTTTACAAACACATTCAGTAACAAGTACCTTTGATCCTGATCAGACCTCGATTCACATGTTTGGCCTGGTAATCACGAATGCGACATTGGCAGTGAAAGAGTTTAAATTAACTGTTTTCTATAATGGAATATTGCAGAACTATAGCACTTGAATACTGTAAATATATATGTCAAGTTCTGTGAACTCAATAGGTTTCAGTAGCATCTGTTTACCGCTTCTAGGGTAAACCCTTTACCTAATGAGCATTCATGTAATACATGTGTAATCAAATGATACAGTAAACCCTCTCTATAACGGCCACTCAATTACATCAATAATTTTGTGTTAAAGGCAGGTGGCTGCTTAAAGCAAGGTGAATGTAAAACAGAACGCTCCTGTAGGAGCGTTCTGTTTTTCGTTCCCCTTGCTTTAAGCAGACAACTACCCTAAATACCACATAATTAACGCAATTTAGTGGCCGTTATAGAGAGGTTTTACTGTACTAATTTGATGAATATTGATTATGACATAAGACATATTTCCCCATGGCAGAAAGTGTAGTATCGGATCGATATTCTTTCATAAGCAACAACCGTAGAAAACCTTAACATGTTAACACTGAAATAAAAAAAATAAGGTTTTTACCCTGAATATTAATAATCGTTCGTCTAGCATATGAACACAGCAGGTTTCGCCATGTGAGAAACTCTAGAATCCGATATGTGTTTGTCCATAAATATACTGGAACCGTTCTGAGATAGATGGGTCTTCACTATTTGCAAAAGCGTGAAAAGTTGTTTCTATGAGAGAAATGTATACAAAGAATTTCATATCTAAAACCCCTATCCAAATAGCAAGCATTCAGAGTTGTACGGTAATGCATTTACAAACTTCGAAAACGTGTTGGGCACACGCATTTAGATGCTTTGTCAAACGTATTATATACATCTTTATAACCATGTACTGCAGCGCATGCTTGATGTACCATTAAGTGTCGCTCATTATTATTCCCTCTTTGCTTGTGCTCTTAAACCTACATGCCGGGGGTGTTAAGCTAGATGTTTGTATTTTACAATTTCTGTCGTACCCCAAATGATTTCTCATCAATTGTACCGGCATCTGACCGGCCAACGAGTACATGTTATCGATGTCGTTGTCGGTTCTTACCAGTATAAACAGATATCTTAAGATTCCTTTTGTATTTATTTCCATCCATATATAATATCGATGTGAACGTGGTTGGGGTATACTACGGTACTTAATTTTAATGACGTCACTTGTTTATAGTTTCGCAGTTTTACGATTTGTATGAATAAAATTTTGTCCTGGCACCGTTACTCATGTTGTGGAGTTGGCTTTCGATGGATATTTTACGTAATTTACTTTTCAAATTAGATGAAGATATGGTACGCACGAGGTTGCGTACTCTTAAACCTGGTTTAAGCCATAAATGTCCTTTTTGACTGGCTACTGACCTTTCCAATGCGACACTCCTACTTTCACCCTATGGAGTGCTTTTTTAAAATGGTAAATGCGTTTATATCTTTTTGTGCGTGTCGTGACGTTTTGTCTTGTAATGGTGTAGGTTCCAGTTTGATGATGTTTGGATGCTGTGTCATTTTGTGTGTGGCGCTCCCAGTAGAGCCACCTTTCCTACTTTCGTTGTTAAATTACATAGTTTCCACACGCCAGTAACTAATGTCTTGATAATTGTTGTGAACAATATATTAATCAAAGGATGGGGTCGAATGGACAAACAAATATTTCTGGACAAAGGTGTGATAAGGTTTTGTTAGTTGTCTGGCCATTTACTATTACAACAACAAAGGAAGGGTTGGGGTGTTTATTATTCTAGTGCAACTGACCTTCTAGACATGCTCCAGATGACAGGTATTGCAGACAAAGCAGCAACTATACCAAACTATTTGGTAATAATATTTGGCATATTGGAATGCATTTGCAGCAGACAACATTGTTTACGGATGACATTTACTTAACCTTTTCCCTATTGTATGTTTATTGAAAATTCCAATTATAGTGAAATATGAAAGGTGGAACAGTGTAGCCATTTTAGCAAAACACAGATATTTCAAGTTCCATAAACAAATAGAGCAGACCCTGATCAGACAGTTTCTACCGGAGCCGTCTGTTCTGTTTGCAAATGCGTGAAAACGCGTTTATATGAAGTAAAATTAAATCTAAATTCAAATACATGTACATCCCCTTACTATTTAACCGTCACGGTCGCCAAAAATGCGACGTTTGCATGTTTTCTATGATTGTGTATATGTTTTTCATAGTTCAGGCCTAACTGAACATCATGGATTGATTAAAGTGTTATGAACTCTTGGAAAATTATGAAAGTTGCTTGCACATTCGCTTGCTCATTTTATTGCGTGTGCTTATATACCACATTATATACCACATTAATACATGTCTGGTATATCTGAATGATACACTGTGCTGTTATTCTCATCATCTGTTCTGTGTCTGGGCACTTTCGTACTTTGCATTCAGTTGAAGAGCCTCCGTAATGAAATTAATAGTCATTACGTCTCAACATATACAGACATGCAATTGAAATCTATCTACTCAGTGAATGTAAACATCAAAGTATTGTAACGATATATTTCAACAGGGAATATTAGATTAACCATAATAGACTTATTCTCGTATAAACGCGTTTTCATGCATTTGCAAACAAAGTAGACCAATATAAGACGACTCCTATAGGAGCCGTCTGATCAGGGTCTGCTCTGTTTGCTAATGCAATATGGAAAACATCTGTTTCTTTACTTTCTAAACCGGCAACAATGTTCCACCTTCCATATTTCATTATAACTAGTTCGTCCATGAATAATCAGTAGGTATTGAAATTTGGAATAAACATAGAACAGAGGAAGGGTTAATTAACCGTAATCTAATTCAATCGGTACCAATGACACCTGCCTTGCATGGGGTCACGGAGGTCAGTATTCAAGACCAGACGTCTGATACCACACATGAAATTGAGGGGCACATGGCGAGACAATGCACCACTCACCAAAACACCCTCACATAGAGCATACGCATGAAATGTTGGATAACCTAATAGTTTAAAGTTCGTCTAAATGTCCCTAGTAAAACGCATATAGGCCATAGACTAAGTAGGACGAAGGCCGTTGTGCTCTTACGGAAAAATATCTAATCATCTGAGACTGAGCGAAACACTAGCATCCGAAACATAGAGAGTTAATGTAAAATGGTACTCGTACAACAGAAAAATACTATATACAGTAAACCTCCTCTATATTGAACTTATAAAAGAGGCATAATCGTTGGTGTTAGCTCAATGCAGGACGAACAGTATGAAGAAATGTCATACAGGACCAGTATGCAATAATTTCATCCTGCTACAAGCAACCATATGCTTTTAAATGTATTAGGTGGTGGCTTTAGAGGAGGTTTTATTGTATGTTAATTTGAAACTACGGTATTTTTATACATTAACTTGGATATTCAGTGTGGGCATCAAAGAAATGACATATGCCGAAGGTGATGTATCATGTTTTAACTTAAGAAAATTTATATTTATGTATCTACACATCCCGTTACCTTGGCAAATTCCCCCGTATGCAAAGATTTGAACACAATCTCTCTCCGTTGATTCGAATGCTTTGATTCAGTTCTAAACTTGTCATTGCTTTAATCGACATCACCAAACTTATTGCTGTTTCAGATCACGCAGAACCTAACAAAAACTTTCTCTATTACTTTCAGATTATGATTTACACCCACACACGGCCCCAAAAAAGTTAGCTTCGGATGCTTGTGTGCAATGTCGACATCATCCATTATTATTATTAGTAGTAGTAGTAGTAGTAGTAGTAGTATTGTACCATACTTATATAGCACTCTTTTCATATCTAAAATACGTTCAAAAATTAATTAATCAAAGGAAGTAACTGTTTGCATATTTGAAAAGATTACTTTAGAAACAAATTATGCCAATTTAGGGGTGTGATATGATTAGTAAACCGATAATGACGAGTACTGTTATCGGCCATGAACCTTTATGCGGTAAATCCTCTCTAATGCGACCACTATATCATTAACCAAACATGCCTTTAAAGGCAGGTGGTTTCTTAATGCCGGACAAAAGTTATGCAGATTGTAGGATCTTTCTGCATAATTTTCTTCTTGCATTAAGCTACCACCTGCCTTTAAGACACACAATCAGACCTGCTTTTGTGGTCGTATTAAAGGGGTTTTCTTATTTGACGTTTTAGTCCTTATTCCGGTAATCACGACCTGACTAGCAGCATCCAAGCTGGTTGGCACTAGGTCAACAATTTCCCAAAAGCCTAATCGAACTCGATGAAGTCGAAATCACACGAGACCCGTTTGAGCAGCCATAAGATTTATACACAGCGGAGTATTGGTTATCTAATAACAACAGTAACTTTGATTACAGTGGGACAAGGGCTCCATATTTACACTCTGTTACGTATAATTTTAGGATAGTATAATTCGAAGGACAATTCTAAAATCATTGAATCCTAATCGTTTAGTGTAGCACCGTGCCTTCAGGAAATACTACTAATACACGTTGTAACTGACAGACAGTCTTCTTCGTTCTTAAAATAGCACCAGACCATAATATGCATTATTTGACGGGTTGATAAAGCACCATGTTTTATTCAATATAGCAAGAACGGTTGGTTATAATCACGGATGTGGTGGTATATACCGCCTCTGTCGAACTTCTAATGCCCTACATTGTAAATATAAATCTGGATTTAAGGGATCCGGTTACTGTCTTGCTTATTGAGATATGTACTAACACTCATTAACGAAATCAATTAGGTTTTGCATCTCCTTCGATCACGTTAGTAAATGGGGTTTAATCGTCATTGGGAGTATTCGCACTGTCAACCGCACCACTAACAGTAGCTGCATGATCTATCATACTGGCATTTGAAAACATTGCATACCAATGCCAGAGGTGTGTGGGGTCCCTAGAGGAGCCGTGCGCTCAAAGTATGTATTCTTAGTCTTTCAAAATCATCTAGCCAGATTGAGGCACAGACTCTATAGTTAACATTGGTTGGTCGTTTACTGTGAATCCCAACTCGTTCACATTTCCATATTTGACCGAGTGTTTGGTTTCTGCGAAGAAAACAAAACTATATTTCGAAATGTAGGAGCTTATATGCGTCCTTTTGGCAATTCTTGTCTACCAGAAGACAACACAAACTGAAATACCAAATAAAGTGAATAGATCCTTGTTTTATTATTTATCAATATGTATTCACAACAGTGCATGTTCTATATAATCCCTGACAATTCTCTCAATGTCCGTAACAATTTGAATTCTGATATTTCATCACGGAATAAATCATCCTTTCTTTGACGAAAGAGTCTAATCACTATAACAAGCTTAACTTTGCTAGATGATCATGAATGACAAATTGTGCAGATTGTGATCAGAGGGCTAACTAAGGACCGTTGATTTTGGTTTACACGCATACTGGTATAAACTCATGTCCTGTATTTAAAGGGTTAAGCTAACTTTGGTAATGATAATATTGAAAAGAACCTGACCTTAACAGTTCATAATTAAATAATACAACATTAAGCATAACAAACATGCATACAAACATTCTTAAAATAGGTTAATATGCATTGTATCAGTTATGATGTTTTCGCACGGTAGAGTCTCGTACATAGAAACCAAAATGCCTTTAACCCTTCTTTCATGTAAACGGGTTTTAACGCATTTGCAAACAGAGAATACCCAGATCAGACGGCCCGTATATGAGCCGTCCGTAGGAATCGTCTGATCAGGGTCTGCTCTGTTTGCTAATTGAATGTGATATATGTCTCTTTACTTTCTAAAATGGCTACAATTTTCCATCCTCCATATTTCGTTATAGCTATTTCGTCCATGAATAATCAGGAGGTATCGCAGTGTGGATTAAATATAAAACAGGGAAAGAGGTAAACGCAGGTGGTAGTATAAGGCAAGGCAAATATAACGTACAGGCGTTCGCCCTGCATTAAAATACCACCTGTTGGAGAAATCCAAATAAGACGTCGTTTGAGTGGTTATATTAGAGAAACATTACTGTGTATTGCTTGTTAATACACCGCCTTTTGCATGGTTCAAAATGTATTTATCATTGTAGTTCTGTTTTCGTTTTTATGAAGTATTTATACAGTAAAACCTCTCTATAACGGCCATTAAATTACATCAAGTATTTTGTGTTAAAGGCAGGTGGCTGCTTAAAGCAAGGTGAAAGTAAAACAGAACGCTCCTATAGGAGGATTACCCTCGCAAGTTTTATCCTTTTATACTGAATATACTCGATTGTTTAAGAGATGATGTACCAATCCAGCGTCAACATGCAGCATTCAATGGAGTAATCAATTATGCGTATTTGCAGACAGAGTAGACCCAGATCAGAGATCCCTGTAGGTACAGTCTGATTCAGTCTGATCTATTTGCTTACGGAATAAAATAGATCTGAATCGACAGTTTATATCATCGTCAAATATCCCTGTGTTGATATTCCAGTATAAAGAAATAATATAAAAGTATTCATTATTACATTATTTAACCATTTCGGCGGACAATTTCTAACCGTTGTCTTCAATCCAATTTTGTTATATCATTTGGTAAAAAAAGAAAATACGATTAGTAAATACAACATTCAACGGAATAGAGCACAGATATAGAAATAGAGTGTGACACAAAAAGTGAAGTCCCTGGACAAACGCCACCTCTAGGACTGCACTATTTGTCGTCGTGCATGTTTTGTGACATTGGCGGCGAAAGCGTTAATGATAATATTTTTCATGTACATGGTTTAAAAGAGTATTATTCACATTTGCATACAAGCTTTTAACCATTTCAGAGGTATTTATGTACATGCACTGTCCGTATATAATGTTGATTAACAGCTGTTACATTATACATTTAACTACATGAAACATAATCTATAATTCTTGTACCGCCTGACTGAGATCATTATTATTCGAAAGGAAGTTAGAACATGCTGTGTAGAGGAAACAGTAGCACTACATTAGCCCTCAACTTTCCTGCAGATACAAGAACATACTTCTTAATTAAAGGTTGTTTGAGAAACACATTATAGGAATTAACTTAAAGCCACTCTCAACTGTCTCATTTTAAGTTCTTCTAAGTTTGGCTTGTATTATTCATGATTAACTACGCTTCGTCCTACAAAGGATAAAACGCATCTGTGAGAAAGTATGTAAATAAAGCATACATGTGGGTCATTTCAGTGAGTGCATGTCACAAAGTGGACACATGTGTAACAAAGGCACTGGTTTAACTATTTTTGGAACATTCGACAGGGCTAAAATAACCACTGCAGCAGTCATAATAATAATAACAAAATAATGAAGAAAATATTCCAAAATAGGGAATTAATATAATACATAAATACTTAAACTGCTCTGATCTAATATTTCGACCACTAAGGGCCTTTGTCAAAGATTATCATGTGACGTGTATTTTGACATGATAATCTTTGACAAAGGCCCTTAGTGGTCGAAATATTAGATCAGAGGAGTTTAAGTATTTATGAACAAAATAATAATAATTATTATAAATACCATCATTAAAATAAGTACCACCTTTGTCAACAATAACGTCGTCATCATTATCATAAATGTCATCATTCATAGTGTCCGTTTTCATCATTATCAACAAAAGCAAAACAAGAACAATATAGCAAAGATATCAGCTTCACCATCATCAGCAGCAGTAGTGGCATCATCACCTCGATCACCACCACCACCACCATCATTGACCCACTCATATAAAAAAGCAAGGAAACTCTGATATCTTTCAGAAAAAAAGCTGGTAGGTGAAACCAAATTTGACCTGGCCAAGAATGGAAGGCAAATACGGTAAAAACCTCTCTATAACGGCTCTAAATTGTGTTAATTAGTTTGTATTTTGTGCAGGCGGTTGCTTAAAGCAAGGTGAAGGTAAAACAGACCGCTCCTATAGGAGCGTTCTGTTTTACTTTCACCTTGCTTTAAGCATCCACCTGCCTTTAACACAAAATACTTGATTTAATATAGTGGTGGTCATAGAGAGGTTTTACTGTATGTCCATCACATTTAGGGTGTATATTGATTTTAATGCAAAGCTACACAAGACCGACGATGTCATCGGTATATGAGCGTTATTCCAAGCACCGCGTAAAACAGTCATCAAGTTAATAGTACGGTAGTTTTACCACAAAGGGAGGTAATTGGGTTAGGACTGAGCGAGCTCAAGATACTTTAAGTACGTAAGCTTAAGTCAGTCATTCTAATATAAGTTGTTCGTATTTCGTATACGCTTCATTTGTCGTGATAGCAATGTTCACCTCATATTCTGTCCAGTCGTATCCTAATTTGAATACTGTTTCACTCTGTATAGCGGAATGTTTGCTACAATTTTATACAAATGAAGCCCCTTTGACCAATACAATTGTGCTATGCGGGGGTATGAATTATCTTCAGCGATCACACAACGATGTTAACAGGAAGTGCGTTGCATGTCAACCAAGCCAATCAGACCTGAATACATACGAAAATCGACCGTCATACCACGATCCGCATATCGAAAATAGACGGAACTCTGAGGATATTGAGAAAGCAATTAATACAGCAATAGTTCTGCACGCTTCGAGTGGCACTCTTGTAACAGTTGGCGTTCAGATAATTTCTCCATTACTATACTAGATGGCTGACGATGATCGATTATATTAGCGATCCTTAGCGTTTCGGACAAGACTGCACTAAATAATGTAGGCATTACGTAGGCTGTATTTCTGCTGTTACCATGACGACTTTGGATTGTATTAACCTATTTATTTACATACTATGTAAGGAAACCCCTCCATGTTTCATGTTGAAGAACACATCAAGTAAAACATTAGCTGTTATAAATAAATGACACCACTGGGTCCATAATTCGTATACAGCAGAACTTCTCTAAATCGGCCACTGAATTAATGCATATTGGGGATTTATAAAAGCATGGGTTGTCTAAGGCATTACGAATATAATGCAGAAAGCTCTTAGAGGAGCTTTCGGCGAAAGTGTCTCATGTATTATGTAACGAACTGCCTGTGTGATCAGAATGAGATTTCTATTTAACCCTTTCACCGCCAATGTCGCAAAATGCACCACGATCAGTGGTAATGCACCTAGATCAGACGCGACCTTTTCAAGGCAGCGTCTGATCTGGGACTTCACTTTTTGTATCAAACGCTATTTCTATATATGTGATTTATTTCTTTGAATTTTGCATTTATTTATGTTATTTCCTTATTTTACTAAATGATTTAACAAAATTGGTTTGCAGACGACAGTTAGAAATTTGGCGCCGAAAGGGTTAAAGAGAGGTTTTACTATAATCTACGTCTGATATTTTTAGGATCAAATATAATACTTCTAATTATCGTCTTTAATAATAGCAGAAGTGTGCTCTCCTTGTATTCGAGATATACAACGACTCAATATATATTTTTTATCATAGTGTGTGACATATTTGTCCCGAATTAGTTCCTTAAAACTAAAACATAATTACCTTTATTTTGCATTATGTTGCAAGGTATAACCTTAGCTTAAAGAATATTTGACTCAATCCCACTCTGTGGATAGGGAACACAATATTCTAAATTAAAGTTTGTTAAAATCCACCGCACGTGTAATTTGGCTGACGAACCCTGTCAAATGCTAAACATCCAACGAACATTGCATACAGTCGCTGCATAAGGGTCGCAGAGACCAGCTGGTCTATATGCTATTGCTTGTATACCAATTGGCCAGTACCCGCTTGCTACACCAAAGGAGAATTTAACAGCAGCAAATTTATCCATGAATATTCATGCAAGAATTAACCATTTTATAAATATCAATTAGCCACAATTGCAAAATGGCTTAAAACTGGGTCGACTCTGTTTACAAAGGCAATGAACAGACGTATATATGGAGTTAATATCTCATTGATATTACTTCTGGTGGGGTATAAATGAGTTACTCTCTCACGCTTATTACATTAGCAACTCCATGATGAATTATTGCTCCATACTAAAAACATGCGAAGGACGTTGAGGAAATATTTCACATTTTCTCTATAGCGCCAGATGGTATCTCTGGCTTAATTAATTCTTTTATCGCCGAAGTCGCTTGAAAGCGACACACAGGGCTTGTTTCATTGGTCAAATCTGTGATTACCTTTGCGCACAGTTTTGGCCCAGATGAGACGCCACGTTACTCATTACCTCATAGGCTATTTTTAGATCCAACCTCTTTGAAAAAATTCTACCGAAAAGGAGCATTAACTAGAGAAAAGGAAACAAATAGAATTTTGTAGTTTGAAATCATTGTGAAAAAAAAGCATTTGCTCCTATAGGAGCAAATGCTCTATTTATCACAATGGTTTCACAAAGTAACTTTTACAGAGTCGTCAAAAATCGTCAATATGAGGGAATGGGTTAGTATTAGGATCCAAACTGCTTCACACACAAACCGGGCCCAGTGACTCAAAACACAATTTCCCTAAGGCCGTTGGTTACCCTAACAGCCTTCGACATGTCTTCGACGCTAACTGAAAACCACCATGTAACTTAAAGTTAAAGCCGCCAGGGAATCATATCATACAGATGATAAGTAATGTAATGTGTGCTGCCCCATATAATTGCATGACGTTTGGCAATTTGTATTTGTTTATAAACCAATTTAAATCTATCAATATTAATGGAATTTCGAAATTAATTTCTATTACAGTAAAACTCCTATAAACCGGAATTTTAACAGAGAATAATAAAGATCGTTCAGTCAGGTGGCTGCTTATCCCATTCCCTCAGTTTCAAACTACAAAATTCTAAAATTTTCCTTTTCTCAAGTTAATGCTCCTTTTCGGTAGATTTATTCAAAGAGGTTATATCTAAAAATAGCCATGAGGGAATGGGTTAATACAGGGTAAAAGTTGTGCAGTAAACTCAGTTTGGAACATTCTGTATAACTTTCATCCTGCATTAGGCTACCAGCTGTCTTACAAACCGGCATTAATACAAATTTGAACGTCCAGTTCAGAGGGGTTGATCTGGAACTCATACTGTGTATTCTATATGCATATATCGTATGATACCGTATGATACAGTGGGGTATAATTGTTTCTATATGCATATATCGTGTGATACCGTATGATACAGTGGGGTATAATTGTTTCTATATGCATATATCGTGTGATACCGTATGATACAGTGGGGGTATAATTGTTTCTATATGCATATATCGTATGATACCGTATGATACAGTGGGGTATAATTGTTTCTATATGCATATATCATGTGATACCGTATGATACAGTGGGGTATAATTGTTTCTATATGCATATATCGTATGATACCGTATGATACAGTGGGGTATAATTGTTTTTATTATACCTCAATTTCATTTACAATGTTAATTTCCCATAGGTCACCGTGACATAGAAATACTGTCAGGCCCAGCGGGAAAAAAAATACTGTCAGAAAAATACTGTCTCCCGCTACCATAGGCACGGGACATCTAGATCAGTGAACGCTAATTAATTTGTGTGCGTGACGTCATCCGATGACGTCATCGACTGACGTCATTTGACGCATGCAATTTGATCAACGAACGTAATAATGACAATTGCTTTGTTTTTGTTCAAATGTTGGAGAATTGTCGTGTTATGCGACTATTTCGGAGGAGGATCTGTCAAAATTGGACAGTGAAATAGATTCCACCAGTACTTATAACGTGTAATGAATAGACATGTGAAGCTGTTCCGCGACTTTTAAGCAACGAGTAGCTCTATAACTTTTGTTTAAAACTGTTTATTGTTACCACTGAATAATTATTTTTGCTAAATTGATTGTGCTGTTCGGTATAATAAAATAAATATCACATCCTATGGAGAGAGACAGCACGTACTGTCAACCCTCGGTATGGTCATGTCCACCTCGGCTTACGCCTCGGTGGACATAACCAACCTCGGGTTGACAGTACGTGCTGTCTCTCTCCATAGAATGTGATATTTATATACTATATGCATATATCGTGTGATACCGTATGATACAGTGGGGTATAATTGTTTCTATATGCATATATCGTATGATACCGTATGATACAGTGGGGTATAATTGTTTCTATATGCATATATCGTATGATACCGTATGATACAGTGGGGTATAATTGTTTCTATATGCATATATCGTATGATACCGTATGATACAGTGGGGTATAATTGTTTCTATATGCATATATCGTATGATACCGTATGATACAGTGGGGTATAATTGTTTCTATATGCATATATCGTATGATACCGTATGATACAGTGGGGTATAATTGTTTCTATATGCATATATCGTATGATACCGTATGATACAGTGGGGTATAATTGTTTCTATATGCATATATCGTATGATACCGTATGATACAGTGGGGTATAATTGTTTCTATATGCATATATCGTATGATACCGTATGATACAGTGGGGTATAATTGTTTCTATATGCATATATCGTATGATACCGTATGATACAGTGGGGTATAATTGTTTCTATATGCATATATCGTATGATACCGTATGATACAGTGGGGTATAATTGTTTCTATATGCATATATCGTATGATACCGTATGATACAGTGGGGTATAATTGTTTCTATATGCATATATCGTATGATACCGTATGATACAGTGGGGTATAATTGTTTCTATATGCATATATCGTATGATACCGTATGATACAGTGGGGTATAATTGTTTCTATATGCATATATCGTATGATACCGTATGATACAGTGGGGTATAATTGTTTCTATATGCATATATCGTATGATACCGTATGATACAGTGGGGTATAATTGTTTCTATATGCATATATCGTGTGATACCGTATGATACAGTGGGGTATAATTGTTTCTATATGCATATATCGTATGATACCGTATGATACAGTGGGGTATAATTGTTTCTATATGCATATATCGTATGATACCGTATGATACAGTGGGGTATAATTGTTTCTATATGCATATATCGTGTGATACCGTATGATACAGTGGGGTATAATTGTTTCTATATGCATATATCGTATAGTACCGTATGATACAGTGGGGTATAATTGTTTCTATATGCATATATCGTGTGATACCGTATGATACAGTGGGGTATAATTGTTTCTATATGCATATATCGTGTGATACCGTATGATACAGTGGGGTATAATTGTTTCTATATGCATATATCGTGTGATACCGTATGATACAGTGGGGTATAATTGTTTCTATATGCATATATCGTGTGATACCGTATGATACAGTGGGGTATAATTGTTTCTATATGCATATATCGTGTGATACCGTATGATACAGTGGGGTATAATTGTTTCTATGTGCATATATCGTGTGATACCGTATGATACAGTGGGGTATAATTGTTTCTATGTGCATATATCGTGTGATACCGTATGATACAGTGGGGTATAATTGTTTCTATGTGCATATATCGTGTGATACCGTATGATACAGTGGGGTATAATTGTTTCTATATGCATATATCGTGTGATACCGTATGATACAGTGGGGTATAATTGTTTCACCCATTTCAAGGAATCCCCTTAACTCTTTACTCCTTGAATATTTATGTAAGAAATAATGACATCATGAATATTGATTAGATTAACTGTTATAAAAGCATATGGACACCAGAAGTTTTTACCATGGCAGAAACTGTGAAATCATATCTATATTATATCATAAGCAAACAGAGCAGACCCTGATCAGATGGCTCCAACAGGAGCCGTCTGATCTGGGTCTACCCTGTTTGCAAAGGCATAGGAAGGCGTACTTATGGAGTAAAGGGTTACAGTCGTTCTGTTGGAACGTGAATCTCTTGTTCGATTAACGACGTGTCTGTGTTAGCTCCAAACCGTTTGAGGACATCAATTATATATTGAGTCCCGCTCCTCGTGTAATCCCGGTTTGATGCAGAGTAAGCTTGTCACATTACTTTAACAGACGTCAAACCTTTATATCAAGGTTGAAGTTTTGTGAGTCTTTGTGTTTGTGTCTTCGATGTATTCCCACTGTTTATTCCTATAGCGTTTTACATGGTTAACCATTTCCCTGTTCAATATTCATGTAAGAAATAATTACAACATGAATATTTATAAGCCAAATGTTTATACTGTAAACATTTCAAGGGAGTGTTTCTTTACCATGTCAAAAGCAAACAGAGCAAACCCTGATCAGACGGTTCCTATAGGAGTCGTCCGATCTGGGTCTCCTCTGTTTGCAAATACGTGAAAAGAGTTAAAGAGGAAAATGGTTAAAGACCACATTCAATGGATTAAGTATTATTGTGGAATGGTTGCTTTCATATGTGCACCTTGTTTCTAGAACATGGTACTGTATTTGTATGCATGAATCTGGAAAATCAAAACTTAAGTCTATAAGATACAGCCCCGCGTATTCCGATGAAGAAAGAACCAGCATAGTTTCATTAGATTAAACCGTTCAATGCTGAATTTTCAAAAAGACTATTCAAGATTTTAAGCTGGTGAAGCTTACCATGAATTTGAAATAAAGTGTAACATGATCAACAGCGCAGACCTTGATGACAGGGCTCCTAGAGGTTAAGAGTTTTGTTTACATCTGAGACCTGAGCGTCCCCAGTTACTACAATTGGCAGTTCTCCACCAAACCCTATACTATACTATGACCACTCTTTATATGGATTAATAAAAGAGGCTTTTCTTCAAAATGTTTAAATTTACGCGTTTTACCAGGACCTCTGTAAAGTCAATTGGGATATGTAAACGATAGGATGTGTATTTTTCACTGTGTATAGCATTTTAATTTGTTTTGTTTTTATTTCTATGTAGTTACATCCTTTTGTTTAGGTGTTAAAATCGTGTGTTTTCTTGTTGGTGTCATACATTTAGGTGGCCTCCATGGCCGAGCGGTTATGGTATTTGACTGACAAACACACCGTTACGGTTCCAGTCCCGGTATGGATTTGAATATGCATATTCCGGTAGGTCGGTGGTTCTACCCAGGAGTCATGCTGCGTATGAAACAATGCAAGTTGTTCAGTGCAAGGAAACACCCCGGAGTTATCTCGAACCTGTAATTAGCTAGACGTCGCGACTTGACTGAAATACTGTTGAAGCGACGTAAATCTCCAATACAAACCAAACAAAGAAAGACATATATTACAGATATTAAATGAACTAATAGAACTGAGTGTTACGACACTTCTACAGCATCTCTACAGAGATACTTTCATAATCTAAGAAACGATAAAGCCGTTGCTTCTAGTGAAACTAATGGTGGTTATTGAAATCACGAACGTACTTGGTACAATATGATGGTGGTTATTGAAATCACGAAAGAATTTGTTACAGTAATATGGTGGTTATTAAAATCATGAAAGAAATTGGTACAGTAAAATGGTGGGTATTAAATCACGAAAGAACTTGGTACAGTAGCATGGTGGTTGGTAAAGTCAGTAGGTAGCGTAGTGCTATGTGAAAGTAATGCCACAAGCTCCTCTGGGTGTTTTCTCCTTTATTTCCACTCTGAATTAAGCAGTCACCTGTCTAAACGGGTTTTATTTCTATTTTCAATGTTTGAATAATCGAGGTTAACATGTGTTTAGGACCAACACAAGTTGAAAAGGTGGTTAAATATATAAATACTCATTTTGAGTATTCAATAAACTCCATTCCGTCGTTTGTGATCATATTACTGTAGAGTGGATATATTCCATGTATATTAAATAAGTACTCCAGAGGTTAAATTCTCGTATATTTGAACCCTGTCTCAGTTTGAGCTCCTCTGCTTTTCGAAGAAAAAATGAGCCATTGTCGTAACTCCGGCGAACGTGTTGTCGTCGTCGTCCGGAAATTTTAACGTTGGTTTTTGCATCTTTACTATTCATGCAACTCTCATGGTATTTCACACACGTGTTTACCATTACAATGGATACAATCGAGCAGGCGCATGCGTTTGCGCTTGTTTATATGCAAACTAGCTGTAACCACGTAACGCGCAAATGATTCTCTTAGTTATAGCATAGAATTTAGATGAATGCAGTAAAACGCATCTAAACCGGACGTTCAATTTGGCATAAATAACGATCTTGGAGACAGGTTGCAGCTTAATGCAGGGTGAAAGTCGTGTCGAAAGCTTTCTTGGAGCATTCTACAAGACTTTTACCCTGCATTAAGCAGCCACCTTACTAAAGGTATCTATATTATTCTCTACTATCATTCCGGTATAGAGGGGTTTTGATGTATATGAATTCTGACATCCCTTTATTCTTTATCAAATAATTGTATCGTATAAGTGAATTACAGTAGAACCTGTCGTAAGCAGCCTTTTAGTTTTGAACATTGGGGTGTTAAAACAGGTGACTGCTTAATGCAGGGAAAAAGTAACACAGAAAGTTCCCTTAAGCCGATGTTTCTATAAGGTTTTCTCTAATGCAAATCATAACCCTGAAATAGGTTTCATTCAGATGGGACACTGGTCCACTAAATTGATCTAAAATGTTTGCATTTCATAGGTGTCGTTGCATGAACGCCAACATACACATTCAACAGAGATATATATCACAGAGCTACAGATAAAGATGCGTACTCAAATATTTAATCTGATATACACTTCTGTGTGGTTACTAAAATGTAACTCTAGATTGGGTGCCAAAGCTGACGTTCGTAAGACATATATTTCTGTTATATAAATGATATTAATAACAGCTAGATTGCTATCACGTTTTAACCCTTCGCTTGCTATTCACGTCAATATACCTACATGTACCTGTAAATAGTGAAGACCCAGATGAGACAGCTCCTGCAGGAGCTGTCTCATCAGGGTCTGCACTATTAACAAGTTGATTGTGCAACCAGTGCACTCCACAGCAGTGCTTGCACAGCGAAATACTTGTACACAGTGAAGATATATGTAATTATACAACAGGACATGGGTAAAGGAGACATGTATTGTAAAATTCAGCAAGCGATGGGTTAATTTATACTTGTTTCGGGAGGGACGATAACGATACATTATTATGGTGCAATATAGTACATTTGTATTCTTTAGTACTCTCTCATCCGTTGTACATACATGTCCTTCTGTCTTTCTCGTGCATGTTTAAAAGTCAGGGGCAAATTGCCGACAGAACAGTAAAACCTCTCTAAATCGGTTTACAAGAAGTAAAGAATTGAGTTACTTTTAGGCAGGTGGCTGCTTAATGCAGGATGAAAGTCATACAGAAAGCTCCTCTGGGAGCTTTCTGCATGACTTTCATCCTCCATTAAACTGCCACCTATCTCTATGACGTAAATTGATACCAAAGTTAACGTCCAGTTTTGAGAGTTATTACTGCACATACAACAATGAACCTTGCAACAGCTGCAAGCGTTAGTGCCACATCTACATGTATTTAATTACAGAGTTCGTGATAATCAACAACAGGTTGTCGTTTACGTCAAGGCAATATTGTATTTCAGTATATAGTTACAGTTGTGTTGTGGTATAATATAGTGTAATGTTCCTGAATTGTTTAAAATAGCTTTTCGTGCTGATTTGCTCAGAATATGCCACGACATGTGTCGCAAGCCTGTGTACAGCCAAGTTGATTTCTTGTTTAACAGTTAGGTTGCGTGACGCACACGTAGTCCAGGGAATATTATAACCTATACCATCTGCATAATAATACATCCTATTCAAATACCGATGTGCATATGTGATTTAGTCCCATGTCTCTTCGTTGATCCGAATATGCTGATGAAATATCTCGAGCATGTATGTAATTTCTGGTATTGTTAAACATCTTACTCGAATGAAAAATGCAGTAAGTAACTGGCCTCAATTAATTATGCATTTCGTGACATGCTTCCTGATCAATATTCATGTACATGTATGACTTAATTAATATAGGAATACAGTGACATAGCATTATGAACAATAGAACTGTCTGATATAGATCTACTCTGTTAACAAATGTCTTTAACGTGATGAATATCATTTAGATTATTCGTTATAATAGCACACGCACACATTCATGTTTGGCCATTGCAGAAACTGTAGAATCATATTCATATTATATCATAAGCAAACAGTGCAGAACCTGGTCAATCGGCTCCTATAGCAGCCGTTTGAGCTGGAGCTACTACTCGTATTTTTGCAAAGGTGTAGAATGGTGTATTCATAGAGAGAAAGGTTAACGATAAAATTTATTTAGTTTTTAAGAGTATAATTTGCGAGGGGATTTGAGTGGCAGACAGTACATACCCTGCTCAGAGAGCCTGTCTAGGAGCATTCCGGTCTTGGGCTTGCAAATACCAGAACACTCGTTTTGTTCCCATAAATTATAGGGTCCAAGGTATTAACCGAGTGTGATTTGTTTTGCAAATATTGAAACTATAAGGTGAATGGTTGCTAGGCATTAATGAGCAACGTATCATGTTTGATTAAATACTAAACCGCACTGACTTTGATTTGCTATTTATTACATACACTACAATTTGAAAACAGTTCGAAATATTTCATTTTCCACCTCATGAATGGGACTTCTATATTCAATGATAAAATAGTCTACCTTTGAGATTAGATGAATAATGTTGGAATAAATATTACAATTTTTTTTTAATATCCATCTGAAATGTTATTTTTCATTTTATTCATAAATTTCAAACAAATGGGTAGATTATGCGGCACTAAATTTATCATATAGGTCCCGTGATGTTAACCCTTACCTAATGAATATGGACGTAAAACAATAATAAATTTATGAATATTGATTAGCTGAAACAATGCAGTGTCGTACTTAAAATACTTTTTGGCCATGGCAGAAGCTAAGAATCAGATATTTTTTTATTCTATAAGCAAACAGAACCGACTCTAGTCAGACGGCTTCAGAAGGAGCCTTTGTATTTTGTCTAATCTGTTTGTTCGGGTGGTGAAAAGACGTTTATTACAGTGCAATTGACGAAAGAGGGTGATCAATACATTAAATGGTATACTATAAAGCCCCTCTAAACCGGGCTTTCAGTTTAGTATAAACATTGATCTTGGATACAGGACGCACTTTAATGCAGGGAGAAAGGTATGCAGCCCCTGGAGTTTTCTGCACGACTTTCATCCTGCATTAACCCATTCCCTCATATTGACGACTTTTGACGACTCTGTAAAAGTCACTTTGTGAAACCATTGTGATAAATAGAGCATTTGCTCCTATATGAGCAAATGCTCTATTTATCACAATGGTTTCAAACGACAAAATTCTAAAAAAATCATTTTCTCTAGTTAATGCTCCTTTTCGGTAGATCTATTCAAAGAGGTTGTATCTAAAAATAGCCTATGAGGTAAAGGGTTAAACAGCCTCTTGCATAGATGTATGTACATTCTTCACTTAAGAAGGGGTGGGGGTTAACTATAGAAAATAATAGCGCGGAGGATGGGTGTAATGGTGAAAACAATCATGTGGACAGCAGGAGATTGGTCTCTGCTAATCTCACACCACAGTCACCATATAGCCGTTCCGTTTTATTAAAAGAGACTTGCTAAACGTTTGTCAAACAACAAGAACAACAACGGCAGCAACAAAACCAACAACAACAACAACACAACAACAGCAAGGTAGAACTGTGGGACACATTAATTATAGAACTCAACTATCATGTTAGAAAGTTGATATGGTTACTGTCATTTTACTTCTTCAAATTTAATTATTCAACATGGTGTCGTCCTATAGGCTAAGGACAATGAGACATAATCAATCAATGTCAACGATCAATATTATCTGATAGACATCTGTCACATGGATGCCGCTAGGAGCGTGTAGATTATCGGTGTAATGATTACTTACTCTACATAGTTTCTTATTGTGTAATAAAGAAAGCAAGAAAGATTTCCGTTTGCATTAACCCTTAACTCCATACGCATTTCAACACCTTTGAAAACAGAGTAGACCCAGATCAGACGGTCCAGTAGGAGCTGTCTGATCCGGGTCTGTTGTGTTTGCTTACGAAATAATATAGTTGTGATTCTACAGTTTTTAGTCATGGCCAAAACTTTCTGTGTTCATGTGCCATTCTGAAAAAGTAATATGATTAATATTCGTGATGTCATTATTGTTCGCATTAATATTCATGGAGTAAAGGGTTAAATCGAACTGGCATGGATCAGCTTCCAAATTCCCCGTTGTGACATCAGACACGTGGTTGTAATACAGTTGAACTTCGATATCTCGAACTTCAAGAGACTATATAAATTAGTTCGAGATAACAGAAGTTCGAGTTATCCGATTTGTAATCTGGACAATGTCTTAAGTTCTTAGCTTAATGCAAGTCTACAGTAATGCTGAAAGCTCCTGCAGGAGCTTTCAGCATTACTGTAGAACTGCATTAAACTGTGAAATGTGTTTCTAGATATGCGTAGTGATACATTTTAAAAATGGAGAAATTCGGAAAGATTTTGGAAGGACCGAACTTTTAGTTCGAGTTATCCCGAAGTTCGAGGTATCCGAGTTCGAGATATCGAAGTTCAAATGTATTTAGAATATACATGTAATTATAATGCGCGGCATCACCGCTCAAAGCTCGGATGGTATTGGCACAACTAACACATGTACAACATAATAGATTGTTCAATATCATGTTTAATGTATTAAAACTATGTGCTACAAATGTTTCTTACTTATTCAGCGAATGGCACCATGTCATTTTATAACATTCATGCTGCACACCGTATCTTAATGTTATCATAGGTGTGAATGCCTCGTGTATTATTCCAGGGATATACAATTAAACATCGTTATCTCGAACTCGGATAACTCTAACTTCGAGATAACTCGAAGTAAAAGATCGGTCCTTCCAAAATTTGCAATACATACTTGTTCTGAAATATATCACTACGCATATCTATTAAACACGTGTGGCAGCTTAATGCAGGTCGAAAGTAATGCTGAAAGCTCCTACATTAAGCTGTCAACTTGAGAAATTGTTTAAATTAGAAATCGGATGACTCGAACTACTGTTTTCTCACATACCTTCTCTTATTTCCGGGTTAGAACGACGGGTTAAGTCTCCCTGATCTGTAACACGTGTAAGAACACTTTAGAACATCTATGACGTCATACGTCATATATGAGGTCAAACCATGGACACCAATGTTTACATGTTATTTAAACGGTGAAAATACACCTTTTTTGTTATGTGAGAAAAATAATATGACGTTCGTTGTCTTTTAAGATCACATGTTCCTAAACTCACCAAGAAAATGTTATTTAGCTCGCCAAGGCTCGCTTAATAACATTTTCTAAAGTCTCGTTTAGGAACATGTGATCTTAAAAGACAACTCGCAACAGATCCTCTATTTTTCGAAATAATTTGTATGGTCCCTTGAAGTTCGAGATATCGAAAATCAACTATATAGCATAAGTGTTTGGTTTCGAGATTACAAAAAATAATGGTCACGGGCACGTGATTAATGTCTTCACTGCGAACTTGATCATTTCCTCATTTTGTTTCAAAAACCATAATCATAGCACCAACCAGTTTGGATCCTGCTAAGAATATACGATTTATATTTCACTAGGTTTGGGAATTGTGACGCAGACACCCGCAAATATTCAAGTATATCACTGTTCAAAAGTTTTAACCGTTTACTGCTGAATACAGTGCTCCCTCTTTACAACGACACCCTTTGGGATACGAAAAATGTATGTGTTGTTCAGAGGGAGTTGTTATAGGGAGGGAAAATCAAACATAATTAGCTTGTTTGCAGATCCCCAGATAAGGTGTATTTCGAGAACTAAAACCGTTATGCCTCTATCAAACCCTATGTTGTGACCACACTTTAGAATCGTCACAAAGTGACGATTGTAAAGAGTGGTCACAACATAGGGTTTGATGGAGGCATAAAGAAAATACGATGGAAAAAGTTGTGTCTGTAGCCTTGTTGTTTCGGAAACAGTGACATGCGTTGTTGTAAGGAGGGAATCGTTATTGAAAGGGTCGTTGTAGGGAGGAAGCACTGTAATTGATACTAGCTCATCCTTTTTTAATATTAATATTTAGTCTGCTGAGCACGGCCTAACAGCTTGGATCCAGATGAGACGCCGAGTAACTCGGCGTCTCATCAGGATCCAAGCTGTTTGACACTCGGTCAATAACATCTCAAAAGCTTGAACGAATCAGAAGTAGGTGTCAACAGCAACACATCGGAGCTAAAGCAGACCTCATTTTCATCAAAGCAGGTTAAGGGTTAATTAATAAAACGTTTATCACTGAAGAAAACTGTTTTTATGACATTGCAGGCACAGATAGAAAAAATATCATTATGACAAATAGCGCGTACCCTGATCAAAGAGCTCCCCGGTGGACCCTTTGATCTGGGCCTACACTATTTGCAAAGATGTTATATACTCGGTTCCTGCACATTAAGAGAAGGTTAGCCCAGCTGGTTGCCGAATCAATCAAAGGAGGTAGAAATAGGGATATGAATAGAGCTTGAGAAACTGACTGACAACGTCATTTTAACCTTTTCCCTGTCCTATACCCATTCCAAAGTTCATTAACTACTGAATAGTAATGGATACTGTAATGAAAACGGAAGATGGAACATTGTAGCCACTTTAAAAACTAACAAAACAAATCCAATACCACTAGAAAACTCCTCTAGGAGCCGGCTGATCTGGGCTTACTATGTTTGCAGATGCGTGAAAACACCTTTATATGAATAAACGGGTTAATTCAAATGAATTAAACAATTTGATTAAAAGTCATATATTCTTTTGTTTACAAAATGACTTGGTGCAAGATACAACGATAACAAGTTTGCTGGAATTGTCTCTGCCCCTTGAAACTGCGACCGTTCAATATCGACGAGCTTGTTAAAACCGTCGAAGGAAATTAAACAGGAAATTAAGTTTGAAGAATCTTATGTCTGGAATACTTAACGACACTGCCGAAATGTTCTGTTCAAAATGTCTGTTTAGGTTCATTCTACCTTATGGATTGAAGTTCATCCAAGTTTGTGGGAATCGTTTCAAAGTACATGTGACTAAATATCCAACAATAAAGCGTACACAGCTACAACAAAAATACTTTAAACTAATTCACTTTGTAATACAATTAGTAGTATTACACTTCTTGTGGACATAGGTACGTCTCTCGTTCAAACAACAACATCGTTACGCCATTTTGACAGATACAGTCGAGGTTTAACCCATTTGCTCCTACGATCCCATATATGGGATGTAGACAAACAGTGTAGACTTTGATCAGATGCCGCATTATGCGGCGTCTGATCAGAATCTACACTGTTTGCTGAAAGGAATTTCAATATAAAACAAAACGAAAATGTAATTTTAGACCAGGCATCCCTTAGATAGATAATGGACTCATCCAATATATAAGCATGGAAGAATCCACTGGGTGCAAATGGGTTAAGAATAATCATTGCGTCTTGCATGTGGCTTTGCCTGCTTGACTTTACTACTTTTCCAATTATATGTAACATTTTCATTTCAAATTGTTGTGTCGTTAGTGTATCGGGAACTACAATGTATATTTGAAACAAATGACGGGGAGTAGTGTAGATTTCGGAAAGGAAAATGTTCCCTGATAATATGTACTCGTTATAGTCGATATGTCGTAGTACTTCAAAAATATCCAAACAATACAAAGTTACTTCTTGAACATGTAGAAACGTTTTCTTTCTGTCATCCTGTCACAGTTTACACTTTTCTGAACGCCCTTTGCCCAATGTATGATGATAAAATGGAACTGATCATTCAATGAAATTTGACAGGATAAACATAAGATAAATAAACGTTTCTGTCTAAGCAAACAGTGCAGAGCCTAATCAGACGGCTCCTACAATATTTGTTATACAGTTCTTTCCCAGGGTACATGACGATTTATTCCCGGCTGAGGAAAATCATGTTGCCCGAGCCGTCACCCTGGGAAAGAACTGTATAACGAATTTATTATACTGCAAAGTTTTACGGTTCGGATAATTTATATAAATCCATTTTGGCATGTTGAATCACTAAACACGCTAATTCCCCTAAAAGCGCCCAATACATTTATTTCTACCCGAAGGTATCCGAAGTGGTCTGTATTGTATTTCATCGGCGTTCGTGTTATTATTGATGGCTGGATGATTTAATAACTCCTCTAAAAACTGTTTTATTGGTCATTTCAAACAATAATGTTTTTTAATTCATTCCTGTATTGTTTTCTTTACGTATCAATAGTTGTCTATTATGAATTTTGCTATTGTTTAGCCGAGTCGAGAGGTCGGTATTTTGGTTTCTGACCATAATATGTGGGGCCTGCCATAGGGGATTTCTATGTACCCTGTAAGCTCACAGGGTACATGGACTCATGTACACGGCTAGTTAACCAATCAGAAGTGAGGATTTTACTTTGCAGTATAATAAGGGCCGTCTGATGTGTGTAAAAGCGTTTATATGAACGAATAGTCAAAGTTGACTTCCTTTAAATGTTATCCGTAAAACTGAAATGTCGTGCCAATTTGGATCCTGGTAAGACGCCCTGTTATTGTCCGGATCCACGCCGTTTTCAAAGGTAATGCGTCCAATCCATTGAGTCGCTTTCCTGCGTCTTCGGCGGTGAAAGGAGTTAAAAGAGCAGTAATGTCGTTGTGGATTACGATTTCGCAACTTATAAGATACATCCCAAGTAATTTATGTCATAGACTATCACAGATTTTGTAAATACTTATTCGTAAGCTATCAAATCTGCTTGGTTACAGTGCAGATACCGTAGGAAAAAATGTTCTTCTTAATGCCTAGGTCACACATTCACGGATTTGACGCCGGATTAGCTACGGGTACGATCCGGCATCATTCGTTGCAATCTGTATTGGTCCGTAGCTTTCCGGTTTTTTCCGTAGTCTTACGTAGTAGTACTTGTATATCCGTAGCTTTCTGTATTTTAGCCGTAGTTATACGTAGTAGTACTTGTATATCCGTTCAACATGTTCAAACTTTGACCACGGATCAAACAACCGTAGTACATCCGTGTTTTTCCGTTTTTTCCGTATTAAACCGTGTTATTTCCTTATTAAACCGTGTAATGTCCGTATTAATGCCTAGGACACATCTTCACGGATCACTTCGCTGATTCCACTACGGATTAAATCTCACGGATGACCCCCGGAAATGCCGATTTCCGTTGTCCGATACGGCTGCACACACTGGTGTGACTACGGGTTTTGACTAAGATAATGTAGGAATGGGCCACGAGTGATACGGATTGTTACGGTACGACACGGTTTAATACGGAAATTACACGGTCTAATACGGAAATGACACGGTTTAATACGGAACGACACGTGTCAGGGCATGTGCACTGTAATAAGTACGGGTTGATACGGTTTAGTAAGGATGTACTACGATTATTTGATCCGTGGTCAAATTTTGAATGTGTTACATGGTACTACTACGTATGACTACGGCTATAATACGGAAAGCTACGGATCAGCACATATTGCCACGAATGACGCCGGATCGTATCCGTAGCCCGTTGTCACACCATTGTGTACATCCGTATCGCATTACGGAAATTGGCATTTCCAAGGTAATCCGTGAGATTTAATCCGTAGTGGAACCTGCAAGGTGATCCGTGAATGTGTGACCTAGGCAATACAATATTTACCAAGTCCATACGATCTGTCATAATACAGAAATAATTCAAATATCTTGGATGAGACATACGAGGGTTTGTGCTATATTAGACGTAGATATATTAACTGAAACATTTCCAACTTATCTTTAGTGTTACTTGCGCAAAAGGGACATTGTCCGTTTGTGCTATTGGGATATGTTCAAGCGTCCAAACCAATTATGCTGATCACGAAACTGAATTGAATGTCATTCAGAGAAAATTGGAAGAGATGAACATAATTTAAATGTTGAAATAAACCTTCCGTCTAAATTAGCAGAAGGGCATTCTTATAGACACGTGGCACGTGTTGTAATTGTATCAGACATCTAAATGGATGCATTTAAATTGATATTCAACAGAGCACATCCACGATCATCATTCTGCTTTGGAAATACTACAGGGAATATAATGATGTACTAAACTACATCATTTATATGTACGCATGCCTTAATGTCTACAGTAAAACATATCTAAACCGCACATTCAATTTAGTATAAATATCGGCCTTTGTAATTGAGACAGGTGGCATCTTAATGCTTTCTGCATGACTTTCAGCCTGTCGTATCTGTCTCAAACCATTTAATTTCTTCTCTAGCAGCTAACTCCTTTCCGGCACACCAAGCGTTAATAAATTGCAAGATGGTGAAAATTACATGGACAACATGTTCTTTGCCACTGACTTCATCACAACTATCATATTGATTCCTATAACTGTTCTGATTAACTGCTTCTTTTTATGATCTATTGATACTGTTAATATTACATGTTTTACGGATATAGATTGGAATACATTTGTCCGTCCGATTATACGGTATCTATTACATGGCAGTTTTGTTGAGTGTTTTAGCATAGAGAGTAAAATGTTCCATAGTGCTACAAATCGTTTGGGGAAATTGGAAATACAGGTGAACCTGTCTTAAGCGACCTTTAGATCACCTCCCTTCCGAATTTTAATCTTCACAACAGCAGGTGTTAAGTGCTTGTGTGGCGGCCGTAAAACGTCGCCCCGTACATCATTCTCAGTGTTGTTATACCTTCTGATCCTTCGAGATCATTAATTTCAGTACTTCCTGTTCTGAAAATTGAATACCGCTTAAGCCGGTGCTAGTGGGCGTGAGCAGTGTTGCACTTTCAATTACTGCTCATGAACAGATTCAATAAAACCGAGTCTGCAATTTTCTCTTTTTGTGTTGCAATATTTGCTCTCGGGGGATCACCTCCCTTCAGAATTTATTATATTGATTGGATACAAGAATCTTGAAAAACGGGTAGTTGCTTAATGCAGGTGAAAAGTAATACAGAAAACTCCTATATGAAATTTTCAGCAATGCTTTTGATCTGCATTCAGCCACCAACTGCCTTTCACACGTAATTAAACCTCTTTTGATGGTCGCTTAAGACTGGTTCTACTGTACCACAATGACGGGTCTATGATATCACATGCAAACAGTTTGGATCCAGATGAGACGCCGAGTATCTCGGCGTCTCATCAGGATCCAAACTGTTTGTTACCGTCACTATGTTTTTGAAACAAAAATGAAGAAAATAAAAAAAAATGTAAATTTATAGCAGTTAACAAAGTTAGCATACGATAGAGTTTGGCAGCGAAAGGGTTAAGACCGGTTCTACTGTACACGTACATATGTGCCCAATAAACATTTATAATGAGGTTGAATGTTAAAACTCATTAATCAGTTTTTCATAATATAAGCATTCAATAACATATGTGTGTCGATGTAAGAAATGTATTGTGTTCTTCAAATTGCACGTATGATTTTGACACCTATATCCACAATACGTAGAACACCTTTCATGGGGATAGATTTGTATTGGTAAGAGCTTTATTCACTGCTTACCTAATTGAATACAGTAAAATCATCTCGATAAATCGAAGTTAGAACTTGTTAGGCAAGAAGCTGCTAAATGCAGGTAGGCAGTATGTAAAAACCCCACATGAGGTTTCTGTATTATTTTCAGTCTGTATTAAGTTGCCTTCTGTCTTAAAGGTCGATAATGATACGTATGTTTGTGCCCGAATAAACATGATTTCACTGTTTTTATATTACTTGACTGTCTCCGCAAACAATGTCATCAGCGCGAACTGAAAATGAAATTGTAATACACACAGGCGAAGCGCCCCCCCCCCCCCCAATTAAATCTATGACATTTCTCTCCAAAGGGTTGTAAATAGTTTGAATTGCTATTTCTATGAACATTAATCACGTTTTGTTCCATCAAATTAACGTAATTACAGACACGAAAATGGTATTACAGCAAAAACAGTGAATTCGAAATATCACAGCGCCAATAAACTGAAATGGCGATAAGAAGTCGTTTAATTTTATTAGGTAACAGTCTTGCGATCATGCAACGCATAAAGAGAGATGCGATAATATGTGTTTGCTAAATGGACTGCATAATAAAGGCCAATGTTTAACAAAAGTAGTTTCCAAGAACGATATAACACATTTCAAATTGTGGAGTCAATGTGAAAAACATTTTCTGACGTCTATGTTAGCACATCGAGCTGAAGAACAGAAATTGGTAGATATTGTTTGCAATAGTTACGTTAAGACAAAACCATATTTTGCGTATTTGAAAATGCAACATGTTGACTTGAAACTATATATAACCTTTAGCATGATGTTGGTGAACATACAGTAAAGTCTCCCTTGTACGACCACACAAAAGAAGTATAATTCTAGATAAATAAACATGCGGTAACTTAATGCAAGACACATGTTATGCAGCAAGCACGGTTTCGCCCTGTATTGAGCATCCACAGAATGTTACTAAGTTATGTGGTCATATTTGCGACACTCTATTGTATAACCATCATTCAAAACAGTTTGAATCTATATGGAACGTCACATCGTCTCTTACCATGTGACTCATACTTGACAGTTAAAAGGGGATGTGGATATACAATTAAACCCCTCTAAACCGGAAATATAGTAGAGCAGAGTTAGGCAGATGGCTACTTAAAGCAGGGTGACAGTTATGCAGACTTCAAAGAGGTGCTTTTTGATTGACTTTTACCTTGCATTAATTCTATACTTAACCCTTTCACTCATATTGACGACTTTTGACGACTCTGTAAAAGTCAAATTGTGAAACCATTGTGATAAATCGGGCATTTGCTCCTAAAGGAGCAAATGCTCTATTTATCACAATGGTTTCAAGCTAAAAGATTCTAACATTTTCCTTTTCTCTAGCTAATGCTTCTTTTCGGTAGATTTGTTCAAAGAGGTTGTATCTAAAATAGCCTATGAGGTAATGGTTTAACGTCCGGTTTAGCGGGGATTTACTGTGCATTGCGTTTCGAGAATGAAAAGGACGAACTATTTTGCAAGCAAACGTTTCCCTCAACATGCTAATGGTTTAGAGATATACAATAATATCAGTATGACATATGGAACTAATACAGTTAACCCTTTGCGTGGGAAACGAGCGCACTGTCAGGTGCAAACAGTGCAGACCTAGATCAGAAGGTAATGGAGGAGCCCTCTAATAAGAGCCTGTGCTGTTTGTTATTGAAAGTTCCCTCGCAATAGTATAAATTCACACATATAAACACTGAGGGACTTTATTCCACTCTAAAGGTCAACGTTGAGAGGGTTAAACATAGTCGGTCGATAATAATGGCGACATCTGGAGAGCGTAATCCCGTCACTGAATAAAAGCTGATTACAGAACAATTAATGAGTGTGATGTAAATACATGTATATGAAAAACGCTTTCTTATTAATGCTTCCTAACAGAAAATCTTTTTTGGTTATCATTTCTTGTCGGTTGTAATTGTGACGCACTAATACTTTGAAATGTGTAACTGATGTGTTGTATCAAGTGTAACCTGAAATAAAAAGGTTTCAGATGCATGTACATAATCATAATGTCAGCATCGCGATAATACGACCAGTCAATAGAAGTCTAAATCAGGGTTTTACAACATGTGATACCCTAATTACTGCAGGATAAAGGTTATGAAAAGAAAATTCCTGCTTTTACAGTCTCATATGTTAATAATTGAACCCTTTCCTCCATAATAACGCCTTTCTTCTCCTCTGTAAAAGTCACTTCATGAAACCATTGTGATAAATAGAGATATTGCATTTTCACCGTAGGAACAGGAACCGGCAAGGAACAGTCTATGAATGTCATGTGCGAGCACGCATTTCATTTGTGCTACTGGTGTTGCTGTGCATTTTCAAATTTTGACTACTATTCTATTAGAAACATTCCCGTCAAATATTTGCTACCGTTTTAGACAAAAATAAGTACCAACACTAGAAGCATGTCCGTCTGATGAGTACTTTTACATCAGACACAGCAAAGTATCAATGTTAGTAATATGTCCAGTCTAATACATACCAGGGGTGTTCAAATATGAATGCAACTGAGTCAGTTTTCCGAGGTGTTTAACAAACAATGGCAACAATAATTATCTCAGTCCTTCAAAATATTCGCCACCATGTGCCACGAAGGTTTCAGTCCTTTAATCCAATTGTAATTGCGTTTTTATTATCTTTTCGAGGTATACAGTTCAGACACTGGAAAATAGCCGAACCAAGATTTTTGCGCGTTTGATATTTTCTTCCAGCAATGCGTTTTTTAGCCTTGGAAATAGGCAAAAGTCACAGGAGACAAGATCTTGTAAATACGGAGGGTGACGAAACACGACAACCTTTTCTTGTTTCAAATATTCGCGTACAATGGCCGCTTTGTGTGACGAAGCATTTTCATGCAACAGCCTGACACCACGGAAACCAGTTGAAAAATATTTCTTAGATTTGTGAAGGACATTGCCTTTATAAAACTTGGCATTTACAGATTTACCCTTTGGTACGGCAATTTAAATAGCAGGACCTTGGTGTGTAAAGACAAGTGCATACATTACCTTATTGACGCTCATGGTGCGTTTTGCTTTGCAAGATCTTTGACTTAGATTGGTTGCCCATACTGTATTCTGTATCTTCCGCATGGGCTCATAAAAATGAACCCATTTTTCATCGTCAGTAACGATATTTGCAAAAGATCGATTGCTGTATTTAGGGAACGTTTTCAACAATTGTTTTGAATTCTTACCCGAGCAATATTTTGCTCTTTGTAAGAAGATGGGATATCCGGTTGACGCTTATCCTTCTCATTTTTAAATCGAGTCTGACAATTGTATTAGCAGCTCCTATTGAGATACCAATACATCTAGCTATATGCCTAGTTGTAAATCTTCCATCAGCTGCAATCAAATATTTTACTTTACAGCTATTTTTGGCAAAGTTGCAGTTTCGGACGGCGTGCATGAGGCGCACCTTTCACTGAATCCATGCCGCTGTTATATTCCTTACACCACCGGTTCCCATAAACACGGCATATTGCATTGAATATTTGTTTTGCCTGCATACCAAGAATACAGCGATTCTTGATATAGGACCGTATTTGGTCAGTGAAATGATACCTTTTCCCTGCCATGTTAGCTTTTGTGTGCACGAGTAGACAGTGTTTATCCAGCTGTTGTCAAAGCTAGACTGAATGGATTCAAACATGGCGTGTATCAATGTAGAGCTTGCACATTTCTCTATACGATACATGTAAATATTTCGTTCAAATCGTGGTTACATGCGAGACATCGGCCTGATTCCATTCATATTAGAACACCCCTAGTACTACTATAGTCAAACAACTAGGTCTGACGTGTCAAAGGTCAGTTGAGTCAATTTTTAAGGGGGGGGGGGCAGCATTTCATATGATCTCGGACCAGTTTTTAAACAGCCGAGTTTAGTTTATTTGATAAAAAATGAAGGGAGGATTATTGTCAGCAGGTTAATAGCGCAGTAGATAAAGTCTAGTTACGCAGAAGGCATTGTGAGAGTAGTATTTTTATTAAGCGTGGGTTGGAATCCCGCGTCAACCTTCTTTTTTTTTTATCTTGAATGAATGTAAAGCATTATAAGTAATTATAGAACCCTTGATATATTGAGCAAAACAGTTTTAGGTTGTCGCGAGACTCAAAACCGCACTGAAAGAAGGTTCCCCGATCATATACTTCATCATGGCCCCACAACTTATCCACTACACCATGCTTCTAATTACTTATCCACGTATTGTTTGTACCCACAACTAAAACCGTTCTTTTAAAACTGACACTTGGATACCCGATAGGCTGATCTCCCTTATAAATGGACTCGGCGAACATGTGACCCGCCAGACCTAGTTGTTTAACTACACATCAGACACAGCAACATATCAAAGTTACAAACAAGTCAATCTAATACTTGTTACTACAGACACAGATGTCAATTAATGAACTATTTTTGATCTGACACGTACTACTAAACACATAGCTAAGTATTAAGGCTACAGTCCCACTAGCGCTTGCGATCGTTAAACAGTCGATCGTCTGCGATTGTCGGCGACTAAATTCAAAAAATTATTCGCAGTCACATTGGCGATGAATCTGCGACCACCGTAAGACAGGCTGTTGACGATCGTGCGTCAAGTCACTGGTATTCGTACGATATTCGTACGAAAGTTCCACAATCACTTCCGACCAGTTGTGTGAGCACGTGATCTATGCCTAGTCGCAGATAATATTTAGGCAGTCGCTGGTGATCGCACGACAGTTGTTGGTAATTGTAGATAGGTCGCTGATAGTCGTACGATTATAGGGAAGATCTTCGTACGACGATCGCACGATTATCTAGAACCCTCTAACACCTCTTAAAGAATACCGGCGACCAGTTCGGTCGTAAGGAGATTGTGTGCATGATCAACAACCTCTCTGCGACTAAAATTGGTTACACGACAAGAAACGATTACCAACGATTACTGAAGACCACCCGCGACCATCAGTGACTTGTCGTGCGACCTTCGTACGAATATCAGTGACCAGAGGTCGCAAGAAATCGTAAGCAGGTCATAAGTGGTCGTAGGCCTAGTGGGACTGGGCCCTGCGGTTGTTGTACATGAGCAACAACCTCTCTACGACTGCAATACGACTGAAATTAGTCGCACGATTGGAAACGATTACCAACGATTACTGAACACCACCCGCGATTAACAGTGACTTGTCGTGCGACCTTCGTACGAATATCGGCGACCACAGATCGTTAGCAATCGTAAACAGGTTTTAAGGGGTCGTAAGGCAAAGTGGGACTGGGCCCTAACGTTAAAAACATGTCCGTCTTATCCGTACGACTACCTACCCAGCTTGGTATCGGTGTTAGAAACGTGTCCGGCTTATTCGTAGTATTACTTCAGACACAGTTTAGTATCACTGTTAGAAACATGTCCGTCTATTACGTAGTAATGCATCAGCAAGGCTACCGATAACAGTGCTAACCCAAATACTAAAATCGTCATTTCCCTTTAAATGGAAAAGTAGTAAAGTCAAGCAGGCAAAGCCACATGCAAGACGCAACCACCACCAAAACACCGATAGACAGCATGACACACACACACAACCACACACCCAAACGCACGCACACACACACACACACACGAAATGAACACAGAAAACACCAAAAGAGACACAAGAACCAGGGACAAACGTTCCACAACATGAACAAACCACAAGCACAAAGACGCAAGGCAAACAAAAGTAAGGGTGACAAAGAGAGTACCGCCTTATCACGGTCAGCAGCAAAAACACCACTGGGGGTTTAAACCGGTTTACGGACGTCCTAACCTCGCACTTCTCTCAAAGTCACCCTAGCTTTACAAATATTGTAAATAAAGGTAAGCCCTATACTGTGACCGCTCTTTAGAATCGTCTCGAAGAGGCTATACCAAACAGTGGTCGCAGTAAAGAGTTTGGTGGAGAAATAGAGGAGCTATTCTTGAAAATGTTTAAATTTACGCATTTCATCTGGACCTCTGTGAGGTAAAATCAGACACTGCTAACTATCAACATTAGAAACATTCCCCCCTAATGTGTACTTCTACATCAGGTACAGCTATTTTATTAGTTTGCTTTCTTATTTACACAATTAGTCGGGACAAAATAAAATATGTTTACGTTTGCTTGATTTGTCTTTCAACTGCTATCCTAAATTTACAATATATTGTTGAACCTGTCGAAGGAAATTAAACAGGAAATTAAGTTTGGGGATCTTATGCCATGCATCCTTCACTTCACTCCTTACAAATATAAGTTACCATCAAGTCCACTACGAGAGTGATGTTGTTTATCGAAATAACCCTTTCCCTGATACAAATGTGTTTTCACGCATTTGCAAACAGAGTAGACCCAGATAAGACGGTTCCTAGAGGAGCCGCCTGATCAGGGTCTGCTCTGCTTGCTCACATACTTTGATAGATCTGGTTCTCTAGTTTCTAAAATGGCTACAATATCCAACCTTCCTTATTTCATTATAAATAGTTTGTCCATGGATATTCAGTAGGTATTGAAATTTGAAACAAACATAGAACAGTGAAAGGGATAAACGAAAATCAACCTTAATATTAGCCACTCCCGATGTAACGACCATTAGGTTAATTCTCTTTGTCATTCGTGTCGTAGACTGTTAGTGAATAAAATGATAGTTTTGTTGACAACGTATCGATTTTACAGCAATTGAACTTCTACTGCATCCGTTCAATTAAAAGTTATGTCATGTTCACGGACGTGGTTGATATTTTGTTTGAATCTTGCTGTTATAGATACATCACATATTGATGAATGGCTGGAAATGACTGGGAATCAGGCATATTTAGTAAGGAATGTGTCCCCTTCTTACAATAATTATGCGACTTCTCGTGCTTATGACAATACTTAAAATGTCTTCCAAGGAGACACATTTGGCCGAGACATGTTTTATACTTGCTTTTGAACAAAATGTTACTGATACCCTTGTCCACAATCAGATGCAATGCTGACTCGACAATATGTCTATTATTTAATACAGACATAACTATCGGGCGAGTAATAGATCAACGAACTACTCCACTAAGGAATATAGATATGGATGGCCAGACGCTAACGTAACAAGAAAAATCATAGAAAGGGTATCTTGTACTGAATACATTATTGTGGTTGTGGAAATGATAAAAAACTATAAAATAGATGGATTGGAACTTTACTACGTCAACGCACAAAAGCGGCGTTATTGGGACGCGGAAGTGTTTAAAGATCAGCTTTACCTTTATTGACGATGCATTTTCAAGCAATTATATGATAACCTGAGACAAACTGTATACACATAATGATTCCTAATATGTGTAAATTGTGATTCAATTTTTTTTGTATTATTTTCTTCTTCAAAGCAATTATTTCAAATAGCTAATTATCAGCAATAGAAACATTTCCGTTAAATGCAAACTACTACAGACACAGTTAAGTATCGACGCTAGAAATATTCTGTCTAGTACGTTCTACCACATCAGACAAAGTTCAGCTTGAACATTAGAAGCATATCCGTCTAATACGTACTACTACAGACAGACATAGCTAAATGTAAATCTAGAAACATGTCAATTCTAATACGTACTGCTACATCGGACAAAGTTTAAAAAAATTTTTAACAAATGTTAAAAACATTCCCATTGTGTGTAAAATGTAGCTCGAAGGTTTTGTATTGTGTTCTCCTTCGATACAAATATTTCAAATAAAACTTTTAGTTGAGCTTGAGAACTGAAACCTGACCAATCAAAAGCTTGAGAACGAACTCGGACTCAACTAAAAAGCTTTATAAGCATGGACCCTGAAATCCATACCGGATGGGTCGATATGAACAGAACAGAACGGAACAGAATTGTTATTAGCAATCCGTACATTGAGTACCTCATTGAAACACGCGTATGAACCTGTGCATCTACGTGTAAGGCAAGTGTTTTGGTATGTTCAGACTTTCCGTTTGATGCTGTAAATACTCCGTTCTTCCAGCACTATGCGCTTTAATTATACACCCGTAAACGCAGTCTGAAGAGACAGTTGGCCATTCGTCGCCATCGTTGTCCCATGACGCTATGGGACGAACTGGTCTAGAAAGAGTTTTATGCGTTTCGCTGTAAAATGTCAGAATACATACACAGTAGTTGTGTGTGAAATATATTTTCCAGACTGGCGGTCATCCTGGCTTTCGAGATATCTTTGTTGTGCAAACAGGTTCTACCGCTTGTACAGTGTTGTTTTGAAAATCCATAAACGTGATCTGCATTTAGAAAGATAGTAAGTTTCATAACCTTCTACCCGTTTGGAATTCAAAATGACCGCAATAGAAATGTATGTATTGTCTTAGAGTGAATGTGAGGCGAAGTTGATAATTGCAATAATTGATTTGATCAAGGTTTCTGTTCATATGCAGTATAGCTGACAGGTAACCATACTTTTATTTTACAATTTATCCGTGTTTTGTTGAACATTCACACAAATAATCGAAGTAGTGGTGTACGATGAATGGCTTTCACATTTACGAGTTTACATTCAAGATGTCTGATTGTAGACACATCGGATTTTGCAATGTCCGTTTGGAGCCGACTTTACGGTGTCCCCATACTCGTGAACATGCACAATGGTGATCTACACGTTGAGGTACTTTGCATTTAATGTTTCCTATTTGGATTCAAAGTGATCGATAGGTACTCATCCGGATGGAATAGAGCTCCGATTCCCTGTTGATAATCAATTGACCAGATGGCAGAAGCTGGATAAAGGAATAGTTTTTTTAGTATCTGTATCATGGAGATGCACCTACTGATCAACGTCGCCCAACGACAGACTCGTGAACCAAAGATAGAGTCAGGAATCTATCTCCGATCGAGCCGATGGTACATGGGCTAGAATGAGATTCACTGCAGGTCTATCATCATAAAGAAAAATCAGATGACTTAGAGGTTCAACATTCGCGTACAGGACGTGGAGATTATATCCATAGTGAAGAGTCGAATGAAGTAAATGGGCAAATGGTTTGATGCTAGCTTGCAGGACGGGGACAATGCCAGGAAGCTGGGGTACCAGGTAGAGGACTACATGAAGAAGAGTGATCGCTGCGGACTGCCAAGCAAGTCCAAAGCGTAGCTCTACCAGTACGCCTTACTCCCAAAGCCGAGTTGAACATCGATATTGAAGCAGGTAGCCGCCACTACCGTATAATCCCAGGAGATAATCACCAGCCGACACATCAGAAAGTGGCTTGGAGTACCAGAAGCTTCACCAGCATTGAACTCTTTGGGAAGAGCCACAAACTGCAGCTTTCTGGCAGGAAATGGTCAGAATCAGAGTTGTGAGCCAGGCAGAGAGCTCACTCAAGCAAAACAATATCGCCAAGGTATCAGTGCCACTTTATGGAGCTAATTCCACTGTTTCATTGCACTATTATGAAAATAAAAGGTGGTGATGACTGTCATAATACTGTTTCGGTTAGATAGAGTCAGTAGGGTGGTCACAACTTTGCAGTTTCTTTGTGAATTAGTGTACTCAATCGTAAAATTCGCTACAGGTTTGCCGCGCCGGACGTAAATATTCTTGGAATCTGGATTGCAGTTTGATGGCTTGACTTATTTGATGTTTTAGAATTGTCCTGACCTTTGTAACAGGTTTGTATAGCTGCTACTCAGAAACATTTTGGAGATATCTTAATGAACCTGTAGTTGAGAAAAACATGACAAGCAGTAATTTGTGTCCCATTTCCAAGTCAATTTCAAGATGCCCGATTGATAAGCTGTATTAATGTGTTATCCGACACATCCAATGGCAACTCAAGTTTCCTCTGGTAAATTATCAGTGTCGTTTATGTTCGTCGCCTGGTTATATCGAATCGTTTTAACACTATTTAAATCTTTTTGAGTTATAAAAACACATTTTAATGATCACAAATTCAGGGATTATTTATAATTGGTAATATATGAACTAAATGAAAAAGTAGTAAAGTCAAGCAGGCAAAGCCACATACAAGACGCAACCACCACCAAAACATCGATAGATTTGGTTTAATCCTTCCAATTGTACAATCATCCCCTAATTGACGTTTTTCACTAAATTTATCATTTAACGTTGTAACAAATTACCATAGGCAATAAATATGCCGTTTCTTAACTCTAAAATCGGATCTTCTCAGTCTCTTTTCAAAGAACCGTTTGATTTCCAAACAGTTCGTTTTTTTCGTATGAGATGTCTAATTCATCGGTTTCAAAATATTATCCACCATTCGCCGACATCATTCGACAGTATAATTAAGTTCATTTACATCAATAACCGACTTAAACTCTGCAAATGTTTTAGAGGCATTCATGAATTAGTTTTAGTTTTGCCTGCACTTCAGGGAATTATGTACGTTCCTTATCACGGTTATGGCGAATAAATGAGCTAATGCAATGACTGTTGTGCAGTGGGAAGTAACAACTGGTCGTTAAGAGAAATATTAATGCAGTGGGAATCAACTACGACAGACACGTGTAATCGAAATCAGACAATTAATATTAATACTTATTAAATAGTGCTCTTATAAAACGTAGAGGAAATTATAATATCAAAATAATTGAGATTAGTGCATTTTTCAGTGATACCATGTATTAGTCGTATGCGTTCATCCTGATACAGATATGCCAATATGTCGCCATCAATACTTCGTTTTGTCTACTTTTATTTCTTCCTTGAAAGTGTCAGTGTCGTTCTTTCCTTCCTGTCAAAGAGCAATAAACAATACTAATATTTAAATGTACATCACACAGAGATCCCCATCTGGAATTTATTTAGGCTTGTATATTGTATGTTGAGTTAAATGTCCAATTATATGTTTATGTGAATTAATTTCTGCCCACAGTTAGTTCTTAAATGGCTAAATATGAGGAATGGTATAGAAATAAATACCATTTTACTTTGTCTGCTAATATATGGCACAGCAAAATATCGAGGATCAAGCAAACACTCTAACCTTAGAGAATGTAATGTCAGTAAATCACGTTATCATGGGTAGTATTTTATATAGAAATTCAGTTATATGTTTAATGTATCGATAAGAGAGGCCAACGAAGAGAAAGGAGATTTGAAAGTTCCATTGTCCATGTGTCTTACTTTATAGAGATTTGATTTGATTCCATTACGTCAATCGTTAGATCTAATTGGTGAAATTACAGTAAAATATAACAGTTACATAAACCGTGTCCTATATCCATCGTTGCATTCATTACTATTTAATTTATCGACACCTCCCATATGCTTTATGATTCTATGTGGGTGTTTTACCATTCAGCTTTGTTAAGTGCAATAGTATAGTGAAATGTCACGCCATATATTTTGTAGTTTGTTACTTTGTTTTGTATTCCCACGTGTGGCAATATAAGCAACAGCACAGGCTGGTGTGCTACAAGATATGCTGACGTCAAATCATATAATTGTTGTCATATATTGCCGCTAGCAAATGGATCTCCGGAGACCATGAATTACTCTGTTAAGCTTTTGTGTCATATGTAGTCGCCACATGACGATGCTATTACAATAACAATGGCGATGAAATAGTAATTACCATATATATATATATTTGATAATGCTGATGATGGATGTGGTGGTGTTGATATAATGACCATCATGATGAAACAGTTACTATGACATTAATGGATACAGTGATAGGTATCCAAAATCGCAGATGAAGATATTCGTTCACAACCACGTGACAGTAGTTCAAGAAATGTTGATGTTTTGCAGTTACTAACCACATCCACTAATTTTACAGAATGTAAGCGTCATAGTGACCTTAAATTGAATCCATCCTATATTCTTCCTCGAAATAAAAAATGCATGTACAATGATACATTTACATCAGCCCCGTATTATTTCAAAATACATTGTTTTTGTATTCTTGTGTTGCAAACATGATGTACCTATGGAAGTGATGGTGTATTATTGTACTTAACCTATTTGATTGGAGAACTGGTATGCAGTTATTTATTTGTGCCCATCAAACGATCATCTGTTTATGTGTTACACACATATTTTATGTACATACAGGTAAAATTAGATCTTATGGCACACCTTTTGTTATCAATGTTTACAAACACTACAGGTATAAACACTGTATAATGCCCAGGTGGCCGCTGTAATAGTTTGGTTCGAATCTGTTTTGTTTTTATTGTTTTAATTTTGGAATGGGTAGTTTTGATTTTTCATGTAGTTTGATGGGCGTATACATTTTATGGGGTTTTATTTTTTATTTTTCTCGCGACCACCGTTACAGGTATGTTTTGTTTACATTTTAAGTAGGTTATGTTGGTGTGCCATAAGATCTAATATGGACTGTATTATCAACAATAAATGTATCGCTGCTTATGTTTTCACCGGAATGGCTGATTTCATTATCATCGACAATGTGTGCTGAAGTGGGACAACGCCGGTTATATTATCATCGGTGCAATTACATTACTCGGCGTCGGGGTAACTAATCTTCTGCGATAAAGTTGTGGCCACCTGATATTGCAAGAGTTAGATACCCCAGTTATGGACCATGACGTCTGGTCAGTATATACACATGCGTTCACACAGTATATACAACTATCCGTTATCTTTTTATCCAAGCTTCGTAAATCCAGATCATATGATTTTCGAGACATTTACCTCATAGACTCCCCCGAGTAGGGTCATTCGCACTTCATGTCAATAGAAAAAAATAAGGGTAGATCGACCTTTCAGTTTATACTGAGACATCAATTTAGCTGCTGGTTGCATTACCAAACTCTCGTTTTTCCATTTCTATGAATGTCTCCATGTTTTATTAATAGTCATTTCAAGTCTGTTGTTTAGAGTTATGTGTTCTGCTCTACGCTATATATTGTTTAGGCTGCATTAGACTACGTCTGAAGCACCGACAGTAAAGTTTCCATTACAGTGCTGCTAAAGAAGGGTTATGTGCTAAAAAAATCAATCTAAACAGAGATATATAATCAGTTGTGAACTATGCAAAACACTCTAGCCAAACGATGTCGAATTAAGATGTCATTATTACCCGATCAATGATGACGTTTAATAAGTTCTTACTACAACCCGACTGTTATCATTAACATATAACACGTTTAACGCCTGGGTTATATCTGATCGGTTCAGAAATTCACAGAAGAAGGCTGTCGTATGCCAACAGCCGGGTGTTACCTTTTTCACTCGCACAGATTGCCGCTTGTACCTTTTTTTCACACATGCATAATTATACATATACACAGGCACTAATATATACTCAGCAAAATTTCTAATTGGTCATATGATATTTTGACCAAAATATGAAAACCAAACGTTATTATGCAAATGTAATATGCATAAAAGGAAGAATAGTTATTTGCAAAAAGAGTAATCATCGTAAGGTTATGTGTATGGCAACTTGTATACAGAGTTTAAGAAACAATATATTAATTAATTTTAAATATATGTAAGATTAACGGATGACCAATTAGAAAAATTGTTGTGTATATGACATTTCGACAGCACGGTGCACGGATTTGGTTGATAGGTATTTGAAATGCTTTTTCAACAGTTCAGCAAAATAGTTACGTTTGACTCGCTAAAGTAACTGTTTATTTATATATGTCTGATCTGGTGACTTGTAAAACTTAAAATTCTGCTGACTAAGCACTTATCGAATTGAATTATTTACAATCTACATATTATGGACATGTGTACAATGTTAGTGCTTTTGAAAAGATTTCAATAAGTATACCCTACAAATTCGTTTATATCTTCTGGTTAGTATCCAAAACGTTCCAGTGAACATATACAGAATACATATATCTGCAGTTACAATTACTACAATATATCAGACATCCGAAGGGACAATGGGACTATTATAGCTCGTTTTATTAGATCGATTCCGGTTGAAATTGTGCGTGACCAGTACAAATAACAAAACTCGTCTTCATCAGATATAATTGAACTCGATATAACTGTTTATTTCTATAGTAAATTGCTCTTGCCACATATGTATACTTCGACGCAAGTCTGTTTCGCAATATGCAGTCTTATAAAATGTATGGAAGTGTTCACACTGGCCTTACACTAAATGCCTACATTGTACACGTACAGTAAAACCTCTCTATAACGGTCACTAAATTATGTTAATTAGTTTGTATTTAGGGCAGGTGGCTGTACTTAAAGCAAGGTGAAAGTAAAAAAGAACGCTCCAATATATAGGAGCGTTCCGTTTTACTTTCACCTTGCTTTAAGCAACTACATGCCTTTAACACAAAATACTTTATGTAAATTAGTGGCCGTTATACTGTATACACGTGTTTCAATTTGTATACACTTATTTTGGTTTCAAACACACGCTCTGATGTTATGATAATTCTAAATCCGAGTTCATTATTAGGTATCTAATTGATCAGGGTTTGAGCTTGTTTATGTGCTTGCGAATGAACTCAGACTTTATAATATCCGCTCTAAATTTGGTACCGAATATTTTACCTTTGTATGTCTATCTGCATATACGTACATTAAACATTGTTAATATATCAATACAAAAAATGTACAACCATGCTAGTATGAATGATGGTTTTGTTTCCGCGTATTAAATTTCCATTACGATTAGAAATAGATTCGGTTTTTATCAATGTGTTTGGATTCCTCACCTGGTCACCAACAGAAATCGGCTATTGTACATCTTTAATGTCCTTCTTAATTTGATTTACGAGCATTAAACGATCTTCAGAGCAACAGATAAAGGTACATACTCAAATATTAAAATCATCATTTCTCCATCAAGCTCTATGGTGTGGCCACTCTTTAGAATCGTCTCGACGAAAGGCGTTATTCTTGAACATGTTTTAATTTACGCATCTTGTCTGGACTCTGAATAATCTATAGTAGTGGTTAAGTACCATGAATGATATCAACTATAACACAATGAACAATATGTTGTTTTTAACCTGATCAGCAGGCATAATGTTAGTATGGAAAAACAGTCTATATTGTCTTATAAAACATTGGAAGTGCATGCAGCCCCGCCTCTTCAGTACTGTACAAACTATGCTTATAAGGTATAACCGCATAACTTGATATACTTGTACACATATCTTATGACAGGAATGAGTGTACAAGGTTAGATTGCAACAAAACTATGCATTCAGTGAATTACGTTTTAACAACGGTGATTTCAAGACTCCAAATTTACGTGCATAAACTGAATGTCTTTCAGAATAGGATCGGTCTATCTACTTTTTAATGACTTGGATATGCTTTAAACATTATTCGCATTTTGTTATCCGTTACACATCTCAGCTAATAATTACTGGTGGGCATATGTCTACAGAGACATACATTCCTATGCATGATTAAAGCTCTCGTGTGTTTATTGTGCCTTTGGTCTTATGCCTGACTACCGGCATATTTACATTATAAATGTGTAAATGTAATACGTATTATGTGAAACATTCTCATTTTCATAATTCCAGACGCTTGATATGAAATAGGAATATGCTTTATCCTTTCCCTCATATAAACACCTTTTTGTGCATTTGCAAAAAAACAGAACAGAGTAGATCCAGATAAGACGGATTCTATAGGAGTCGTCTGATCAGTGTCTGCTCTATTTGTTTATTTAATTATAATAGATCTGACTCTACAGTTTATACCAATCCCAAGACATCCTATGTACATATGCCATTATAAACATTCAGCATTCATGTCGTTATTTCTTAACCCATTATCTCATACTGACGCCTTTTTGTGCCGCTGTGAAACTCAATCTGTGACACCATTGTGATAAATAGAGCATTTACTCCATAGGAGCAAATGCTCTATTTTATCACAATGGTTTAAAAACTACGCATTTCTAAAAGTCTCCTTCTCTATAGGTAATACTCCTTTTCGGTTGATAAATAGTCTACGGTAGAATGGGTTAAAGAATAGTCAACAGATTAAGCGTTAACGTGCACTTTTCAATGTAATCGATATATAGTTTTCCTATTTCCACAAAGAGAAGCGCTTTACATGGCATACAATTTTAATTACGCAATGTCTTATATTGTTAAGTTATGAAAAGTATACATACAATAAATAACGATAGAGTAGGATCAGGGAAGTTCGAGAAATAGTTGCTGAATGGAGTATAATTCAATGAAGTCTGTTCAAGTTCTCTTTCAGCTCGGTTTTCTGGTTAAACTTAAAGTCACATATTGCAAGTTTGTGTTTTGTTTTTCTGTTTGTTTGTTTGATTGTTTTTCTTTTTTCTTTTTGTCTTTTTTCGGGGAGTGGGGTTACCATTATATAATTATATGACTGCCATATACCTTGAATTTATTTCGATATGCAAGTATAGCTGTCTAAACCAATTTGATGCACATGTTTCCTCATTAGAAATCATTTTCATACGTTATTGAAATCAACGTGCAATTTCTGTGATCAAGTATCAGCATAACAATAACGCCCAGGATTTATTAGATGTATAAGCCAATGTCTGTCGGAACTACTTTAACGAATACGTCTTATAATAGTGTTCAACGTATCGCATGTACACGTAAAATATTATTGACGTCGTCTTCATTGGCACATGATACTAGTTAACCCTTTCACCGCCAATGTCGCAAAAATGCACCACGACAAATAGTGCAGTCTCAGATCAGACGCCGCCTTTTTAAGGCGGCGTCTGATCAAAGACTTCACTTTTTTGTCTCAAACTTGATTTCTTGTGCTTTAATCCTTTGAAATTTGCATTTATCAATACCATTTCCTTATTTTACCAAACGATTTAACATAAGTGGTATGCGGACGAGAATTAGAAATTTGGCGCCGAAACTGATAAACCCGTCCTTCATAGTAATGCTTCTTAATGCCTTAGGAAACAGCATAGGCATTTATCAGACAGCTCCTACAGTAACAGTCTGATCAGCATCTGTTCTGTTTCCGCCTTGAATTATATTTATATGATCTAACGGTTTGTTTTCTAAACTAAAAAATCCATTGAAAATGTAACGTTATAAAAACATAAATCAATTAATATTCATTAAGTAGCCGATTTATCTAGAAATGCTGTTCAATGTGAAAAGAGTTAAAATATTCTTATCATGAATCATGTCAATAATAATATATCAAACAACTATGAGGTTTTTTTTAGAAGAATGTAATACATAGTTAAATGTTTGGAAATTGTCATTTGTTACAAAACTAAATGTTAGTGCAAAGTACTAAATGTATCAAAGTTATACATAAGTGTGGGTCTTGTGAGCAGTAGAGAGTGAAATGTAGACCATCTTACATAATGCGTGTGTATTGGCGAAAACATTAGGGTCCATGCTTATAAAACCTTTTAGTTGAGTCTGAGTTCGTTCTCAAGCTTTTGATTGGTCAGATTTAAGTTCTCAAGCTTTTGATTGCTCATATTTGAGCCAAAGGCTCAAATCTGACCAATCAAAAACTTGAGAACGAACTCAGACTCAACTAAACGTTTTATAAGCATGGACCCTGGATGTGTTTGCTGCTGAGTTGAAGAGGCGCATTTCATCTCAAATACCTCAGTTTATCTCTCTTACTTGTTAAAGTCAAACTGATGGCTAGTGCGCTGATGACCTTACACACTTACTGTCTGTACCGACAGTAGTGCCGTTAGCCCTGGTTGTTGTGCTAAACATGTTAAACAATATTTATTCTAGACCAGAATGCTGTCGTGTCGTTTGCTTATATCCAACATTGTAGTAAAGGACTTGTTTCCTTGAATAAATTTGGTAGATGATATAATTGCCCGAATGTTCGTATAATTCATTGTTTTTGTAGCGCAATATATGTTTCTGTAATTTTGAACGTATGAATAGTATGCATGGACAACCTTGTTGGAGTATTGTTTTAAAAACATATATCAAGAAAGCAGTAGATATAATTTTGTCCTGCTTTTCCTACGAACATCGATGTAAACAACGGTTGCCAATGACGTCATGATTGCGAATTGTGACGTCTATAATTCCAGACTGCAGTTCGAGTAAGGGATGTCGGTTTGCAATTTATGAGAGAAAATATTTATAAAACAGAATAATTATTTGTTCCGTTGTGTGATTAAAATTCGTTTCACTCGTTAATATGAGATTAGCAATTTTCAACAGTAGTTTTGCAGCTAGTAAATATGTCAATGTTTACCCGATGACAGGATTTTTTTACCATACACAAAATAAAATACCTATTATCTAAATCTTATTCTATAATAGTAATATTAACCCTTCGCTTGCTATTCACGTCAATATACATACCTGTAAATAGTGAAGACCCAGATGAGACAGCTCCTGCAGGAGCTGTCTCATCAGGGTCTGCACTATTAACAAGTTGAGTGTGCAACCATTGCACTCCACAGCAGTGATTGCACAGCGAAATACTTGTACACAGTGAAGATATTATGTAATTATACAACAAGACATGGGTAAAGAAGGAGAAATGTATTTTAAAATTCAGCAAGCGAAGGGTTAAGTTTACAAAACGTGCTTTTAAATTGCAAAAACAACGTGCATATAATTATTAATCTCTACGCTTTTCCCACATGCATTTGTCATTTAGTAGATCTAACCCTTTCCTCCATATAAACGTGTTTTCACGAATTTGCAAACAGAATAGACCTAGGCTAGACAGCTCCTATAGGTTTCTGCTCAGGGTATGGTCTGTTTGCTAAATGGAATTTGAAAGATCTGTTTCTTTACTATTCTAAAACGTTTACAATGTTCCACATTTCACTATAACATTTTTGTCCATGAAAATTCAATAGGTATTTAAATTAGGAATAGACATAGAGCAGGTGAAATGCTAAATTATACCTTGTCAATGGTTTGCCTTCTTTTGTTTATATGTCGAGAAGTCATTGCGGACTACCGTGACTACACTGTGTTTGCGATATCATGTACAGAAAGATTGCAACCGGATACAAGTCATGCGATGTCCCGTTAGATCTCGGCTGTTGGACAATCGAATGGTAAATAGATCAATAGAAAAGGGTTCACCATTTTCCCGTCACATCCTAAGTTGTGACCACTCTTTAGAATCGTCTCTAAAGAGAGAGCACATAATAGGGTATGGTGATAGAGAATATTTGGTTCCTAGCTTTGTATGAGAAATGCTATCTAGCAAGGCGGATGATATCAGGTGAGCCGAACCAAATATTCTATTTATCCTTGTCACGACAGCAAAATATTCTAAACGAGTCTTAGAAAACGTTATTAAGCGAGCCTTTGGCGAGCTTAATAACATTTTCTTGGTGAGTTTAGGAACATGTGGTCTTAAAAGACAACGAGCATCAGATTCTTTTTCTCACATAACTAAAACAGTGTATTTTCGTCGTTTAAATGACATGTAAACATCGGTTTCCATGGTTTGACGTCATATATGACGTATGACGTCATATATGTTCTAAAGTGTTCTTACACGTGTTACATATCGGGGAATCTTAACCCGTTGTTCTAACACGGAAATAAGGGGAGTTATATGAGAAAAGATGATCTAAACCTCGTCTAGAATAGAAAAGTTATTACATTTCAATTTTAGACTCGGTTGAAATCAGCTTGTCTCAAACATCGAACGACCCGTAAGCAATTGACATTTTTGATAGACGCCGATAGAATAAAAATAGAACTGACTATAGAATAGAGATCTACACGATAGACGATTTATGATTCTTGATGTGGGTTTATATATAAACACAGTAATGTCGCGACCAACAACTAGATCTAGTCTACTAGGCCTAAGAATATAGGTTTGGGAGAATGAAGCGAAATAATTATTTAGTTTAATGGGTATCGATTGAAATGGAAAAAAAATCGCTTTGTTAAACGTTTTTATTCAGTACTCGGTAGACGTAAGTTTGTGTATTCACGAAATAAGCGTCTCGGTGAAAAAAGTAGTTTCGGCCACAGGTAATACGACCAACTGACATAATAACATCGGTCATGTGAGCAACTGACATAATAACAAAACGTTTATCAGGCACCTTGTTATCCGTCAGGAAAATAGGCACGTGACAGGATAAAAGAAAAAAGAAACTGTTCAGGATGTTTTTATGTACTCGTCTTATCTGGGTCTCTGAATTAATATGAAAATGACAAATAAAATAAATGTCACTTTTAAAATTGCGCAAAGCTCTCGTTCTGTCAATTGAACATTAACATAGTAAAACATTTAACATTGACTTCACGCAATGGCTCTCCGTGAAATGAGATATGTAAAACACCTTGCTCATCCGAACACTGAAACAAAGAGCATTACCCATATTCAACCCATTACATGTACCCATTAGGCTAATTTTAGACCCAACCTCTTGAATGAATCTAGAGAAAAGAAGCATTTACTAAAGAAAAGGAAACTTTTAGGATTGTGTTTTAGGAAACCAGTGTGATAAGAAGAGCATTTGCTCCTACAGGAGCAAATGCTCTATTTATCACAATGAATTCAAACGGCAATTTAACAGAGGCGTCAAAAGGCGTCAATATGGGGGAATGGGTGAAGACATGTACACGCTCACAGCAAAGTGAAAGTAAACCCACCCTGGTTGTTTTATAACTTTATGTAGAAATAAAACAGTAATTAAGTAAGTCCTATTAACACTTACGTTCACCCTCCCACACTGTGAATCGGATCTAGTGCATTTTTCTATTGCCATTTGATCAAGCCGTTAACCCTTCTCTTGCTGAATTTTAAAATACATTTCTCCTTCTTTACCTATGCACTGTTGTATAATTACATATATCTTCACTGTGTACAAGTATTTCGCTGTGAATCACTGCTGTGGAGTGCACTGGTTGCACAATCAACTTGTAAATAGTGCAGACCCTGATGAGACAGGTCCTGCAGGAGTTGTCTCATCAGGGTCTTCACTATTTACAGGTAGGTATATTGACGTGAATAGCAAGCGAAGGATTAACACTTACGCCCACTCTCCCACACACTGAAGCGGATATGGTGCACTTTTCTCTTGCCATTTGACCAAGCCTTTAAGATGCTATTCACCGAGTATCAAACAGCTTGGATTCTACGGAGATACCGAGTCGCTTTAAATGATGGTTACCAACGGAACAAACGTGCTTGGTTTACTCAGCTCGCGATTCATCTAATGTTTTTAAAACTTACTTATTTCAAAACTGTTCTCGTTACTTATATAAATTACCTACGTAGGAGAAGTGCGATTTATCGACATAATTGATATATCAGCTTGATTATAATCGACACTCAAAGCATCAGCGCTTTCAATTTAATGGTTTTGTCATAATTATAGTAGACTGTGAATAGAGTTAAAGTTTAATTGACAACATATCGATTTTACAGCATTTAAGTTCCATCGCAATCATTTAATTAATCGTTACGTCATGTTTGCGGACATTGTAAATAATTACACGAGCGTTTGCATTAAACTGTACTGTTTACTTTGGAATAGTTGAAAACTGTTTTGGAATACAGCAGAACGTGTTCTAAGCGACCTTTCATTTATTGAATATAGGAGTGTTATAAATCAAGCTTAATGCAGGGCAAACGTGTGGCCTGCATTGAGCTACCACCTGCCTTATATATCCATATTTAGACCTCGTTTTGATTACCACCTAAGACAGGTTCTTCTGCAGTGAATATTATCATCTTTTGACAATATTTATTAGGCACATTAGATCCATCCTGCTAATGAAATCACTAAATTGTTTCAACCCTTTCCTACATTTAACACTTTTCACGCATTTGCAAACAGAATAGACCCAGATCATATTACTCCTGTAGGAGACGTCTGATGAGACTCTGCTATGTTTGCTAGTGAATGTTTGACCCTACAAGCTCTACCAAACCAAACACATCATGTGTACATGTGACATTATAAAACATCTAGCTGTTGAATATGCATTGTCTCATATATTCAACAGGGAAAGGGTTATAGTAGTAACAGTGAAACCTCGATACCTCGTACTCGTATAACTCGAACTCGGATACCTCGAACTTAGATATAATTCAAGTTAAAAACTCGGTTCAACATTTGTAATGCATAATTGTTCTACTATTCACCTCTGCACATATATTTAAAGATATATGCTGTGCAAATTTCCGCAAATTTTGCGTTTCAAACTGACTTAGAATTGGAATCAATGTACCTTAACACTTATTTAACACTAAACAGCACGGTTAGTAAATGGTTGTTTGTGTCGAAACAAATAGAAAAACGGAAACCAACGGAACAGCGTTTGCCATTGACCGGAATCTGTCGTAAGATCAAAATTTACATAGCAAAAAATGATTCGATATACATGTTGGTCAACAACATGTGTCAGCCATTGTACATGTGATAACAACTTAATTAATATTTAAAGCGTTGTTCCGAAATAGAACCAAAATCATTCAGAACTTGGCCTAAGATGTCCGCTGATTTCCGTTTAAAAATCCCTGTTTCTAAAAAGGAGACTCCTTTTAAAGAATTTAGTGGTATTCGGATAGCGATAATAGTTAGCTAAACAAATATATCCTGTCGAGAAATGGGCTGTAAGCATTAATTTCATTGTATGTATACGTGTACAGCTTCTGGTGTTGTATTGATTAATACGAAAAATGCGCATAATACATCTTTAAAGACATGAGACAGCTTAATGCAGGTCGCAAGTACACGTAATGCTTCACTTTCAACATTACTTTCAACCAGCATTAAGCTGTCATATCGGGAAAGTGTCCATGTTAGAAATATGCTGATTCGAATTCCCGTTCTCTTGAAGTACAGTAAAACCTCTCTATAACGGCCACTAAATTACATGTAATACTTTGTTTTGAAGGCAGATGGTTGCTTAAAGCAAGGTGAAAGTAAAACAGAATGCTCCTATAGGAGCATTCTGTTTTACTTTCACCTTGCTTTAAGCAGCCACCTGCCCTAAATACCAACTAATTAACACAATTTAGTGGCCGTTATAGAGAGGTTTTACTGTAATTTGTATTGTCCCTTAAAGTTTGAGATATCAAGGTTCATTGGTTTATTCGGTTGATATATATGCACTAACCTGCATTTGTTTTATGGTCAGCATCACTCGTATCTACCAATCGGGCATTATATAAAGTAGAACCTATCTTATTCGATCTTATTAAGTGGTCGGTAAGGCAGGTAGTAGTTTAATGCAGGTCAAATGTAATGCAAAAAGATCCTATAGGAGCTTTCTGCATTATTTCTTACCTGCTTTAAGCAGTCACCTGCTTTTTTAAAACAAGTTCCTATATCCAATAAATGAATGAGCGCTTAAAACAGATTCTACTGTACACGTTTGCTATATCTAAAGATGTTTGAGCCTTTAAGAAACAGTTCTAACCAGAGAGAATAATTCAAATCAATCTTAAACGGGTAAACAGAACATGGATTTTGAAAAACGCGTTCCTAGTTCAATTACCGAGAAACTGTTCTTACTGGCATCCCCCGATACATGCGTGTTCCGCCTGCAGACAGCGTCAGTGATTTAAAATTAAGTCTAATGAGAATTTCTCGTAGGCAGAAAATCACTTGTTTTTCCCCATTTAGATTTGCAGTAGGAGTGATTGTCACATAGCTTTGATCCTAATCAGACTCAAAGTCACCCGTCGTCCGAATACAAACTGTTTGCAAATAAATATCATAAAACCGTTTGCATTATATTAAATGAATTTAATATTTCAATCGACACATGATAAAATGAACAGTATGGCTACATTGGCTGAGCTGCTTTGGAATTAGTACAGTGAGTGCGATTGATTATTAATCACGTTTACTGCGGTTGAATGGACTTTAATAAAATAGAAATCGCATGGTACATGTAGGACTAGAAAAGTCATCTCTATAACCCTTCTCCCGCTGACTGTTATCTGACTCGTACAGTAAAACCTCTCTTAACCGGAATTCTAGTAGAGAAGAATTTAGATACTTAAGTCAGGTGACTGCTTAATGCAGGGTGAAAGTCATGCAGAAAGCTCCTCTAGGAGCTTTCTGCATGACTTTCACCCTGCATTAAACTCTCACCTGTCTCCAAGACCGATATTTATACTAAATTTAACGTCCGGTTAAGAGAGGTTTTACTGTATTTGGAAATAGTTTGATCCAGATTGAGATGCCGGCCGAGTTACGCAATGTCTCATCAGGATCCGAGCCATTTAACCCTTTACTCCATGAATATCCATGTAAGAAATAATGACATCATGAGTTTTAATTCACACATGAAGTTTTTGCCAAAGTAGAAACTGATCTATATTATTCCATTAGCAAACAGAGCTGACCCTGATCAGACGATAGACATGACTTGAACAGAAATCACATGTAACGTGTGCCAAAGGGTGCCACATATTCACATATTGCTGATCAAATGTTTTATTCGGTCTTTAATGAAACAAGGATGTAAGAAATTATAATATGAAAACGTGCGTGCGTGTGTCCGTGTGTGCGTATCCGCGCACACACCTCGTGTGTTGTAACTAGTGCATCTTTAATTGCTACACACTCATCATTTGTTGGCGCTGTATGACCTATTCAATGTCGCATTATCCTAAAACACAACTAATTTATTAATGTTCCGCAGTGCACTGGACGCAAGCAATCCATTTATCTGTAGTAAGAGACCTCTTAGTTAGGTGTTTTGTGACGGCATTCATTCAAGTTATTTCGTAAAATCATGTCTTGTGTTTCTGATGTTGAGCATGCATGGAGTTGTGTGTGTGTGTGTGTTGGAGGGGGTTAAATTTAATCTATTATAATTATGTCAAAAGCAAATAGAGCAGTCCCTGATAAAACGGCGTCTAAAGGACCCGTTTGATCTGGGTCTACGTTGTTTGCAGAGGCGTAGACAGATATACTTATGACATAAAGGGCATACTATCCATGACAGAGTAGTGAACACGAAACTGAACTGTGCGGGGAAAGCTGGGAGATGAACAGTTTCAAAATGTTCAGATAAATGAAGATTTCAATTGCAGAAAGAAAGTTCTTATAGACATTTCCGCTAGATGTTAACTGCGATTGCAGACTGCTGCAGTAATTCAATAAAAGGCATTTAAACCCATAACCAACCTAAAATCAATCCACTTTGGAAATACTGTAGAAAGAAGTAATACTTTACTTTAATGTAATAGGTATTGCATTTTATCAAGGACAAGTCCAACGTTATGAGAAACGTATTTTATGGTTGAGAGCTGATTACAAAATGCAGAATTCCGAAGACTTATCAAATATCTCAGACATCGAAGGCGCAACAACTGAGAACGAAGCAAGATGTCTAGTCCCAGGAAAAATAGATATGGTTGTACATGCTAAATTCTCATGGGTGAAAACGCTAATAGACCACAGTCAAATACATATACAGTAAAACCTCTCACTAACGGCCACTAAATTACATCAAGTAGTTTGTGTTAAAGGCAGGTGGTTGCTTAAAGCAAGATGAAAGTAAAACAGAACGCTCCTGTAGGAGCGTTCTGTTTTACTTTCACCTTGCTTTAAGCAGCCACATGCCCTAAATTCCAACTAATTGATACAATTTAGTGGCCGTTATAGAGAGGTTTTACTTGTACTGTACCCATATGCCCTCGTACATTACTAGCAATGAACCCAAGACAACGTCACACCAACGTCATACATACGCCGGTGTTTCTTCTATAATTGCTTTATGTATTTTTACTATTGCACGTTGACTCCTTCGCTGCTGTTTGAATACACAGTAGAATCTCCCTGAATCAACTACATAGAAAAATTCATTTTCGACTCTATTAAAGCAGGTGTATTTCAATGCAAGGCAATAGTAATGGAGACAGCTTCTGCTGAACCTTTGTCCTGGTTTAAGCTAACACATGTTAAAAGAAATTGAGAATTATAAAAACCCTCTAACTCGGACGAATTGAGAAGAAAAGTCCCTCTAAAGGGGTCGTTCGATTTAGTATCAATATCGATCTTGGAGACAGGTGGCAGTTTAATGCAGGGTGAAAGACGTTCACCCTGCATTAAGCAGTCACCTGCCTAAAAGTATAAAATGTATTCTCTTCTAGAATTCCGATTTTTACCGAGTGTTTTACTGTACAGTATATGTTTTGAACGCTCGTATTAGAGGGTTACTTGCCTTTTCAATATGATTCAAACTGCGCAATACTGTGTTTATATTTCTTATTTCCTTGCAGGTTGTTGTAGATTAGTCGGACATGGGATGCGTTTATCAACACTGTTTGTCGTTTAGGATGGAGATGGAATAAGTGTGAGGTTTGTTTGTTTGTTTTGTCTGTGTGTGTCTCTTTGTGTCTTTCTTGAACTCTTTACTCCATGAATATTCTTTAAGAATACAGTAACATCAGGTATATTAATTAACTGAAGATATAGCTTTTATAAAGGCAAATGAACACATGGATGTTTGACAATGGCAGACACTGTAGAATTAGATATGTATTATTCCAGAATCACGCAGAGCAGGTTTTGAGCAGACAGCTCCTCCGTTGAGCTGTTTGATCTGGCTCTGTTCAGTTTACAAGGGCCTTTATAGGCGTATATATTGAGTAAAGGGTTTAAGTGAAAGAGAGCAAAGTGCAACAATATCAAAGCGGTCGACAATGATTCAGACGACAAAATGCGACAGCGAAATAGTTAAACGAAATTAGATATGAAATATTGTCCGGTAAACACGGTGTTTTTAATAACAGACGATTTGATTACGTGTAAAGGCAAGCGCAGCCACTTTTACGGCTGTATGGTCAACAAATGTTTTGTATTGTATCAGAATGTATGTTTAGATGACAGGAAGAACTGTTCGTAACCAAGCGAAAGCATCAGTAAGACTGGATGGCGTGATCCCATGTGTTGCATTGTAGCACTGGACTGTCATTGACATCATTATCGTCATATTTATCTTCACATCATCATCATCATCGTCGTCGTCATCGTCGTTACCATCATCATCATCATCATCATCATCGTAAAAGTAATGCAAAAAGTTCCAATAGGAGTTTTCTGCATTACGTTTGACCTGCGTTAAGTTATACTGTACTCCTCTTTGGAAATATGATGCATTTTATTATCATCCTTTGATTTTATTTGAGTGCCGGTATATTTGCATGCAAAGCATTTATATGTTCCGTAATGAAAACATGCATTACAGATATTGGTCAGAATTGAATACCGCTTAAGCCGGTGCTAGGGCGCGTGAGTAGTGTCAAAACTACTCATACACCGACATAATAAAACTGAGTATTTTCACATTGCCACTTCTGCTTTCGAAATATCTCCTACTTTCAGAATTATTTTTTTTACATTGAGCCCTATTGTAATGAAAGTACGTTAAAGATCCTCCATTTAGTATGAAGCGCGGCGGAACTGTTCATAAATACGCTTGTTAGCAATTACATCTGTAAAGCCAGTTTAAAAGTAACAAATTGAAGTCAGTCTGGAGACACGAAAGCCCGCAGCAACCCATGAAGTACAAATGATATACCCGCGCTTACACACAAAACCATCACATAACGGTAAAGTGTCTGCTAATCATTGACACACACACCCAAATAATATATCCGCGCTCACACACACAAACATTACAGAACTGTAAATTTTCTGCTTATCATCGACACCGCACAAAAATATGATGTCCCAACTTACACAAAATCATGAAACAAGTTATAAAGGAAGTAGATCGTAATCAGTCTAAAGGACTACTCTCTGTCTACTGAAAGTGTTAATACAGATCTAGACGCAATAGTGCTACATTTATTCGATTTAGCCCCTTCTGGAACTTCATATATAGGAAATCCTTTTTTAAATTTGATGTTTCTGTTTGGCTGTCTCATGTTCTAAGTGACACATAACAATATTTGTAAATTTGTTCTTTCGATATTATAATTCCTAACCTGTGTCATAAACTGTTTGATATCGTATAAAAACTGTACTTCAGCATGTGTTCATGAACAGCATTGATGTCAGAGTTGATAAAAGTATCGGATAAATATGTTTTTATTAACCTAGCCTTGCATCCAGTTAACAGTAACCGTTGCAGATTGTTGTAGATTAGTCGGAGATGGGATGCATTTATTTACACTGTTTTTCTTTTAGGATGAGGATGGAATGAGTGTGAGGTTGGGTATCCCTAAACCAATGTAGTACTTTAATCTTCCCCTTATTGTTTGTTTGTTTTGTCTTTGTGTGTTTCTTTGTGTTTTGACAGTTATGTACATTTGCTGTGTTTTCTTGTTGTGGTGCTGTTCGGGCGGCTGTTTCTTTTGTGTGTGGTATTTCCTGCATGACTCATATTTGTACTTTTATAGTACTGTTGGCACATTTGATGACCGAAATGCAGCAGAAATCGCAATGTTTCGGTCTTACAATGTGCAAACAGTTGCATAAAGCTGTAACAATTGCTGTTGACTGAACGTATTCCATGTATAACATACAATTTAATAACAGACGGATGCTATACCACTGAGGTAATGGGATTGAAGTCTCGTCGTAAACGACGTTGTTATGAATTTCAACAAAATCATGATGTTAAAAAAAGCAAATATAAGCTATTATAGCATAATCAAGTATGAAACAAGCAGTGATCGAATCGGTTATTGACATATTTTCGACATGTGTGATGCTTATTTGAACGCAGTGTTTCGCAACAGTCGCCTTTTGGTTTCACTTGATTTATTTACTGCAATAAATAATCTCATATACATTCTGCAATTCTAAATACACTTGGGGGCTTTGAAAACGCCTCAGACGTTTTCGATGTGTAACTATTTTAATTGGTATGGTACATAGATAACCAGTTAGTATGTTTATCTCATGCACTTCTCCAACCATTATCAATAATCCATATGTGTTTTACGAGGTGGAGGTACATTGGCTGAATCACGTGCCTCTTGAGTTTCGTGCTGCCTCTGCACATGGTAAAAACACAGACGTGTGCCATTTAGTACTTTTAACCCTTCGTTTGCTGAATTTTAAAATACATTTCTCCTTCTTTACCTATGCCCTGTTGTATAATTACATATATCTTCACTGTGTACAAGTATTTCGCTGTGCAATCACTGTTGTGCAGTGCACTGGTTGAACAATCAACTTGTAAATAGTGCAGACCCTGATGAGACAGCTCCTACAGGAGCTGTCTCATCTAGGTCTTCACTATTTACAGGTAGGTATATTGACGTGAATAGCAAGCGAAGGGTTAAAACTAATACTTTTCGGATTGATACCTCTCAAATATGTCTCGCTTGAACATTTACCTCTTGAACATTAATGTAAGAAATAATGGCAGTATTAATATTAATTAGATTATTCTTCTAAGGGCATATGAACAAATGATAGTTCGGTTCAGGCAGAAACTATAGATATATATTATACCATAATCAAACAGGGCTGACCTTGATCTGCATTACCTCTGTTTAAAAAGGCGTGAACATGTGAAAGTGTTAAATAATGATAATCGAAATCAAAAATGAGGCTTGATTGACGTATGATTTGCACGGACTGGTGTTGTGAGACGCTTAACCCTTTCCCTCATATAAACGTGTTTTCACGCATTTGCAAACAGAGAAGACCAAGATCAGGGCTACTCTGTTTGCTAATGGAATTTGATAGATCTGTTTCTTTACTTTCTAAAATGGCTACAATGCTATGCCTTGCATATTTCTTTATAACTATCTTGTCCGTGAATTTTTCAGTACGTATATAATTCTGGAATAAAAATAGATTAGGGAAAGGGTTAAGCGCATATTTTAGTGGAAGGGTTTCTGATCATGCAAAGTGGTACCTCATTCTAAACATTGTTTGGCTCACTAGCAACCAAAATGTTCACGCCAATGTGTACACGCTATATATAATTAATACACTATTTCAGACATTCACAGGGACAATGGGACTATAATTGCTTGTTTTATTAGATCGATCTCCTATATATTTGCGTGACCTGAATGAATAACAATCGTCTTCGTCAGATATAATGTAATTCGATAGAACTGTGCTGTTTGATGCATACAATTTGAATGGAATCGCATTTGCATTCTTCCACCCAAATACTAAGTGTTTTTCCCGTCTTATTAGAAACCCTTTCCTTAACGGCCACTAAATTGTGTTAATTATTTGGTATTTAGGGCAGGTGGTCGCTTAAAGCAAGGTGAAAGCAAAACAGAACGCTCCTATAGGAGCGTTCTGTATTACCTTCACCTTGCTTTAAGCAGGCACCTGCCTTTAACACAAATACTTTATGTAATTTAGTGGCTGTTATAGAGAGGTTTTACTGTATTTGTTACATTAATATGATGGAAAATTTTAACGTATGTGAACACATCGCCATCGTATTGAATATCTGTATAACGTTTGACTTGTTTCAAGGCACACATATATTGAACTCCCCGTTAGAGTACCAATTCAAACCTTGTTGGTACTGTAAAATCCCTCTAAACCGGACATTGAATTTATTAAAATATCGATCTTGGAGACAGGTGACAGCTTATTGCAGAGTAAAAGGCATGCAGAAAACTCCTCTTGGAGCTTTCTGTATGGCTTTCACCATACATTAAGCAGACATCTGCCTAAAATGATCCAAATTATTCTCTATTACAATTCCGGTTTAGAGGGGTTTTTCTCTATCGAATATCCTACTTCTTAAATGTATATCTGAAATGCACATACATACGTTAAACACACTCGGAAAATAACATTACAGTGCTCCCTTCCTACAACGGCCCTCTCAATAACGATTCCCTCCTTACAACAACGCATGTCACTGTTTCCGAAACAACAAGGCTCCAGAAACAAAAAATTTCCATCGTATTTTCTTTATGCCTCCATCAAACCCTATGCTGCGACCACTCTTTAGAATCGTCACTTTGTGACGATTCTAAAGAGTGGTCACAGCATAGGGTCTGATAGAGGCATAACGGTTTTAGTTCTCGAAATTTACCTTTTCTCGGGATCTGCAAACAAGCTAATTATGTTTGATTTTCCCTCCCTATAACAACTCCCTCTGAACAACACATACGATATTCGTATCCCAAAGGGTGTCGTTGTAGAGAGGGAGCACTGTATTTAGTTTTTCATACAAGTGCTTCCAACCACAAATACTATTGACTATAACATTATAAAGATAATTGGGTTCTTATGTGTAAAACTACCGTGTGACTAGCAAAGCATTCGTCTTATATAGAAAAAAAATCCAATTTAAGGTGAAAATGTTTTGCCTTCTTTAAACATTTATTTCATAGACATATGTTTTAACGCCTTTGCAGACAGAGTAGAGCTAGACCAGACGGCTCCTGTATGAGTGGTATGTTCAGTATCTGCTCTGTGTGCTTATGAAATAATATAGACACACCATAGAGCGGATTCTATAACGATTTACATGGCCAAAAAGCTATGTTTTCATATGCCATTGTGAAAAACAGTTAATTAATATTCATGAAGTAACGGGTTAAAACACCAGCATATGTCTAACATCTGGTTTAGTACATGTCGCCTATATCAATATTATGTAAGTTGATATTTAACGAAGTCTACACCGCATCTCTAAATATTGGAACGGTTCCGCTGGATACTTAACACTTTCCCTCATATTGACGACTGTTGACGACTCTTTATTGTCACTTTGTTAAACCATTGTGATAAATAGAGCATTTGCTCCTATATATAGGAGCAAATGCTCTATTTATCACAATGGTTTCAAACTACAAAAATATAAAAAAAATCATTTTCACTAGTTAATGCTCCTTTTCGGTAGATTAATTCAAAGAGGTTGTATCTAAAATACCATGTGAGGTTATGGGTGAATGTATTCGACAAGGGTTACTTAGTGTTGAAGTAGTTAAAGGAACACATAGGACAGTGCGACCTACGGCGACAAATAAATAGAATTATCTTCATAACAATGCATATTGTGATCATCCGAATAGACAAAAACCGTCGCTAGACTTTGTAATGTGCTGCTGTAAATGCAATCTGGGTTTATTTTCCCGTCAATTGTATCTAATAATAAATCAAGTGAATATGTGACATACACTATTCGTTGGTGAAACTTGTCAGTGTAACAGTGTATCGTATGTACATGTAACTACAATATAGATATACTGGCCGTTACCAGGACGAATGTTGTATGACCTGTCTTATTTATTATGGCTGTATGTAGAATCGAGCTTTCTTGTTCATCTCCCTTTTCGATAATACTGTCTACGGCAATACAAACAAATAACAGAGATGCTTCCTTTATATATTAAAGACTCAAAATTTGACAAAAAATACATGTTTTATCTATTTAGGTTATTGAATTGCTCCATGTCATGGGTCTGTAACACGTTCCATCGTAATGGACATCTATTTATGACGTCACGAGAAATCTTAGATCTTCGAAGTCGGGGCTTGGAACATGGGACTTGGAAGTCGGAACATGGAACTTGAAACTTGCAAGTCGGAACATGGAACTTCCAAGTTAAACTGGAAACTTGAAACTATGATCTTTGAAGTAGGAACCTGGAATGTCACCACCGGGCTTTCGTAGTAAGAACATTAATTAACAGAACTTTGTTATGGCACCAGGAACCAGAACATGTGTTTGGTCTTAGCAGGAGCTGTATAATAATATATATATTATTTTCATAAGCAAACAGGACATATCCTGATAAGACGAATCCTAGAGGAGCCCTCTGATTCCGGACTTCTCTCTTTGCAAAGGTGGCATATGATTTCTTATAGGGTTAAGGGTTAATGTACTTAAACCATAATGTGCAACTGGATAAGTGTGTCACCAGTTCGTCCCACAATCGCTACCGGACATGTGTATGCGGCGTCAGATCAGAGTCTACACTGTTTGCTGATAGGAAATTCAATATAAAACAAAACAAAAATGCAATTTAAGACCAGACATCCCTAAGATAAAAGATAGACTAATCCAATATATAAGCATGGAAGAATCCACTGGGAGCAAATGAGTTAAACAAAAATAGGAATCGAGTACAAATAACATTGTCAAATAAATACTACGCAAGGCATTAAATACTTAGATTAGAGTGCAGTAAATCATACGAACTTTTCTGATAAAATTGTTATTTCAAATAGCAGTTAAAATAGTGGGCACATGTTCCTGAATATGCAACATGTGTCCATAAGAAATGTCTTTGAGTTGACCTTCGGTTAATTAACCATCTTACCGGTTTAAAATAAATCGTATTTTAAAGTTAAATATGATCAACTATTTGGAATTATATTCTCTCTGCCCAGTTATTTCTCAATCAATAAAGACTTTAAGTCCCAAAGAGGGAGTTTCTTCTTAAACATAAATCTAGCTATATTTTATTTAAACGAATAGCTTCCTTCATCACAAATTTAACTCATCTATTTTCACGATTGATATATATATTTGGAGAACGGAGTATTTCTCGAGTACAAAATTTGTTGCGCACTTAACAATGATGTGTAATATGCTGATTACACCCTAAGGCATAATATGCTGCTGTCTTTAAGGTTGTCAGTTGCTGTATATTATATTGATATTTTGACCGATGTCGCCTACTTATATAATGTATTGAAAACTGTAACAAAATCTGATGTATAAGATTCTCAGATTGCTAAATATGTCACTTAATGTATTAGATGCTGATATTTTGTCACTTATATACTGGTGTATATGATGTTTGTCAGGATGCTAGGTGATGCCCCAATGACAAGACCAAGCTTCAGACCTTTTTAAATATTTCGGGCGTTACGTGAGGTGACAATGTCAAACACAGCACAAGGCTTGAAACTATAAAATTGATGTGGCTGGGCTATGCTAGCCGATGATGATAGTTTGGTGTTCTGCGGCTACTTTGCCTATTTTGCCTGAGACGAACACAATGAAAACATGAAATTATACACAAAAACCTATGTTATGGTGATCAACAATACCTCAGCTTTGGGGCCAACAATAAAACAATAAAATATAACTGTGAACAACTACTACAGCCCCAAGCCAGCGAGACGGCTGATCGATGCCTCAACTTCAAAATGGTGATTGGAACAAATTCCTCAAGCTATGTCATTAAACTGTATAAATGTGAGCTATATCACCCTAGACTATGCGACTAAGCACCAAACCCTGTCGAAACCTGTGGTTTGAAGCTATCTCAACACTACTATGACTTCAAACCTACGTATCAGACCCTATGTCTCAAAGCATGTATGTAACCATACGCTCTAAAACCTATCTTGAGCAGTGTATGAAACCTGCTTCAAGAAGCTTATAAACCTAACGCTTTGAAGCCTGCCTGCAGTATGTTCCGAGCCCGTGCTCGAAAACACTGCCTCGAAAAGACGGCTTAAAAAATATAGCCTCACAAAGACGGCCTCAGGCAGACGGTTCAGCAACGCTCCGAACCCTGAACACGGTCTTCAGCAAACCTGCCTCAAACCCCAGGCTATATCAATCAGAGCAACACTATCTCAATGCCTCAGCTACTTTGAGACCGCTATGAAATAGCAGTATAATATTATTAAAGGCTGATTGGACAGTCTTAAACGTGTAATTTTCATGCCCAAAGAGAGACCTCAGAGGACAGTTACTTATACCATTCAAAATTTCGTTGCCCAAGTAGACAATATATTCGCCAGTCTTAAACCTTAACGAGTGCAATATTCTATCAGTCAAACACCAACGATATAGCTTCTATACATAAGTATATAAAGCCGTCACTATAGAAGCTTTCTGCATTACCTTTGTCCTGCATTAAGCAACCACCTGCTTATAAAGAAAACCATGTTTATTCATTAAGTGGTCGCATTAGAGGGGTTTTACTGTACACTCCTCGAGGAACATGATTATTACCGGCTTTAGGTTTTCTATTTTTTGTCACAGAGTATTACGAACAATCCCGATAAGCACGCCGAAATTTAATCGAGTCTCAGGTCAAATTGGGAGGATGATACAGGTTTTCTTGACAATGTTAACATTTGAATGATGTTACAGTAAAACCCCTCTAAATCGGGCCTGTCTTAAGCGAAATGCGGGTGGTTACTTAATGCAGGACAAAAGTAAAACAGAAAGTTCCTATAATTATATGTCTTTAGCATATTGTATTGAAATGTCGTATAAAGTCTTATTCGAAAATATATAATAATCATATCAGACATTGCTTAAAAACCGAATGGCTTGTGAATAACCTCATCAAGGCTAAATTACTGCAATAGACTGTTACATGGTTCATCCCAATCTATTCTTAACAAGCTACAACATTGTACAAAATATCGCTTCACGCGTCATTTCTAAAACTCCTCGATAGTCATATTATCGCCGTTTTTAAGGAACGCCATTGTCTTCCATTTCAGTGTAGAATGGAATACAAGTTTTGACTTGTTAGGGATGCACCATGTTATATAAAGAAAATAATAGAGGTATACAGACCCGCTAGATACTTGAGATCCCGACACAACCATGTTGCTCTTGTTGAGCGAATGATTCGCGCAACGACTTACGGAGACCGATGTAATGCTCTCCTGGCAAGAATTAGAGATTGTAAAACACTGTCTGCCCATTAAAGATCAATCGACTCACCTTTTGCTCAGATATATATGGTCAAACAGACTGATTCAATAACACACCATCTAAGAAAAGACTCTTACAAAGCAGTGTAATTATACAAATTAGAAACCAGTGCTTAAATCATTCATTTTTATGTTTGTTTCCTTTTAACGTTCTTTTCAATAATCCCTGTATTCTTAAGACGTTTGAAATACTACGTATTTGTTGTATTACAACTGAAGTTTGACCCTGTAAATATATCTTTATCTTTTGAATTGTATGGATAACAGCGATATATATGTAACACACTTTTAAAATCATGTTGATATGATATGAGTGTTATATTACAGTAATATCTCTCTATAACGGCCTCTAAATTTAATAAAATAGTTTGTGTTAAAGACAGGTGGATACTTAAAGCAAGGTGAAAGTAAAACAGAACGCTCCAACAGGAGCCTTCTGTTTTACTTTCACCTTGCTTTAAGCTGCCACCTGCGCTAAATACCTACTAATTAACTCAATTTACTGGCCGTTATAGAGAGGTTTTACTGTAATATGGTATAGCCATACTAACAATAACAAATGAAGCAGACAAATTATAAGCGAATGCCCTTTACGCTCCTGCCTCAGGACAAGTCTGGCCCATGTCTGCAAACACAACTGACAACAAAGATGATTTGTGTACTTATTATGATGTAATTTGCGCGAGACGATAAAATGCAGATTCCGAGTTCATTAAACTTCAGAGTTAAATCCGATTCTAGATAACGTACTCAACCTCTAGATGTTTTCATAACACAAGGACCTGGTGATTGTGACAGTGCTGAGCCTCATCAGCTGTATCGTTGCAAAGTACAAAGTACAAAAGTAATGTTGATAACTGTGCATGTAGGTACTCCATGATTGATTACTTGAACGTTATGTGTGTAAATATATTGTACTGTTATTTAACCCTTCGCTTGCTGTTCATGTCAATATACCTACCTGTAAAAAGTGAAGACCCAGATGATACAGCTCCTGCAGCAGCTGTCTCATCAGGGTATGCACTATTTACAAATTGATTGTGCAACCAGTGCACTCCACAGCAGTGATTGCACAGAGAAATAATTGCAGACAGTGAAGATATATGTAATTATACAACAGGGCATGGGTAAATAAAAAGAACTTTTTTTTCAAAATTCAGCAAGAGAAGGGTTAATGTAAAGAACAGCCTATTGATGCATGTGGCTTGCTTATGAAAATAAATTATTAATTTTTCTGACACAATCATTTAAGCTTTTCGCGTAATTAGAGTAACTCTATTTATTGATGTCCTCCATAAAACGCATCTTACGCCCCTATCCTACAAAATATAATTACATTAGATAATTTAAACCTTTTCTTCATGTAGTCCATTGCGTGCCTTTGCAAGCAGGGTAAACCCAGATCCGGGTCTACTCTGTTTGCATATGTAATTATAGATATATATCTGATTGCAAACTTTTACCAGTGCTACAACTGTTCGCATTCACATGCTGTTAATTGAATATTCCTGGAGCTAAGGGCTCAATCCATAGTCAACTGAAACACTGACGAATATCACCGCAACACTTGCCAATATGTTACGCAAATACTGGGGGAAATTGAGGTCCGTGTTATACTGCACTAATCACTTTCATGTCGGTTAAATGGACTCTTAATTTAATGGATATCGCGTTCAGGAGAAAATTTCCATCGTTTCCAGAACTGTTTTGTGTTGTGAAAGATTGATTACATTACTCTGCCTGTGAATAGAAACCGTTATACAATACATATACCTTATGACACATACACATCCCCAAACGTTCATAGTCATACAAAGACAGGAACAAGATATCGAGGTAGAGTGATTTAATACATCTGGTTGTAAATACCAATAAACCCTCACTTAACCCTTCGCTTGCTGAATTTAAAAAAAAAAATTCTCCTTCTTTACCCATGCCCTATTGTATAATTACATATATCTTCACTGTGTACAAGTATTTCGCTGTGCAATCACTGCTGTGGAGTGCACTGGTTGCACAATCAACTTGTAAATAGTGCAGATCCAGATGAGACAGCTCCTGCAGGAGCTGTCTCATCTGGGTCTTCACTATTTACAGGTAGGTATATTGACGCGAATAGCAAGCGAAAGGTTAAGCGAACACTCAAAAGAAGTAATGCACAAAGATTTTCGGCATTATCTTGCATTAAGAAGTCACATGTTGTCACCTTTTACCTGTCATGCACTCCTTTTCATACCTTGGCAAACAGAGTAGTCCCAGACTAGACGGTTCCTACAGCAGCCGTCTGATCTGAGTCCTGTCTGCTTGACTTTCAACTTATATAGATCTGTGTCCATGCTTATAAAACTTTTAGTTGAGTCTGAGTTCGTTCTCAAGTTTTGATTGGTCAGATTTGAGCCTTTGGCTCAAATCTGACCAATCAAAAGTTTGAGAACTCAAATCTGACCAATCGAAAACTTGAGAACGAACTCAGACTCAACTAAAAAGTTTATAAGCATGGACCCTGATTCTCTGCAGTTCCTCCCAAGGCTAAAACAATCGAATGTTCAAGTATTTTTGTAAAAGGCAGCTACTAAATATCCATGATATCGTTATTTCTATCATGGGTATTGAACAAGTAAAAGGTTAAACTCGTAAGCTTTGTAAGTACATGTAACAGGGTTTACTGTATTATACTGGTTGTTACAAGTTGTAACATCTTCCTACGATAATATCTCGAATGCGCGCAATATCCTACAATCTACTCTGCGTTTTCAGTGTGTAATATAGCATTCATGATCAGAGTGCCGCTAAATTGCCATCATTTTTACAAGCAATGATCTGCGAACGAACGTGTGATCAGGGTATACACTATCGCTGATAAGACATATTTTCTCTAACGTAACAAACAGACAGGGCCCAGTCAAATGTTATGCGCCATCTGTTCCAGCACTGTGACTTATCCAGTTCTGTTTTATGTGTAAAATATGAGATACCCAGCCAGCGTTAATGCCCGTTCTTATTTCAAATATCGACACATAAATATTTCGCAGTTCGTTATTCGCATGGGCCGTTCGTAAAGGCCAAAATGACTAACAACATTGAGAAATTCGGGCCCCGAGGTTATATAACATTTTTATTTGAGGCTGTGATCATTCTAAAGCATCTGAATGGTCAGATTTTGAGCTTGCACAGAATGTGACCAATCAGATGCTTGGGCATGATCTTCGACTTAGACTCAGTCCTAAGTAAACAAAAATATCATTCCAAACTCTTAACTTTTATTATTTTGTCTCTGCTGAGGTAATTCTTATCACGTACCATTTACCCAGTTTATTTATCGCAAAATTTAAGTTTATCATAAGAATAACGAAATGTTCAAAACAAACCGAAAAGCAGAGAATGAAATGGATCGCAATATAGATTAAAGTCAAATACTCATATTTGATTCTGGAAATTTAAATCACTTTTTTGATCTCATTCAAATACAAAAAGTGCTTTCAGTCCGATCTATGAATGACGAAATAGACAAAACATGATATCAAAGTCAAAAATTAAAATTATGAATACCAGCTCAAAATGCACATTAATGATACGTAAGACACGCAAATCCCCGTTTCTGTGATGTTCAAATCGATGAATGTCATCCGCCTTATTCCTGAAAATAATGGCATATACCTCCGTTCTTTATTCACATAGAAATATTTTGCTGTTCTTTATTAAAGAAATGTTTCGCATATTGACATCCGAGTGAAACCTCGAATAAACGATTGAAGTATATATAGCCTTTAGCCTTGTCAACCGGATAACGTGATTTGAATATTTGCAAACGTGTTTTTTAACCCAGAGAAACTGGTAATAAACTTAGTACACGCTGATTGGCTTTCAACTAAGTAAGTACCTAATGCACAATGCGTATATAAATTCTACTTCCAAATATTTTAATCCTGATCGAACCTGTTTAACCCTTTCTCTGTTCAATATTCATGTAAGAAATAATAACATCATGAATACTATCAGTTGATTTTTTAAAACATTTACTTTCGAAGGAAATATAATATATTGTCATAAATTGTAGAATCTATATCATGTCAAAAGCAAAAAAAACAACAGACATTGATCAGACGGCTCGTATAGGAGCCTTCTAGTCTGGGGCTACTCTGATGGCAAATACGTGAAAAGCGTTTATAGATATGAAGGAAAGGTTTAAAGGCATTGCTTTGTCTGGGTAAACAGTGAACACTGTCTTTTTGTTTGCTTGGCGGCCCATGTGTATGGATGTCTTTCTCCAATTATATCTTTATTCGAATGACGAGCTGTGGAATAGTCACGCATTATTATTATTTTTACTTAACCCTTTCCCTCATATTGACGACTTTTGACGACTCTGTAAAAGTCACTTTGTGAAACCATTGTGATAAATAGAGCATTTGCTCCTATAGGAGCAAATGCTCTATTTATCACAATGGTTTCAAACTACTAAATTCTAATTTTTTCCTTTTCTCTAATTAATGCTCCTTTACGGTAGATTAATTCAAAGAGGTTGTATCTAAAAATAGCATATGAGGTCATGGGTTACAGTCGACAAGTATTTTGGCTTACACTTTTCCTTTTCTACACTAATATCAACGTATATTTATAAGTGATAAACGAATAATAAACTTATAACGAATTTTCTTATTCGCTATACTGCAAAACGTTTGAATTCGATTGGCGAACTGCGCGTTGATGTGGAATTACAGATATACATGTAATAATTGCATCGACGATGGTATGGGTTTACAGTGTTTTCAGTATAATCACTGCAGAATTAAAGTCTGCTTTCACCGTTTCGATATTCAAAGGTCTAACTGCAAAACATTTCGTTATAAGAAAAACAACATCAATGAAGAGTAGATTATATTTCAGTGAGCTTGTTTTTCATGGCTTATATCCTGCCTCTTTTCACTTGCCTTGACCGTTTCTCCTTTCGAATGACGAATTGAGTATTTCCAACACTTTATCGTTCCTTTGACGAACGGCTACATCGTTTGATATTTGCATGTGGACAACAAACTGCGAAATATGTCGAAATATATAACAATTCGTTATTCAAAGTACGAACATCAGTATTGGAGCAAACTTAATCTTTCAAATTTCAACAATCTCCTTGGGAAGATGTAATGCGAAATAATTTATTTGTGAGATCCTTAAAAATCATTAGATATCAATGATAGTGCGTAATATCCACCACTGTGCAAATCAAAACGGCTGTGTGGCTGGGTTGACAATTTTGTTTTATGAACTGATTCCAAAATATTGCTGTTTTTCGAATACGTTTGTAATATGCATGGATTGATATGTGTTGATGAGTTCGCTTTTGACATCGCTGTTGGAACGTGTCGGAACTGATAACGTGTTGCTGTCGTCGGGGAAGAACTTCAGCATATCTTAGCATTCTTGTTGACATTCCCAAATAACTTCCGTGAAGTATCTTTGTTAACTTATATTTCAGATTATATTGAAGTATTGTTAAGTTTCTGTATAGTAATTGCAGATTAGGTCATTGGATGAATAGGACATAAAACTGGATATCACCTCATATGAGCAAGGTTACTTCCCTTTAATTAGAATATCACCCTATGACACTTGGATAATTATTGTCATACAATAAAGTCTTTCTAATTGGACTATTAAAAAGAAGTATAACTATACATATTTAAAACAGGTGATAGCTTAACCCATTCCCTCATATTGACGACCTTTGACGACTCTGTAAAAGTCACTTTGTGAAACCATTGTGATAAATAGAGCATTATCTTGCTCCTGTAGGAGCAAATGCTCTATTTATCACATTGGTTTCAAACTACAGAATTCTAAAAAATTCCTTTTCTCTAATTAATGCTCCTTTTCGATAGGTAGATTAATTCAAAGAGGTTGTATCTAAAAATAGCGTATGAGGTAATGGGTTAATATAGGACAACAATTATGGAGGAAGTTGCTATAGGAGATTTCTGCATAGCTTATTCCCTGCATTAAGCAACAACCTGCTTTTTAAGACTCCGGTGTTCAATACCTGAATGATCGCTTAAGATATGCTCTACTGTAGGCAGTTACAAGCTGCTCTATTCTCCTCACACACATTTTCTGTACAGGTATATCATAATATTACGTTAACATGCTGAGCAAATTATCGTCGATAATAAATGCCTCCTCATTTCTTGATTGCCATGCAAACAGTTTTGCATGTCTTTTCAAATATGTAATCATTATACCGAGTCGTTTAAATCCTGATAACACCGAGTTGCTCAGCGTACTCTCTCGTTCCAAACTTTATTAAGGCGATATAGTTTACTAAAGGTTAATGTTCAGTATACAATATAAAAACACATCATGTCGATTAAGTCTATCAACGCTGAAGTTTGAATTGGACTATACCAAAATTCAAACAAGTTTACCACGATTATTCTTGGATTTTTAAAAGAAAAGTGCAACATTACAAACCGTGCAGATCCGGAGGAGCAGGCACATATAGCAGGATTCTCATATGGGTCTACACTGTTTGCAAAGGATATTAATGACTCGTTTCCCGCGTGTGAAAGGGTTAATAGAATTAAGATATATTATTTGTGATAGTCCCTACTTGCAACGCGTTTTAAAAATGCCTTAAAATACATAAAGCATTTGTTTATATGCTGACAAGAAGTATATCACAAGAAAACCAATCTTATAGACGCTGAAGAAGACAAAACTTTCTTTTGTTTGATATCGACGATCCGGTGTTATTCGCCAATGTATTAGTACTTATTCGAGTCGCGTTTAATTTCGTAACTGTACGACACAGACAGACACAATTTATTGTACAATAAAAAATAAGAATCGAGAAAATGGTTTAGTTTGCATCACTGGGGCGTTTTTCGATATAAGATCAATTTGACAATTTCCATAATAATGATTGAACATAACAAATACCGCGTTTTATGATGTCTTTGAAACTACATGTATGCGTTATTTGAAGGGACGAACACTATAAGTTTTATTGCGTGTGGCATATCGACCTAATATTGTCGGTTTGACATTTTTACCAATTTTATTACATAACTATTGACATTTTTAGTTTCCGCTCCTACTACTCAATATTTGAAAGGACTATTCCTTTGTTGAACTGAACACCCCAGAGATGTGATCCATGTTATAAAGTTCTCATTTGCTCGGATCATTGCTAATATTTAATAACACGTGATCGGAAATGTTATGTTTTAACGGAATGCTTCATGCGACAATATTCTTACTATTCTCGGTGCTTGAATAAGTCGAATAAAACACGCACCGACATAATCCAGACTATTACCTTGATTTACGATTAGCTCGGTACTATCGGCATTACATTACTGTGTAGATGGACGATCAACATATCGACGTCAGAGGCGAGTTGTTATTGGCATTTGCTATCCCAGAAGCACGTTTAACACAATCTATACTGTGGCGGATATACGTATTTGTATGAGATCTCAACGAGGCTGGTGACCGCACGCTGTTTGCTTATTATAATCATGCAGAGATGACGGTGCGTACTCGAGCACTGAAGCCCCTATTTCTCCGCCAAACCATATGTTGCGACTATTCTTTAGAATCGTCGCTTTGAGACGATTCTAAAGAGTGGTTACAAAATACGGTTTGGTGAATAAATAAAGAAGTTATTCTTGAACATGTGTTAATTTACGCATCTTATCTGGATCTCTGCTCGTATATGTTAGTATTGGTGCTTCTTCGAACAACACACCCAACCCACTTCAGTTAATTCCACCGGCAATGCTTAAAGAGGACGGCCCTAAAATGAACGCATATTTTCAATAATATCATAAATTTTGGTATTTGTTATGTTCAAGCATTATAATGAAGATACGCGAGCCGAATAAATATTAAATACAATAAAACCTCTCTATAACGACCACTAAATTACATCAAGTAGTTTGTGTTAAAGGCAGGTGGATGCTTAAAGTAAGGTGAAAGTAAAACAGAACGCTCCTATAGGAGCGTTGTTTTACTTTCACCTTGCTTTAAGCAACCACCTGCCTAAAATACCAACTAATTAACACAATTTAGTGGTCGTTTATAGATAGATTTTACTATATTTGTTATGTTCAAGCATTATTATGAAGATGCTCGAGCCGAATAAATACTAAATAATGCATTGCCGAATAAAACGGGTCTTCGATATCACACATGCAAGTTGTGTCTTCTACGGGCTTTATTCGACTGGTTTTCTTGTGATATACTCCTTTTCAGCATGCGAAGAAATGATTTATGTAATTGTTAGACATTTTTAAAACTCTTTGCCAGTAGAGACTATCACGGTAAAGTCCCTTTATATTTAAGCATCCATTTTTCCTGTGAAAACTAAAACACGAACATATCGGATGTTCTGTTTTTTTTACACTAACAAACAAGTAGCGATTTTAGAAAAATGTTTCATTTCCAAGAAATATATGAAAAATCGTTAATGCAAATGAGCTTCTGTAACGTGTTTGTCACGTGATGTCTACGCTCAAGGAAAGTAAACAAAACAGGTGACTAGCAAGTCGCGTATGACATGTTGGATATTTGACATGTTCTGGTTTTTATTCTGTTGCACTAAGCGATGAATTCAATTAAAGTGTTCTGCTTGTTCCGCGATATTTTCCAGCATCGTTTTTGAGCACACAATACGTTAAATGAGGACATTGTCCATCCAAAGCCGTTTACAACTCAGTGAGCGCGGGAATTAATTCATTTATAATATAATGGGAATTTAAACAATGTTCAATTCGATACATGCCTTTATATTTGAAACTATGTTTGAAACTATAACTGTATCAGTATTTATAAGGTCGGTCATTACCGTGGAAGTACTACGAATGAATGTAAATTCATGAAAGACGCATTGATCCAACATGGTTGTCTTTTCCATTTCCGTATCGGTAAATGTGAAAATGTTTTGGTGAGAGTTTCAGATTTCAAACCAATCAGTCTTAACTCTTTTGGCGCCAAATTTAAAAGTGTCGTCTGCAATAATAATTTCATATTAAATATACATTTGTAATTCTAAATTCAATAATAAATTTGTATTAGTAAAACATTTGTTTTTAAAAACCTGTATGCTTGGGCTAAAATATACAGAAAGGAGTGAAGTTCCAGGTCAGATGCCGCCTTGAAAAGGCGGCATCTGACCTGGGACTGCACATTTTTCAATGGTGCCAACAGGCGACATTGGCGCCGAAAGAGTAAAGATCAATAGTGACTTGCAACGACTTGCTTCTGTGTGCTACCTTTACTATATCCTACAATCAGTTTGCATATATAGTTTGCCAGTGACTGCACAACAGGCTTTTATCTTTTATATTCGCGGACAATGCCTTTCAATTTCCTATACTGTGTTATCTAAAAGAATTAGTCGGTGGCAGCAACACACCGGCCCTTGGGGACAACTGAATAAATAGCAGCGCCAACATTTGGCTCTGTCTGTTACAGATGCATTTTGCACTCCTATCAAACGAAAGTCCAAATATGTCACCGCCGACGTCGACGGAAACAACTTAAAATGTTTGCTGAAATGGGCAAATGTGTGCTTATATTTGCAGACAAGTTGGATCCAGATAAGATGCGGAATATTGACGTATCATAAATATCCAAACTGTTTGACACACAATGGTTTAGAGAATAACTTGATGGAAAGTCCATACTGAAACTTGCAGCAGACGAAATTGTTTGCAGATGAATACTATTTGGCGCCAAAATAGTTGACAAGCTCTTTGTATAATGATATCTAAATACATAATACTGCAGAGGATTCTTGACAACGACCGAACATGTATAAAACGATTTCAAGTAACATGAAATAATCATGATGCAATTAGGCCGTATATATTTGGAAAAATGGTAAAACACAACTGAACTAGTTTTGTTGCCAAATATTTAGAAATCAAATAAATGTATACACTTAAATGAAAACATATTTATGAATGTGTTTAGTGTAAACACTCTGACGTTGAGAGAAGGATAATTAGCGTGAGCGAAATATGCATAGTAACAAGTGATATGAGTAATATATGAACAACCGTTTTATGACATCCAACGCATGTAGTAATTATCTATTTATCTTTCATTGTGATTAACTATAATGTATCAACTATTATCCCGCTATCCTCCAAATATCCCGCATCTGCAAACAGTCCGCATCCAGATGAGACGCCGAGTAACTCGGCCTCTCATCAGGATCCAATCTGTTTGACACACGGTCAGTAGTTGTCCAAAGTTTGGTCGAAAGGGAAGTAGTCCAAACCGCATTAAATCAAAACTGATGCAGATACTGTATTGTTAACAGCGGTTGCTAGTCTTGGATAAAACTGGTGTGTAGGCAAATTGGAATTACCTGTGGGATTGCAACAAGTTTTATGTGCTAATGCAATCAGACAGAATAATCTTCACTGGATTGCAGAGATAGTCCGTCAGCATATAATGTCCTTTAATTGTCGTTAGTCTGTATCAACTAACAGATTTGTGTGCTGCACATTGGCATATACAATGCGAATTATTAAGAAGTGTAACAGAATAGGACATCAATAGAGTATTAACATGATGGAATCTGTCAAGATAAATCTCATTTCAGAGAGGAGGAAACGAAAGAGCCATTTTATGCACATGTGTTGCGTGTTTGTTTGACAACAACTATATATGTTACTTCAAGCAAACCGTGATGTTTACGATCAATAATGATTGAGACTGGTGTGAGATATATCGGTTGTAAAGCGACGTGTTAGCTTTAGTCCATCGCACGTTGGTGTCCAATACAAAAGCGTGGTAGACCATGCACTGTACTTTAGGTCCGATGCACTTTGGGTCTCATTTGGAAAAATGAAGACCAAAAGTGCGTTGGTATGTACCAGACCAACGCACCTCGGTGTCCATTTATCCGTAGGTGTTTAAACTGATAAAGTGGAATACGACATGGGATTAAAACATACATGTGATAGAATGTAACAATAAGCTCATATTTAATGTAAATCATAATTTGAAGAAAAAAAACACGTTGGGTTAAAATAACAATCCAACGATCCTTTAAAGAATCCGAAATACTTATGAACTTTGTCTATGCAGCCCATCGGCGTTTTTCGTATGGTAGGCATGATGCCTGGCCATACAGCTCACGTCATGAATTAGTTTTAACCCATTCCTCCAAATATACACCTTTCTATGCCTCTGTAAAAGTCACTTTATGAAACCATTGTGATAAATACAGCATTTGCTACATAGGAGCAATTGCTCTGTTTATCAAAATGGTTTCGAAACTACACAATTCTAAAATGTTCCTTTTCTCTAGTAAATGCTCTTTTTGAGTAAATTTATTCAAAGAGGTTGGGTCTTAAATAGCCTAGAGGGGATGGGATAAAGTAACTAGTAATTTCGTTAAATGAGTACACATTCATATATTAATTCTCAGTCGTAGATGTAATGAGTTCCGTTATATACATTTTAGCGACTTACCAGTAGTGTAAACCACAGGCTGTTCTATTTCTACTGTGTATCAGTCACCAGAAGCCTTAAGGTCCTTACTGTTGTATCATAAACCGCGTGGGCAAATCAGACGTATTTCAATATGTGTATGCAATCTAAAGTAACGGCGCTGATATACTTGCCGGTGTCACAGTGCCAGAGCGTCGAACTAAAATGTAGAAGATTGCGACAGCGACGTCTGACCAGACATACCTAAATCGTTAGATTCGGTACTAGTAGCTCTCTACTTGATAAAGTCTGTGCTGGTGACTATGATAAATAAACTCGGCCTCAGTATAATGTGACACGGACACTGTTCATGCCATGTGTTTGCAAAAGACCTATATAAGATACTTATTGCCCGTATGGCCTGTGCATAGGAACAGTGTCTACATTTACTGAGGAGAAAAAGAATTAATGTCATTTACGCATATTTTTACGGTCTTAACACAAAATCAGGTTCGTTATAGGGAGATTTTACTTTATTTATATATAGGGGTACTTATTTTACTCCGGTTCAGACTTGGTACAACTGATTTGATACCTGCACTTACGTTGTATGTAAATACGTTAATACTAGTACCGGTATTTAGTAAGCACGTTTGTTATCAGCATAATAGATTTCTCCAACTATCAAAATATTATTAGCATAAATGGAAAAACTTGTATATGCATGTCAATAAAACCATACTCAAAATCTGTTTAAGTGGTCGATTTGTTTTGATAATCGGACCTCCACTATCAGATGTTATAAACGATGATCTTTATTTCAAATGTCAGCGAGATACAGTAGTAGCTTGTCAATTTGGCTCTGACTTGGTAGATTTGGTCGTCAGTCTGCGCACGCGTAAGCTGGTCCGACAGTGAACCGAACTGGCATCCACATAACGATTCGGAGTGTCAAAAGTGAACGGATAGCACAGTGCAATCGCCTATCACTAATGGACCCCAGTTTGTCAAGGCATGTCCGTCTAGATACATTGGTTTTCTCCGTGTTTCACAGCTTCCTCCTGAATACGGGACTGCTTTTGCCACAATCGAGTTGGATGTTTTTGTTTAATTCGGTGTCAACAGTATTTGTCCCATTGTTTCTGGTTTGATAGTTATGAAAACACTGAAAATGTTCTCAGTTTAAAGCAATGGTCTGTTTAAAAAATAATTCGACACAAATGGTACTCAGGTAACCTTCAATCAAAACTGTACAACTTACATTAGTTTAACAGACGCATTTTTCCGACTGGTACTCAAAGTACTTTGTCCCGATAGTGTGATACTAACTCCTTCACATTTTGGGGTCGAACTCCAAAGTGCGTTAGACCCAAAAGTGTTGTATAACTCCAATGTCCATTTTAATCCGACCCTAAAAGGCAATGGACAACATAGTGATGTTTCAAATAGCTAACCTTACATGTTCGGAGTCGAAAAAGGTGAACTGGACTGCCTTGTGTTTTAACGATTGTAGGGGCGACACTTATATGTCCCATTCTTTAAAACGCAAGTTTGGATATGCAATAGATCGAAAGCTTCATTTATTTACAAGTTATACAGTAGAACTCCTCTAATGCGACCGCTTCTTGATTAAACAGTTCTGCCTCTATAAGCAGGTGGTTGATTAGTGCAGGAAATAGTTATGCAGTTCGTCATGCATTAAGCTTCCACCTGCTCTCTGCCACCCAGAATTATGCCCAATTTATGCGATCGCATTAGAGGGGTTTTACTGTATATGAAAAACACGAAAACAAAAAATCTTAATACAAAGTACAAAAATGAGCCATGCAGGAAACACCACATACAGAACAAACAGTCGCCCGAACAGCAACACAAGGAAACAGCAAATGTATAAACTATAAAAAACATCAAGAGACGCGCAAAGACAAAACATGTTTTTTCAATGGACCAGGAATTGTCCTTTCACTTTTAAAATCTGTTATCCAAAATGTTTCTTCTATTCGTAAACGGTCCTTATGCAGGCGACACAGAGTGTATCAAATTATCCAAAAGTTCTTTGCTAAGAGGTGCATATGTTGTAGTAACATTTCTTGTAATTCCACTATAAAATCTACAGTTAATGGTAGAACATTTAATGTCAAGATAAACTCAGACGTTGATTGTACTACTACTAACGTTATTTATGTTTTAACTTGAAACGCGCCTAGTTGCGGTATACAGTACGTAGGACAAACATGACGTGCTTTAAAGACTCGATTTCGTGAGCATGCATATCAGTGTCGAAATCGTAAACTAAACAATTTTTTATACACACTTTCGGAAATCTGGCCATTCTTTTAAAGATGTTTTAGTACAAATTGTTGAGCATATAACATATGATAAGGAGGCTACTAGAAGCTTTAAATCGAAAGCTAGATCTATATTTGAATTAAATTGGATCAAAAAATTGCAAACACCTTTTCCTTTAGGACTGAATGATAATATTTACCAGACTGGAAATATTTCAAAAGAACCAGACATAGATATTTTTTCATTTTTTTCTATTAGAAAACGCAAATCTCGATCACATGGCATTCGCAAAAATGGTAATATTAAACGAAAATCTCGTTTGAAAATGACTCTTCTTGGTCTACATACTTTACGCCTAACTTCGGGTAAACATGCCATGCTTTCTATACTTTCCTCCTTATCTATATGTTCATTAAAAGAAATTGACGAGCAAGCCGATAAAATTATTTTTAGATCAGATCCTCTCATAGGAACGGCTAGTTTGATACAAAGCTTTACTCTACATGTTCTCAGACCGCACATTGACAAATTATCTGAACACCATAGATTCTTCTTGAAAATTCCTTTTATTAATAAAGGTATTGATTTTATTGACCTCCAAAGTATTTTTAGAGACAAAAATGTAATTGACACTATTCCGAAATACTTTAAAAATACAGAACCACCTATCATCTGCTACAAATATAACACACCCATCAGAAATACAATTTTCAACTATAATAAAATTGTGGCCGACCTTATTATTAATGATAATATTCCTGATAAGTGAGATTACGCCACCTCAAAATTTTGCTATTCTCCGGCTGGTCATGTGATTACTGGTGATTTTGAAATAATTAAAGATAAACGTCTACGATCTCTTTTGAATAAAGGTCCCAAATATAGAATACCATCCTTGATAGATTTTAACTCTTGTCGAGTTAAGATTGCGGAGGCTTTACAAAAGTTTAGTATTAAATGGTGTCGAAGAGAACATGTTGAGTCTAATGTTCTTTCTTAATTGATAAACGCATTTCCTTTTACAGTTCTAATAAACACCTTCTTCCACGTAAACCTAGAACTTCTTTTAGACATCTTAAAAAGGGTTTACAGGATTTCCATTCAAAATACGTTTTTGTTCCTGCTGATAAGGCATCGAATAATGTGATTATTATTTGACGATTATATTATATCGATGTCTTGAAGCAGGAAATTATTAATACCAAGTCAGACATTTCAGTTACCACTGACGAAAAGACCATCATTTCAGACCATGTCAAAAAGTGTGAACAATTTGGAACCGATATTAAAATTACACAACATAAACTTCCTACAATGTATTGGTTACCAAAACTACATAAAAAAAACATATAAAGCGCGTTTCATTGCAAATTCTAGTTCATGTACAACTACTAAATTGTCTATACTTTTGACTTCTTGTTTAACGAAAGGTATCTTGCATCCACTGTAAGCACGTACGATTTTTCTACTCTGTACACAACTCTTCCTAATATTTCAATTAAGGATAAGCTTACTAACTTAATCCAGAAAGTATTTGCACGGGAAAAAACATCATTCTTGGCATGTAATGCTGAAAAAGCTTTCTTTACTGACGAGCAAATGAAATATTACACCAATTGGACTTGCTCAGAAGTTTGCGAAGCACTTACCTTTCTTTTGGATAACATATTTGTACGTTATGGGAATGTTATATACCGTCAGGTAATTGGTATTCCTATGGGTACGAATTGTGCACCACTTGTCGTAGATTTGTTTTTGTACTGCTATGAGAGAGATTTCATATTGCGTTTGAATCCTCAATCACAAGAAGATGTTATTAAAGCCTTCAATGAAACTTGTCGATATTTGGATGATATTTTTAACTTAGATAACCCTTTCTTTGATGCTCTGATTCCTACAATTTATCCTAAAGAACTCAAATTGAATAAGGCTAACCAGTCCGACAATTATGCAGCGTTTCTTGATCTAGACCTTAAAATTAATAATGGAATGATTTCTTCTAAAATATATGACAAAAGAGATGATTTTGATTTTAATATTGTAAATTTTCCTCATCTTGACGGGGATGTTCCCCGTGCTCCATCTTACGGGGTTTATATATCTCAACTTATTCGTTTTGCTAGAGTTTGTTCATCTGTTGACGATTTTAGCAGTCGGAATCTCATTTTAACTGAAAAGCTGCTTAAGCAAGGATATAGATACCATAAACTAAGAAAAACTTTCTCTAAATTTTCTATCGAAATATCTCGCTTCTTATCGGCAAGTACCAATGTAATCTCAAGGTGCTTCTGCGACACGGTATTTCACATCCTGAATTTTATGGTGATGTGATTTACAAACTTCGTAAAATTATTGGACATACCCATTTTCTCACTTTGTTCATCAAATGTGTTAAACAATTCATTAAAAAGGGATATGAGCCTGTAGTACTACAACATACTGCATGTTTGGTTGTGAACCCTTTTACAGTTGGCAATCACGCTGGCTTCTTTGCATGTACGACGACAAGAAAGGTTTAGTACTCTATGAAGGCGACCTCTTAAATCCAGAAATGGAAGGAGAACGTCGGATATCTGTACTATTTCATTTTTGTCGTACCCTTTATTACTTTTCTACAGTTACTCTGTTTGCAGCTCAGTATTGAGTACACTAGCGATAGGTGGATACAGTATGTTCACTTAAATGATTTTTCGTTATACATGCACTTTACCATTGTATTTGCCGTCGCGGTTGTTGTAGATTAGTCGGAGAGGGGATACGTTTATTTACACTGTTTGTCTTTTAGGATGGGGATGGCATAAGAGTGAGGTTGGGTGCCCATAAACCGGTTTAACCCCCCAGTGACTTTTGTCACTGACCGTTCCAAGGCGGTACTTCCATCTTCCTCCTATTGTATGTTTGTTTTGTCTTTGTGCGTCTCTTGTTGTTTTTTCTAGTTATGTACATTTGCTGTTTCCTTGTGTTGCTGTTCGAGCGAGTTATTTGTTCTGTATGTGGTGTTTCCTGCATGACTCATTTTTGTACTTATACATTAGGGGAAGATGGAAGTACCGCCTTGGAACGGTCAGTGACAAAAGTCACTGTGGGGTTAAACCGGTTTATGGGCGCCCAACCTCACACTTATTGCATCCCCACCCTAAAAGACAAACAGTGTAAATAAACGTATCCCCTCTCCGACTAATCTACAACAACCACGAAAACGAAAACATTTAAGTGAGCAAACTGCAACCACCTATCGCTAGTGTACTCAATGATTGAGCTGCAAACAGAGTAACTGTAGAAAAGTAATAAAGGGTACGACAAAAACGAAATAGTACAGATATCTGACGTCCTCCTTCCATTTCTGGATTTAAGAGGTCACGAATCAAGCAGGAAATTGAGAAATGACACTCGAAAGTCCACAACAATACCAGAAGCACCAAAGAAGTAAAAGTACCTAGTTATAGTCTACTGTCAGTTCGAATGACCGCTCAGCCGACTGTACATTTGCTCCCCTGGCCATTGTGTCATTCGCCTACAATATTGAGCACTGCTAACATATAGCGTAATAGTACAGTCGCAGTACCGTCTAGTAACCTTCACAGGTACCCATTTTAACCCCCCGGTGGCGTGCGACCTCATACATGTACACGACCTTGAACCCGTTTTCAAATACCGTTCATGCTAATTGTGTCCATCATTCCAGAGACCTTGGTTCTATCATCGAATGCACCAATTCCATTTTTGTTTTCGTGTTTCGTATTTTATGAACGATAAAGGACCGTATCATTGTTTTTCAATTCACGGGAAAACATGTAGTGGGTTCCGGACAGTGTCTCTCTCTGCATCTAGGCATGACCAAGGTGTAGACTGTTTCCAAATATTCAGTAAAAGGGACCAAATTGCATTCGGAAAGGTTATGTGTATCACCATTGTTCTTGACTTAACCCTTCTCTTGCTGAACTTTAAAATACATTTCTCCTTCTTCACCCATGCCCTGTTGTATGTTTACATATATCTTCACTGTGTACAAGCATTTCGCTCTGCAATCACTGCTGTGGGGTGCACTGGTTGCACAATCAACTTGTAAATAGTGCAGACCCTGATGAGACAGCTCCCGCAGGAACTGTCTCATATGGGTGTTCATTATTTACAGGTAGGTATATTGACGTGAATAGCAAGCGATGGGTTAACAGATAAAATAGTTTTCTGTCATGTTTTTCATCCAAGCCAAACGGGGGCCATAATTGAAATCGTTTAATTGCATAATCATATTTTAAATCATGTCTACGTGTTGCCATCTAATTGCGTTCGACTGCATGATGCGTCTTAAATCTTAAGTAGCAATGCAACGCACTTTGATGTCCAAATGTGAACATTATAGTGCTTAATGCACTTTGGTGTCGAACACTAAAATGCGTTCGACACCAAAGTGCGGCTGCACAGTGCATGGTTAGTGTCGTCATTGCAAGACGTACATATAATTAGTCAATTTATATATATGATTGTGTTTCAAAACGATATTCTATTCCTATAAATACTTCGTAAGTTGGCGACTATTTTAAACACAACAATCCCAAAGACATTCGCTTCTATTAGAAATATGTTTGAAATACGATCTTAAGATAAATGAAATTAATCCCGGGTTTTGTTTTTAATTCTACCATAAAAAGAAATGAGTTTTGGTCAGCTGTACTCCTTATATCTTATATGCCCTTTGTTACTGGTGTTTTTCTGTAGACGAATACAGTGTTTGACTTACAAACACCACTTAGCCTGCGTGGCTTTGGATACTAATCGTGGTCAGGCACTTCTAATCATGTTATACGGTAGATCGGTGGTTCTACACTGTTTAGATCCTGATGGGGAATCGAGTTACTCGGCGTCTCATCTAGATCTAAACTGTTTGCAATGGTAGTCCTATATTCTCCGATTGCAGCAAACAGGCCCCGTTAGGCGCTTTCCGGCGGCGTCTCTTCTCATTTTTTTCTACGAAACAGAGGCATTGATTAGGTATAAGCATGGGAACTGAGGTATATGAAATAGTAACTGGTCAGTTAAATCAGATTGAATTTACAAACGTGTGGATTTCTATTAACCCACCCGCAATGCTCACACATTTATTGGTTACACTTGCTTTCGAGACGACTCGTCTGTGAAACAGTTAATGAGATGAAAGTCCGTTACCTCAATTTGTATTGAGTGTGGCATATGGAGCTTAACATAGAAATGTATTATTTGCTGTAATGTCGTTACATACAGTTGTAAATGCCATCTATCAATATTGACATTTGCAGTATGCTTCTCCAGACGCCATATTCCTTCGCTGAATTACATTATACATGTACTTATATGTGTTAACCCTTACAATGCGAGACACGAGTCAGTAATATCATTTGCAAACAGTATAGACCCATATGAGAAGGATCCTAGATGAGCTCTCTCAACAGAGTATGCACTGTTTGACATGTTACACTTGCTTTAGAAAAATCCCTAAATACTCACCGCAAGTTTGGACTGTTGGAATAGTCCATTTGAAAATTCAGCATTGTAAGGGTTGAATTCTCATTTGCAAGTGTTGTGATCCTTGTCCAAAATGTACGCGACAGTTTCGATCGTATGAGATAGTACATGAACCCTTACTCCGCTATCCGCCACCTGATTCGCACTCGCAAACAGCTTGGGTCCAGATGATATACCGAGTTACTCGGCGTTTTAATCAGGATCCAAGCTGTTTGACACTAGGTCAATAGTTTCGCAAAAGCTTGTGGCATCACACTTGGTCAGTGGTCTCTCAAAAGAAGTAGTCAAAATTGCTGCAGATATCAATCTGAGCGGACATTTTCTTTTCACAGGATTAATTGTCATTAGTAATATACGGAATGTATTAATGCGACAGTCTGCTGTCGAATTGATGGCACGACATAACAGAACACGTTGAAATAATCCTTGACTATTTTCTGATGTACAGATAACCCGAAACTATTCACATCACATTATAGTTTATAATGACGATCAAAATATCGACGTATAGGCGCTAATTATATGCTTTACTGGCCACACAAAGTATACAGTCGATCAAGCTGTTGGCGAACTATTGTCCCTATTGTCCAAGTGTCAAACAGCTTGGATTACTCGGCGACTCGTTTGAACAGAACAGAACAGAACAGAATCTTTATTAGCAACATACATGTATATACAATAGTTTCATACCAAAGGATTCCCGCTTTCCGCGACCTGGCTCGCAGTTCCAAGTTGTTTGTACGAGGCTTACAAAGTATACACATGCAATTATTAAGTGACGTAATATCTTAGTTGTATGTCCTTCTATGTCCATTTTATTTACAGTGTCTCAATAATTTCAGAATAAGCCTCGTAAATACGAGTCAGGTCGCGCATAGGGTTAGGATAAGGGTTAATAGTATGTTCAGGTATGCAGCGATAATATCTTTCTATACGCACCATCCCTATTTAGCTTTTTATGATAACGTTTAAAAGCATACTCTTATCTTATGTTAAACATTGCACTCTTTCGTTATCAGTGGTTTTTCTGTGATTACCGGTGCAATCCATTTCGATCCATATGAAACACTGGGTAACTCGGTTTTCACTAGAATCCAAGCTGGTTGATGCAGTAATTAGGTCTTTAAAACCATTTTTTCATGTCAAAAATAACGACATCGTGAATATAAATTTGCTTAATAACGACACATGAGTTTGTGGCCTTTGTAGAAAATGTATATCTAGACAATCGGCTCTGTATTACTCCAAATGTAGCAGGAGTGTAAAGGAGTCGTCTGATCTCGGTCTGTTCTGTCTGCAAAGCCGTTAATAATGTGTATTAGATGTAGATTAGAGAGTTCATTAAAACAGAAGGCAATTAAGTATGCAAATTGGCCATTGTCGGATCTGGTAGAAAGTGGCAGCGACCGATTTAAACACTTGAAGGCTCTGCAACATATGCTGTCATTCGAACGATATTTATTTCTAAAATGACTGAGTAATATATATTCATCAATCTCTTGCCAGACGGTATCCATTCCAATAATGGGCAAAATGATGTTTTCCATGCCGCTACCTATAGCTCCGTGGATGTTCTGATATGTCTAATAGAGTCATTAGATACATGTATGTAGTGCATGCTACTTCTATAGTTCTACTCTTTCAACTTGTTGTTTAACCCTTTCGGCGCCAAATTTCTAATTGTCGTCTGCAATCCAAGTTTGTTAAAACATTCAGTAAAACAAGGAAATGAGATAAAATAAAGGCAAATTTCAAATGAATAAAGCACATATATAGAAATAGAGAATGAGACAAAAGGTGAAGTCCCTGATCAGACGCCGCCTTGAAAAGGCGGCGTCTGATCTGGGACTGCACTATTTGTCAAGGCGCATGTATGCGACATTGGCGGTGAAAGGGTTAATAATTTACTCCATAGATCTATTGTCAATACGTATATGTTTGGGAAGCAAACTTCTTCAAGTCTTCAGCATTTCTGAATCAATGTTGATCAAACTTGCAGCAAGCAGCAACAAGCAATCACAATAAGATTAAGTTACAATACTAGATAATCATACAAAGTGTGTATCGTGACACTTTTAAGGAGTAACAGGTAATTGATGTTCAACGCATAGGTTAACAATATACTTGTTTTAGCTGATGCCTTATAATGGTTAAACGAAATTAAACGTTCTTGCTGAATTCTTGCTGAGTATTGACCAAACTTGTATCTACATACAGTAAATAACACACAAAGCATACATTCGTTATGCAGTCGGGGAAACTAATCTGTTCTAGATCGCAAATACAGTAAGATCACTCTAAACCGGAATTATGGTAGAGAAGAATTTTGATACGTTATGCAGGTGACTATTAAATGCAGAGTGAAAGTCATGCAGAAAGCTCCTGTGTGACTTTCACCCTGCATTCAGCTGCGACCTGTCCTACAGACCGGAATTAATACTAATTTGAACATCTGGTTTAGAGAAGTCTTACTGTATATATACTGTCTTCGGTTTCCTTATATTGCTGTAATTACTATATCAGCTTAGAGTTTGATGTGATGCACATCGCCAATACGCGCAGTAGCAGAAAACATAAAAGGTAATTAATATGAGATTTTATTACATCGATGTGTTACTCATGTTTTGATGTTCAAACTATATGTCTAAATGTGAAATATACTTATATGTTAGCATTTGTACAGGATTAAATACACATTTGCGTTTGTTTCTTCAGTATTGCAATCTTCTATGTTTATATACGTATATTCGACTCAACAACCACTGCCAAATGGTATGCAGCACATCAGAATAGAGCACATCAGAATAATAACGACCATAATAGTACAAACAACAACATAACAGTTTACAATTTTAACTACATATGTTCTAGTTTTTAAAGATTTTGAAGCATACGTTCGTTTTATATATTTATTACTTCTGTTATAGACATTAAACTATCAGTCATTTCCTTCATATAGACGCCTTTTCACGCTATTGCAAACAGAGCAGACCCAAACCAGACAGTTCCTGTATGAGCCGTCGGACCAGGGTCTGTTCTGCTTGCTTACGACATGATATAGATCTGATTCTACTATGCTTGTCAAAGCAATACATTCTCTTTAAAAGTGTTCGTTATAAAGATTCAGTGTCATTATTTCGTACATGAATATTAAACAGACAAAGGGTTAAAATGTCATATTGTCAATGAAGGTTTTCTCCCATCCTTTTCGAAGAGACGGTCTAGGATGTCAAACATTATAACACGCATACAGCGGTACAATTGCTTATGTCGTCTCGTGCTGGTCGTGTTGATTCGAAGGTTGGGTCGTCTGATTTGGTGTTATCGGTGATTATAACCTCTAACTTGCCTTTTTTCTATCTCTCTTCATGCTGCAGAAACTACATATGCAAATGAGTGGAGTTATCCGAAGAACAACACTAGCATGACGATACAAATGAGTCTAACAAATTATAAACGAATAGGTGATTCACAGAAAGCCTTGAGCAGAAATATAGCAACGTATACTTACGAATTCCAAAGAAAGCATAATTCCTTTATCAAGCCACAATTATGAGAGAAAATATTGTCAACACGAGGGTTGAATAAGTTATTAATGAATCATGTTGTCGCCTATACTTACCGTACATATACAGTAAAAGCTCTCTATAACGGTCACTAAATTACATCAAGTATTTTGTGTTAAAGGCAGGTGGCTGCTTAAAGCACGGTGAAAGTAAAACAGAACGCTCCTATAGGAGCGTTCTGTTTAACTTTCATCTTGCTTTAAGCAACCACCTGCCCCAAATACCAACTAATTATCACAATATAGTGGCCATTATAGAGAGATTTTACTGTAACGACGCCATCGTGTATCTGGTTAATAAAACAATACGTTTATAACAGCGGTTCTTACCAGCCAACAGTACCCTTCAAGCTATATTTTGGTGGTTCAGGACATACATAAAATTAACCCTAATATATAAAATGTACAAGTTCTAACCTGTGATTTAATTTAAATATAGTTTTGTTTCAATTTGTCATCTCGATAAACAGATACAGGTGCTTTAACAAATTAAGTCCTGAATCTGTCAGGGTCGACCTGGTTTGCAGTTGCAGACAGCTTCTATCCTAACCCCGAGGTAAAAAAAAACCGGTTTGCTTGAGTCTAAACTTATTCTCATGCATCTAACCAATCAGATTCTTGGGAAATATCTCAAACTCAGATTTGTTATAACCATGAACCTAGATGTGACGTTGAGTAACCCTGTTTCTCATCAGGATGCGGAATTAAAATAAACTGCAACAAACATACCAGTTGTCAAATAATATATGGCATACAACAGGATAAAGGCAACATGTATATAGATGTTAGTCTGATACTTATCGAGTATTTTAACTTATAACTACATTATACTGATACGTGTATATATAGTCCGTTATGGAATATACTAGATTCAAACTGGTCTGTACACAGAACGTAATTTCCAACCCGCCTGATTCGAAAAACAATTCCAATTTTAATGGATGTTATATATACTCTGTTTTATCCATATTCAATTTGGTTTCAGTATTTTGAACGTACACAGAAGGTCCGTCAACAACACAAACCAGTTTGAGTGAGTTACATGTTTAAATTGTACATTAAACTGAACTTGTTTTTACAATCTCCTAGTAATTTCCAAACTTGTATGTTTATTGCCAATCAAATCAAACCTTCAAATCAACAATATTTGTAAATTACGCCATTCGTGTTTATATGTATCATATGGCAATGGACATTTTATATTATTGCCAATAGAATATCCGTTTGCTTCTGTTCTGCTAATTATTTCAAGCTTTTATCCCTTTCGCCGCCGCAGTCGCATAAATGCCTACGACAAATAGTGCAGTCCCAGATCAGACGCCGCCTTTTCAAGGCGGCGTCTGATCAGGGACTTCACTATTTGTCTCGATCTATATTTCTATACATGTGCTTTATTCCTTTGAAATTTGCATTTATTTATCTCATTGCCTTATTTTACTGAGCGATTTAACAAACTTGGATTGCAGACGACAATTAGAAAGTTGGCGCCGAAAGGGTTAAGCATCCTTTGAATGGCAACGGGTGACTCTGCGTCTTATCTAGTTCCAAGCTGTTTGAAATGCCAGTCAGGTCGAGATTAGTGTTCGAACGGTCACTTTTGTATGCCCTTCTGGTGATGAACTTACAATTAATTACATTTAACCAGTAATCTCCATTTACTTCTTTCGAGTTTCCCGAAAAAAGTGCAGATGTTAGTGGATAATCTGGCAATACAGCTAGGTATATGACTTTAACACAGACGTCGATGTAAAACAAATATCTTAAAAAGAGTTTGGTTAAACATTATCTACTTGGTCAGGTTGTTCAGACGGACTTTGCAAATCTATACATTTGGAATAACACAAATTCACCTTTATCTATTTCATACAGATGTCCATATAAGATGGGTAAATTTAAGCATTTTCAAGAATAACTCCTTTATTTCTCCACCAAATCAAATACTGTGACCACTAGAAGAGACGATTCTAAAGAGTAGTCACAATGTAGGATTTTGTGGAGAAATGACTATCTTAGCATTTTAGTATTCATCTTTATCTGTAGAGCTCTGTAATTCATAGTCTGACATTAACTCGTTCATTTCCCTGTATTGTCGTCTCCTCTGTGTATCGTCTGATTTTCTATCGTATTGTTTTAAAATGTAGTTGTTTTTAAGCACAAACCATGGTTTAAACAACATAATCGCAGTAACAAACAGGTCGGGTACATTTCCATGAACAACCAATATTGTAAAACGTATTTGTGTACCAATATTAATGGTTTAGGTCGCTACTCGTTATTTCTTGCTATACATCAAAATAGTTTTGCGAAATCGAGAGTACATGTGCCACTGAAGCACAACGAACATTGTCGAAAACCTCGTAATGTACTGGTGATTTGTTTAGTTATTTACTTATCCTACTTCTGTTGACAAACTTCAATTTGTTTCAATTTTGCAGACTTCTAGATCGCGTCATTTGTAGAATTATTGTAGTCTGGCCATTTGGCTATGTTTATCCATCGTATAGATACTGTAGCTATTAAATGTATCATTGTAACTCAATATATGAAAAGGCTATTCCTTTGTTGAACTGAATGCACCTCAGTGTTTTATAGCCAGACTTACAATTGCTCACATTATTACCAATGTTGCATATTACCAGATCGAATCGTTACATTAATTGCCACTGGTTATACATGGAATTCGTCATGCGATATTCCTCTATTCCCTACGTTTGATTAGATTGTTCGGAGTACGTCGAGTAAATGACACATTGAAATATTCCAGGACTACTACCTTGATATACGATTAGCCCGGAACTATCGACATCACAATATTGTGTAGACGTGCGATCAACATATCGACATTAGAACGTATCTGCTTTCCTGTCCCAGAAGCATGTGTTTCACAAGTTAATGTTGATATACAGTGAAACGCCATTCTAAAGCGACTACTTTATAAATATTTGTAGATGTTTTAACTTATTACTTCATAACCTGTTTTAAATAAATCTACTGAGAGGAGCATTTGCAGCAGAACATGGCACTTTTAGTGTTGTGTAGTTTTGAAACCATTGTGATGAATAGGGCATTTGCTCCTGCTCTTTTTATCACAATGTTTTCAAAATGTGACTTTTACAGAGGCGTCAAATGCGTAAATATGAGGGAATGGGTTCAAGGCAGGTTGTTTTTAATGGAACACGAACGCAATACAGAAAGTTCCTTTATGAGCCTATTGCAAGACTTTGTTCCTGAATTAAGCTACCATCTGCCTTTAAGACCCAGATTTAGACACCTTCAAGAAGGGCTTTATTGTACGTTTATATTTGGAATCAACAAGATGGGTGCCTCACCACTGTTTCTACCTATGGTACTTTTAATGCTTCTTTGTATAAATAACCACAGTCAACATATATACGTGTAGTTGAACCCTTTCGGCGCCAGATTTATAAGTGTCGTCTGCAATCCAATTTTGTTAAATCATACGGTACAATAAGGAAATGAGATAAATAAATGCAAACAAAGAACTAAAGCACAGATATAGAAATAGAGAATGAGACAAAAAGTGAATTCCCTGATGAGACACCTCCTTGAAAAGGCGGCGTTTGGTATGACATGCATTCTTTGTCGTGATTCATTTATGCGACATTGGCGGTGAAAGTGTTAACCCCCTTCATACTTAAAGAAATAATGTCTGCCCAATCGGTTTAGCTGATATTTTCATCCTTTGAGAAACGACTGATCCAGATTAAGCTGCTTGGATCCTTATGACACGCCCAGTTACTTGGCGTCTCAACTGGATACAAATTGTTTCAAAATGTTCTAGGCAAGACGCGCTTAACATAATACAATAAACCCCCTCTAATGCGACCACTTTTCGTGAGTGTCGTTATAAGCATGTGGTTGCTAAATGCAGGGAAAAATGCATTAAGCTACCATCTGCCTCTTCCACCCAGTATTATACCTATTATAGGTGGTCGTATTAGAGGGGTTTTGCTGTATATAATATCCAAAGCCGATCATCAACTGATATTATGTTTTCCTGATTCCAGTACCAAACAAAATATTATTTTTAAGCTTTATTTACACTTAATGTGCGGAAGCAAGTATATAATACCTTTGCAAACAATGTATACCCAGATCAACGGAGTCCTAATGGAACCTGTTGACCAGGGTCTGCATTGTTTGTCATAATATTTATTTTCTTCAACGATAGATATTGATGCGTTATGTTTAGGTTGTATTCAGAAAGGGAGAATGCAGTTTTATTTATTAGCAGATTAATGGATAAATACTGTTCCATGGTTGTTAGCGTATGTAAGCATTCATCGCAATGTAAAGGGTTTGACATTAACACGTATATTCAATATTCAAAGTACAAATAAAATGTATTGCTCATCTAGATTTGCTTTCACTGTTGAATATATGTCTGATTTCAACATATTCAGGTTTTTATATTGCTTGTCACTTATTTATTTGTTTATACAACGTTATCTATAGCCAAGCGGCGCCGGAAGCATTTGCGACAAAGAACGTGAGCGCGGTTCAATATTGGGATTACTCAAAGACTATAGCTTAAATAATACACAAAGCCTGTCAAATGTGTTTGTAGAAATCATTTATGTATTCATTTACTTATTTGCCTCATTTGGAAAACAAATTATATATCAAAATATTGTTTTCAGTGACCATATATGACAAAATGTTTTAAAGGGAAAAAATAAAAAGTTGTAATTGACAATCATTGTATATTGTAAATTAAATAAATTTATTAAACAGATAGAGCATTGCTCATAAAGTAGTCGCTTTAGAGGAAGAATATTCATATACGAATAATGACGTCATGACTATTTATTAGATTAATTGTTCTAATAGCACAAGGACACAGAAATTGCTGGCCATGGCAGAACTTACAGAGTCGTAGCTATATCATATCAGAAACAAACAGAGCATACCCTGATCAGACGGCTCCACTGGCTCTACTTTGTGTGCAAATGCGTAGAAAGGCGCGTTTATGAAGTAAATGGTTAATGAAATATTGTTGAAACAAATCTTATAATAGGGGTTGTTGTAAACGACAGATATATTATTACTCTCCCAGTTTGACCTGAGACTCGATTAATCTTCGGCATGTTTATCGGGAATTTTCGTAATATTCTATGACAAAAATAGCAAAACTATGGAACGCCATTCTGCCATGCTATTTGCTAAATGCTTAATGCGAAATGCTAAATGCAAAATGTCGAATGCGTTTTGCCAATTGTGTAAATTGCTAGGGAAAGAACCGGAATGTTCCTAATGATGGATGTAAATGACAAATGCGAAATGCGACATACTTATTGCTTAATGCATGTTTGCACTACTAGCATTGAACAGCGCCATTTTAAATAAGTAATAAGATTTAATGAAAATAAACATGCATTTAGCAAATATACAGTTACTTTAAAAAATAGCGCTGTTCAATGATAGTAATGCAAACATACATTTAGCAATAAGCATTTAGCATTTCGCATTTGTCATTTACATCCATCATTTTGGAACATTCCCTAGCAATTTGGCAAAAAGCATTTCGCATTTTGTATAAAGCAATTAGCATGGCAGAATGGCGTTCCATACAAAACAAAAGCCGGTAATAATCATGTTCCACGAGGATTGTATTCGTATAGTATATTCTTATACCTTCGTAAATTTATCCGAAGATTACCGACGATAATAAACGGAATATGCATAAGTCACAGGTCAAATTGGGAGAGTAATAGCATTTGTGTACGATTTGGTATGCTCGATATTAAATCTGCAACGCATACGTCCATGTCTTATCATTCCGTATTCGTATGTTTGATTGTGAAATTCAAAATCATTGCCATTACTTTAACCCATAACACGCTGTGGACAAACAATGTACAGTAAAAGCCTGCTAATGCAACCACCTTAAAGAGGTGTAAATCTGGGTGCTAGATGCAAGTGGTAGCTTAATGCAGGACAAAGGTAATGCAGAAAGCTCATATAGGAGCTTTCTGCATTACCTTTCTCCTGCATTAAGCAACCACCTGCTTGTAAAAGCACACCTGTTTATTCATTAAGTGGTCGCATTAGAGGGGCTCTACTGTATGTTCCAATTTGGATCTGGTGCGAATGTGACTACTTCCGATTCGCCCAATCTTTGGGGAAACTATTGACAAAGTTTCATTACACAAACATTTATGAAACTACTGTATGAGTGTCCAACAACTTGGATCCTGATGAGACACCGAGTGCCGAGTCACTCGGCATCTCCTATGGCTCCAAGTTGATTGCAAATGCGAGTCAATTCGTGGATAACAGTTAAACTAGTGATGTACATCATATCATGACGAGCGGTATATATATATTTATAACAAAATGACCGATTTTTATACTGAAAGCGTTATGCTGGTATACATATATTAATTAATATAAACTGAACTGAAAGTAGGTCAAGGTTTAATTAATATTTATATATATTTTACGTAACCCGTTTCTCGTTGCAAAGTGTGTATAAATTATGATTATACAAGTCAATGTTACAACTGGAATTTCGTTTTTGATAGTAAAACACACTTTATATCAAGATTACTTTACAGATAAAAAGCCTTTGTAAATTAATTTGACAAACCCCATTTAATAGCATTTTGTTTCTGTTGCAATATTATATATAATGTAGCGTATGACTATGAGAACAACTATTTATGCATGACAGTGTATACAACAGTTAATTAAACCATTTGTTTGCAACAGAGGTACAGTAAAACCTCTCTATAACGGCCACTAAATTGCACCAAGTAGTTTGTGTTAAAGGCAGGTGGCTGCTTAAAGCAATGTGAAAGTAAAACAGAATGCTCCTGTAGGAGCGTTCTATTTTACTTTCACATTGCTTTAAGCAGCCACCTGCCCTAATTACCAACTAATTAACACAATTTAGTGGCCGATATAGAGAGGTTTTACTGTATATACTCCGAATAATCCCTTTAGGCAAGTAGAATTTTGGAATTCTCTGATTGTTTACAAGATACAATATACAAGAATCTTTATTTTGAGTCGGTTGTACAACAGATAACATTAGCTACAATAAGCTATTTACCGACTATATAACAAAGATTATAACAGTTTAACATAACAACCTGTGGAATTAAAAGATATGTTTTCAAAGCATGAGTAATACACATTATAAAATTAGAATCAGAAAGATTAAGTATCGGTAAAATACATTTATAAGAATTTGTTAAAATGTCATATCTAGAGTATGTAATACGGAATAAGATTTACAAAAGTACAAGTATTACTAAAAATGTATCACATATTTGCTATCACAAGATGCTATTCTGCTAGTTAAGACAAAGAGGTTATTTGTTTCGAAAAAACAAATAATCAAATTTTCATACAAAGGGGAGCGCTCAGTTATAAGAATACAGGCATTTTATTGATTCAAATATTGCTCTAAAGATGTCAGTCTTACATTCCGTAATCTATCTAGTAATGTGTAGGCTACGAAAGATTTCTAAACAAAAAAGTTTACGTATGTGTATGAAAATTCTATATGAATGAAAATACACACAGTATTGTGAACCTTCTGTACATTTCGTCGAGACTTAAATCTAGGTACTGAAATAATAATAATAATAAAATTTGTATATATATCACTGTTGTGTTATTGTACCATGCTTGCTATCAGATAACGATGTATGTTTTATGCCATAAAGAAATTGGATTGAATTAAAGGTATGTAGCAAAGGGTGTTACACAGTGTATAGTAACACATAAGGTACAATATATAATGATCATGCACATGCCTCGTGTGTTTGTATTATTAATAACACTGCATGACTGCATGTACAGTAAAACCTCTCTAAACCGGATTTTAGAAGAGAAGCATTTAGATGCTCTTAGGCAGGTTGCTGCGTAAAGCAGGAAGCAAATATTGCTAAAAGCCCCTAGCTTTTTTTCACTACGTTTACGCTGCATTAAGCTGACACTTGTCCGCAGGCACATATTTATACTAAATTGAACGTCAGGTTTAGAGGGGCTTTACTGTAATTTCATAATTCTAGTTGCAAACGGATTCATAGAACAAACGTAATTGTACTGTGAAACATGTATGTTAATTACATTGTATGCATTGACCCTGTAATATGTGCAATATAATACAACGTTTTGTTAAATGCATATCCTCTATAGCAACATTATAGGTACAATATCAATTTGTTTAATGCCCGTTTGTTTGTGGAAATGTGCCATTAAAGCATATCCTACTGTAAACACAATGATTATTCAGAGTTAGATACGTATACAGTAAAACATCTCTATAACAACCACTAAATCGTGTTAATTAGTTGGTATTTATGAGAGGTGGCTGCTTAAAGCAAGGTGAAAGTAAAACAGAACGCTCCTATAGGAGCGTTCTGTTTTACTTTCATCTTGCTTTAAGCATCCACCTGCCTTTAACAAAAAATACTTGATGTAATTTAGTGGTCGTTATAGAGAGGTTTTACTGTTATATAATTTCGACTTCTTCCGATTTGACAAACAAAAACAGAAACTAGTGACCAAGTGTGAAACATCTTGCGCTCTGAAGAGACGCTGAATTACTCGACGTCTTATCTGGAACCATAATGTCTGCAAATGCGAGTCATGTGGAATAAGGATTTTTCGTTTCATTCATATAAACGCATTTTCAGGATTTGGCAAACAGAGTAGACCCAGGTCAGACGGCTCCTATAGGAGCCGTCTGATCAGAGTCTGTTCTGTCTGCTTTGGATATGATATAGATCTGATTCTACAGTCTTTGTCAGAGATCAAATATCTCTTGAAAATTTGACATTATGAAAGTTCAGGTAATAAATATTCATGATGTCATTATTTGCAATATGACTATTGAACAGGTAAAAGTTTAACAGTTATTTATGTCGGTCATAAACGAACAGAAAAAACATGATGAAAATAAACATGATATTGTTTGGTACGTTCTGCAATAATCGCTGAATGCATTTGCCAAACCCGGTTTAGTGGTTTTACAGAACATACCTTGCGAATCCAAAATAGCAAAGATAACTAAGGCAGGTTCATAAACCATTTTTCAGCCTCATAGTTATAAACAATGTTCGTATTGGTGTCAGATAGTAATTAAGACACCACACGTGCCAGTGATTTATCCTTTTTTTAAAAAAAAAATAAATATCATTGTTATGTAGCAGATATTGTTCATAGGAAAAAAGCTCTAAAGCCACCACTTATGAAATATAAACTGGTGTTAATAAAAGCTGATGGTTACTTAATGCAGGACAAAAGTAATGCTGAAAACTACTCTTGGAGCTTTATGTATAACTTTCGTTCTGCATTAAGCTTCTATGTGCCTTTCAGAACCAGAAGCATGCCTGTTTGTGGTGTTCGCGTTTGCTTCTCATATCTACTTCAGTACAGCATGTTTGGATGGTTTTATATCTCGGTACATGTACAGGAACCCATTAACCCTTTCCTCCATATGCTATATTTAGATCCAACCACTTTGAATAAATCTACCGAAAAGGAGCATTTACTAGAGAAAATGAAGAGTTTAGAATGTTGTAATTGGAAACCATTGTGATAAATAGAGCATTTGCTACTATAGGAGCAAATGCTCTATTTATCACAATGATTTCATAAAGTTACTATTACAGAGGCGTAGAAAGGCGTATTTATGGAGGAACGGGTTAAAGCAATAGTATAGTAGCCGTTTGATCAGGGTCTGCTCTGTTTGCTAATTGAATTCGAAAGATATGTTGCTTTACTTTCTAAAAAGGTTACAATGTTCCACTTTCCAAATGTCATTATAACTATTTTGTTCGTGAATATTAATTAGGTGTTAAAATTTGGAATAATCATAGAACAGGGAAAGGAATAAAGTTCAGCAAGATTGCCTTTATTTTCCTTTTGCATTAAGCAGCTACGTGAATGTAAAAACTATAATTATGTTTATTAACCCATTTGCTCCCATGATCCCATATATGGAACGTTGGCAAATAGTGTAGACTCTGATCAGACGCCGCATAATGCGGCATCTGATCAGAGTCTACACTGTTTGCTGATAGGACATTCAATATAAAACAAAACGAAAATGAAAATTTAGACCAGACATCCCTTAGATAAAAGATAGACTAATCCAATATATAAGCATGGAAGAATCCACTGTGAGCAAATGGGTTAAATAAATAATCTAATTAGAGAGGCTCTGCTGTATCTGCTTAAGAGCAGGTCGATGATCGAAACGTGCAAGACATTCGTAAGGACTTGGGTAAACGGTAATATTGATAATAATTTCGCCTGTCGGAATAATTCGATGATTTTGTACTTGTTGGTATATCATTGAAACTGTAACACTATTAAACGATATGCTTAACGTTTAACTCTATACATATTCATGTGAGAAATAATTACGCATCATGAATGATAATCATATGATTTTAGCTCGTCTGTTTCGAAGAAAAGTCGAGCTATTGTGATAACTGAGTCATATGCGTCATCGTACATTTTGGAGTTATGGCCCTTTATTTGTTTAGTTGACAAGCGATGGCGTCGCACGCGGTTATTGTTTTATAATGGCATGCGAACACGGGAACATTTTGGTCATAGCAGAAAGTATGGAATGACATCTACAGCGCTCCCTCTCTACAACGACACCCTTTGGGATACGAAGATTGTATGTGTTGTTCAGAGGGAGTTGTTATAGGGAGGGAAAATCAAACATAATTAGCTTGTTTGCAGATCCCCAGATAAGGTGTATTCCGAGACCTAAAACCGTTATGCCTCAATCAAACTCTATGTTGTGACTACTCTTTAGAATCGTCACATTGTGACGATTCTAAAGAGTGGTCACAACATAGGGTTTGATTGGGGCATAAAGAAAATATGATGGAAAAAAGTTGTGTCTGGAGCCTTGTTGTTTCGGAAACAATGACATGCGTTGTTGTAAGGAGGGAATCGTTATTGAGAGGGCCGTTGTAGGAAGGGAGCGCTGTTCATAAAAAGAGCTGACTGTAATCTCCTATATATGGGTTGGAAATTAAACGCCGTTTGTACAGAAACTGGTTTAGTTGGACCCTCTTGTTTAAACTCTTTGCACAAACGGGAAACACCTTCTAAATTACTACCAGAATAATACGTTGCGTCACATCTATATCACATGCGAATTGTTGTTTTGGTGTTTTCCTTGTACTTAAAGTACTCACAGACATTTGACATATTGTCTAGGATTGTAATCAATATATCACTCTATATAGAATCGGCTTTACCGATTAACGATACCCTTACCATCAACACCTTACCACCATATTGGAATCTTTCCCTTGCTAGTTTTGACGTGCTTCTATCAAGAAATCTGATAAATACAGTAAGACCAATATACAGCGATCATTCAAATTACACGTCTAATTCTGGGGTTACGGTTGCTGTTATCTTAACCCTTCCCCTGTTCTATGTTGATTCCAAATTTCAATACCTACTGAATATTCATGAACAAAATAGCTATACTGAAATATGGAAGGTGGAACATCCTAGCGATTTTAGAAACCAAAGAAACAGATCTATCAAATTCCATCAGCAAACTGAGCAGACCCTGGTCAGACGGCTCCCATTGGAGCCTTCAGATCTGGGTGTACTCTGTTTGCAGATGCGTGAAACACGTTTATATGAAGGCACTGGCGCATGCAGGACTCTCTGCAACCACTTGCTCTTGTCGACCGCCATATGTATTCAGTATGTGGTCATTATAGGCAGGTTCTACTGTATGCAATAGTATTGATACAAAGTTTAACCTTTTCACCGCCGATGTCGCATAAATGCACCACGACAAATAGTGCAGACCCATACCAGACACCGCCTTTTCAAGGCGGCGTCTGATCAGGGACTTCACTTTTTGTCTCAATTTCTATTTCTATACATGTGCTTTACTCCTTTGAAATTTGCATTTATTTATCTCATTATCTAATTTTACCAAATTAGTTATTAGTTAATAAAATTGGTTTGCAGACGACAAATAGAAATTCGGCGCCGAAAGGGTTAAAAACAAAATGCGTCAAAGTGATGGTCTCTAATTGCAACCGGATCCATAAATTCCTAATACAGTAAAACTCCGCTAATGCGACCACCAAAAAGGGGCATACTCCTGGGTGGCAGAGGCAGGTGGTAGCTTAATGCAGGACGAAAGTTATGCAGAAAGCTCCTCTAGGAGCTTTCTGCATAACTTTCGTCCTGCATTAAGCAACCACCTGCTTTAAACGACACCAGTGGCTGTTTATTAAGTGGTCGCATTAGCGGGGTTTTACTGTACTTATAATGATAATGTGTTTATATCCTGAAAATAAGTATATCGCAAGAAACCCAACCGAATAAACGCCGAAGAAGATACACCTTTCGTGAGTTTGATGTGTTATTCGGCAATGTATTAGTATTATATTCTCGTTTTTTTTTGTTTCGTTAACTGTTAGACCAAGGTCGATAACATTTTGTTGTAGAACAAAAATTACAAGTATCGATGACAACTGTTTTGCTTTAAATCACAGGGGTATTTTGTTCGATAACATTTCAATCTTCAAAATAATGATTGAACATAACATATACAGTAAAACTCCGCTAATGCGACCACTTAATAAACAGGCACTGGCGTCGTTTAAAGCAGGTGGTTGCTTAATGCAGGACAAAAGTAATGCAGAAAGCTCCTCTAGGAGCTTTCTGCATTACTTTTGTCCTGCATTAAGCTACCACCTGCATCTAGCACCCAGAATTATGCCTCTTTTAGGTGGTCGCATTAGCGGAACTTTACTGTACCAACTTTATGATATTATTGAAAATATGCGTTCATTGTAGGGACTTCCACTTTAATCTCTGTATTCGCACTTTACCATTGACACAAAGCGAATTTCCTGATTGCAAAAGTATAGAAGAATTATTTTTATTTTGACAAACCAGTCATTTTTATCACTATATCGCCTAATTTCACATTGTGTTTTCATCTTGAACGTTTTTCAATTATCTTAATAGTGTGTTGGCTTTAGAAATCATCATTGGGTTGATGTAATGATAGTAATAAATACCATCACTTTATGGGCATCGACACTAGGATTGATGCAGATAAAGTTGTATACCCAGGTACTAAAATCCTTATTTCTCCACCAAACCCTATAATGTGACCACTGTTTAGAATCATCTCAAAGGGGCGATTTTAAAGAGTGGCCACAGTATAGGGTTTGGTTGGGGAATACAGGAGCTATTTTGAAAATGTTTAAAGTGATGCAATTTAGCCGAACCTCTTTTACACAATAAATATGTATGTCGTTCTATTCTTTTATTTTAAGTATATAAGGATAAAGCGCCACTGTATACAGTTTAACAGTTCAGCCCTATAGTTCGTGTACATTTATGTAAGAACTAAGCAATGTATGAATATAAACAAGATGAAATTTTTCATGTGCTTACAAAATGTTGTGGCCATGGCGAACACTGTAGAAGTATACTTGTTTTAACACATTACCCCCTAGTGACGCATTTTTGCCCCTCTATAAAATTCACATTGTGAAACCGTTGTGATAAATATAGCATTTGCTCATATAGGAGTAAATGCTCTATTTATCTCAATGGTTTCAAATGTTTCAAAGATTTTTTCCTTTTCTCTAGTTTTCGGTAGATAAAGTCAAAAAGGTTAGGTCTAAAAATAGCTTAGGAGAGGATGGGTTTTATTCCAAGCAGAACCTTGATCAATAGGTTCATTTGCATACGCGTAATGTGCACATTATGGTGTAGAATAAATAACATACAAAAGTGATATACAGTGCTCCCTCCCTACAACGGCCCTCTCAATAACGATTCCCTCCTTACAACAACCTATGTCACTGTTTCCTAAACAACAAGGCTCCAGAAACAACCTTTTCCATCGTATTTTCTTTATGCCTCCATCAAACCCTATGTTGTGACCACTCTTTAGAATCGTCACTTTGTGACGATTCTAAAGAGTGGTCACAACATAGGGTTTGATATAGGCATAACGGTTTTAGTTCTCGAAATACACCTTATCTGGGGATCTGCAAACAAGATAATTATGTTTGATTTCCCCTCCCTATAACAACTCCCTCTGAACAACACATACAATCTCCGTATCCCAAAGGGTGTAGTTATAGAGAGGGAGCATTCTAATCCTTAACACGGGAAGGCCGATATTGTGATAACCTTGGCAATCCGTTTAGATCTAAAAGTAATTCGTCATCGCAGCAGAATCAATCAGAGTGCATGCTTGTAGAATCAAACAATATGGCGTATGGTTTAACTCTATTGGCGCCAAATTTAAAAGTATCGTCTGCAATAATAATTTCATATCAAATAATAAAGGTATATTAGTAAAACATTTGTTTTTAAAAACCTGTATGCTTGGGCTAAAATGATACAGAAAACAGTGAAATCTCAGGTCAGATGCCGCCTTGAAAATGTGGCATCTGACCTGGGACTGCACTGTTTTCAATGGTGCCAACAGGCGACATTGGCGCCGAAAGAGTAAGTCTCTCTATACGTTTTGGTATTGCTTCGCTCTAAGAATAATGCTACTTTATCATGTGTATGTGTTTTGGGTCTGAGTCTGAGTTCATTCTCAAGTATGTTAGAGAATGAATTCAGGCTCAATCAAAAAGTGTTATAACCTCGGGACCAGGTCATCCCGAAAACGAACATAATACATGTCTCAAAGAGGAATAATCATAATTACGGTTACTGCTGTCATCGTGTGTCTGGATAGTGCTACGTTCTAACATTATTTGTCTAGTTTCCAACTGTTTAGTACTGTATTCATGATCGTTAATGCAATATTTAACCCTTTCGGCGCCAAATTTCTAATTGTCGTCTGCAATCCAAGTTTGTTAAATCATACAGTAAAATAAGGAAAATTAATGAGATAAATAAATGCAAATTTCAAAGGAATAAAGCACATATACATGTATAGAATTAGAGATTGAGTCAAATAGTGAAGTCCCTGATCAGACGCCGCCTTGAAAAGGCGGCGTCTGATCTGGGACTGCACTATTTGTCGTGGTGGATTTACACGACTGTGGCGGTGAAAGGGTTAAAGGACAATGGTTAATTTGAATTGCTTGCGATTGATGTATGAGCCACGCCGTGAAATAGGGCATAAGCAAAACCTCAGTATCGAGAGCAGTTGCTGTGCCAAAGATAAGTCGTCGGGAACCATGATGTTGACACAGTTCCAATCTATAATCGTCATATTTTCAGCACGGAATTCAAGTGTAGGATATGCATTGAAGAGCCCGCCCATTTAGTGTAGAGCGCACACATTAAGTGTAGAATATGTACCTCTTAAATTAGTATAAACACGAACGTTTAGTGTAGAGCACGCACATATAGTGTTCAGCATGCAGGTTAAATGTAGAGCACGCACATATAGTGTTCAGCATGCAGGTTTAGTGTAGAGAACGCACATGTAGTGTTCAGCATGCAGGTTTAATGTAGAGCACGCACATATAATGTTCAGCATGCAGGTTTAGTGTAGAGCACGCACATATAGTGTTCAGCATGCATGTTTAGTGTAGAGCACGCACATAGTGTTCAGCATGCAGGTTTAATGTAGAGCACGCACATATAGTGTTCGACATGCAGGTTTAGTGTAAAGCACGCACATATAGTGTTCAGAATGCAGGTTTAGTGTTGAGCACGCACATATAGTGTCCAGCATGCAGGTTTAATGTAGAGCACGCACATTAAGTGAAGAGCATGGACTTTTAGTGTAGAACGCGCACATTTAGTGCAGAGCATCATCAAGGTTTAGTGTCTGTCTAGCATGCACCATTTGGTGTAGAGAATTGTGATTGTGGTTGTGTTGATTAACGTCCATTCCTGCTCACTATGAGTTAATCGGACGCCCAAGAGAGAGGTGAGTGGATACAGAGAAACCCGGGCGATATGCCCTTATTATCGACAGATGTCTGGTTCTTGATGCTGAGTGTGGAGCCTTGATACATCGGACCTCGGTTTATAGCCTCGTCCGAAGGACTTGGTCCGGTAGTGTAAAGAAGGCTTATTGCACGTCCATGCACGTTTGGTGTAGAGCACGGTTATATGGCATAATTGGTATGGTAAAAATCACAAAACATTTCAGTATAGTAAAACACGATTTTATTCTATGACTTCTGTACAAGATATGCGAATTGAACATCAAATATTATCAATGGTGATGAAACATTAGTATACACAATAATGAATACTTATATAGCATGCAACAGTTTCGAATATTGTTAATCGTTCTGTTTCAGTAAAAGCGTCAGAAATAAGTGTGTGACATTCTCTTGAAGACTGAAAATGTTACTCCTTACATAGATGTAAAACCATCAGAGCAGCAGCTAAAGGAAATCGTCAAAGACTCATTTTTCCACCAAACGCTATGTTGTGACCACTCTTTAGAATCGTCTTGATACGATTCTAATGGGTGGTTACAACATAGAACTTGTTGGAGAAACAAAGGAGTTAGTCTTAAAAATGTTTTAATATTGCGTATCTTATCTAGACCTCTCCAACAAGTCTACACATATGGGATCTGGGGCGATCTTTACTATTTCAGAATGGATCAAGCTTTTGACAAACTCCAGAGTGTCAAACACCTTGGATCGGGATGAGACGCCGAGTTACTCGGCACTCGGCGTCTTGTCGGGGTCCAAGCTCTTTACAAATGCGAGTCAGGTCGCAGAGAGTAGGGGAAAGGTTAAAAACATCGTCAGTTATAAGTCTATTAGAAGCCTATAGAAGCAATCAGTTTTGGGTCTACTGGGTTTGCAGATGCGTGAAAAGGCGTTTATATGAAGGAAACAGTTGAAAATACGGGTTATCTCTTACAATTTGGGACACGAGTCGCTAATGTCATTTGCAAACATTGTAGACCTAGATGAGAGGTGAGAGGGCTCCTAGAGGAGAACTCTCATCAGAGTCCGCACTGTTTGTCGTGTTACACTTTTCTTTAGAAACCCCCTAGCTATTTACAATAAGCTTGACCCGTTTCAATTTTGGACCAGTCCATTTGAAAATTCGGCATTGTAAGGGTTAAACCCTTCACTACCAGTGGCGAATCCGTGACAACTTATACATGTAGATTCTATCCAGAGAAGACATGGATTGCAGTAAAACCTCTCTATAACGGCCACTAAATTATGTTAATTAGTTGGTATTCGGGGCAGGTGGCTGCTTTAAGCAAGGTGAAAGTAAAACGGAGCGTTCTGTTTTAATTTCACCTTGCTTTAAGCTGCCACCTGCCATTAACACAAAATATTTGATGTAATTTAGTGGCCGTTATAGAGAGGTTTTACTGCAATTCAGCATCTCATCAGGATCAAAACTGTTTGGTACTAGGATTATGATTTTAATTAACCAAAGGAAATAAGAAAAGTAATTTAAAAAAATAACAAACTGACGATAAGACAAATTTTGTTGACAACAATAGTTTGCAGCGAGAGAGTGAAACATGATCATGACACACTGTGCTATGTGTCTGGTGTTCCCTTTCAACTCTCTAATTGATTTCTACATTGTTCAAAGTATGTGTACATGACGCAGCTATATACTCAAAGGCCTATTGCAATACTTAACCATTTCCTTATCACGCATTTGCATACAGAGTAGACTCGATGAGACGGCTCCTGTCCGAGCCAACTTATCAGGATATGCTCTGTTTATTTATGGACTAATTATAGACCTGACTCTACAGTTTTTACCAGTATCAAAACTGCATGTATACATAAGTTATTATCAAATGCCAGCTAATAAATGAATATTAAAAACAGAAAGAGTTAAGTCGACTGGAATGTTTCACACTAGACTGTAAGACATGAATTGCATTATTTTGTCACTGATAGCGATAGAAATATTTTCCAAGAGTTCTTTTATTTATTTTCAAAAACAGTTCTAATATATATATTATACCGTTTACATGTAATTAACGCCTTCTAGCCTTTGCAAACAGAGTAGACCCAGATCAGACGGCTCCTATAAGAGCCGTCTGATCTGGGTCTACTCTGTTTGTTTAATAGTATAAATCAGATTATACAGTTTCTGTCAAAGCCAAACGGACCCACGTGCATGTACCAGAACAAACGTTATTATAATTTGTGGCCATGAGGATATTGCATTCTTGTAAACTATTAGAGGTATTGGGCTTAAGGCGACCTCGCTGGTTTTCCCGGCGTCTTATCAAGATTCAAACTTTTAGTAAATGTAATAAGAAACTCCTCAATATGGTGTTAAATCACTAATCAGAACGCTCAAACAAATACCATTATCTGTGTTAAAGACATGTGGCAATGTACTACAGGGTTGAAGTCATACAGAGAGCTCCTCTGGGAGTTTTCTACATAACTTTCACCCTGCATTAAGCATATATGCCAAAAACGTTTTGTTACTGTATTGTGCAAAGGGTTTATATCTAATTTGGATAGGCATGCTTACATTGTAACTTTCAAATGAATGGCCAGTCTTCATACAAATGATACAGGATTATTATACACCTAAATAATAAAATCAATTCTCCCCCTTACATTATGAAATGATATAGAAAACCGTTTGCAATGGATTACAGAGACATGAAAAGTTATCATATACTCATTAATTTCAATTCTTAAAACATTCATTTTAAGAAGATAAAAATCATATTGGACTCACTGAATGTATTGTTAAATCGTAGCTGCCATATACATGTATTAGAAACATGTCACAGAGAATTTACACAATAAAACTTGGCGTAGATGAACAGCAACAAAACATGGACAACGATTCTGGTGTCCCATCCAAATATATGTATAAGTATTTCGGAGTCCAAGGTTATAAAGATTCTGAGTCTGAGTCTTAGATCATTCTCAAGTATCTGATTGGTCAGATTCTGAGCTTGCTCAGAATCTGTCCAATTAGATGCATGAGAATGATCTCAGACTCAAGCAAAAAGTTTTATAATCTCGGGGCCAGGTCTTAACAGTTTACCTCATAGAAACGTGTTCGTTGCACCTTTACATACAGTGTTTATTTCCGTAGAAACCGTCTGATTAGGGTATGCTATATTTTCTTATGAACTACGGTAAAACCTCTCTATAACGGCCACTGTATTATGTTAATTAGTTGTTATCTAGGGCAGGTGGCTGCTTAAAGCAATGTGGAAGTAAAACAGAACGCTCCCATAGGAGCGTTCTGTTTTACTTTCACCTTGCTTTAAGCAACCACCTGCCTTCAACACAAAATACTTGATCTAATTTAGTGGACGTTACAGAGAGGTTTTACTGTACTACACATCTGTTTCTTCAGTTTCTGTCAGGGCCAAAACTTTGTTCATTGACCATTATAAAGCTTCAGTTAGTGCATTTTCATGAAGGCATGAGGTAAAGGGTTAATCACCATAGTACATAGGGTAGACAAGGTACATTGACACAGTACAGTTCTCAATAGTTAAGCTCCAGATCTGTGTTCTGAATAATGCTGTATAGACGTTCTTGACTACAAGTTGTTCATACTGTTTATTAAACTGTGTAATATTCAAAATGATTCCCTCTGCTGTAAGTTTGACGCTAAGTTTAATGACGATTCAGATTTCAGATACAGTTACGTACAATACAAGAGCTGTGTTTGACACAGAAATGAATTATTTCATTCAATGTCCAAGGAACTGAATTCGGCCAAAACCAAAGGCATTTCCACATGGATTTCTAAATGGCAACGTAAAACCATTGCTCTCCCACTAAATACGTTATTTCAAATATAACCCCACTGTCATGCAAACTATTTACATTATCTGTGTAACTACACAAAACCATGTAATACCGCAAGTGTAATCTTATGCACATAATTAATTCACCGTTATCCCGCTGTGAAAAATACTGTTTGGCAGAGCTACAGATGAAAGGTGTGTATTCAAATACTAGCATCGTCATTTCCCCCAGCAAACCCTACTATATTGTAACCACTCTTCAGAGATGATTCTAAAGTGTGGTCACAACATAGGGTTTAGGAGCTATTGTTCAAGATGTTTAAATTTACTCATTTTCTTTGGATCTCTGGTATGCTCACATTTGGATCTGGCTACTTCCTATTCGAACATTCGTTTGAGAAACTATTTACCACATGTCAAACAGCTTGGTTCAAAGGTGAGACGAGTTATTAGGCGTCTCATCCGGATCCACGCTGTTTGCATATGCGATTCAGGTCCATGCTTATAAAACTTTTAGTTGAGTCTGAGGTCGTTGACAAGTTTTTGATTGGTCAGATTTGAGCCTTTTGGCAAATATGATCAATCAAAAGCTTGAGAACTAACTCAGACTCAACTAAAGCGTTTTATAAGCATGGAACCAGGTCGCGAATAGCGGAATAAGAGTTACCCACGTAAACATTCGATAAAGTCCACAATGTCACCACTTCTGGTAAGCTTGAAATGTTTGCACCTTATTCTGACTAAAGTGGTGCTATGTCGATTGAAACTGGGCAACCCAAATACTTACAAAATAAAATACATAAAAACAAATCAAGGGCGATGGTCAATGTGATTAAAGTCCCCGTGAAAATCAGTGCTGGTCAAAACAGCACCGGCTGTGAAAAAGAGGAAACCTGGATGATTTGGCAAATCAGAAAGATGGCACAATCCGAATCAGACTCGATACTTTTCCAGACAACAGGTCACATAACAGTCAATATACATAAATAACTATCACCACAGCACAGTAATAAAATACACTCTGAAGGTCACCTCATATTTCCCATGTGGACTCACTGTGCAGTTCATGCGTTTCTACACCATGAGCCATTGCATCAAGTACCAGCTTATTCTGTATCCCACATGTTAATAGCTACATATTCTTACAAAACATGAAACACATTCAGTGTGTATATAAGTTTGCATTTTGTCAACGACGTATGTACATCCTTCAGTACTCCGTATAACACCAATGTCACTCTCGAAACCACACATGCTGTTACAACAAACGCTCGTAAATGCGGCTGCCATGGGCCCTTTTTCCCCGAAACGAATTTTGAGTATCGCAAAGTATTGTCTGTAAAATGTATTTAAAACCTTTTTTATGAAACCCTTAACATGCCCTTTCACCTCAAATAAAGTAATATGGATCTTGATTAGATGTCAAATTACACGGCGTCTGATCTAGAAAGCAATTACTACACTTTATTTCCCCGTCACGTGTGTGGAAATGTTTTCAAGGAGTACGTCCTTGATTTGCATCGTTTCTCTGGACTGTTCTTATCCCTTGCACCATTGACAGGGCCGCTGTGGCGCCGTGCCTCTCAGCCTTTGGTTTACTGCGCCCAGGAAAGTGGTGGCTGGCCCCGTCTGCATGCCCAGTGTACGAGTCAGGTGCTGCATGGTCAAGTAGGGCAAGAGGCGACCGTCGATACCCTGCTCACGGAATGTCTGCAACGAGGATACAATGGGCATTGGTAAGATTTCATGTCGATTGAACGATAAAACATACAGTGCCAATATGTGTCTTCAAAAATACAGTTACAACATTAAAACTTGTTTGGATAACTTATCGCCTCATCTACATCCAAAACTATTTGCACAGGTTATCACAATTTCGATGCAAGGAAAGCAAATAGCGTAACTATTTGCTCACAACACCAAAGGTTGTTCTAGACGCCTAACATGACAACCTTTATCATTTTCACCAGACATTGCACACATCACTGATGCTAAAATATAAAACATTTAGTCTTTTTTGAGCTTGTGTGTTTGTTTGTTTGTTTGTTTGTGTTGATTAATGTCCGTTTCTGCTCACTACGGGCTAATTGAGGAGAGGGGGTACAAAGAAACCCGGGCACGCTGCCCTACCCACATTATCGACGGAGTTTCTTTGGTTTTTTTAGATGCCCAGTGTAACAGAGCACTGATACATCGGACCTCGGTTTATAGTCTCGTCCTAAGGATTTGGTCTGGCTTGTGATAGAACCCGGGGCCCCTGGTATTGTATGCGTTAGAGTTATAAAGCAGAAACGTATCATATTTCTCCGCCAAATTCTATCTTGCGCCATCATATGAAACTCTTCCCGATTGTAATAAGTTGTAGTAACAAGACCTAGTTCGGCAAGAAAGTAATATCTTATGTTCAACCCTGAAGACGCTAATGGTATAGATCACAAACATACGCTTCCATTATATCCAATTATGGCAATAGTTTAAATGCAATCTATGTAATTGAGTAATGCATGCGATTCAGCACATACTTGTTTCTTCATACTAGCGATTTGATACATTAACCCTTTCCCTCATATAAACGCGTTTTCATGCATATGCAAACAGAGGAGACCCAGATCAGACGGCTCCGAGAGGAGCCGTCTGATCAGGGTCTACTCTGTTTGCTAATGGAATCTGAAAGGTCTGTTTCTTTACTTTCTAAAATGGCTACAATGTTCTACCTTCCTTATTTGTCCATGAATATTCAGTAGGTATTGAGATTTGGAATAAACATAGAACAGGGAAAGGGTTAACCTAAGTTACATATGCAACCCTGATCCAGATGAGATGTTTGACACATGGTCAATAGTTTTCCAATCGAGGGCAAGTGAAAATCTGTAACAGAATCGGGGGCAAGTGAAAATCTGTAAAAGAATCGGGGCAAGTGAAAATCTGTAGCAGATTGGAGATTTAGCAGGCATGAGATATATTATAGCAGGCACTGCCAGGCAGTAGGTTAAGCAATACGCCCGCATGCTGATTGGAGACCTGTTTATAATCGCAAAGTACGAGTCCCTTAACCTTTCCTACATATAAATGCATTTTCACCTATCTGCAAACACGATAGAGTCAGATCAGACGGCTCCTATTGCAGCCGTCTGATCAGGGTCTGCTCTGTTTGGTAATGGAACTTTAAAGTTCAGTTTCTTTTCATTCTAAAATGGCTACAATGATCCGCCTTCTATATTTCATTACAACTATTTTGTCCACGAATAGTCTGTGGGTATGGAAATTTGGAATAAAAATAGAATAGAAAAAAGGATTAAACACTCTTTGAAGTGTATTGAAACTTGCATACAGGTCGTGTATTGCAGTAAAACCTCTCTATAACGACCACTAAATTGTGTTATTTAGTTGGTATTTTGGGCAGGTGGTTGCTTAAAGCAATGTGAAAGTAAAACAGAACGCTCCTGTAGGAGCGTTCTGCTTTACTTTCATCTTGGTTTAAGCATCCACCTGCCTTTAACATAAAATACTTGATGTAATTTAGTGGTCGTTATAGAGAGGTTGTACTGTACATGATCCGTCGGTGTCTTGAACTAAAACGACACATAGGTTTGCATTTGATGGAGCTGACGGTGTAAAGACATATCGTCAATATTCTACAGCAAAACTATATGTTTGAAGTTAAACAAGAAAATGTGAAATGCATATTGCACTACCATTATGTACCTTTGTATAGATTGCGCAATCGTGGCACTGCTTCAGGAAGGAGCATACTTTTTCTACGTTCCAGTTCCTTATGTCCTCTTTTTTGCCACACGTACACATTTTTTCTCCAGAATTATTATGTGGACTCGCTTTTGCATTGTAGCCATTGGTCATTAATACGCCATTATGGGGTATCTTTACATGTTTACCAGTATTAACCAATTTTCTGTCATAATGATGGCTCGACCTTTTCGAGAAGTCAACCGGTGAGTCCATGTCCTGAGTATAAAACACTTTAGAACTTTCCTTGTCTAGTTTTGCTTTTTTCACTGTTAGATCAAGCGGATGGTCTTGGTCTGGTTCCGGTAGTTTCCGTTTGGCAGGTTTAGCCTGAGTCACTTTTTCATTTGAAGCACATTGTGCGTACAACGAGTTGTTGTACATGTCAAGGTAAAGTTGTTGGGTCATATAATACATCATTTCCGGCATCATGACGCCAGAGAGGAATGGAGAGGTGACAGGCCACTTGTTATTGGCACACGCAGCGTATGGGCTATGGGTTTCACCTATTTGTCGCGTTGGTGTCGTCGAATCGGAACACACATACGGACATCGACCATCACATGGTACCATGACAGGCCTAAAATATAAATTAAAAACAACTATTGCAAAGTTTCGTTATGACCATTGACTGTTGGTATGCATTAATTTGTATTTCATCCTCTTTTCAAATAGAGGTCCAGATAAAATGCCTAAATCAAAAACATTTTTAAGAATAACTCCTTTATTTCTCTAACAATGACTATGTTTTACCACTGTTTAGAATCGCCTCTTCGAGATAATTCTTAAGATTGGTCACAACATAGAGTTTGGTGGGGAAATGAGGAATTAAATATCCGAGTACGACTGTGCGCACCTTCATCTGTTGCTCTGTAAATACTGACAAAGCATTCGAAGTTTTGGATAGCATTTATCCTACCTCCTACAAGTTTCTAGCTATCCGATTGGTTTAATGACGCCACGTGAAAGCCGTGTATTTCCATCCACTGCCTTCAGCAACATAATTTAAGCCATTTGGCAACATGACGTCTTCAATAACAGCGGTCGCTTTTAAATCTATTTCGACAAAAAAAATGTATTCGGTAGAATAAACACGTTACCGACTGTTCAAGTTACCTTAAATCTATTTCGTCAAAAATAAAAGGTAGTCGGTAGGATAAAAGGTCACACAGTGTTCAAGTTACCTAACATGGAATATACACTGCCAGTAAATTCGCTCTCATCCCATATGGAATTTAATGACAGTGTATATTCCATATAAGGTAACCTGAAAACTGTGTAACTTATATTAGATATACAGTAAAACGCCTCTATGGTGACGACCGATAAAGTCTTATTATATGTCTTAGAGCCGGGTAGTAGTTTTGCTCCCAGTGGATTCTTCCATGTTTATTTATTGGATTAGTCCATTTTTTATCTAAGGGGTGCCTGGCCTAAATTTTCAATTTCGGTTTGTTTCATACATTATATTGAAATTCCTATCAGCAAACAGTATAGACTCTGATCAGACGCCGCATTATGCGGCGTCTGATCAGAGTCTACACTGTTTGCCTACCTCCCGTATATGGGATCGTGGGAGCAAGCTTCTGCATATGTTATTCCTGTATTTAGCAACCAACAGCATTTAAATAAATCGCTTTAGAGAAGTTCTATCGTATATTGTATGCATAGGATGTTTATATTTCGAGTGGTTCAGTGTGCCATGAAAAAGCCGTTTTAATGTGAAAACCCCTGGATCAGTAGATTTAGAAGGTTATAAATGATTGATTCTGCATAACGTGACTTATTAAATATACATATATACAACACTATATCAACAGAACACATTGAGCCCTTTCAACCCGGGTCACACGGGCAAATTGTATTTTTCAAACAGTGTAGACCCAGATCAGACGGTTCCTAAAGTAGCCCTCTGATCAGGGTCTGTTGTGCTTGGCATTCAGAATAATCCAGCAAGTTTAACCTTTCATACTGAGTTGACTCTATAGTTAAATACTGATGGAATAGTTCACTCTGATAATTAAGGGTGGCAAGGGTTGATTACAAAGAAATTAGGAAGTATGGATCGATGTTGAGACTAACAGTTTTTGAAGCATATGATTCAATTCCAAATATTTAGAATAGTTACCTGTAAATTGACATTAACTCGAGCATGTCATTTTCATACTGGGATTTTTCCTGGAATGTGGATTCTCCAACTGATTTTGGAGTTGACGTTCTAGACTCTTGGATTTTTCTATTGCATTTAATACTATTTGTTGTTATGTGTTTATTTAACTTTGTTTCTTTGCTTGCAATGTCCTTCCCACAATTATCCGAACAGTCACAGCGATTCAATGTAGCTGTGTGATTGGTGCACGTCTTACGCGGTATAGCACTAATGCTTGCATTATCTCTTGCACTAATGTTTGCATTGTCTCTTGCACCAATGCTTGCACTGTCCCTTGAACTAATGTTTGCATTGTCTTTTACTCCAATGCTTGCACTGTCTCTTACACCAATGCTTGCATTGTCTCTTGCACCAATGCTTGCATTGTCCCTTGCACTAAGGCTTGCACTGTCTCTCGCACTAATGCTTGCACTGTCTCGTGCGCTAAAAGGGACAACAAATGACCCTGGACTTGTTGCGCTAATTTCCCTTCTTCTAACAATGTTAGGGTTCTCCTTTTCCTTCACGTCAACACACTTGCAGTCAGCCACCTCTGACAGTGAGTGTTTAATTTCTGTCTTTGTTTCAATGTGTTTTGCAGGCAGCAGTCCTTGAATAGTACTCCCTGGTGCAACAAATTGTTTCATGAATTCTTCCTTTACAAAAGAATGTTCTTCAGGCTCATTTTGGGATTCCAGCTTCACATATTCTTTCAGCTTAAAATCAAGTGGACCATCAGTGGTAGGCTTTGCACTGTTTGTCTGATTTGGATAAACCGTTAGATCATTCTTACACGTTTCAGGCTTATTGTCCTTGAGATCAGGTATAATACCAGGGTATGGTGTGTGCGTTTCAGGTGTTGCAGTACTTGTCTCAATATGGATTTCTGTTTCAGGTACAGGATCATTCATGTTATTTTCCTTCATACACACCACCTCCCTATTTATGGCAATTCTCAGTCCAGTCTCATCTGGAAGTAAACGTGATCTGAACGTCTCTACGACTGTGAGCGAATTTTCGTCAGCGTCTCCAGACTTGGCGTTTTCTATGTTACATTCTCCCTCCTTTGAGTTGCTCTCTTCTACAGGATTACCACTAGTGGCGGTAGCTATGAGAAGTTCCTTTGACTCAGCCTGTGCCACATTATCGGCATCTGCAACATCTGCAGCGACAGGCGAATTCGCCGAGGTTGGGCCTGCAAAATATATGGAGAACGTGTTGTAATATATCGGGTTTGGAATGGCATATCATGTTGATCTTAAATGCAAGACATTAACATACTAGCTGTCAAAATATGTAGCTGGTGCTATTTTCCCACTTTCGATTCGATCAAGCATTCAAGAAACTTTTTAACAAGTTCCAAAACAAAACTAGATGGATCCTAATGAAACGCCGAGTTAATCGACGCCCAATAATGAGTCACACTATTTGCATATGCGATTCATGTCCTGGATAGTGGGGTTCAGTCATGATTTACAATATTTTATGCGTCTGTAGGCAATATCACTGTGGTTAACCCAGAATAATAGTGATATCATTTTGATATACAATGTACTTTGTATATAAGCTCCGTATAGACGAGATCACTGATAGTACGAACGTTTGGTGTGTGTTTTGTTTTCAAAATATGTAATCACGAAGCAAAGCAGCAATTGAATCTTCTAACAAGAGCTTCTCGCTTTCAATACAATTTATATAACTCTTTCCTCCATAAATACCCCTGTCTACGCCTCTGTAAAAGTCGTTTTTGAAACCATTGTGATAAATAGAGCATTTGCACCTAGGGAGCAAATGCTCTATCTATCACAATGGTTTCAAAACAACAAAATTCTAAATAGTTTCCTTTTCTCTAGTTTATGCTCCTTTTCGGTAGATTTATTCAAAGAAGTTGGGTCTAAAAATAGCCTATGAGGGAATGGGATAATGTCGAAATGTATGTGGTAGTATTAAGGTGTGTTGCACAATATATACACAGCGTTTTAAGGCGTAGTTATTTACCCATCTACTGCGTGAATATTTATGATTCAGTCTCCATCCTCTTTGCATATTCATTATCTCAAATAGTATTTTGGTACGTATTTCTATGAAACGCAAGATAAAGTCGGGTCTAGAAGATCCTAAATGCAAACAGTTTAGACCAATATCAGAATGTTCCTATAGGAGCTACCTGGGTCTACACTGCTTGTAAAAAGACGTAAAATGCGCGTTGTGGAGTAAAGGATTTATCTTCCGAAACCGAGATCTGTTGATGATCAGTTTAAATAAACAATAACAACACACCAGATGGTAACACTCAATGTACATAAACCCTTATTAAGCTAGTAGCGATATGATTCGCATTTGCAAACTGCTAGGATCCAGATGAGACGCCGAGTAACTCGGCGTCTCATCAGGATCCAAGCTGTTTGACACTCGATAAATAGTTTCTCAAATGCCTGATCGAGGCGACAGGAGACAAAATTGCCCAAGATCCAGATTTGAGCTAACGTCATTCTATCATTTCGTGATAAGGGTTAAGCTGGCGGACTTTGCCCATGCTTCAAATGTGAAACATATGGATCACCATAAGGATCCGTGACATACAGTAAAACCCCTTTAACCCGGAATTCTAGTTTTAACCCTGCACTAAACTGTCACCTGTCTTACAGATACGCATTAATTCTAATTTGAACGTCCGGTTTAGAGAGGTTTTACTGCATTGTCTGATGAAATTGTCAAGCAGCTAATATTAAAACATCTTTCCTTTCAAAGACATCACCAGAGTCACGGTATAAAGCTGTGTGTATCCTGGTGCGACAAAATGTCTGACCAATCGAGACTCCAACTATTTGTAATTGCAAACATGCATTCGCCTGTAGCGAGCTAAAGGTTTAAAGTTTCGTGTACATGTACGTGCAAGTCGTCAGGCAGCTGAAACTAATGCCTTGATTGTAATCTGTAAGTACCCGGATGTCCGGCTCAAACATGTTTACTACGAAACAAATTAAATGTTAACAGTTTGCCTGCTGAGTATCTAGTTGTCTGCACAAAAGTTCTCTGAATATATTTTCAAAATACAGCAGTTATATAGATTGAGGTTTGTTTACTGCAATCTGCAATCAAACTATCAGTTTCAATTCTAACAAGACGGCGATTTATTTGGGGTCTAATATAAACCCAGCCTGTACGCAAGATTAATAAACCGAAACATGCTAACATGCAAAAGAAATCTAAGTCACATCCTATAAAGTTTCCACTCTCGTCTATTCGATCAGATGTTTACTAGATACATGTACGTATAATATTGCATAACCATTTGAATACGTGGAAGCGAGAATACTGCCATTTGCAGAAGATGTAGTTCCAGTCAGGAGGTCTCCTAGAGGAGCCAACTGGTCGAGTTATGCACTTATTGTCATTCGAAATCCTTCTGAAAGTCTTTGTCTTCCATACGGACTGGACTCTAAAGTCCACTGGTGGGTCTACTCTGTTTGCTAATGCGTGCAGATACGTTATATATAAAGGAGAGGGTTAAGGGATACAATTCATACAGCTCACTGATTTACGTACATACAATATCCAAGTGCAAAAACTCGTCAGAAAACACATTGTTATACAATAAAAACATCTCTAAAACGGACATTAAATTCTGTAGTAAAATCGGTCTTGGAGACAGGTGGCAGCTTATTGCATGGGGAGGAGCTTTCGGTATGACTTTCACCCTGCATTAAACAGCCACCAGTTTAAAAGTATCTAAATTATTCTCAACTGGAATTCCGGTTTATAGGGATTTTACTGTACTCGTCATGGTGATGAGCGCTGCGTTTAATTATCATATAAAGCACCTTTATCTGGCTCATCTAGCATGTTGCTTAAACCCTCTATCCATGTAAGAAATGTGAATATTAATTACAGGAATCTGTAACCATTTACTCCATAAAACGCCTTTCTATGCGTATGCAAACAGAGTAGACCCAGATCAGATGATTCATACAGGAGACATCTGATCTTAGTAAACCCGGTTAGCACGCCGCCCCCTGCCTTTTAACAATCCTATGTTCAATTAATGAATGGCCGCTAAGGTCAGGTTTTGCTGTATTCATATGATCGGTGTTTTGTGCTAATTGTAATAACAACTTTGGTAGAGATATGAAGATAAAACGAACGTCACACTTTGGTAGTCAAAAGATGCAAAATGTCTGCATGGTTAACTTACTCGGTGTTTTGCTGAGTTGAAGCGTTTTAAAGAACTCTTCTGATTGTTTCTCGTCTACGGCCACTTCGGCTTCCTGTACTTCATCTTCCTTCACCACCGCTTCTGGATCTTTTTCGGAACTCTCGCTGTAAAGAAAGCAAAACAGATTGTTCGTCATTAGCTATGATCTGATCAGGATATGTTGTTTTTTTGCTTATGATATACAGTTTCTGGCAGGGCCATAAATTCCGGTGTCGGGCTGTCTTTGTGCTATTATAACAATTAATCTAATTAATATTCATGCTGTCATTATTTCTTACATGAACATTAGAGATTTAATCACAGATTATAGCAAAAGCAACGTCATCAGTATAAAACAGTTCGTGGAAATCCGTGTGATGATGTAGGCTTACAGTAAAACTTCTTTAACCCATTCCCTCATATTGACGACTTTTGACGACTCTATAAAGGCCACTTTGTGAAACCATTGTGATAAATAGAGCATTTGCTCCTATAGGAGCAAATGCTCTATTTATCACAATGGTTTCAAACTACAAAATTCCAAAAGTTTCCTTTTTTCTAGTTAATGCTCCTTTTCGGTAGATTTATTCAAAGAGGTTGTGTCTAAAAATAGCCTATGAGGTAATGGGTTAAGCTGGAATTCTAGTAAAGAGAAGAATTTAGATACTTTTAGGCAGGCGACTGCTTAATGCAGGGTGAAAGTCATGCAGAAAGCTCCTCTAGGAGCTTACTGCATGACTTTCATCCTGCATTAAGCTGCCATCGCCATTGCCATTTTACTGTAGCAAAAGGGACATTATTAGATTCTATATCGCAGCTCGGCGGATATCTATTAGTGCGTTGATGTAACGTTTCATTGTTGCCTAGCTACAAACATCTGCTTTAGTCCTTACCCCACTGTGAAAAAAAATGTTGTCTATACAATTGTGGATCTTGAGCAATTTTGACCATTTACGAATAGATAAATCTTTTGCGAAACTATAGACCTAGTGTCAAACAGCTTGGATCTGAAACGATGCCGTGTTATTCGGCGTTTCATCTGGATCCAGTGTGTTTGCAAATGCGAATAAGATCACAATTAGCGGGAAAGGGTTAATTATTCTGCAATCCAAACAAGCTGCTACATTGAACATACGATACTGAGATTAATTTATACAGCTTTAGCAAGCTGAACACCTTTTCGTCAATAGGAAAAGTTTTCTATATGTTTCCATAGTCCATGTAATACACTGTGTCATACAGATTGGATCAGGATAATACGTCCCCATCACTCGGCGTCACGCCTGGGTCCGTCTAACTAAAGATCGTACGGTTGAAACTTTCGTAAGTAAGAACGAAGTGCGATTGTTTCGGCATACAGTGTAATAGCGATTGACGTAATTAAGGACTTATAAATTTGTTTAGACCGGACTCTGGACCGAACCTCTTGCTTATTGAATTATATAAATCCCATTCTACATCTTTTGCTGTAAATTCAAAACAATCCCTTGAAAAATATACATGATAAAGATAAGTTAATGAATATTCAAGAAGTGAACAATTCACACATATAGTTAAATGGTTGTCCTCGGCCTGGCTCATAATTGCATACAACTTTGGTCTCAAACGCTTGATCGAATAGGAAGTACTGTAGACCCACTCTAATGCGACCACTTAATGAATAAACATGGATGTCGTTATAAGCAGGTGGTTGCTTAATGCAGGAAAAACGTAATGCAGAAAGCTCCTAGGAGCTTTAGATGCACTATTTTGTCCAGCATTAAGCTACCACCTGCCTCTACCACACCGTAAGCCGTCTGACCTGGGTCTACTCTGTTTGCAGATTCGTCAAAATGCGCTTACATAATAAGAGGAATCGTTAAGAAAAGCTAGTCACAACGAAACACTCAAGACAGACCCTATATGATATCTAATCTGGCACACAGCATCGTCGCTGATCTGACGTCGCGTTTGAGTCTCGGCGAATAGTCTGCAACTACAATGTTTGCAATATAGCAAGCGCTCATGTGGTACGTTCTGCTCACATAGCTGTTCTTATTCTGTTTAAATATCGGGGACATTCTAATCACGAATATTTGTGCCGCTTTCATTCGCCACTTAGACTGATTGTTATGGGAACATAAAGAGTTTTCCTGACGCATTCACGAGACACTTTCTGCACGGCATTTTAAAATCACCGTCAATTACAGTGCAATAACAGATTGGCAGTGTATCGATTCTATCAGAACTGTGCATTTAGTGTCACATTTCAAACGCTTAGCCATTCGTAGAGTACAGTAAACTCTCTGTAAACAAGACCTTTAATAAAGTAGATTTTAACCCTTTCATCGCCAATGCCGCCTTTATGCACCGCGACAAATAGTGCAGTCCCATATCAGACGCCGCCTTTTCAAGGCGGCGTCTGATCAGGGACTTTACTTTTTGTCTCAATCTCTATTTCTATACCTGTGCTTTATTCCATTTAAATTTACATTTATTTATCTCATTTCCTTATTGTACCAAATGATTTAACAAATTGTATTGCAGACGACAATTAGAAATTTGGCGTCAAAAGAGTTAAACAGTGTTAGATTGTGGGTGAACGTCATGGAGAAAGCTCCTTTCTACAGTTTCTGCCATGGACAAACATTGGTTTGCTCATGTCATAATAACAATTCAGCTACATGTAATTAATACCCATGACGTTATTATTTTCACATGAATATTCATTGAGTAGATGGTTCATATACGGAATATATTTATTCCCTTCTGTATAAGGTGCAGTCCGGGTGTCAAACGGTTTGGACACACAAACAGTTGGAGGCTCATTTTGACCAAAACTGTTTGCATAAATAATACAAATCTGACAGAGCTACAGATAAAGATGGGTACCTAAATTCTAAAATCGTCATTTCTCCTACAAACCATATACTGTGACTACTCTTTAGAATCGTCTCGAAGTATACGTGGTCACAGTATAGGATTTGTAGGAGAAATAAAGGAACAATTATTGAAAATGTTTAAATGTACGCATCTTATCTGGACCTCTGTCCGTACACAGCATACTAAAGCAAAACTCTTTACAATCTAGTGACGAATCTCAGGTAACATATACAGACAGCTTGGATCCAGATCGTAACTCGGTATCCAATAAAAAAACAAATTTTCAGTATATGTTTAGGAGAAATGGAAACTAATAAACTTAAGAAATGCGACAGGGGACAACTTACAGACAACAATTACTAAGATTTAAAGACGAAAACATATTAACCCTTATTCCGCCGCAAAAACATAATGTCTGCTGAAATTTATATCTGGTGCAAGTTTGACTACTTCCGATGTGAGCACGTTTTGATTTGAGAAACAACTGACCGAGTGCCAAAACGATTGGATCCTGATGAGACGCCGAGTTACTCGGCGTCTCATCTGGATCCAATCTGTTTGCAAGTGCCGGTCTGGTCGCGGACAATGGGTTAAGATCACGTTACAGTACGCATGCGTTGATTAGCTGACTGTGCGCCATATCCCGTGTGTAGCATTCGTCGTTTGAAACAAAAGACGGAACAAGATGAAAGGGGTTCAAATATCATACGGAAAACGGTTTCAAACAATTAATGTTAAAGATCCTTTACAAACAAGCCAGACATTAATAGATGACTATGCAAAAAGTTGATAGTTGTTGATGTATTTGTTTATTTTGTGTTTGTTAGTGTTGGTTTTGTCGTTGTTGATGTATTTGTTTATTTTGTGTTTGTGTTTGTTAGTGTTGGTTTTGTCGTCTTTGCTTCCTGTGTTGCCTAATACCGTCAACGCAAAATTGCAATATCACCTGGGTTATCTTGTCTAGATTTCAGTCAAAATGCACCTAGAACTATCACTAAAGGTGATGGAATTCCCCCACTCAGCTGACTTGATCGCAAATCAAACAAGATTTGCGTCAGGTTGTGCCACGGACAGACAGACAGACAGGCCAACCGTCCGACCGACCAACACAATGACTCCTGTATACTCACTCTCAAACTTTGTTTATGGGGGTATAATAATGTTTTACTTTGAACCTAGATTAGAAAATGCATGTCATTGTATATAATATGGATATCTAATTACTGTAATTAGTTATTATATACGTATATAAAAAAAGTATTTCCGATAATACATGTATGTAGATATTGGGACCTTAACCATTCTGCCCTATATGCGACGTGACTGAAATTTGTAAAACAACTTGGAACCAGATGATGCCCTGAGTGGCTCAGCGTGCAAGCTATTTGACACTATGTTTCTCAAAAGCTTGGTTGAATACTTTCACCATATCCAGATTACGTTGTTGTTTCACAGCGGAGTCAGTTAACCGACTGCAATATTACGTTAGTAAATAATATTATGGTTACATGTTGGAAATAATATACGTTGTGTTAAATCAAACGGATAGTTTCAACAAAAATTGCTTGAAAAAGTTTTTCATGCAGTAACATTAAACATGCAGCCGCTAGATCAGCTCTCAGATTCGAGCGAATCTGTGATTACCTTAACAAGCAATTTGCACGGCGATGGCACTCGGAGTAACTCGAGATTCAAACATTGTTTTGGAACGAAACGGAAGAACACTGCAGCAACGACAAACTTATGTTGCAGCAAGGATCTTGAATGGTGTTAACTTTTATCTTACCTTGTGCATGGCGTATTTTCTGTCACCGTTTTGACCTCTTCTTCCACTTCCGTATCCGGTTCCTCTGTTTTCTGACATTCCGTGGTCGGCTGTGAAGGGGCCTGGACTATTGTTGGTTTTTTCTTCGCTCGTCTGATCTTTTTACGCCTCCCAACAACCTGAAAAATAGCAACGGATCATACATTAACACATTACTCCACCAAGCCTATGACGTATGTTGTGATTACTCTTTAGAATCGTCTCTATGAGATTTCTGCATGGCATTCAGCATCAATTAAGCAGCCACCTGTCTAAAAGTATCTAAATTATTTTCAACTAGAATCCTGGTTTAGAGGGGTTCACTGTCCAATCCTTAATACGACGGGTCCGAAGTGGTTACTTATTTCAGAGTAACAGCTCCTTCCGTCCTGCATTAGGCTACGGCGTGTACCACTTGTCACAAAGACCCAAACATAGACTGTTAGCGCAACTTAGCGGCCTGTTTAGGCAAGTTCGGCTGTATATATGTACAGAGGTCCAGCTAGGATGCGTAAATGGAAATATTTAATTTCTCCAGTAAACCCTATGTTTGACCACTATTTGGAATGGTCTCAAAGAGACGATCCTAAAGAGTGGTCACAACATAGGAATTGGTGGAGAAAGGACGATGCGAGTATTTGAGCATACACCTTTGTTGTTATGTGTATATAATGTATACCATTTGCGATAAGCGAAACGCTGACGTAGTTTGTATACAAATTCCATGCTCGACGGTCGCTCTGCGTGAATTATTTACAATATTATTTTTTTATTTCGCCCGACGACATTCAAATCTGAAGCCGACATCATTTAATCACTTTTTTTATATTGCGAATATGAACGATTTTGATAATCAATCGTTTGGCATGTGTAAATAATGTGAAGTCTCTTCGAGTTCGTAGTTTGTAAACAAAGGGTCAATCCGCAAATTAAATAACGTGAACAGTTTGAGTTTTCTATATCAATCGCCATTTTTGTACGAATACGCCAAATTGTAGAAAGATGTGTTTGGATATAGTCGCAAGTTTGTTAACCGACTGCATAATTATATACAATCTGCTGATTGTAAGCAGTCGACATTCGAGCCTTTGGTCGGTGTACAGTAGAACCGGTGATAAGCAGTCATTCATTTATTTAACACAGGAATCTTAACCCTTCTCTTGCTGAATTTTAAAATGCATCTCTCCTTCTTAACCCATGCATTGTTGTATAATTACACATATCTTCACTGTGTACAAGTATTTCGCTGTTCAATCACTGCTGTGGAGAGCACTGGTTGCACAATCAACTTGTAAATAGTGCAGACCCTGATGAGATAGCTCCTGCAGGAGCTGTCTCATCTGGGTCTTCACTATTTACAGGTAGGTATATTGACGCGAATAGCAAGCGAAGGGTTAAAAAGCAGGTTGTTGCTTAATGCGAGCAAAAGTAATTCATGGTATTTCTATAGGAGCTTTTGTCATTACTTTTGGTCTGCATTGAGCTACCACATGCCTTAAAGACCCAAAGTTAGACCTCAGTCTATGACCCTAGACTGGTTTCACTGTGTTACTGTACACCTATACACTTTTACGTGTGTAATAATTAACTCAGTTCGATCGGTCTAAGACCGTGCACCAAGCAGACAGGTGTGTTGCGTACACGCCCTTCGGGCAAGAATGCGTAGTGTCACGCAAGCCTGATGAGTGTACAACACTACCCGTCTAAACCGGACTTTTTGTAAAGAAGAAGTGTAGTTATATAATTTATCTCATTAGGCAAGTGGCTGTGTAATTCATAGTGAAATTCATGTAGAGAGCTCCCTCTGGAAGCTTTCTGCATGACGTTCATTCTGCATTAAGCTGCCACCTGTCTTAAAGACATGCATTGGTACTAATATGAAGATCGATATAGAGAGGGTTTATTGTACACCGAGAAAAGGAAATGGGCAGGACAACCACCCTTGGTGAGTTGTTTCAACCAGTGTAACATTTATACACGACAGTTCATGGTAACCGCTCACTCACCTTATAACACATAACAATGACTATTGGGTCGGTATTGTACTTCTTTTTCAGACACTGTCGAGTCAGTGCCGACCACACTCGTTTAAGTACAGATTAATGCGAATGTACTTTTGGTAACATAATTTACAAGCATTGATTGTGTTGTATTCATCCCTGGTGCGCCTAACGCCTTATATATAAAGGCCACTAAATTGTGTCAATTAGTTGGTATATATGGGCAGGTGGCTGCTTAAAGAAAGGTGAAAGTAAAACAGAACGCTCCTATAGGAGCGTTCTGTTTTACTTTCACCTTGCTTTAAGCAACCACCTGCCTTTAACACAAAATTCTTGATGTAATTTAGTGACCGTTATAGAGATGTTTTACTGTGCACTAATTACCCTAATTACTGGGAGAGATAAACTTAGGCAAATAGTGCAGACAGGGATATAAATAGGCTTATGGAGGAGCCGTTTGATCAGGATCTACAATATTTGCTAACATGGCAGCCTAATTTAACCATGTCATTCATATTAACGCCTTTTCAAACCTTTGCAAACAAGAATACCCAGATCAGTCGGGGTCTGCTCTATTTACTTATGGTTGAATTCTACGATTCTACAAATTCTGCCTGAGCCAAAATGTCCTATGTTCATACGCCATCATAAATACCAATCTATAAGAGCTTTCTGCATTACTTTTAGCCTGCATTAAGCTACCGCCTGCATTACAGACCAAAAAATAGACATCTTTTTAATGGTCACTTTAGACAGCGTCTACTGTATAGTGTTGCTTAACCATTTCCTCCATAAATACGCCTTTCTACGCCTCTGTAAAAGTGTGTTTTTTTAAACCATTCTAAGGAGCAAATGCTCTATTTATCACAATGGTTTTCAGAACTACAAACTTCTAAAAGTTTCATTTTCTCTAGTTAATGCTCCTTTTCGGTAGATTTATTCAAAGAGGTTGGATCTAAAAAAAATATCCTATGAGGGAATGGGTTAAATATGCATGCGTTAAAGGTTAAACAGTGCAAAGCACAAACGGTATGTACACTGGAGAGGCGTTACTGTGTGTGCCTTCTATTCTCGCAGAACGAACAAACATGTACAGTAGAACCGGTCTTAATCGGCCATCAAAAAGGTCAAATATACGGGTCTGTAGGACATGTGGTAGCTTAATGCTGGACAAACGTAATGCAGAAGGCTTCTATATAGGAGCTTTCAGCATTACATTTGTCATGCATTAAACAACCACCCGCTTTTTAAAAGACTCGTTTGATCAATAAATGAATGGACGTTTAAGACGGGTTCTACTGTATACGCACTCAATTCTGTTCACATTCGTCACGTATTGAAGCGCTAGTATTGTACATGTACACGTATCTAGCATTTTCCGATTGTCAATATCTGATAGGCATGTAGGCGAACTAAGTACACACACCCCTGTTTGTTTATCCTGTAAAATGTCATCTGCTTTTCCATTGTAACCTGTATTCTGTTACGCGCAACACGACTGGCATTGCAACAGCTTGGATCCAGATGATACGCCGAGTAACTCGGCAGCTGATCAGGATCTAAATTGTTCGAAAGTTGGTCAAGTTGGGTAGTTTGGATGAATCGGATGAAATGTCGCTGTTAGGGCCGACATCAAGTTTTACATTATAATGGTTGAATTGCATTCTGGAAAAAGTATACATTGAATCTACATCGCCATTACTATACTTAGTTCTCGGAGGTAGACACACTGGATCTAGTATAGGTACGTGAACAGGATGAAAACTGTTTGCGGTTTTCAACCGAGTCACGACCAGCAACGCAAGGGATGATAGTGGAATAGTGGATAATAAAACCGCTCGAATAAAACTTATTAAACCTTAGCCGGCTACACGCGACCTGACTCGCATTAACAAACAGCTTGGATCCAGATCAGACACCGAGTAATTCGGCGTCCCATCACGATCCAATCTGTTTGACGCTCAGTCAAAAGTTTCTCAAACGTTTGATCGAATCGGATGTAGCGACACTTACAGCAGATCCAAATTTAAGCAGATATTCTATTTTCATAGCGGGACGATAGTTAACCGCCGTCTTGCTGGTCGCGTGTTCTGTGCACTAAAACATTCGATCTAGATCGCGAGCCGCGCAGTAACCCGCCATCTGATTAGGTACAAGCTGGCTGGCAACTAAGTAAAGTTCTCATAAATCATGCCAATTTTGTGAAGTTAAATAAGCAGCGGACGAAACTCTGGGCAAAGGAAAACATATATTGCGAGTTAAGGGCGACATCCTTTGTCCTGCATAGCTCGAACACTCGTTAACCCACAGCGAAAATGCAGGGTAGATAAAGCGTTTACAAATAATGCCCCGTGTCTGATCCGGCACACACCCTGTGTCACGCGGGAGATTATTTCGGTAAATATCCTGAACCGCAAAATCCATTCCACAATTTACGAGCGGAATATTTAAACACGATAAAAAGTACAGACTTAACCAACGATTTGCCTTGAACGTTCGGCGCGCCAAAGTGCCGTCTGCTTCCAATAAAGATGTAATAACTAGTGCGATTTTCGCCTGCTTCACTTATAAACCCTGTCTGCCAAATGTTAAAGTAATGTTTCATAGTATAGTCCAAAAAACCAACCGTATTACTGCATGCGTGATCGAAATCGTAGATGTTTTCGTCAAGGGATTGTGCATTCGCGAACAGCCGGTCAAAGGTATTTCGGCTCGCGTGGCAATCAATGAACCTAATGTTACCGCCTTTAGCTGTGTGTTAGAGCAAGGCAGTCGTATCGCTAGTAAATATTTAATTGAAAGATATACCAGCATGCCTCTTGTACTTGGTTTGCGTCACAAATACGTCGCTGGCGTATCTGATAACTTCGGGGTAAGTCACGCCAGAGAGATGTACATGTAGTGTGGTTCTAACCAAGGCGCGGCTACGGAAAATGTCGTCTGCTACGTAGATACTTTCGCCTGCGTCATTTTTATTCCCCATCAATTTAACGAAAACTTGAGACATTGTTGACCGAGAAAAGGCAAACTCAAATCTAGATCAGAAGCTGGGCGAATTATTCGGTATCCAAAATGAATTTATCCCCATTTTTATTGTGTTTATATACACGGTAGGTGTAATTTCTAGAAACTCTTAAGTTAGACCACAAGTTTCAAATATCAGCTAAACTTCAAATCCGCTGTAAACGAGTCGACCATTCAACCTTTGATAAAATATTGACTAAGTGCAATGAAATACACTTTGAAGAAACCCTTGAAAACGTGTCAAGTAAATTGGATCCTGATGAGCCGGCGAGTTACTCGGTGCCTCGTGTAGATCCAACAGAGCGTACTCAAGCACTAAACTTGTCATTTCTCCACCAAACTCTACGCTCTGACCACTCTTTAGAATCGTACCTTCGAGACGAAGATATTCTTGAAAAAGTTTGAATTTAGTTACACATCTTATCCAGACCTCTGAACCCAATGCGAGCCAGGTCGCGGATAACGGGATAAGACCTAAAAATCGTATACATGTACTAACGATGTTATTAGCATAAAAAACAAGTTACTAAAACGTGTGCGACAGTAGTATATTGCCGACGAGGCTGATGTTTGTTTATTCAGGATCCAAAGTAACTGAAAGTAGTTCATTGCACGTGCTGCGTGCGGCAAGGAGTAATATGATTTTCGATGTGAACTATTTGCGCGCTAGCGGCGAATTCGTATTTACTAATGAAAATAGTTGGGGGCCCATGTAAGATAGTTACTCGGCATCAGATCACAGTTCAAACTGTTTGCCACTCTGGTGATTAATTTTAAATAAAAACAATGAAGAAAATATAAAGCAGACGACAATATTTACAAATGACAATTACATAGCGTGCAAAGAGTTAATGACGAATTCAGCCGTTTTCCGTCACGCAACTTTATACAGTGTTTTCGCCCGTTCCCTCGTAACTGATCTTTTAAAGGGTTTTATTCCCCAATCAATAACGTTTGCCTGCCACGACCGACACCAACAAAGAAAGTTAGTAACAAGAAAAAAATCAATGAAGGCAGCTTAAACATTTATCTGAAACTGGAGACTGTCTATTCGAAACGCGCAATAAAACACGTACTGTCGTTCCGATAATAATCTTGATCATAATCGCGGTCACGTGGTCCTATATATCATTTCGGACAATCCAAGTGTCGCCTGCTCAAACGTGTATTTTGCCACATCGTGACACCAATGCCATTCTGTATATTTCGAAGGGATCACAATATGTATGACGGCGATCAGGATCTTAGCTCATTTTATTTTTTCTTGCAGAGGACCAGATAGATGAGTAAATTAAACAGTTTTAAGAACAACTTCTTTATTTCTCCACCAAACCCTATGCTATCGTCTCGAAGAGATTCTAAAGAGTGGTCACAACATAGGGTTTGGTGGAGAAATGACGATTGTAGTAGCCGAGTACGCACAATGTGACATTTATTTGTCGTTCTGATCCTGTGTGTGAAAATATAGATATATCGCCTGTCGCTGTATACATGTCACGTGTCCGTCCGTCCGTCCTTGTTTTGTGTACTGTCCGTTCGCTTGTACCGTTGTCGTTAGATATTTTACTATATATCACATCCTATGTATACATGTATTCTATTGTATTTAAAAGTAAACATGAACTTTTGACTTTATTTTCCTTGGAGGTCTACTTCGTTCGCCATAGAAATCGCATTGTGTATAAATTTATAAACGAAATTCATGGTGGCCAGTGCTTTTTGTAGGTGGTCGGTCTAAGTGCGTACACTGCTCGAACTTGCACATCGGTCTTTGTGCAATACTTTCTCACCCCTCTATCTATCTCTGTATGGTTAATTATGTTTTATCTATTTTCTCAGTCTTTCTTTTTCAGCCATCTTCATTTTATTCCTCTTTTTTTCGTAATCTCTCATCATTGCATGAATGTAAGCTTTCGCAGAATTCGGTGAGGAATGAAAGAACGGTGTGTTACAATCTAACATATTACCAACTACGTCATACGCTGGTTTGTCGATTTATCAGAGCAACAACATACGTTCGCCTGTAGCTATATACACAGCTAGATTACTGTCGGAAACAATCTTTGGATAGATTTGCAAGACGTTTAGCGGGCGATTTTGTAAACCGACAAATCCCAGCCAACATCTAGTAGCTATCAATGTCCACGTGCAGAACTTGGCACATTTCAAACCGATGAAACGCGTACTTCGACATTCCGTGAAGAACGCATTTACGCAAATTGAGAAACAAAGCACCTTCAGTGGCTTACAAATGTCGATATTAACCAATTGACTGCGGGGAATGAGAAAACTGGCCTCTGCAAACCCTGTAAACCCAGATCAGAAGACTCCGACAGGATCCCTCTGATCAGGGTATGCACCGTTTGTAATTCAGAACCATCTACCAGGTGTAAGCATTTCATACTGAATGGATTATCTAGTTAAACACAGTCGGGCCGTTCCACTTTGAATATTCGGCATTGAAAGGGTTGATGTAAGTGTTACTACATGCGCACGTGAGAAGAGCAGGCAAGTCATTGACTTGCATGGTGTTATCTTTAGGCAGTGTCGACCAGAATTAGGTACGCGTATTGTTATCATTATCCATCGACGCCATAATATCTCTCTTTCTCCGCAATATTGATAAGATAGCTTAGAGATCGACCAATGAACGCAAATTGATGAATAATGTCACACAGGATACAAAGTCTGATCACTTAACTATACAGTAAACCCGAACTCAACCGGAGTTCTAGAAGAGAAGAATTTAGATACTATTTGGTAGGTGGCTGCTTAATGCAGGATGAAAGTCATGCAGAAAGCTCCTAGGAGTGAAAAATGTGAAACCATTGTGATAAAAAGAGCATTTGCTCCTAAAGGAGCAAATGCTCTATTTATCACAATGGTTTCAAAGTACAAAATTCTTAAATTTTCCTTTTCTCTAGTTAATGCTCCTTTTCGGTAGATTTATTCAAAGAGACTGTATCTAAAAATATCCTATGAGGGAAAGGGTTAACAGCAATTTTGAGTACTTCCGAATTTGATCAACCATTGACTGACAGTTTCAAACAGATTGGCCCCGCATTACTAATTAGGATCTGAACTGTTTGCAAATACAGTATGAGTCCGGTTGCGGATAGCGGTGTAGGGTATGTATATACATGTATATCCCTTTGTCCCTGTCTAGATACACGGAAGATAGTACATGCGATTACGATCATTTTATTGCGTTCCAACCTTTGCGTCAGTCTATTGTTTTGTCTAGCTAGATATAGAGCTTACCCTATGGTTATTATAATAGGTTACTCGGTAATGGTGTAGATAACTCACATCACCTGATGAATATAATGTAACAAATAGTGACATCATGAATATTAATTACATAGGTTTATATTTATAATGACGTACGAACACAGTGGGTTTTGACGATGGCAGAAACTATAGAAGTTCATAAGCAGAGATATCCTGATCAGATAGATGACTACTACATAATTATAGCATCATCATGACTCTATTTGCAAATACGTCTAAAGGTGTCTCTTGATCAGGTAATGTATTTTCAATTTTCAAGGACAATATCTCCCCCGTTTCTTTCTTTAAAAAATACCAGAATGTCAAAGCACTTGGGCTCTGACGTGATATGGTGTCATAAGTGCGTCCAAGTAAGTAGCAAATAAAAATGGCGTTTGGAAAGTTTAGGCTATTTCATTGATTATGTTTCGCTCGTGACATAACAACTACGATAAAACCCCTCTAATGCGACCAGTGAAATGAGGCATAATTCACCGTGGCAATAGGAGCTTTCTTCATAACTTTCGTCCTGCATTAAGCAACCACCTACTTATAAAGACAGTCATGTTTATTCATTAAGTGGTCGCATTAGAGGGGATTTACTGTATATAAATATTGTAGGCAGCGCAGAGCTTAATGCAGACCGAACGTATATTAGTGCATTAAAAGTACATACATGTACATTAGAACATTCGTTCTGCATAAGGCAGCCACCTGCTGTTTAAAGACATTCGTAATTTCTTCTCTCAGTGGCCGGTGTAGATGTGTATGTATATCCTGAATTACATGCAGGTGTTCACCTGGGCTGTAGGTAAGCTGTTTTTCAGCCAACCTCTATTCTGCTGCAGCTCACTTAACAGATAAGATGCGTAAATCTAAACATTTTTAACAATAGCTCCTTTATTTCTCCACCAAACCCTATACTGTGAGCACTCTTTAGAATCGTCTCTTCGAGACGATTCTAAAGAGTGGTCACAGTATGGGTTTTGGTGAAGAAATGACGATTTTAGTATTTGGGTACGCACCTGTATCTGTAGCTATGTGACATTAGAATCGCATCGGAGAGACAATTCTAATGCGTTGCAGCAAGATTCTGATTGGGATTAGCGGAAGAATATAAAACTATTTTGTCAATACGCTTATCTACAGTTCTGTTCACGTATCGGAAAATTGATGTGACCGTAATCACTGTTTCGTGTCTCTAAACAGGAAGAAGGAAGAGTTCGTCCAGTCACCATTAATTTTACCGTAGCAAATAAGAGACACAGTTTGCAAATAAACCGAGTCCTGATGGAACTGAGTAAACTCACAGTCTCACTATACGACCATCTATATTTGATATTCTAAGACAATTGTTAGCTGGAATAGCTGAATCCAAATGTAATGTATGCACCGTGGCCATATGGGTCCGAGGGCATGCTTCTCCGAGGGAAAAATAGATCAATTCATCGTAATGGTTTCAAAAGGTCGCTTTACAAAGACGTCATCAAAAGGCGTCAATATGAGGGGATGTGTATAAGTATACATGACAAGACTGGAATCTGTAAACGTTTCCCTCGCCCTTTTCATTCCATTTTTTGCCATAATGTTTTAACCTTTCATAGTGATGTTACGCACGTGCGCATCGCTTGCATATGTACTCCTTTACTCCAAAAGCCCTCCTAGTTACGCCTTTGCAGACAAAGTGGACTGTGGATCCAGGTCATAAGATCATACATCTTCTGTACAGAGCAACAGACAAACGTGTGTACTCAAGTACCAAAATCGTCATTTCTCCACCGAACCCTATGTTGGGACCACTCTTTAAGAGAGGTCTTGTGGAGAAATAATGAAGTTTTATTCTAAGCATCTTATCCGGACTTATGTTCTGTATGATCTGCCTGATCATGGTCAGTCCTGTTTGCTAATGTTGAATAACTGCTTGTCTACTGTTTTTCATGGCAATTATTTTTATATTTGTTTATAGTTTTATATACTGATAACAATAATTATATTAATATTCATATCTGGTGGAGTAAATATCCACGGAGTAAGTAGTAAACAGATGTGAATATCGACAGATGGTAATTCGTTCCACATGCTAAAGACTAGGTCGATCCGATACGATGACGAACATATATATTACATACGGATGGATCCGATAAATACTGCTTCTATTGATTGGTCTGAAAGAGGAACATATCTCCCTGATAAATTGTTGTCGCCGGCACGGAAAGAGTGCTGTCTTCATATATATACACCTTCCCATGGCGGTTCGGAAACCATCTGATATTTAAAGGTCGCGGTGGTCCAAACGATTTAGCCAGTCACATTAACGCTTTACTCCATATAAAAGTATACGCCTTTGCAAACAGAGTAAACCAAGATTAGGTGGCTCCTGTCGGAACCGTCTGATTAGGGTCTGCTTTGTGTTTTTATGAAATATATAGATATGAATATACAGTTTCTGTCGTGGCTAACAGTTCTTATGTTCATGAATATGCTATTACAAAATTCAGCTAATTAATATTTCCGTAAATTCTGATATCACTATATCTTACATTAATTAATATTCGTAAAGCATGTGAGAAATGATGTGTTTTCCTTTTTCATAGCAATCTATACCAACTATATACTTCAAGCAGACTGCAATCACAGTAGTCATAGTGATATGATATCCCGTGGTCGGATTTCAGCGTAACGACTCTGTACACATTGACATGTACGAGTTGTTCGTGATGAAGTATCCCACATTTACATAGGAACGCCATGCTTTATGGGGAATTGCTTACGTGACAAAGAAAATACGGGTTCTTTTCCCAAACTTTTAAGATGATTGATAAACAGTTCCATTAAGACTTTGTAACAGGCGGAGAACGTCATACTATCAGTTTCGAATATAACCCATTCCCTCATAATGGCGCATCCGTAAAAGCCACTTTCTGAAACCATTGCGATAAGTAGAGTATTTGCTCAAAGAGATACACTCTAAAAGTAGCCTATACGGGAATGGCTTAATATGCATGTAGCTGTCCGTATTCGCTAAAGGTCGATTAACTACTGTAGATCCAAGTCAAAGTAGCCATTTAATGAATAAACATTACTGTCATTAAAAAACATGTGGTTGCTTACTTTTGGACGAAAGTAATGCAGAAAAAGCTCCAATAGAAACTTTCTGCACAACTTTCATTCTGCATTAAACTACCGCCTGGCTTTAAGACCTAGGGTTGTCGTTTTCGGTGGTAGCATTAGAGAGGTTTTATTGTACATACAATGTACATTGTATATGTGGAGAACATTGTTATCCCGGAATCTGTTGACGATCCATTAAGACGAGAATTATTGCGGATATACGCTTGTTCGGTTCTCTTAATGAGAAAAGATCGTTAGCAAACGATAAGCCCTTATTGTTTTACGAAATACTTTGAACGGGGGGATAGATCTTGTGCGTAATCGGCTGATGCTAAGATAAGCCCGGCAAGTGGAGTCGGAGGTTCGAGTCACGCTAATTTCTTTGTCTAGACGGATTTGATTCACACCGTGTCCTGGCGAACTTGTAATGTATATAACCGATGGCGGCGTGCTGTACTTAACCTACATTTCACTGTAGCGAACGCACTGAATATTTACGCTAGCTTAAACATGAAAAATGAGATAAGCAACAAACCGGTTCCCTTATCCTGGGACATGTGTCGTTTGACATTAGTGTGCAGAGTTTTGAAACTAAAAACCGATATGTTGTCTGACATCCTGGAAGTAATAAAACCCACAACAAGAAAGTTGTATTCTAAACTGCCAATAGCGTTCTAGTCTGTCGCCGACTGAATTAAGTTTGAACAAGAAAGAAAGCTTATTTTCCGTAGTTCAAACTGATCACCAACCCCGCGATAAAGTGGGTTGATATTTGGTACGTTAGAATGAACTATCACGCGCGAAAATCTGACGCAGAATGCCTGAACATGTGAATATCATTTAAGCCTTGTCCTGGTATAAACAGATGTCTGCTTAGCCTAGCCCTTACAACGCTGACTTTTCAAATGGACTATTCCAAAATTCAAACAGGTCAAGCTTATGGTGAATGTTTAGGGATGTTTTTCTAACGAAACGTGAAACATGACGAGTCACTCAGCGTCTTGGTAAAACTCTGGATCCAAACTGTTTCCAGCGGTTTTCACGAATTCGTCTACGGCGGCGAAAATGTTAATCAATTTTATATGCCTATATCAGTCTTTCGACCGACTCGCCTAAATCATTGTTTTGAACAAAATATGCTTTTAATTTGGCGGCGAATTTATGTTAGAAATATTATGAACTAACAATTAATGCGGGTTCTGGTCTGGGTCTACATCACTTGAGTCTTACATATCTGTCCAACTTCGGATCTACTTAACCCTTCGCTTGCTGAATTTGAAAATACATTTCTCCTTCTTTACCCATGTCCTGTTGTATAATTACATATATCTACATCGTGTACAAGTATTTCGCTGTGCAATCACTGCTGTGGAGTGCACTGGTTGCACAATCAACTTATAAATAGTGCAGACCCTGATGAGACAGCTCCTGCAGGAGCTGTTTCATCTGGGTCTTCACTATTTACAGGTAGGTATATTGACGTGAATAGCAAGCGAAGGGTTAAGATTAGATTAAGCTTTTGAGAACCTATTGACAAAGTATCTCGTCTGGATCCAAGCTGTGTGCTAATGCGGGTCGTGACGTGGAAAGCCAGACAGGGGTTAACCCTTTCCCTGTTCTGTATTTATTGCAAATTTCAATAGGCCTATCTTAGGCTATCTATTGAATATTCATGGACAAAATAGTTATAATGAAATATTGAAGGTGGATCATTGTAAATATATTAGAAACTAAAGGAAGAGATCTGTCGAATTCACTTAGCAAACAGAGCAGAGCCGTCTGATCTGGGTCTGCTCTGTTTGCAAACGCGTAGTCTAAAGGCGTATTTATGGTGGAAAGGGTTAAACAAAACAGAACCAAAGCGTTGCATTGTCGAGTACACCCCTAGTGGCCCTAACTCTTTCGTCGACAAAGGTGAAGGTGTAAAACATTTAGCGGACAGTCTGGATCCAGATGAGACGCCATGTAAATCAGTATTTCATCTGGATCCAAACTGTTAGATACGCTGGGTATGTTGTTTGTAAAAAAGTGGAGAAAACTCAAACTTGAAAGCTGAATTAGGTGATAATCTTAGCAGACGTATTTTGTTTGGCGGCGAAAGGGTTAAATAACATATTTGTGCGTGCGGAGGGACGTGCACAGAATCGCGTCGTATCGTAGCAACCTTTGGACCGAACATCCGCCGCACTGACGCGCGCGATGGTGGAGTCATTAAACCGGCACGTTTTTCGTGTTGATTAAAGCACAGGCAATAATTATCGGACGATGTGCGTCAAGGCGAACAAAAACATAGCCCGCTGACTGATATCCCTCGTACGTCAGTAATTTTCTGAGACACAGAAAGAGTCCTGGCGATGGATTTATAAATAAATCATTCACGGAGTTTCGGCGGTAGGCAGGCATTTTCGCATAAATTGGCGGATTCAGTCGTAGCTTGCTAGGCGCGTTTTACTTTTCGTCGCTTGCCTGAATAAATATCGGCAGATGGCAAAGCGAGCTGATCGATTCCTTTTAATTTGCGAGGGTTATATACCAGTTATATCTTTTGCATTGCGTGAAAATGTCGTCTGCATCTATTCGATCGCCTTTTTGATACCAAATCTTTCAAATAGCATCTGAATTATTAATTCATCAGCCTTGTGCAACGTTTAAAGAGTCTGGATCATGTTAAAACACCGATTGTTGACTCAAAACTACGGTCGCAAAGGATCGTGTGTTTACATATTCGCAGTTTGGAGGGTAGATATATTTCTCCTTTAAACCTTTCTCCGTTCAACCTTTAAGCCTTTCAGTGCGGGGAAACGACTCACTTTGCAAACGGTTTAGACCCAGATGACAGGGTATCTAGAGGAGTCCTGACACCAGGGTCTGCGCTGTTGTAATATAACACTTTTTTCTATACAAAAAAACCCTGAAAATTTACGGTAAACATGGTCTGGGTGAATGTTTGGATAGTCCATTTGAAAATTCAGAGTGTAAGGGTTAATGAAAACCTGGAGGTAACTGTCCTATTTCCGCCGCACAACGTAGATCGATTTCCCTTGGTAAAGTGATCGTATTATGGCTTTGTTACAGACACCCTGCTGCCACCTCGTGACGCTCGGTTGTATCAGCGCGGGCTATAAAACCCCGCCAACCTTTAATCGGTTTGGATTTCTCGTCTGCTGTGAAACATGCGTTACGGAAAATATGTTACCAAGTATTTCCGTTAATATTGTTTACGGTATAGCAATATATACAGCATATACGTTCTGCTTAATATTCAATATCGATTGTAGTGCGCTGTGAAATGTATTTAAACGGGTATAATATATAAACACGTGTCGGGGCGAAGTACAGTAGAACGAATAGTTAGACGCATTTAACACTTACTCCGCTGTGAGAAATATATTGCCTGCTTAAAATTGGGTCCGGTGTAAATTCGACTATTTCCGATTCCGTGAAGCTTTTAGAAACTATTGAATGCATGGGTGTAAACAACTTGGGTCCTGGTTAGACGTCGAGTGTTTGACGTTTCATGTAGAATCTCATCTGGATCCAAACAATTTGCAAATGCGAGACAGATCACAAACCGCGTGATTAGAGTTACCGCTTGCGTGACTTTCGTCCGAAAACATTAAAGTTGTCGTCGGCTTTCTTTAATTACTCGGGTACATGTCTAACGTTTTCTTCCAAAAACAGTGTTAAAATGTCAAAACGATTCTCTACTGATCAGAAATCTGGTCGCTCGTCTCATATGGATAAAAAAGGTCTGCATAGGTATTCACACACACAGAGCATGCAACGGGTTAAACTCGATACTATTGTTCAGTTTAAGCCTTCTCATATTAAACGCGTCTTGACAGACTTTGCAAACAACTTGGATCCAGTTGAGACGCCGAGTAACTCGGCGTCTCAACAGGATCCAAACTGTTTGACACTCTGTCCATAGTTTCTTAAGGATTGGTCGAATCGTAAGTCAGTGACATTTTCAACAAAGCAGATAATGAGCTGACATTATTTTTCCAGCAAGGAAAGGGTTAAGCGTAAGTTTTAAAAACGAAGGTTTTACGATAAGCGTTTCTTTTCACTCGTCTCGGTACGGCATTTTATGTTAGGTAAATTACTGTGAGGGTTTCATGGTACATATACATTTAACCTTTAATCTGTTACGGGAAAAATCTACACAAACAGTTCGGATTCAGATGAGATGACGAACAAGTCGGATGTCTCAACAGATAGCAGACTGTTTGACGCTCGTGTTATATGCTCGAAGAAAATAACATAAGGCAACTTGTGTACTTAAATACGAAGTAGGTCAGGTGTTTGAGCGACGAAAATTAAGTCAGCAGTCTGAAGATAAAAACGAGACAGTAATATCAACCGACCCTTTAACCATTTTACGCTGAAAATAACGAAGTCTGCTTAAATGTATCTGCTTAAAAACTGACTTCCGGTTTGTTCAAGCCTTTCAAAAACTACTGACAGAGTGTCAAACAGCTTGGATCCAAATGAGCCGCCGAGTTACTCGGCGGCTCATTTGGATCCAATCTGTTTCAAATGCCAGTTAGCTCCTGCTCAGCATGTGAAGGGTTAAAGTCCCGAAAGTGTTGATAAACACACTTAAAGTCTGTAACATTTGTTACAAATTGAGCGTTCTGTGAATTTTAGTATACATGTATAGTTCAGTAATACCAGTCTTAGCGACTATTAAAAATAAGTATAATTATAGGTCATTAAGTCTAACAGTAACTTAATGCTGGTCAAATATAATGCGGAATGCTACTATAGTCTGTTTACCTTACTTTTGCCCTGCATTAAGCAGCCGCCGACTTTGTATTGTGTTGAATTAATAAATGGTCGAGTAACCCTTTACACTATAAATACGCTTGTCTGTGCCTTTACAAACAGCGCAGACTCAGATCAGACGGCCCCTGTAGGAGCCGTCTGATCAGGGTCTGCTCTGTTTGCTTACGATATTTAGTGCGATCAGTTAGCCCTGTGTCACATAAATATGATTATCCATGCATGCCACCATTGACTATATTGTTTTAATTCGCGTAATAAACAAATTGCAATTCTATATGTTTGTGTATACAATTCTATAAGGGGCACGAATCTAATATTATAAAACCTTGTGACCCAACCCCATTTCCAGTGCACGTACAGAATGGAAATAAAATATGTTTGAACTAAACTAACGACAGACTACATGAGAAGTCCACTCTGGGTCTACACTGTTTACAAAGGCGGCATAAAGGCGTCTCTATCCAGTATTGGGTTCAACCCTTTCCTTCATGTAAACGCATTTTCACGCATTCGCAAACAGAGTAGACCCAGATCAGACGGCTCCTATAGAAGAGCCGTCTGATCAGGGCCTGCTTTGTTTGCTAATGGAATTTGATATATCTATCTCTTTAGTTTCTAAAATGGCTACACTGTTCCACCTTCCGAATTTCGTTATAACTATTTTGTCCATCAATATTCAGTCAGTATTCAAATATGGTCTAAATTAGAACAGGGAAAGGGTTAAGTGAATAAGCACTGGCTTCTTTGGATGCAGTTGGCAGTTTAATACAGCTCAAAAGTAATGCAGAAAGCTCATTGTGCGCTTTTTGCATTACTTCCGTCCTGCCTTCAGCATCAAACATCTTTATACAGACCGCTATGTTTTTATATTCAGCGTTACAGTAAAACCTCTCTATAACAATCACTATTTTGTGTTAATTAGTTGGTATTTAGGGCAGGTGGCTGCCTAAAGCAAGGTGAAAGTAAAACAGAACGCTCCTATAGGAGCGTTCTGTTTCACTTTCACCTTGCTTTAAGTAGCCACCTGCCTTTAACACAAAATACTTGGTGTAGTTTAGTGGCCGTTAGAGAGAGGTTTTACTGTAATACTTTATAGAGTTTCAGCTACATTGTTTTATAGAAGCGCTTGTATATTACACTACGTGACTTGTTCATTACAATCGATCCATGCGTTTGACACTAATTTAGGTTAGCTGTGCCTAATCAGTCCAAAAGCTCTCGAGTCGCATAACCAGTCGAATTTGTCGCCAGTCCGTTAAGATTAAATAGGTTTTAAATGAATATCGACCAACTTGAATATCCAAACTTTTGTAATAGGAGGGAAACGATGATTTGAAAATAAGTCTAATCTTGTTTAGAGAAATCGTGCTTTGAAATATTCATTGCGACAACATACATGGCAAGGATGCTACTATCCGAAACTTCACCGTGAATAATAACACACATTAAAATTTACAGCGGATATCGTTTCCTAGAATCGTCATAAATATCCTGATTATAGAAACCTACATTTCAAAGCATGATATTTAAAGCTACCATTTAGAGATAAATCCTCGGAAACTCCCAAATCCCTTCTAGCAAGGTGGTCTGTACAAATGCTTGAACTACATGTACTTAGTAAACGTCTCGTAGACCTCTTTCATGTAAGAAATAATTACATAATGCATGTATCATTAATTAGCTGATGTTTTAATATAATGGCATGTAAACAGAAACTGCAGAGGGCTCCTAATCCGGGTCTACTCTGCTTGAAAATGCGTTGAAACACGTATATCTATGGTGTAAACGGATAATTAGTAAACATCACTGACATAGCATGTGATGCCGCAGACTGTGATGAGTCAATCGGATATCCTCCGTCACAAGGTCCGGCAAGCCGATCAGCAGGTGTGGCTTAGGCGACATCGCCGAGAGGTTCCGATTGAGTGACGAGCGTCAAACAATGTACTGTAGAACCTGTCTTAAGCGGTCAGCAGGAGGTATAATTATGGGTCTGTAAGGCAGGTGGTAACTTAATGCAGGTCAAACGTAATTCAAAGAGATCATATAGGAGCGTTTTTGTATTACGTTTGCTCTGCATTAAACAACCACTTGTATTTAAGACTTCTGTTCAATAAATATGGTTTACTGTACAGTAAAACGTCTCTTAACCAGACGTTAAATTTAGTATAACTATCGGTCTTGGAGACAGGTGGCAGCTTAATGCAAGAAGCAATCATGCAGAAAGTTCCTATAGGAGCTTTCTGCATGACTTTCACCCTGCATTAAGCAGCAACATGCCTAAAAGTATCTAAATTCTTCTCTACTAGAATTCCGTTTTAGAGATGGTTAATTGTAAGTAAAATCTCCCTACAATGATCACTCATGAGCTTAAAGTTGCGTTTTAGCCCGTTTCCTGTTGTATACCGTAAAACCCCTCTAATGCGACCACCAAAAAGGGGCAAAATTCACAGTGGCAAAGGTAGGTGGTAGCTTAATGCAGGACGAAAGTTATGCAGAAAGCTCCTATATAGGAGCTTTCTGCATAACTTTCGTCCGGCATTGAAAAAAGCCATGTTTGTTCATTAAGTGTTCGCATTAGAGGGTTTTTACTGTATTTATGTAAGACATTGTGATATTGTGAATACGTATTAGTAGATGTTATATAATGGCATATGTTTTGCTATTGATAGAAACTGTAGAGACGTATCTATTATAATTTCATCAGCAAACCGAGCAGATCCTGATCAGAAGGATCCTACTGAGCTGTCTTATCTGAGGTCTATCCTGTTTGCAATGCGCTAAAAGGCGTTTGTATACGGGAGCCTGTTAACGTTAACTTTGTCCTGCTAAAATTGGATTTGTCAATCTCATTGGCGTTTACTTTAGTTAACAGTGTGGATCGAGATGGATCGCCGAAAAACTAGACACTCTAGTCCGTCAATATTGTCTCAAAAGCTTCCATGAACACCTTCAAATTAAACCTCTTAAGTAGCTTGAGAATGTTTAAAACATCTATCCAATACAAATACAAAGTAAACAATAACAAACTATCAAACAGAATGTGACAAAGGCAGTGTAAATGTTGGCGGCGGGAAGAACTTGCGTAATTCAGACATACCGACGAGCCAAGTATAGATTTTCAGTTTAAAACCGCTAATTAATCGGAGGAAATCTAAATTGCCAAGTCGCTTAAGGCACCATTAAGCTGGAAGAAGATTGTACCTTCTCGCACAAAGGAGTCTCGATGACGTAATATAATTACATTCGTATTCAGTCGAGATATCGCTCTCCCCAGCACGACTGTCGTCCTCCGAAAATGATGTCGACTACCGATTATCAAAATTCAAAGAGACCAGTCGCTGGAAAAAATATATTACAGACCGGGGTTTTGTTGGTCTCAAGTGAGTTTCGATCAAAATTGTTAAACAATTTACAGTAAACATTCTTAAGCGATTATTAATAAAGTTTTATGTGGTAGTTATTGCATGGTAGCTTAATGCATGTCGAAAGCTTTCTGCGTTACGTTTACACTGCACTAAGCAACCACCTGATGTTTAAGATTTCTATGCCCAATAAATAGATGGCCACTTAAGACATGTCCCACTATAATGCTATCGCTTGTTCACGACGATCCAAATACTGTGTGACCAGTACAGTAACCCCCTATAAACCAGACGTTTGATTTAGTATAAATATCGGTTTTGGGGACGGGTGGCAGCTCAATGAAGGGTGAAAGGCATACAGAAAGCTCCTAGAGGAGCTTTCTGCATGACTTTCACCCTGCATTAAGCAGCCGTCTGCATAAAAGTATCTAAATTCTTCTCTACTACAACTCCGGTTTATTGGGGTTTCTACAGTAGATAAGACAATCCCATCGGCAGTTGAAACAGGTTAAACACAAATCCGTCTTTTCAAGTGCATAGAACCACTAAAAACCGGAATCTATTTAATCCGGACATCCTTTAAAGCCGGATATATTCGAATGTACGTCATTCAAAGTACATCTATTATGAGTTGAAATTCTGATTTTAGCAACTAAAGCAATATAGGATGCACATGACTTTGTATTTGTAATTGCACAATGTGTTTAGAGAAAGAAACCCTAGCGATATCATATTTGAATGTTGAAAATTCAAAGTGGAATAGCCCATCAATGTCCATTCAGTATGATAGACTTAACTATCAAAGAGGAATTTGACTGACAAACCTTGCAGACGTTGATCGACGAGCCGTTTGATCTGTGTCTACACTGTTTGTAAATGGCAATACACTCGTTTCCCGCATATGAAGGGTAAACGAATACCCTACGAATATCCTACGAAATCTATAGCCAATCGCAAGTCAGGCATACGATAACCAAGATAGCCTTCCGAGTTTGGTTATGATTGATAAGTAGGCGATAAATATTCCCAAATCTCCCTACAGTTGTACAGTAGGGCCGCTCTAAGGCGTTCATTTAACCCATTCACATAGGCTATTTTTAGACCCAACCTCTTTGAATAAATCAAACAAAAAGGAATATTTACTAGAGAAAAGGAAACGTTTAGAATTGTGTCGTATTGAAACCATTGTGATAAACAGAGCATTTGCTCCTAGGAGCAAATGCTCTCTTTATCACAATGGTTTCAGAAAGAAGCATTTACAGAGGCTCAGAAAGGCGTATTTATGGAAGAAAGTGTTAACCCTTGAAAGACCAAGAAAAACAAATAATTACAATATGAAAATAGATCAGATATTTTTACAACGGCATGTGAACATAGTATTATTTTGCCTATGGTTGAATTTAAAGATCTATATGATTCTATAAGAAAACAGAGTACATCCTGATCAGGCAGCTTCTACATGAGTCGAGTGATGTGGGTCTACTGTGTTTGCAAAGGCGCTTCTATGGAGTATGGGGACATTAGCAGACATTGATTCTATCATGCTTCAAAGGCGCCAAAAATGGCGTTTCTTTCAGACACTGTTTTAATACATATACATGAGTGCTTATCCTCTGATAATGGTGCGTACTAAAATACTAAAATCGTCATTTCTCCACCAAAACTTATGGTCGAGACGTTTCTAAAGAATGGTCATAGTATAGGATTTGGTGGAGATATAAAGAAGTTATTCTTGAAAATGTTTTAATTTACGCATCTTATCCAGGGCCCCGTGAGTGTCTTTAATTAACCCATTCCCTCATATTGACGACTTTTGACGAGTCTGTAAATGTCACTAAATGTGAAACCATTGTGATAAATAGAGCATTTGCTCCTAAAGGAGCAAATGCTCTATTTATCACAATGGTTTCAAACTATAAAATTCTAAAATATTCCTTTTCTCTAGTTAATGCTCCTTTTCGGTAGATTTATTCAAAGAGGTTGTATAGCCTATGAGGTAATGGGTTAAAATGCTTAACAAACGTAATGCAGAAAATAACTAAATAAGGTTCTTAAGAGCTTTCATTATGTTTTGGTTAACAACTGTCTTAAGGACAAAACATTATATTTCTTTAGAGTGCCCGCTGCAGAAAGGATTTACTGTATTGATCATACACGTTTTATCTGACAGCAGATTATCGGGGTTGTCAGATCGAAGCTGTTGTTCAGTCGTAAAGAAATCGCCATGTGATCGGATTAGGCGCCAGTGGTTGTCAAGGATTTCATTTTCGCTACTTGATCCTCCTCCACAGAGCACCTAAGAATGTTGACATTTGAAAGCGGCCAACGTCAAGCTTAACCCATTTCTCCCTATATCATTCAAGCACAACTCGTCAAGTTCTTACTTTGGAACCCGTCCTTTTTTTATGTGGAGGGGGTGCAGCAAAAAAAATAGTTTCTTGAACAAGCCATTTACATAGATGGTTTCAGCAAACAGTGCAGCTTTCTGCATTATTTTTGCCCAGTATTAAGCATCCACGTGCAATATAAGATCCCAGTGTCCAATTAATATAAGGTCGCTTAAGACAGGTTCTACTGAACAGAAACAACTTAAATTTACTACAGTGGGTTGAATTACAAACCATACAGAACATGCTCAGTGTCAGTCAGCAGGAAGCGCGTTAATGTATAAATACGCTAAGCGTAGTCTTATGAAATAAATATGTACATGTATACTTTCAAAACAATACTAATGAAACTGCGGAAATAAAGGACGATTTTGATAGCTTGAAACATTTTACACACCATTGGAAATTTCACTGTTTTTCATTTTATCCGTCTAGTTGATGTCCGGAATTGGACAATCAAGATGGAGGAAGCACATACTTGTAAATACATTTATACACGATTCCATGTTTATGTTGTGAGTAAAAAGTCATGAAATGGAAAAGAAATAAACTACTTAATTATTCTGCAGATTTAGTAAAGGCCAACAGAGACAAATCTAAATACAGTAAAACGCTTAAAAACCGGACGTTCAATGTAGTATAAACATATGCATTTGAACATTCTGCATGACTCCCATCTTGCATTAAGCAGCCACCTGCCTGAACGTATCTAAATTATTCTCTGCTAGAAGTCCGGTTTAGATTGGTTTTACTGTACATTGAGTGTAAATGAGACCGGGCCGCCTCATGTTACTCTATTTTTATTGTATCTTTAATATTATATGAACTAGCAAATTTATATCTTACATGAACCATAAACGCCACTAGACCTAAACCGCGTGAATGTTGTCCTCGCTTTACAGGCTACTGACTACCAGGCAATACCAGACATGTACTTATATAGAGTAACACAAGTTTTAACTATGTACCTCGTGAATTGAATTCCCAACAGTTTCCTTAACACTGTGTGTTATTTTAGGCAAGCAAAGAATGTGACAGGTATACACGGCTGTTGATTCGTAAGCTTTCTATAGAACTACAGATAAAGACGCTATTTTCTACGTACGCTTCTTATCCCATGCTCTATATAATGCCCTTGTCTCTAAATACAAGACGCTCAAACTATAATAGTCGTATCAATAGAACAAATGGCGAGAAATTGTGTTCAATTATAGATACTGTGTTCAGTTACAGAAAATGAACTTTCTGGAGTCACAAACGTTCGATATGCGATTCTTTACGACAGATTAAGTCTGATTGCACAAGGCAGAGAGATATCACTAAGCGCCATTATGGCTGCCGTAAATGTAGTTTGGTTTCCAAGTCACGTCAATGTTGATCCATTAAACGTGAAAAATCTAACTTGGCGATGTTTATTTGATTGAGTAAAGGCGATCGTGTACAGCATGACACCATCTTCCTTTAGATTGCTACCAAAGTCGTGGGTATTCATAGTATTGGTGTAACTGGATCAAACGAATGCAGTTTTGTACTTAATACTTCACGGATAGCAATACTAAATGCCCAAGCAATAACCATTTAACTCATAGATAGGCATTTAACGAGTTTGTAAACAGGGTAAGCCCAGATAAGGCAGTTAGTGTAGGAGCCGCCTGATCGGGGTATGTTCTGTTTTGGTTATGGGGTTATATAGATCTGATCTGAGACGTTATGCCATAGGCAAATGTTCCTGTGTTTGTATGGCTGCCATTATAATATATATGTATAACCTATTTAATACCCATAATATGTTATTTCTTACATGAATATTCATTAGGTTAAATGTTAAGGACATATTAGACATCTCACTGAACTAGTATCGTATGTGAATATAAAACAGCTTTAAGGTTTCCTCAGACAATAGTCGAAAGAAAGCGATTAATTGTCCAACGTGATCTCCGAGTTTTCTTTGTTTCAGATATTTACGGCGCCATTCTCCGGCTATAATTACTGAAAATGGGCGGAACGAATGGAAAATGGTGGCGGGCGGACATAGAGAAGGGGGTCTAAATTGAAATTCGGCCTGTATTTTCACCGTAATGAGAATTTAATAATGGTCGGCGAGGAAACGGGCGAAAATTCTTTCATATACGACTGAAAAGACTCGTTGTCGCATTACTGAGCGAATTCAGTCCATTTATAAAGGGCAACGAGCTCACGTGTGGTATTTTAGGTACGTCGGGAATGGCAAGACATTCAAAATAAAGATGTTTTCCTCCTCACCCTAACAGTATAGTTCCTCTAGTGTTTGAAAATTTCATGAAATGCCCAACTTTCACAGGGCGCGTTTAACATTTTACATGGTGCATATTTGTATAAAAAATAATAATTTACGGATATTAATTAACTGATTTTATAATGGCATATGAACATTATAAGTTAGTCTATGGCAGAATCTGCATCATAGCATTATCATTTCATGCGAAAACAGGACAGACTCCTGATCTTGGAGTCGTCTGATCTACTATGTTTGTAAAAGCGTGAAATGCATATTTATCACCCAAATAGGTATAAAAATCTGTCTTTAAGAGAGGTGGCAGCTTAATGCAGGGTGATCGTGCAGAACGTTCCCGTAAACAGATATAAATTAAGCATGCAAAGTACACATTTAGTCGCCGAGTCGGCTAACAGCGTGTATTAACAGAATGCGTGTAAGCTCATTGTCGAGTTCTTTGTTCTTTTCGCCCGCCGGGGCAGCGTGTCACCTTTTGTTATTTCTTTGCAGGTACTTGTCGTCGGTTAAAATATCGCCATGCAATTAAAATATCGCCATGCAATCACGATGTCAAAATGTTTGGATTCTGACAAGATACTCGACGTCTTACTTGTGTACAAACCCTTTGCATAAGTTATACGATAAACAGAATGTAAGTGTGCATTTTTATCTATGGCATTTTTACCGCACACCGAAAAACAGCACCGGCATGTAAAGAGTTTAGCCTCTTTAGTATACAGTAAACCACACTAAACCGTACGTTCAATTTAGAATAAATATCGGTTTTGGAGACAGGTGGCAACTGAGTACATGGTGAACGTAATGCAGAAAACTCCTCTAGCATGCATGGCTTTTACCCTGCATTAAGCAATACCTGCCTAAAAGTATCTAAATTGTTCTCTACTAGAATTCTGGTTTGGATGGGTTTTACTGTACATATATTATGTACTGTCCTTTGTGTGGCCATGATATGGTGAGACTGCTGAAACTATATCGAACTATTAAACGAGCTGTTTCATGGACTTTCATTAATATGAATTAGATAAACTGTATTGCGACATCAGAACATATTGGCCATGGTCGAAATTGTAAAACCAAATCTATTTTTTTATAAGCGAACAAAGTAAAAAGAGCCTGATCATATAACACCTACATGAGCTGTCTAATCTCAGTCTACTCTGTTTTCAAGGCGTATCTAGGGAGCTTTTTTTTTTCAATTTTCAGCCGACGACTTTTATCTATACTCAGACGACATTTTGGAGCTAAATAAAGGATCTCCAACAAGGAAATGCCCTAAGGGGCCCGTGTGTGGCGATAGCAGTGTTTCCGCTTGAGCTAGCGATAACAAACTAAGTCCATCCTCTTCCTGCGTGGAAACGAAATCGTAAAACAGCTTTATCACCGGGATAATCTTTCATAATAAATAGCAACAGACCCGAGCGGGAAGGCGCTTGCAAGAACTACGGCTAACCCTACTCGCCAACAGACCCCGACAGGGAGACGCTTGCAAGAAGCACGGTATACCCCCTCTATAACAGACCTGGGCGGAGAGTGAAGTACGGTTAGCTCTCTCTACCCGGACGGGGAGACGCCGCATGAAGTACGGTTAGCTCTCTCTACCCGGACGGGGAGACGCCGCATGAAGTACGGTTAGCTCTCTCTACAACAGACCCGGACGGGGAGACGCTTACAAGAAGTGTGGTAAACCCTCTCTACAACAGACCGAGCGCTCTACAACAGACCGAGCGGGGAGACGCCGCATGAAGTACGGTTAGCTCTCTCTACCCGGATGGGGAGACGCCGCATGAAGTACGGTTAGCTCTCTCTACAACAGACCCGGATGGGCAGACGGTTATTATCTCTACATCAGACGTTGACGGGGAGACGTTTAAATGGAGTACAGTAAACAATCTGTGCAACTGTCACTAATGAGACCACTAAAGATGAGCATGAGACTATTCTATCAAAAGCAGCAACCTGCTTTTGAAGTCATCTTTGCTTTCTCGTCATTTACCTCCATATATACGTCTTTGCAAGCAGAGTACATCCATATCAGCCAGCTCCTGTAGGAGCAGTCTTGTAAGCGTCTGCTTTGTTTGCTAATGAAATCGCAGATCGAGTTCTCCACTGAGTGTTTGATCAAGATCACTTCACTTATGAATCCGTGTTATTTGTCACACGCTTTTGAAATACAGTAAAACCTCTCTATAACGACCACTAAATTGTGTTAATTAGTTGGTATTTTGTGCAGGTGGTTGCTTAAAGCAATGCGAAAGTAAAATAGAACGCTCCTATAGGAGCGATGTTTTACTTTCACCTTGCTTTTAGCATCCACCTGCCTTTAACACAAAATACTTGATGTAATTTAGTGGTCGTTATAGAGGTTTTGCAGTATATTAGCAAAGGTGATGGAATAACAAATATGTCGGTATACATTACTGGAGCAGACGTTTGGTCTCATAACGGCCGCACTTTATTTTGTAGCGGATAACGGTTGTTAAAATGTCCGACATGTGGAAGTGCGAATGAATACTTCAGCAAATCGACGAGACGTATTAAGGCAGCAGACTAATTCAAACATAAATAAAATTGAAATTGCGTAACTTTATACCGAAACCCTTATGCGTAAATTTTGACGAACCACTGCGAAAAAGCTTCGACGAGTCAAGCGACAAGATGGCGTCACTTTAGAATCAAAAAGCGTTTCACAACGATAGAGAAACATTACGAAGAAAACTGAAGCAGACAATAATTTTGCAGACGGTCTTTACCGTATAAAAGCGACAAGCAGATGATATTTCTCTCGCAAACGATCAACGTTTCTACGATTCTTCCTATAAAAAGCGCGGTCGATTTGGTGTCTATTGTCGTCTGTTCCTTTCACGCGAGCAATTCAGTCGTTTGGCGCCTATTTTAAATTGTAAATGAACGATTTCGGAAAGACAAATAATTTGTGTCGCCGTTAAATTGTCTCAAGGAAAGAAATAATATATTCACATGTCCGTGGGAAAGAAATGACTGTATATTCCCTAGTACAGTAAAACCTCTCTGGACAGACCATACAAAAGAAATATACGTGTAATTCTGGGTCTTAACTCCTCAACTCCATTTGATACGCCTTTGCAAACAGAGAAGATCCAGATCAGACGGCACCTGCTCCCGTTTGCTTATGAAGTAATACAGATATGATATTAATAGTTTCAGACACGGTATATTTCTGATGCATAGGTTTAACCCATTCCCTCATATTGACGACCTTTGACGACTCTGTAAAAGTCACTTTGTGAAACCATTGTGATAAACAGAGCATTTGCTCCTATATGAGCAAATTCTCTATTTATAACAATGGTTTCAAACTACAAAATTTTAAAAAGTGTCCTTAAGTAAATGTACAGTCGGCTGAGCGGTCATTCGGACTGAAAGTAGACTATAACTAGGTACTTTACTTTACTTTCTCTAGTTAATGCTCCTTTTAGGTATATTTTTTCAAAGAGGTTTTATCTAAAAAATAGCCTATGATGCAATGGGTTGAGGCAGGTAGTAGCTAAGGCTGGAAGAAAGTAATACAGAAAGAGAAGAGAAGTCAAGCCTTTTGCATTAGTACCGTTCTGTATAATGCATGTATATTGGTATACAGTAAAACCTCTCTATAACGGTCACTAAAGTTACCACCGCCTTACAGGTAAATCCATAGTTAGACCTCTATTTGAGGACCGCTCAATACAGGCTCTACTAAAATCGTCATTTTTCTACAAACGCCAATGTTGTGACCATTCTTTGGAATCGTCTAATTATTCTAAGGAGTGGTCACTTTAAAAAGTGGTCACAACATAGGTTTTTGGTGGATAATTAAAGGAGTTATTCTTGATTTTTTTTTTAATTCAGGCAACTCATATGGCCCATAATGGGTATCTTCGTTAAACTGGTCCACCTACGACCCAGCTCCATTTATCTACTTCAAATCGTTGCATGTATGTTTAAAACAAAGTGAATAGTGAATCACGTTTCGCTTGTGTTTTTTCCACTTGTATCAATAATTAAACACAACATTGACATGAAAATTCAATTACAGAAATGCGATTATACAGGCGTAACACAGACACAAGTACAGGCAACAGAAATAATTTATATATGACAAATAAAACACACTTCGATCTTTGCAGACGATATTGACATGCGTCCTTTTTAGCAGACGACAATTGCTCGAAGCACGCGGAATAGCGAAGGATATTATTGACATTTTAGGCGTCTATCACGTGTTCATTCTCTAGTCACCGTCATTCCGGAAATAGCTTTATAAATGTGCATTCAATCGCTTCATGACTTTTCCCTGTCGTAAAGTGAAACCCAGCATGTACTATTAATCTTGTGCCTGACGTACAGTCTAGCAAACACATAAACCTACACACAGTATAACCTTCATACACCGACAAACTCACAGAGCTACAGTTAAACGTGCGTACCCAAAAACTAAAATCGTCATTTCTCCCACCAAACCCTATACTTTGATCACTCTTTAGAATCGTCTCGAAGAGACGATTCTAAAGAGTGGTCATAGTATAGGGTTTGGTGGAGAAATAAAGGAGCTATTCCTAAAAATGTTTAAATTTACGCATCTTATCCGAACCCCTATCAATAAGCATAATACTGCAAACCCTTTATTGGAAATGTAGATCTCATAGATCTGATTCTACAGTTTCTATTAGACTCGGATGTCCTGTATATTTCTATGCCATAACTCTTTTAATGTAATTAATAACGATTCAGTCATAACATTTGACAGGAATATTCAACAGGGGTTAAAGGTTTAAGATAAACTGAAACGTGTTTATTTCGTAAGTGGTCGCTTCAGATAGGTTTTACAGTATATATTTGGTACGCTCCGTAATCGGCTAGTGTTAGCATTTTACGCCGTCACAAACGAAGGTATAGTTTTGCTGTTCGAATTGAAATAGCACAAGCATGTGTCATACAGTAACACTGGGCACGCATACAACCCATCTCTGTTCATACAAATCACCACTTAGACACGCAATGCGTTTCCGCTGACCCTATGCGCGGACCTACAATATAGGTTGTACATTGTGTACGGCATGGTAATTATGTAAGATGTTAAAGTGATCAGGAATAGAGCCATTTACAGAGCTCCAGATATGCATAAATTAAATATTTTCAAGAATAACTCATTTATTTCTCCACCAAACCCTATACATGCACTGTGACCACTCTTTAGAATCGTCTCTTCGAGCATAAGAGTCTATAAAACATTTGATTGCTTTATGCAGGTAAAGAAATGCAGACATCTCCCAAAAGGGGATTAAAGACCCATATTGTGACCTCCTTTAATGGTCGCTTAGGAAAGATTCTTTTTATGACAAAATCAAAATATGCAATACCTGTACCGAGATTGTAGAACTTACGGAACATGCAAGACCCACGATAATTACAATAAATACAGATCACATGACACCACATGCTCGTTTTTACTAAAGATCGTACGATCTACGATGTATCGTATCTACATGTAACCGTGATCGTACGATCTATCTACATGTAATCGTAAGTCCTAATTTACGACAATCGATACATCTGGGATTGCCGGCATTATCACACATTCTAGTGTGAAGCATCTACGGCTAACTTCCAGCGACGGAAATTATTACAGCTTCCAGCTGCGATCGTCGTGTGTCAGATCTTACGATAATTTCTGTCGTACGAAGTTGAATACAACAGATCTATAGATGAGAATTCGTGACTTACGGTGCATTCGACACAAACGATCAATGCGATGTTTACGGAATATACGAAACTTACGATGCACGAGACTTACAGTGCACGCGAGTTACAGTGCAGGAGACTTACAATGCACACAACTTACAGAGCACATGATAATTACTGCGCTTAAGGGGCATATGGGGCGTATAACACAAACGAAACCATGGAACTTAAGTCCCAAAGGATCCTTACGGGGAATATAATACTAACGCAAAATAAAACACTTCAGTGTTGCGTGCGAAACTTATTGAAAACGTGATACTTAAAGAGCATAATATGCATAGAATTGCACAGACAAAGGAAGTTTATATCGTATACGAAACTTACGGAGAAAACCCAGAAAGTACGAGACTTACTGCGCTTAAGAAACTTGCGAAGAATACGACTTACGGAACAAGCGAGTCTTACAGAAAACTCAACGCTAACGACACCTATGTGAGACTTACACACACACGGCGCTCGTCAATATGACACTTTCTAAGCAAACGACAACTAGACGACACTTATATCAAATACTTATACTAGACTTACGGAACATCCGACCTATGGGAATAATGGCACACTTGACTTAAGTACGGATGACATACACTTGTATAGCAGATGACTATTTCAGTCTAGAAAACATTCACCCGATTGCCGGATTTTCCACATCAGCAAAGACGCTAATTTTATATTCATACGGCAGATTTAGAGTCGCTCTTGCATAAAGCTGAGAACCCAGGCGAATGCCCGTAAACCTAGCCCGTGGTGGAAACGCTTCATACTTATACAAATAAATGGTTTTCCAATTTACGACAGGATGCAGGAGATTTATTTTATTTATTTTGTCTTGTAAGTGGAAAGTCAGCTCGAGGTACGAGCTTTCGGTTCGTTTAACAATGAACGGAAATGGGAAGCACCAAACCCGTCCTGTGTAAACAAAGGCAGTGTGTCATTTCGTGTTTTAATTACGTCTTCGCTTCGCAGGCACGTTTCATTAACCTAATTTTATTTGTGAACTCGTCCAACGATGTATTTTGAATGAATCTAATCTTAATGTTAAGGAGTGTGATTTTTTTTTTGGCAATACTTATTTTGCCAACGACAAACCACGCATATCAGTAAGCTGCTGGACACTTCATTCAAAGATTCTCTGAAGCTAAATGAATCATATGTAGACAAAATTGAACCGATCCAACTTTTAACAGACATCATAACAGACACGGCGGGGTAGGGGCTAATATAGACTAACGAAACCACAGGTATACTATAGTAAACAAATACAACCGCAACCATCCCCGCACTTGTGTGTAAGGCTGGTACAGTTACGGTTTATGATAACCATGTAATAGCCACTTCACTGAACAGTCTCTGACATATACAGTAAAGCCTAGCTAATACGAAGCTTTCTGTGTCACCTTTGTCCTGCATTAAGCAATCGCCTCCTTTTACAGTTTCCCATGCCAGTAAATCACGTGGTCGTGTTAGCGAGATTATACTATATATACGACATGTATACAAATTACACGGTTCAAACAAAACTTTGGGGCTAAGTATGTAGTTTTAGATCAGGTACCATACTGCTATAAATGGAAATCACCTCCTTTGTTAATATCTAGATATTATCGAGTAAATGAGCGGTATCATTTGAATGATTGTATAAATGAACTGTATAACTAGTCGCTTACAAGTTGTAAACTAATACTCTATATGCGCTGTATCGATCTCGGGAGGACAAAATCGTTCGGACTTCGCAATTTTATGTTTCTACGGGCAATAAAGCGATGCGTGAGCGCACGAACTCGCGGCGAGAACGGTTCCGGAATTTTATAGCTCGTAATCTACATGCGTGAATGTTAAATACGCGATTAATGGCTGCGTTTGTTTTTCGCATCTCCGTCGATAACAAAGACCTTCTCCGCTGTGTGTGAGAGAGAGAGAGACTACGCTAGGAAAACAAAATTTCGTCTGCCTGACTGTTTACTCTACTCGCGATGTATTTACCCTTATGATGAAGAGAGGGACAGCAGTGGGACATGCAACTTTGCTAGATCTAGAGCAGATACAAACACAACAGTCGTCTAATCTGTGTACAAACTGCATAACCTATTACACATACTTTCTCACAAACGAGCCAATCGGACGACGTCAGAAATGAAGCAGGCGACAACTTCAGCAGACGACACATTTCACATAAGCTAACGATAAGGTGTAAGCCTATTGTAGCACGGCGCATTGTCCCTGATCGTAGGTCGAATTAACCATTAAACTGCTATCCGCGGCATGACTAACAGTTGCAAACAGATTCGATCCAAATAAGACGCCGGGTTCACTTGGCGTCTTATCACTATCAAAGCTGTTTGGCACTTGTTCGATAGTTTTGTGAAGGCTTGATTGAATCCGAAGTAATCAAATGCAATGGCACCAGCTCCAAATATTCGCGTACATTATTTTTCTCACTGCAGGGTAAGTATTAACGAAACCAATTTCCAGCGGCACGTTTCAGAAGATGAATTCAATTATATATACTGGTCTTTACTAAAACTGGTCACGCCACCATGATAGATCTGGAGCCCGCCTTACCTTAGGTTATGCAAGTGATGAAAATCGTTTAGAACTAACAATAGGTAATGTGTAGGAATATCAGTAACAACAGTCGCTATAGCGACCACATGATTTAATAACATAGGAGTCTGTAAAGGCAGGCGGTTGCTTAATGCAGGGAAAAAGTAATACAAAAAGCTCCCATAGGGAGCTTTTCTGTATTATTTTTGTCCTACATTAAGCTACCGCCTGTTTTTAAACTCCAGAATTATACTTGTTTTGAGCGGTCGTATGAGCGAGGTTTTACTGTAGTTAGCGACGGCCGTAATGTAGAACGTTTGATAATGTAAGTTTGATAATATTGGTGGTACGAGTTGGCGCGCCACGTGACCCAGCTCAATTAGAATAACCAAGCCAGGCTGTCGCCGCGAAACAACTATCTTTAACATGGTGAAACAATTATAACCCTGTTGTGCATACGTTTCGGGTTACTGAGTTTATCGTGACGGTTATTTTCTCTTTCCATGCACATATGAAAGTCCGGATGTCAAACAGTTTGGGCTGCAATGAGACGCCGACATAATCGTCACAATCCAAACAGTTGGCATAAGTAACAACAAGCTCGCCTTTGGCGTGCTCGGGGGATAAAGCTTTCATTCCGCGCCTATCCGATTTGCGAAGCGTAATATTGCATCATTGATTTCTATCTTTCTTTCTTTATACGCACATTATCATAAAAGCCTCCGATAATGTTTACAACTGGAATAGTATAGCTAGATATAACTTATAAACTTAGTGTCAGAAATGGTTGTTTATAGCCCTAAACTTATCTTGCGTTCTGATCACCTTAAACGCGACAAATATACATGCATCCCAACTCCATTTGATGCTTTAGGAGTCCGCCTACTAATGAGAAATTAGACTATTTTTTTCAGATCCAACCTCTTTGAATACATCTACCGAAAAGGATCATTAATTTACTAGAGAAAGGGAAACGTTTAGAAGTGTGTAGTTTTGAAACCGTTGAGATAAATAGAGCAATCTCTCCTAAGGAGGCTAGCAAATGCTCTATTTAGCACAATGTATCAAAAATGACCTTTACAGAGACGTCAAAATGCGCAAATAGGGTGGAATGGGTTAATGTATTTCTAGCAGACAGCGGTTGGTGACGGTTTTGTTGACAGTTTAGCGCGCCACAGGCGACTCCGGGACAGTTGTTGCTTACAAAGTTTGGACACAGAGAAGACGTCTACAGTTGACGCCTCATCACGTTCAAAATTATTTCATGATCTGAGTTTGTTTAAACATCGAATTGCAAAATGGACCATTCCAAAATTCAAACAGATCAAGCCTGCATTGAATATTGAGGGACTTTTAAAAGAAAAACTTAACATAACACAGAGTGCAGACCCCGGTGAAAGGTCTTCTGTAACCCCCCCCCCCCCCCCCCCCCCCCTTCTGGATCTGTATCGTTTGCAAAATATATTAGTGATTCGCTTTCCGTACTGAAATTGTTAAAGATAACTGAACTTTGAAACATTACACAGTCACGAAAATCGTAGCTGGCGAAATTCATTTGGCGGCGAAATGGTGCAGTTAGAAATTAAAGCGCGATGCACGACGGGAAGGCTTTCCGATAGCCAGGCAGCCACCTTGCTAATAAAATAGGTTTGTTGCTCGTCAGCATTGAATTTGTGATAGTTTGTATTCAAATGACACATCGAGCGATCCAGGGTCTTAACAAGATCAACGCCGTGTGTCTATCGGATAGTAATGTTGGAAAGGGTTATAAATAACTGAGTCACGTGATAATTGTTTCAGGCGACAATTACTAAAGCCCAGTAAAAAGTTAAGAGTACACGGAAAACGCATTTCTGTTTAGACTACGGGCAGCCACCCCTGACATATAAGTCCCCGGCAATAATTATTGACGATTTCTAGCTAGCGCCAGAACTAGTTTCATATAGTCTAATATATTGCGACAGCGGGTTTAACTCTTATCGCGCTATCCGCGAACTGACTCGCATTTGCAAACAGCTTGGATCCAGATGAGACACCGAGTAACTCGGCGTCTCATCTGGATCCAATCTGTTTGACATCTGGTCAATAGTTTCTCAAAAGGCTAAAGGGGGATCGCACGTATTTAAAATCGAACAGATTCAAATTCGAGCAGACATTAGTTATTGACAGCGGACTCAGGTTTAATAAACATCGCCACACAATGCCCTTTTCAGAGTATTACGCCGATAAAATGTTTCTATAAATATACAGCAGTGTTTATGTCTCTACTTTGGTCGGGCGTATAACAGTTTGTCTAATGACGTAAACGATCTGTGTACATGTAGATAATCTGTTACCTTTAGCGCGTTCTCGTCTACTCAAATTGTCGTCTGCTTCTTTTTCAACACAAATCGTGTTTGCGTTAATCAAAAACTACGCCGGTCCTCGTGAACCGCGCAGAAGCTGTGAGTTTCATCCGGATCCAAGCTGTATGCAGTGATCATTACGAAGTATTCGATAGCGTGATAAGACATTAATTGGCTAGATATAGTACCCACATGCTGGAGATATATGGCTATTTGCTGTGATTCATAATGCTTTTAAATGTCGTTCGCTAAATCTAGTGTGACAAATTGCGCAGAGTTCGAAAACGAAACATACCACAAACCAATGACCGAAAATAGTTTAGGCGAATGCACACACAAATGGAGAAGAATGAGACCACATTGCGCGGCGATTTACGCAGATAGTTTCGTAAATCGGTAAACAAGACATGGGTATACAGTAAAACGTCTCTAAAACGAAATTTGAGTAAACAAGTTAAGGATACGACTGCTTAATGCAAAGTGAATGTCGTACAAAAAGCTCCTTTTGGGAGCTTTTTGTACGACTTCCACTCTGCATTAAGCCGTCTTTAAAGGCCGACACTGAAAGTAAATTTTGAAAGTTCGGTTTAGAATGGTTTTGTTGTATGCAAAACGTGTACATGTATGGTGTACATGTACTTGTAAACTAAACGTAGTTTACGACTTACTTAACACCCCTCCCTATTACTACTTCATATCCACAACTTGTCTGAGTAAATTATTAAGTGGGTACTTCCTTTTCTCTAATATTTTGGTCCGTGCGTCAAAAAGTTTAGATCCTTGTGAGACATTGGACCAATCTGCATGTAATACTGATCAAACCTGTATAATTGTAATTACAATTGCTTCTTAATTATACTAAATAATTATAGCATACGGCGTGTTGGTAAACGTCTAACTTCGACCTACAGTATCAATGATTGATAACCAATGAATCCGTAAACCAGCCTAATATATGGAGGTACTATCTGAAATCAATACGATCGATCTAGATCTATAAAATATGTAAACAGTACGCCACAGGCGCTTATAAATTTTTAACCACACTTATCAATCATGGCGCAATTTTTGCCCCAAACGTGCCGTCGCCGATCGGGAGAACTTGTCCAAATGAATGCAACCCTTTCCATTATATAAATGTGTTTTCGCGCATATGCAAACAGAGTAGACCAAGATCAGACGGCTCCTATAGGAGCCGTCTGATCAGTGCCTGCTCTGTTTGCTTGTGGAATTTGATAGCTCTCCCTCTTTTAGTTTCTAAAATGGATACACCTACCGTATTTCATTACAACTATTCTGTTCATGAATATGCAGTAGATATTGAAATTTGGAATAAACATAGAACGGCGAAAACATGGCTGCTCAAAAATCTTATCCGTCGGACTTTGTACGTCTGGTTCGTTCGGAGTTACTGACCCGATTGTAACAGCGTGGATCCTGATAAGAAGCGATGTTATTTCGCGTCTCATCCGGTCATTGAAGTCTTGTGACACGATGCAGGCTAAGCGTCAAAACGGCGTTCGAGGCGAATTCGTGAATATGTTTGCAAACATTTTGGATCCAAGTGAGAGACCAAACAGCTGGGCGTCTCCGCCAGAGATTATTTGCAAAAAATGAGACCACAGTCTGTATTAAAACATATGCAATACAATACCGACGATTATTTCAGCAGACGACAAATGGCTCAGCATGCTAAAGGCCAGCCTTTAGTCTGCCGTTCGTGTCGTCTTGCAACACTGACAATGTTTTCTACGTCATACCGGATTGATTTTGTCGCCTCCGTTTCGCGGGACGAGGTGATCGAGGGTATGGATTTTCGATTCCGCGAAGCAACTGATTGAGTTATCTGTAATACGACGTGGCCGTTAATATGATACAAAACCAATCCATTTCCGTTCTTACTCTAACCAGCAGGCTAAAGGACAATTAGCTATGTAAATCGCCTTTAACCCTTTACTCAAGTGTATACCGGTATGCATTGTGACGCATTTTCAAACAGAGTGGACCTAAATATACCTTAAGCATGCACAAATACCCATAAAATCGTAAACGGGCGACCATTTGTGAACATTATAAGTCGTTCCGGATGTTTTCGTAGGAACAATGGGTATAATAATGTCGTAGCGGAGTATGCCAACTCGCCCGTAAGTATACGTGATACGGCGATAGGGTGGGCGATAGAATGCAGCCTACGAGAACGGCGTACTTGTGTTTGGCGTATTTGTTTCATTATATCACAGTAGAACATATTTAAAGCGATTATTTCGTGAGAAAAACAGCATACTCTTACAGAACGTAGTAACTTAATGCAGGGCGAATGGAATGTTACACTGTCGGTCTGTACAGTCACCAGCTAAGTGAGATTTAATTGGTATCAACAAGCAGCAAACAGCTGTCGTCCAGATGAGAGGCCGAGTAACTCGGTGACTAATCAGGATCCAAGCTGTTTGACACCCCGTCAATAGTTTCTGAGTTTTAACGAATGAAAAGTAAGCAGAAATTAAACCAGATCAGAATTTGAGCAGATGTCATGTTTCCAGCAGTATAAGGGTTACGAGATCGACAATTAGACATGTGTTTAGTGGGGAAGTGTTACTGTACATAACTATATGTCAATCATGCTGGTTTACAACTTAACATATCTACGTGTGTACTTCGCCGCTTCCTGTTTCTGCAGATCAAATCACTTGCCCAGTGTTGATCTCTCAGTTTCCGTACCGAACTGCGGCGCAATAATTCGGTCAACAGATCGTGATTAACTGCCACGTATATATATACCAACAGCCATTGTTTAGTTTGCTGAAAGTTTGTGGTACATATACACAAAATACGCAGTTTATTAATAAACTTTACGTCAGTTGTAAAGCAGACGACACTTTCCGTCAATACAACGACACGTGTACGACATTTGTCAACAAACGCCGTACGGAATCTACACCCTGGGGTCTTAACCCGATAGTAGCAAGCGGAACAGATCCCTTATCGCCGATTATTTGTTACAGTTTGGCATTTAACCCTTGTTATATCAGGCGAGCGGTTTTATAGTTATCAAACAGTTATCAAGCCACGTACGACTCGTCCGTATAATCTCTAAAATGCACACCAGACATATTGTATACATGTAGATTTCGTACTTTTGGGTCAGACGGTTATCCGCCTACCTGTAGTTAACTGCACTTAAAGCACATGCAATGTTAAGCTGAACTCTTTCTTTGTTTCTTACCTCAAATACAACAGCTTTATGAAAACGCCCTTACTAAATATATCAAGAGCGAGAAAGTCGAAACATATAAAGGCGCGGGAAAAGTGCTTGAAATGCCTACCTTGTCTTTGACGCCGGCGTTTCGCCTCTTTACGGGAATATAACGCCTTCTTCTGTCTTCAGGTCCGCTTGTCGTCGTGTCTGTTTTCACGACTGTTTCTTGTTTCTTGGTGTTGTTGTTGTTTCCAGTGATAGGAGTGGTTGTCGTCGGCGATGTAGCCGGTGGAGAAGCATTCAGTTCTATACAACCGTTCACAATCAACAGTTTCAAACTAAAACCGTTATGTCGAATGGATCGCTTCCAGTCTTTCGCCGTCTCTCTGCCACTTACGAACTGGAATTCATTAGGGGTCAGCCAGGACCCGTCGTGATCTATACAAGCACCCTTGCTGCCGACACATAACTTGGACAAGTACAGTAGAGCGTTGTTATTTCCACATTCAACATCTAAACACATTTCTCCGTCAACTTCCCTAGGACACGTGCACGGCGATTTATCCACATGCGTCGGTTTTCCCTTCACAGATGGATATTGCTTCATTTTCGCCGGCCTCTCCTTCCTTTCTTCCGACGACCGTATGTTCTCACTCAAATAATCTTCTGCCTGTTCAGCTGTCGCCGTTTTCGTATCGATAGCGTCGAGACCTTTGACTTCCTCTTCATGTATATCTTTCTCCTCGCACGTTTCGTCGTACGGCGGCACGGAATTTAAATCAAGTTTTTGAGTTAATATCCGCGTCGAAGCTGGCTGTTTTGCGGGGCCTTTTCTCCTAGTTATTCTGGACCCCGTTCTACCTCCTGTTTTAATCTTACTTCGCCTTTTCGCCATTTCCGTAACAGCGTCTGTACTTGATAAAATCCGATTATTGAATGTCACGCACGCAGCTTCGATTTCACATCGAGGCGAAACGCAGTATACGAACAAAAGCACTCCGCTTTTCCCCTTACGATAACCGTTTTCGCTTATGCGGCCATTCAGTTTAATTGTAGTAACAGTTTTATCTACGAGACAGGATCTGTGCAAACTGTAGTCCTTTCGGTATTTCTATAGTACAACGCGCGTGGCTTGTTTCGCCTTTGTTCTCGTGATAAATAATGCCCAAAGAGTAAATCGACCAGCACTCGCGCCGCTCAATATAGGTATACGGCAAAGTTTTGTTTGTGCTTGTGCGTAATGTATACACTCGTAATTTTGCGTGCTGCTTCCGCGCCGTGTCGTATCGTCCGCGGCTCGTTTGTGTATACAATTATTTATTCATAAAGCAGAAATTGGTTGTTTAATTTCGAATTTTCTCGGTCGTAAATAATGGCCGTATCTTGGTAGTTAAACTGTTTCGATTGAATTCCCCGGCTACGGAAGCGATAAAATTATACATGTATGTAGCGGTGGCGAACACGGTTTTCACATTACACGCGTTTTCCTTAAGTTTAATATGTCTAGTCGCTGATAAGTGTTCACTTTTGTCTGAAACGGTATTTGCGCGGCACCGGGTGGCCTATTTTGTATTAACACAGTGTTAAAGCAACGTACAAGTTCGAACATGGATCACCACTAGTTTTGCGTACATGTATATCGGCATATGACAGTGTAACTATGACCCACGTGTAATAGTTACCAAATTATCGTCTCTAGAAGTTTGCCCCCAGGGTATCCGCACGATATCACTACATGTGGTTACTGAAAAACATGGTTTCGGAAATCAAGTTATCCGGATGGCCGCAAGGCAGGGTAAACAACACGACTTAAGATTACGCACGCCATATACAAACACTTCAAAACGATATGCCAAAATTCCTGTGTTTTTACCCGAAGGGTTTCCAAAATGTTAGATGAACCATTCCTTCATATAAAAAAAACCTTTTACGCCTTTCGAAACAGAGTAGACCCGACCAGGCGACTCCAGTAGTAGCCGTCTGATCAGGAACGGCTCTGTTTGTATATGAAATTATGATAGAACTGACTCGACAGTTTCTATACCTATTTGGTTTACCAAACATGCCATTATAAAAATCAGCTAATAAATATTCATGATGTCATTATTTCTAACATGAATATTCATCAAGGAAAGAGATAAGCGGTGTCGCATATCGGACTGGTGTTCGGCTTTACGGAGGAGGGAGGATAGGGTATTTGTAGGGAGTCTATATAAATCTTGTGCTGTTTGCTCTAGTCCATGAAAACAGTGTTGGTGCGTTCCTTTGTTCTATGTTCATTACACATTTCAATATCTCTTGAATATTCATGAACAAAATACGTATAACGAAATAAATCATGGTAGGTGGAACATTGTAGATATTTCAGAAAGTATAGAGACAGATCTATCAAATTCCATTAGTAAACAGAGCAGACCCTGATCAGACGGTTCCTATAGGAACCGGCTGATCTGGATCTACTGTTTTTGCGCATGCGTGAAAAGGCGATTATATGAACGGAAGAGTTAAGAGAGAAACTGTTGATCATGATCATGAAATATGATCACGATATAAACTGGCAACTGAGTCTGAGATCATTCTCAAATATCTGAATGGTCAGATTCTGGGCAAGCTCAGAATCTGACCAATCAGATGCTTGAGAATGATCTCGGACTCAAGTAAAAAAGTTTTATAACCTCGGGGCATGATGTCTGGGTGTCAACTGATCTATCGACTCACGCCAAATGTTGTGGTTCAATCTGTAGACCGTGTCCAAGAAGAAACAACCCACCACCCTACCCATTTTGTGTCCACCAATCAACAGTTGACAACAAACGGAAACTTAAACTCAAAGTCTGTCTCAAGTGATGCAGTTGTATTTGTTGTGTCTATAATTAAACCGATACTATGATAAAATTAAAGAACGGTAATCGAAGGAAACTATGCAATATTATTTCAGCTTGTGGTACGACCCTTTTAGCGTAAATGATGCAAACTAAATCATGTTTAAACTAATATATATGATATATATTATTTGAATTAAACTCAACCGTGACGTGATAAAGGCGCGTTTTGAAGCCTTATGCAAACAAAATAGACCTAGATTAGACGGTCCCTGTATGTGTCGTCTGGCAGGGTCTGCTGTGTTTGCTTACCGAATTACAGTATAACCTCTCTATAACGACCACTAAAGTACATCAAGTATTTTGTGTTAAAGGCAGGTGATTGCTTAAAGCAAGGTGAAAGTAAAACAAAACGCTCCTATAGGAGCGTTCTGTTTTACTTTCACCTTGCTTTAAGCAGCCACCTTTCCTAAATACCAACTAATTAACATAATTCAGTGGCCGTTATAGAGAGGTTTTACAGTTTCTGCTATGGCCTAACAATCATGTTTTCACATGGTGTCATGGATTCTGGTATAAATATTCATGAGGTAAATAGTTAATTGTAGTGTCACATGCACAATCTTATATCAATCCTGTGGGCATATCACCGCCTACCATACATGGTCAAGGAGATTGAGTCATCTAGAGAATGTCATTCGTACCAGCAACAATGCAGGACAGTTTCGTATAGCTTCGTCGCTAATGACTACACTACCGTAATGTTTCTGTTGCATTGTTTCTGTAACGAATCGCGGAAAGAGGCGCGTTCGGGGTAATGGAAAAGATCGTAAACCCACGCAATCCACGGTGTTTAACTTCTTGCACGCTTAGTTATGTGTTTAAATGATGATTTTTCCTTTCTCTTCAAAAATGCAATCAGCGTGTTAACCCTTTCCCTTATGTAAGCGCATTTTGACGTGTTTTCATGCAATTGCAAACAAATTAGACCCAGATCAGACGGCTCCTATAGGAGCCGTCTGATCAGGATCTGCTCTGTTTGCTTATGGTGTATTATAGATCTCATTCTACAGTTTCTTCCTGAGCCAAAATGCCATGTGTTCATCAACCATTATAAAAAATAATCTTACAATATCAATATCTATGACGTCATTATTTCCTATATGAATATTCACCAGGGAAAGGGTTAAACAGTTGGAATGCCGGTATGACTCCATGCTTCACCTGACTCCAAGCTATAGTAGAACTTGTCTTAAGCGGTCATTCATTTATTGAACATAGGAGTCTGAATAAACAGATGGTAGCTTAATGCAGGGCACAAGTAGGGGTTTTCCGTATTACTTTTGACCTACATTAAGCTACCACCTTACAGACCCATAATTAGACCCACTGTTTTGTGATCGCTTAAGAAAAAATCGACCCTAGCGTGCATAGATATAACATGTGACATATGTTTTGGACCGGCCCTGTTTGACACCGCCAGTTTGTGTGATATTGTATTATCTAAGTTGTTTATACTCTACTTGTACAGCCTAGTCAGACACGGATCTGGGTCTAAACGCAATCGGAAATACTGGTTTGGTTCGACCAATGCCGAAAGATGGTGAAACGATACAGTCGGACACCTGTCCTAAGCGGCCATTCATTTACTGACCATAGCGGTCTTAAAAAAGCAGATGGTTTCTTAACCCTCTCCTCTAAAACACCCCTTTCTACGCCTCTGTAATAACCATTTCGAGAAGCCATTGTGATAAATAGAGCATTTGCTCCTATAAAAGGAAAAGCTCTATTTATCACAATGGTTTCAAACTACAAAATTCTAAACGTTTACTTTTCTCTATTAAATGCTCCTTTTGGGTGTATTCATTCAAAGAGGTTAGGTCTAAAATAGCCTATGGGGAAAGGTTTAATGATCGGCAAAAGTAATGCAGAAATAGGAGTTTTCTGCATAATCCTTTACCTGCATTAAGCTTCCACATGTCTTACCTATAATTAGACCTAATTTTTATGGCCGCTTAAGAGAGGTTCTACAGTGCGCTCAAAATGTAAACAATAAGAAAACGTCATAAAGTAGATAAAATAGAAATCTCCGAATGTATAAGATCTTAGAGAAATATGGCGCCGTATAACTATGTACGTGAATGAGACGCGTTTGTCACGCTTTTGCAAATACAGTAAAACCTCTCTATAATGGTCACTAACGTGTGTTAATTAGTTGGTATTTAGGGCAGGTGGCTGCTTAAAGCAAGGTGAAAGTAAAACAGAACGCTCCTATAGGAGCGTTCTGTTTTACTTTCACCTTGCTTTAAGCAGCCATCTGCCTTTAACACAAAATACTTGATGTAATTTAGTGTCCGTTATAGAGAGGTTTTATTGTAGAGTAAACCAAGATCAGATAACCCCTGTAAGAGTCGTCTGATAAGGGTCTGCTCTGTTTGCTTGTGGAGTAATATAGATCCAATTCTTCACATTCTGCCATGGCCAAAATGTTCGATGTTCATTACGCAATATAAGAAATTTAACCTAATTAATATTCATGATGTAAATATTTCTTATATGAATATTTATGATGTACGTGGTTAAAATTCGATAATAGTTGTATTGGATAAGTGGTTGTATTGGCGGAATAGACCCAGATCAGACGACTTCTGTAGTAGCCCTCCGATCTGGGTTCAACGTTATAAAACCTCTGAGCTTAAGTCTGAGATCATTCTCAAGTATCCGATTGGTCAGATTATGAGCAAGATCAGAATCTGACCAATCAGATGCTTGAGAATGATCAAAACGCTTTATAACATTAGGACCTGGTTCCATGCTTATAAAATCTTTTAGTTGAGTCTGTTCGCAAGTTTTTGACTGGTCAGATTTGAGCATTTGGCTCAAATCTGACCAATCAAAAGCTTGAGAACAAAATCAGACTCAACAAAAAAAGCTTTATAAGCATGGACCCTGATATGTTTGCTTATGAAATGATATGGTTGCTTAATACGGGGTAAAGGTAATACAGGAAGCTCCTATAGGAGCTTTCTGCATTACTTTTGACATGCATTTAGCTACCACCTGTCTTACATTCCCATAATTAAACATTTTAATGGCCGCTTAAGACATGTTCTACTGTAGGTCTGATTCTACAAATGATATCGAAGCCAAAACTCATTATCCATATATCGTAATGCAAATTCAGCTAATTATTATTCATGATGTCATTATCTCTTACATGGAAATCCATTATGTAATTTTTTTAATGTTTCACATTTTTCCAACAGTTGCAATAGAAGCAAATAAATCACTTCCCAGCAAGATGACGCAAGTAGTTTCACAAACACAGGACATACGTTCAAAAACGATAACGCCCACAAGTGTTTGATAACAAATCACATCTAGAGGCATGCCACTAGCCTGTATGCTACGTTAATCATTTTCCACTTGAATATTCATGTAAGAAATAATAACATCATGGATATTTATTTGATGATTTTTTATAGTAGCATATTTACAGAGAGTGTTTTGGTATTGGTAGACACTTTAGAGTCAGATCTATTATAATTTCAGAAGCAAGCAGAATAGACAGTGATCAGTCGTCTGATCTGGGTCTACTCTGTCTGTAAAGACATGCAAAGCAATGAGTTTGTATGAGGGGAAAGGTAATCCATAAGCCATATATAACTTTGTGTTACCTTTTTAAGTCCAGTATAGCTAGCTTACACAACGTTGCCAAAGTTCTATCACTACAGAACGCATGGTTGGGTTGCGAGTGTCATCGACACTAGGAAACCATCGGCGCAGTCGGCGGACAGCTAACAAGAAATTGGCCTCAATAACAGTAGAACCCCTCTAAACCAGGCGTTAAAGTTAGTTAAAATTATCGGTCGTGGAGACAGGTTGCAGCCGAATGTAGGGTGAAAGTCACACAGATAGCTCTTTCTGTACGACTTTCACCCGCATTAACCCATTACCTCGTAGGCTATTTTTAGATACAACCTCTTTGAATAAATCTACCAAAAAGGAGCATTAACTAGAGAAAAGGAAATTTTTAGAATTTTGTAGTTTGAAACCATTGTGATAAACAGAGCATTTGCTCCTATAGGAGCAAATGCTCTATTTATCACAATGGTTTCACATTTAGTGACTTTTACGGAGTCGTCAAAAGTCGTCAATATGAGGGAATAGGTTAAACAGCTTCCTGCCTAAACGTATCTAAATATGTTCCTACTAGAATTCCGGTTTAGAGGGGTTTTACTGTATATTATCCCATTGTGCCCATATACTGAAGTACAATTTGACCAAATTCCGATTCGCTCGAGATTAACAGAGCGTCAAGTACATTGGATCCTGATGAAATACCAAGTAAACTAGTAGACTATACACTGTAAATGCGGGTGTTTTGAATCCAAACACTTCTGAAAACACGTAGCTGTAACAGTTTGAAAACACGTGTTACGTGTTTTAAACAAAAACACGTAAATAGCAAAACACTAGTGTTTGGGGGGAAAACACGTTAAGTGTTTTGTCTGAAAACGGGTTACACGTGTTTTGGCCCTGTAACAGTTTGAAAACACAAATACGCGTTTTAAGTAATTATAGTGTTTTATTTCAAAACATTACAGTTTTATTTTAAAACACATTATCCGTGTCAGTTTGGAAGATCTGCATTAATAATGACTGTACTGCACTGCAAACAGTGTGGACCCAGACTAATCGTCCAATCTCTAGACATAGACTCTCATCAGGTTTGAGATGTTGGTAGCTGTACAAAGCACTCACTAGTGTTGAATAGACTTACGCAAAAACAGGAATGATATGGATCCACATTTTTTGCAAAGCATGAAGATAACGTTTCAGAGAATTACATTAAGTTTTATTTAGAAACTATAGAAGGTCTTTAATAGACCCATGTGGCATTACATGTACAATATATATGGCAGACAGTATAATTGAATAAATCAAAATCATATGCAATGAATGATAGTGGTAGCATATCGAGGGCTTGGTGCAAAACTATACTAACTCCTTCACTTTGTGACGGAGTTAGAATAGTTTTGCACCAAGCCCTCGATATAGGATGTGGCTAAATCCATTTACCCGACCAGAAGACTATATATAATATACCAAATGGGTAAGGTTTCGCGTTCAAAAGCCTAAAATGCTTGCATTCATATTTTTGCAATCATATTTTAGACGTCTTTTCATTTGATGTCTCATTCTGATCAAAACTGTCTGAAGCATACCCAACTACATAAAGAGAACTCACAGTTAAATTCTCCCACATTTTATCAACCTTAAATTGTTTCAAAACGAAACTATATAGAACTGTCACTGAAGGTGATAACTACCCCCACTGGAGCAGTAACTCTAATTCCTTTGGAGGATTCGCGAGAAAATTATGTCATACATACCTCACTTCATTACAAATGCAGTGAAATGCATATCTTAAATTTCATCTTAATCCAAGAAGAATTTAAGAAGAAGTAGTTTGCGTCAGAATATTTTGTCCATGGACCAACAGACCGACCGACAAACCAACAAATTGACTCCTTTATACCCTCTCTCAAACTTCGTTTGCGGGGGTATGATTACAAGAGTGACAAGTGGATGAATGTAGTAATTGTATACCCCGATGTTCTAAAATAGAATACAGCTATATTTATCTATCAACAGACCATTACTATAAAGTTAGATATACAGCCAATATTTGCAGTAATACTTAAAATGGTATATAACGTGACATCTGGCTAAACATATAACAGCATCACATGACCCCTTATAACTTACTACACTGTACAGAAAACCCCTTAGGAGCTTTTTGCATTGCCTCCATTATTCCAGGCTAGAAACCAATTCATTTGGAGTCTCATCTGGATCCAAATTGTATGAAGTATATCCACTATTTTAAAGATAATTAACTGTTCTCCCACATTAGTCAACCTTGTTTCGAAACGAAAATACAAGAGTGATAAGAGGTTGAATGCAGTAATTCAATTTACTATTAATTTCATCTACATATGACTATGAGAAAGTTAAACAGAATTCAAACAGTTGCAGTGATACTTTGTCTTATATATTCAAGTCCGGTTAGGCGTCATATATTAAGATTCACCATTTGACCTCACTTACACTCAAGTTAACATATGTCATGATCTTCCACATTAAACAGATCAATTTATTATAGGATGAAAGCAAGACAGAGAGCTCTTTAAGGAGCTTTCCACATTCCTTCCATTCTGCAGTAAGCTACAAATTGCTTTTGACTAAATCCAAATTAATACACTTAACAATACTTTCCCATTTCAATACCTACAGGCTACTGAATATTTATGCAGAAAATTATTTTATTTTAATATGGAAGATGGAATATTTATTCAAACAATTAACTATACTCAGTTGCAAAATAAAGTGTGCACTTTTTAATTTAGAATATTTTATTATTTAGAAGACGTATCGTACTCTCTCCTTTCTCGCTTAAAACCATCCACTTAGACTGATCGTAACTCAAAATGTGATGTGTGCACAGTTTATTTTGCAACTTACGAGTAAGTCTTAGTATATTTGCTCAGCTATATCTATTTGATTTTAGTAATATGGAAGTAAGTTCTTTTCATCAGCACTTGCTCAGTTCCAGAGCTTCTCTACTTTGTTCATGAACTGAACAAATGCGGTTGTCTTCTGGCACTGAAACGGGTGTTTGATGATAGTTTGCTGGCAAAAACCAAGGAGCTGAGAGTAACATTTGGAATAATTCAAGTCTTTGATGCAACACCATCAAATCAGAAGAAAGAGCCCCTCCATAACTGACTTTGTGTCCGCTGGTATCTTTGTTTTATCACCTATTAGGTAGATGCTGTCAATCTCGTTCTCCTCAGTTAGTATGACAACTAGACTTGGTTGATCTAATGGTCTGGATGCCAATACCCTTGACAAATGTGACTCCTGAACCACCTGAAACAAAAACTTAACCATTTATTTTGTTTCAATAGACACAAATGCCAAACTATATCATTAAAAATATAAATATATAAGTATTAACCAATTTTAGATGAATGTAGAACCCAATATCCATCTGAGTATTATAATTTGCTAGTTTCAACTACACAGAGGCCAAATGAAAGAGAATACTTTATTTTAAAGAGTGAATAGCAAAAGAAACTAGAATTTGTTTTAAAAAAAACTTACGTCTCCCCAAATCCCCCCTCCACCCCCACCTTCTGATGCCTCTCATGCATGTTTTTAAGCGCAAACACGTTACAAAGTTCTGTAACTTTACAAAACGTCACTTCAAACATTTTCTTTTTCATAAACATCTTCACAACAAGGTTCTATATCTGTGAAAGTTTTAAGCAAATTCTCCAAGTGGTGTATTAGGAGTTCGACCCACATAAAGTTTTATAGTGAAAAACAGGACAAGGTCCTGTAAGTCCTGTAAGAATGGAGCAAAGAATCCCCCTTCTATACAATCATCTTCACATTGAGGATGTTCCCTTGTGAATTTTGGAAATAATTCCTAAACATGGAATATTTATATAAGCAGTTAGATACATAAAAAGTTTGCACTATGTCTCATACACTACAGGGTTACCACAAACCAGAGAAACAAATTCCCTGACAGTTCTCTGATAATTTTCCAAATTTCCCTGACACTTTACATTGAAACATTGGTCTTTCTTTCATAATAAATGTAATAGTTTTGAGAAAGTCTAAAATATATTGTCTTAAATCTATTTTGTTTTCAAAATTCCCTGATATTTGCCTATAGTTTCAAATTTTCCTGACAGTTCTCAAAATTCCCTGACAAGTCCCTGACCTTAAACAAATCAATTTCCCTGACATGTCGCAACCATGTAATTATTATAATATATAATGAAGAAAATTCCAGTTACTAACTTACTAATTAAGCTAATAATGGCTGAAACCTGAAACAAAAATTTACTTCTCTTTGTCATTTTGCACATCAAAAGTTTCATCTATGCACGTTCGAAATAATTCTTCCAAATGTGTTCATACATTTATGGGATGTGCATATGGATGGACAGAAAAGACCAAGATTATATGCCTCCAGCCTTGCTGGGGGCATAAAAAGAAATGTATTATTTGTTTATTGGTGTTGAACATGGCTTTTCAGTGTTATGACAATGTTTGGTTAATTCCAGGTCCAGGAAGGACCTTGGTGGGTTTTTTTGTACTCGATCCCTATGCCTGAAGCAAGATAGATTTCTCCCATACCCCTAATGGGACATAACTAATTCACAGCAAAGAGAGGCATTGCTAATGTTCATGTATTTTGATGGCACCTTTACCCTCTTTGTCATTGAGGTCCCTTCCCCTAAAGTGGTTTTCAAGTTTGTCTTGAAATATATAATATTATATTAGTAAAATTACGATGTATTTGACTGTTTGCTGCATACAGACTGTGATCATGTATTATAGAACTTATAACCATATTAAATGTTATGTATATTACATAAATACAGGAGCCATTATACCTGGGTCTAACTTGTAAGCAAAAGTAAATCTACAGACTTGAGGGATAAAGAATGACTCATGTATGTGAATGAATATTCTTACCTCCACAGTAGACAGCTTAGTGCTCTTCAATTGTTTCCTTTGCTGCTAGGTTCAAATCTGACAGTTGTTCCCCTTGACAAATGATCCAAGCAAGACTTCACTTTAAGACAGTTGATGCCATAGTGTAATGTGTATGGTGGCACCATTTTGCGAAATTATCATTGTTCTGATGTCTGCAGGTGCAGCAACTGCACCAATAATCACCATGTGTTTTGCCTCCATCTGAAAATGTATGAACAGGACAAGTAAAGATACAGATTGCTACTATACTACAGATAACTAATTGAAGAAAAGCCGGCCTAAAGTTAAATGATGAAATATTCAATTAGAAATAATCAAATCATGATTATTTATTTGTTAATTTGATTTTCTCCACCACGGGCAGAACTTACAATCACATCTGAATAATTCCTTTGGCAAACTGAGCAAACCCTGATCAGATGGCATCTTCAAGAGCCATCTGACCTGGGTCTACTCTGTTTGCAAAGGTGTTGGTTTAAATCAAAGAATCCATCAGTAAATCAAGTCTTTATTAACCCTTTACTCCATGAATACACTTTTACACATTTGCAAAAAGAATAGACCCAGATCTGATGGTTCCTATACATGTAGGAGCCACCTGAGACTGATCAGAGTCTGCTCTGTGTGCTTATGGTATACATTGCCATGGTCAAACATACCTGTGTCAATCTAATTACTATTCAGGATTTCATTATTTCCTACATGGAGTAAAGAATTAAGTAGACTTTAACATCCATATTACGTCATAACAGCAGTCAACATAATTTATCCCTAGGAGCCTATAAACTCATTACTCAGGCTTATACTTAGACAAAGGCTTATTCAAATATTTTGCAACCAGTGCTGTTCCCGATCAGACAGTCTCTGAGCCAGTGTCATGAATTAGCGAATTGAACTGGATCGAACACTGATATTTACCATTTCCCTCATGTTGACGACTTTTGACGACTCTGTAAAAGTCACTTTGTGAAACCATTGTGATAAATAGAGCATTTGCTCCTATAGGATTGTGTGATCCCTATAGGATCTTGAATTTAAATCCAATATAACAAATGAGACGATAATTATTCAAAGGGGGTAATTATAAAGGTATAGTACAACATGTAATTAAGTCTGATAAGGTTGGTACTGAATAGGAAGGTGACAGGCCAAAACAGCATAGTATATAGGGATCACTTTTCCGTCGTCTGTCTGACTTTTTTATTCTAACACTTCTCCCTGCAGGTGACACATGTGTTCCTTTGAACAATCTTATTATGATATATTAACATGTGTTACTTCCATGTATGAATTATTCAATATGTAAAAATATTTGTATGTGTTATATGGTGAAAAAGTTGTAACTCTACTGGGGCTCGAACCCAGGGCCTCTGGCTTACCATGCCATCACTCTACCGACTGAACTACCAAGCCTCACTATCAACTGTTTCACCACACTTTTTATCTGACTACATACGAATTATTGAATGAATGTAATTATAAGAATATATCACATATGATATAACATGTGAAGTTATTATGTATAATTTATAAACATTATTTTATCTTTATATCTGAGCCTTGATCTGATAAATTAAGCCTTAGTGACATTCAAATAGCTGCATTGCCCCTGATGGGGCTGTTGATCAGGGTCTGCACTATTTGCCAGTATTTGGCATACACCAGTATCATTTGTTTTTAAAAAAAAATGCAGCACATTATATTTAAACAGCACATGTCATATATCTATTGTTTAAAGTTAATATGTTAAATTCATACCAATTAATTATCACTTTTTTGACTGATTGAGATTGTTCCTTTCCAGACTTATAATCATTGTGGATAATTATTGGATGCCGTTTGAATTATTCAAAGAATGTCCCACCTTTAATGATCTAATCAGGATTTATGAAAAAAACAAATGACTGTCTTTAAATGCAAATAACATGGGTTCTTCTTCGAAGGTGTCATACTACTTACATTATAGAGTTAAATATATATTACAAAGATTAATTAAATGATGGTTTTCTATCAAATCGATTAATTTTTTTTATATTAGGTGTGATACTTTCAACCCTTTACTCCATGAATATTTTAAGTAAGAAATAATGATGTCATGAATATTAATTACAAGTAGATTAATTTTCAAAATGGCATATTAACACATGAAATTTTGCCAAAGAGAAACTATAGAATCACATCTATATTATTCTGAATTTATTCCATAAGCCAACAGAGCTGACTCTGGTCTGATGGCTCCTATAGGTCCCATCTGATCTGGGTCTATTCTGTTTGCAAAGGAATAGAAATGCATATTGGCTCCTATATGAGCCATCTGATCTGGGTCTAGTACTCTGAACATTACCCTGTTTGCAAAGGCGTAGAAAGGCGTATTTATGGAGTAAAAGGTCAAGTCTTTTCCCTGAAAATATATTATTCTATCATCAATACACAACATTTACAAGAAAGAAATTGTAATAAATAAGATCTCATTAACCCTTTCCTTCATATAAATGTGTTTTTGCATATTTCAAACAGATTAGACCCAGATCATACGGTTTCTATATGGGCAGTCTGATCTGCCAGACTGGGTTTGCACTGTTTGCTAAAAGAATTTGAAAGATGTTACTTTATATAAAATGGCTATAATTTTCCACCTTCCATATTTTGTTATTACTATTTTGTCCATGAATATATTTAGTAGATCTAGGTATTGATATTTGGAATAAATACAGAACAGGGAAAGGGTTAACTGAACACTATTACATCTCGATCATAGTCTCATGATGACATCAATAGCATGCTAGTTTTCTGATGGTTGCTTCTGCCGGAATATGGTTAAAACCGAAAGTAGCTCAATATCACAATTTAGACTACGCACATGTGAAATATCATATAAGCAAATTTACATTATAATATACTAGTACTACCAAAATATGGGCCGTTTTGACATGGGCAAATCTGGTTTGAGATATAAAGTGGGCCGTTTTGACCCACATTCAAATTCAATAGAAATCTTAAATCAGATGGTAGCTAGTACGAATTGTTATGGGACGAAATGATATCTGTAATTTAGCATATTAAAAAAACTAGTCTACTTATAAATGCAGATCTAGATACATTAGATCTATTTACAATTTATATGTAGATCTACAATTCGATAGGCTTCTTTGATAGGAGAAATAAAATATACTTACCAAATAAGTTGAAATAACACGGTCTCGCAAATCGTTTGAAAACTGTTTCTGGCCACTTCGAGCAGTTCTGTCTCTATTCGGGTGCTAATGTGTAGAGATCAACGACGTTCTGACCATCAATCATTTGGCTGTCTCCGTTACATTGTCAGTAACGTTACTGATACGACAAATTCAAGAAATGCCTGTAGAGTTGAAACGGGGTCGTTGAATCGTTGACTGTTTACCCCCACCCACTTATTTACACACGCGAAGTCAAAAGGTCACTGTACAGACGCGGATTATTGCTTCCTTAAATATATCTATATCAATACAAATGATTTATTGAATGCAGTTTACGATCGAAGCACAGATTGCATTGTGACAGACTTACACGCAACCCGAATATAGGCAATAATTAATCTTATAAATGAAACTGGCGTGTACGCGGTTCTGAACTCAAAGCTGCAGACGCTCTCACCAGACGCTTGACGCCCACGTCATCAAGACTATTCCTGATGACGTAGGTGTTTTGTTGAGAAACGTGTTTTCTGGCGGACCGTTTTTAACTTAAACGCTTTGAAAACGGCAGTGTTTTAAAGCACTGTCTGTCTCTGAAAATATTTTCAAAATATCACTTATAGGACTTACTTCAACAGAATTTAGTCTTTTTTAGATAAAACACACATAATATGGCTTACTACTCTGAGGAGGGGATAAAAATGTTAATATAACATTTCATTGTTACTAAGTGAAAACGTCGGCGTTTTAGTGACACGCTTTAGTAAAACACGCGTGTTTAATTCCAAAACGCAACAAAAACGCCACTGTTTTGGTGCAAAACATTAGCGTTATTGAATCAAACACCTTCAAAACACGTTAGATGACGGTAAAATTTACAGTGTAGGCATCTCATCTAGATCCAAGCTATAAGCAAATGCCTGTCAAGTTGTCAACTTGAATATAACGGGACAAGGACTAACATGCTATGCGGTACAAGATACAAGATACAAGAATCTTTATTTTGTGTCGGTTGTACAACAGATAACATTAGCTACAATAAGCTATTTACCGACTATATAACAAAGATAATAACAGTTTAACATAACAACATGTGGAGTAAAAAAAGATATGCTTTCAAAGCATGAGTAATACACATCATAAAATTAAAATCAGAAAAATTAAGTATTGGTAAAATACATAAGAATTTGTTAAACTGTCATATCTAGAATTGCTTATGTCTATAAAAATGTCGTAGATGTCGTAGATGAAGCCCAGAATGTGGTTACGGTAGGACCTGTTTTAACCATTCCTTCATATAAACGCCTTTTCACGCATTTGCAAACAGAGTGGACCCAGATCAGACGGCTCCTATAGGAGCCCCCTGATCAGGGTCTGCTCGGTTGCTTATGACATGATATAGATCAGATTATAAAATCTTTGTCAGAGCAAAACAATCCCTTAAAAATCTACATCATAAAACTTTAGCTAATAGATATTTATGATGTCATAATCTGAACAGTATAATGGGTTAAGCGATCACTAATTCAAGAATATGATGTACGCAGAGGAAAACTAATGCAGAAAGCTCACACAGAGGGAGTCTTTATGTATTGCGTTTGTCCTGCATTAAGCTACCGCACTATTCAGTAGATATTGAAATTTGGAATAACCATAGAACAGGGAAAGGGTTATGGCAGAGTTTGTAGTTGTAAGTTTCTTATACCATCCCGTTGTAAGGTGAGTTAACTGTCTTCGCAGTGCATGTCATCGAACGGCGCTACGTTGGTCTAAAACACTTGTGAGATTTTTTTTCCTGTTGGATCTACTTACTGTCGTGTTATTTATCCGGCGAATAAAATGTATGAAATTGCTGTGCATCCGTATACTGACACATCCGGGATCTGACGGTCTTTGCCGGAAGTACACGAGAATTACCGATTTTGTCACCGATATCAGACTATTGTTATTCTCGAGATATGCATGAAACAATATTCATTGGCGATGATGTCATTGGCTCTACATTGTAAGCAAAAGTCCGAAGAGGCATTGTTTTGTGTTGCGGCCAAGTCAGTATAGAAGTAAGAGGGTTTGTTTGAATATATGCTGTCAGAATCCTCTAAAAGAACGACTAAACAGAACTATTATTCTAGTTTATCAGTACAGGCGATAGCTTAATGCAGGAGAAGAGTTATGCAGATAATTCCCTATTGCAGCGTCAATAATTTTCCTCGTTCTGCATTACGCATCCAACTGCTTTAAAAGACGCCATTGCTCATTAATTAACCCATTATGAACATCATGAATATTAGTTATCAGAAATTTTACAATCGCATGTTCATGTCAGAAACAGTTCAACCTGGGTCCATGATTATAAAACTTTTGGTTGAGTCTGAGTTCGTTCTCAAATTTTTGATTGATCAGATTTGAGCCTTTTGTGCTCAAATCTGACCAATCAAAAGCTTGAGAACTGAAATCTGACCAATCAAAAGCTTAAGAACGAACTCAGACTCAACTAAAAAGCTTTATAAGCATGGACCCAGATCAACAACGTATCGTTAGCAAACAGAGCAAACCCTGATCAGACGGGTACTACAGGAGCCGTCTGATCTGGGTCTACTCTGTTTGCAAAGGTGTGTAAAGGTGTTTGTTTGGAGTAGATGTCTAAGTAGCCGATGTGGAGAGATTTTATCGTATTCCCATATACATGTATATGGATTGCTATGATTATGTCTCTTCTCCGATACGCTTGTGTTTGCATTTTGATACGTCTCTGGAGTACAGTGTCCTGTTACAATGATAAGTGTTTGATAGATGAAATAAAACAAGTTGCAATCAGAACTATAGGTGATAAAGTTTTATTTACAAAGCCTTGGACAAAGAAACATGGAGCGAGAGAGAGAGAGAGAGAGGGAGAGAGAGAGAGAGAGAGAGAGAGAGAGAGAGAGAGAGAGAGAGAGAGAGAGAGAGAGAGAGAGAGAGAGAGAGAGAGATATTTCCATCATTACACCAGTCGCAATGGAAACCCCACCATTGGTTCGCAGGTCTACCTTGTTTGTCAACACTGAACTCATTCCAGGTTGTGGCGTATCCTGTTCAACGGCATAGAAAGTACTACATGTATATAAATCATTCGTATAGGTTAGACCATGGTTGAGGGCGACTTAAGTTGCTTAGATTTTAGTTTTATATTTATAATTTCAACGTCATCGAAACAAAATGCCTTGTCCCTTTCTTTTATTCTGATCCATTTTACGGGATTCTGGACACTATGCAAGAAATACAGGATTAGTATTAATGAACTCCAGTACACCCTGCTGTAAGAAATCTAAGTACAGTTAAACGCCACATATCTGAATTTGATTTAGAAATATTTAGATTGGTGGCTGCTTAATACAGGGAGAATGTCATGCAGAAAGCTCCCAATGACTGGTCATCATGACGTTCACCCTGCATCATGCACCTGTCTTGACACGTTCACTGTTCTATGTTTATTCCAAAATCCAATACTTAGTAAATATTCATGAACAAAATACATGTACATGTAGTTATATCGAGATATTGAAGGTGGAAAATTGTAGCCATTCTAGAAAGTAAAGAAACAGGTCTTAAAAATTCCATTAGCATACAGAGCAGACCCTGATCAGACGGCTCCTACAGGAGCCGTCTGATCTGGGTCTACTCTGTTTGCAAATGTGTGAATCACGTTTATATATGAAGGAAATGGTTTAAAGTTGATAATGATACGTATTTGAGTGTTCGCATTAGCGAGATGTTACTGTAATGTCTGAAATGTTAACAAAAGTATTAATTACATGTAACGAAATCAACCTCGGTCTAAATGATACATTTTGTGTGAATCACATTACACGTTCATCGATGGTTACGAAAGTTACAAACCTATTCATCACCCAGTACATCGTGTTTATAGCTGTCAAACTCAATCAACACAGGAGTCTTAAAAAGCAGGTGGTTGCTTAATGCAGGATAAAAGTAATGCAGAAAAAAGCTCACGTGAAACATTTTAAATTACTTTTATCCTGCGTAGAGCTATACCCATAGTCATAATATCTGGCCCGAATCGCGATCGGTTTCAATGTTTTAATGTTTATAAAACATCCGACTCAAACCTGAGCCTAAAATCAGTCTCAACCCTTTCCTCCATAAATACGCCTTTCTACGCCTCTGTAAAAGTCACTTCTGGAAACCATTGTGATAAATAAATCATTTGCTCGATAGGAGCAAATGCTGTATTTATCACAATGGTTTCAAAACTACAGAATTCTAAGATTTTCCTTTTCTCTAGTAAATGCTCCTTTTCGGTGGATTTATCCGAAAAGGTTGGGTCTTAAAATAGCCTATGAGGGAATGGGTTAAGTTGAGATCAATTTTACTGATTTGTGATCCTGATAACAAGGAGGTTCTCAAAAGCTTGATGAAATCGGAAGTAGTCAAAATCGCCCCAACTCCAAATTTGAACAGGCGTTATCTTTTCACAGCGGGGAAAAGGGTTTACCCTTTTTTCTGTTCTATATCTATTCCAATTTTCAAATTTTCAAATACATACTGAATATTCATGAACAAAATAGTTACATGTATAATGAAATATGGAAGGTGGAACATTGTAACCATATTAGAAATAAAGAAACCGATATTTCAAATTCCACTAGCAAACTGAGCAGGTCCTGATCAGACGGCTCCTATAGGAGCCGTCTGATATGGGTCTACTCTGTTTGCAAATGCGAGAACATGCGTTTATATTGGAGGGAACGGTTAACTCCAAAGTTGAACAGACTTTATCTTTTCACAGCGGGGAAAGGGTTAAGATGCTTTACCGTTTTACACGATATCGGGCCAAACACATACATTTATCGAATACGTTCCGTGAAGTGAAATTTGCATAAAATTAATCGGTTTGCTGCCCGGACCGATAATCTTATCTCTAATCCTTCGTTGCCGGGTGACCTTAGTAGGCAATGTGAGAATATGTATATAAACTTTGAACAACATAAGCTTTATACACTTTATGCTATATAGATATCTGAATTGTTTACCTTAAACCGTTAATGCCATGCGTAAATTGATTTGTTCTATTTTCATCATCTACATGAAGGTTTCAGAATACAAGGTTCGTGCCTTATTTTTTTTTAAAACTTTTGTTAGACTGTCAAACAATATGGATCATGAAGCTATACCGTGCCTGGAATCCTGGAAATGTTTGCAAAGGCAATCACGAGTCCACCCGTAGAGTTACACAGTCACTTCCCCACAGCCTTCGGATAGGACACACTGTCAACTACTTATTGTTTAACTCTTTCCCTCACTTAAACGCATTGTCACGCATTTGCAAACAGAGTAGACCAATATCAGGTCCTGCTATGATTGCTTATGGAATAAAACAAGTTCTGACTGCAGTAAAACCTCTCTATAACGGCCACTAAATTACATCAGGTATTTTGTGTTAAAGACAGGTGCTTGCTTAAAGCAAGGTGAAAGTAAAACAGAACGCTCCTATTGGAGCGTTCTGTTTTACTTTCACCTTGCTTTAAGCAGCCACCTGTCCTAAATACGGACTAATTGACACAATTTAGTGGCCGTTATTGAGAGGTTTTACTGTATTTCTACTAATACCAAAACAACCTGTTTACATATGCCATTGTACAAAACCAGCTAGTAAATAAATGTATTCACGAGGTCGTTATTTCT